>CM057348.1:80674505-81907630 GCA_030015575.1 Agapanthus africanus | reverse complement strand
GGTGCAGGCTCGAGCACTGCTTCTCCTGTCCCTATTTCTCCAGAGGGTGCTCCGGCTGCTCTGTCTACCGCTCATAGACAGGCGGTACGCGCGGCTCGGGAAGCAATTGAAAAGCCATCCCAAGGTAATGTAACACTGGTTTTCTTTTATTAGAGAATGATCTTCAGATTGCCATATATCATACCCTGCAGGGCCAAGTCCTGGTGAGGAGGTGGTAGGTGAGATAACGGCAATCACCGAATCCGAAGTGGCCACTCTTTCTCAGGAGTCCGGAACTGCCCGAACTGCCACTCTTTCCCCTTGCGGTTCTCTACCAACGCCTGGTATTGCGAGTGTCACGACGGCTTTCGTAGAATCGAGGGATGAAGCCACAGGCGACGAAACCATTCCAATGGGGGAGAGCGAAGCAATCGCTGCGCCTGATGATGCTCTTGTCGCGGTTTCGATTGGCGACTCATCAGGTAGGTGTTGGGTCATTGTTTTCTTTTTTATTCTGCAATCCCTTTCAATCCCTTCTGACGGCATTTCTTTTGTTTCTTTTGCAGGTGTGGTGAGCGTTGAGGTCGTGCCACCCGAAGAAGCATTGTCGGTTGCTGCTCTGACGGTCGCTGACCCTTCGCCTTCTTTCATGTCTTCTCAAATACTGGAAGGTATGGGTTTGCGATTTGTCTAATTTAAATTGTGGATGTCTTCTTCCTTGTACTGACCATGCATCGTCGCAACTTTGTAGGAGTTCTCTTCGATCATCTGTATCAAGTGTTGAACCCACACTTCTCTTACCAGTCGGAAGTTAGTCTGCCTGCTGCTGCCGGTGAGTATCTTTTCTAACCGACGTCTTTTCTTTTCTTTAATGGGTGACCCTGCCGTTGTTAACTTTAAATTGATTACAACGCTACAAATTGAAGGAAGGGACAAGAGAATTGCCGCGCCACCATTACTCCCAGCTCTGCCACCTGCCGTAGCCGGTATAGTAGCCTTCCTCGCTCTTGCATCTTCTTTGTCTCTTAAGTCAATATCTGACTATGATTTGTTTTGCAGCAATCGCGCCGACTTCAGCTCCCTTCGAGTCTCGCATCTTAATGTCGGCAGGGCCCTTTTCCAGACGTCCATCTTCCAAGGGCGATGTGACCAGCCTGCGCATGTTAAGTGAGTACATCGATGAGCTTAACGCTGAGGTCCCTGCATTTGCTGCAGATTTTGCTGCCGAGGTTAATCCCATGCTGGCGACGCTCGTGAACTTCCATAGCGAAGGCGTCGTTGAGTCTTGGGTTAATCACTGCAGGAAGATTGAGGCTTGCCTGCATGAGCTTGAGCTTAGGCGTCCTGCTCTAGAGGTGTTGGCTTTGAACTCCCAGCGAGCTGCATGGGTTGAGCAGAGCGTTTCGTTCCTTCGCTATTTCGAACGAGAGGCAACCCTTAAGCGAAAGGAACGCGAGACGACTTCCGCTGAATCTGTCCAACCGCGTGCTGAGGTCGCAGCGAATGCTACCCAGCTGAACTCCATCTTTGAAAACCTTCAACAATGCATTTCTGACGGGCTGGAGCTGAGGAAGAAGCTTGATCTTAGTGAGCAGGTTGCGCAGAGTCAGGAGGCTGCTCAGCAGGAAATTGATCAGAAACTTTCATCCTGTCTGCAGCAACGAGCCTAAGTTGAAGCAGAGCTGGCCGTGGCGGCTGATCACGAAAAGGAGCTAAGAAGAGTACGCGAGCAGCTGGCTGATTTACTGAAAACGCCTCCTTCTCAGTAGCTGCCTTTGTATTGATTGTACATTTGTAACTCATGAATAACATGTATTCATTTCCTTTTTTTTATTCCATTCATTTTCATATGATGTAGCCTGTATCCAATTGAATTCATGAATAAAGGACACATTTCTTTTCTATCCTGTGCTATCGTCTTCTTTTCTTTACTGTGTTGTTGTCATGTGATTTTAGCAAATGTAACTTGTGGACGATAGATAACAGTTCATCTTGAACTCTTTGTAGGGCAGCGATGGCTTAGGAGACAGGTTCAGATCTGTCGCCTAAGGCTTTCCAACTTTATGAGCCGTGGAGTCTCATAAAGACTTTTCTCCCTACGAGTCGAGAGGATCCCGTAGGTGTATTTTCTCCCTAGGAGTCGTGAGGACACCAAAGTGTGTGTTTTCTCTTGAGAGTCGTAAGGATCTCACAAGAGAATTTTTCCCGTTTACAAGTCGAGAGGGCTCGTAAGTGGTTGTTCCCCCTTGTCGAGATTCGACTTTGGAGAGTGTGGCCCGTGAATAGTTGCAATAGTCCATCTTGGACCGACTTGCAGGGCCCCAGTGCTTAGGAAACAGGTCCTTATCCCCATTGCCTAAGGCTTTTCCCTACGAGTCGAGACGAACCGAGAAGTTCTCGCAAGGACACTAATTTCCTCACGAGTCGAGACGAATCGAGAAGTTCTCGCAAGAATGTCCTAATGTCACAGTTAATCTCTGCTCTTTACGACATAGGTCCGTTAGGGTCTGTGGTACTAGGGTTTTGTCCGTCGTACCGTCGCGTTGGCTGATGTAGTCCTCGATAGGCGATCTTGCTGTTCGAGTAGCCTTGCAACTGTCGTGTCTCTGATCCCTTCGGGGGCTGGACAAGACGTCTTCAAGCAATCTTCCCAGGCAGTTTGACCGTCGGAAGAGCAAGCGTTAGGAATTTTGCCATGCCGCTTTTTACTTGAGGCTAGGCTCAGTTTGGGGAGCCCCGATGAGTCATAACCACTCCGCGCTGGTGTGGGATGATCTCCGATAGTCTTTCAGGTTTTATTTGAGTTATCGTCAAGACCCTGAAGCTAGGAATTTGGCCTTTGCTTCGTTTGCTGGCATTGCGTCTACTGTATCGAGACGAATGTCGCAGTTGTCTCTAGGTTGCCTGTGAACCGTCGAGTCTTGGAACTAGGGACTTTGCCGTGGCTCCGCTTTGCTGACGTTGCGTCTGCTGTAACGAGACAAATGTCGAGGTGGTCTTTAGGTTGTTTGTGAACCGTCGATATTTGGAACTAGGGACTTTGCCGTGGCGAAATTTGCCGTGGCTCCGCTTTGCTGACGTTGCGTCTGCTGTAACGAGATGAATGTCGAGGTGGTCTCTAGGTTGTCTGTGAACCGTCGAGATTTGGAACTAGGGACTTTATCGTGGCTCCACTTTGCTGACGTTGCGTCTGCTGTAACGAGACGAATGTCGAGGTGGTCTCTAGGTTGTCTATGAACCGTCGAGATTTGGAACTAGGGATTTTGCCGTGGTTCCGCTTTGCTGACGTTGCGTCTGCTGTAACGAGACGAAAGTCGAGGTGGTCTCTAGGTTGTCTATGAACCGTCGAGATTTGGAACTAGGGACTTTTCCGTGGCTCCGCTTTGCTGACGTTGCGTCTGCTATAACGAGAAGAATGTTGAGGTGGTCTCTAGGGTGTCTGTGAACCGTTGAGATTTGAAACTAGGGTCTTTGCCGTGGCTCCGCTTTGCTGACGTTGCGTCTGCTATAACGAGACGAAAGTCGAGGTGGTCTCTAGGTTGTTTGTGAACCGTCGAGATTTGGAACTAGGGATTTTGCCGTGGTTCCGCTTTGCTGACGTTGCGTCTGCGCTCTGTTGGCAAGAGGAGGAACACCATTGTTGGTCTTCTGGGATGCAGATGTTGCTGTTGAGATCTGACTTTCCCTTTTGACAGGATCTGGTGGGGAACATGTGGTTCCCTTTTCGTTTATGCCCATGGATTGTATACAGGAGTCAGTATGGACTCGCATGTAGGGCAAAAGTTTCATTTTTTCATTTTTTTATTTCTTTCCGCGATGCTCTATCATTTAGCTTTTTATATCGCGAAAGTCGCGATTGCCCAATCATTTCGGCTATTTTTTTCGCGGTGCCCAATCATTTCGGCTATTTTTGTTTTTACTCACTGCTTTTTATTGCGAGTTGCCCAATCATTTCGGCTATTTTGTATGCATATATTTTTTACTTGCTGATTTTGTTGCAAGTTGCCCCATCATTTCGGCTATTTCATATGCATTTTTGGCTCGTTGAATTTTTTATCGCGAGTGTGGAACTTGGAATCTGGTGCCAATCTCAGCATCAGTATCGCTACGACTGGAATATTGTCAGGAGCGAATCATCATTTGCCGTGAAAGGACTTGGAATTTGTTACCGATTTTGGCATCAGCATCGCTACCACTGAGACATTGCCAGGAGCGAATCATCATTTGCCTTTGTCGATGTCGAACAAAGGTGGCTTAGCAAACAGGGTTAGGATCCTGTTGACCAAGGCTTTTGACTTCATGAGCCGTAAGGGTCTCATCAAGGTGTTTCTCCATACGAGTCGTGAGTATTTCGTAGGTGTCGTTTCTTCATAGGAATCGTGAGGATTCCTAAGTGTATGTTCTCTTGTAAGTCGTAAGGATCTTGCAAGGGTGTTTTCTCCTTGTAAATTGAGAGGACTTACAAGGGTCGTTCACCGTGTGAGCATATCCCTAGTCGCTGGTGGGACTTTGTTAGGGAAATGTTTATTCGTGCCCGTGGATTGTATACAAGGGTCAATATTGAACCACTTGTAGGGCAAAATCGGAGTGTATGACGGCTTAAGAACAGGTTCAGATCCCTGTAGCTTAAGGCTTTTGAATCCTATGAGCTGTGAGGGTCTCAAAGAGGAATTCTCCTTACGAGTCGTGAGGATCTCGTAAGTGTGTTTTCTCCTTAGGAATCGTGGGATCCCTAAGTGTGTTGCTCCCTTGTGAGTCGTAAGGATCTCACGCAGGTATTTTCTCCTTACAGGGTCGAGGGGACATTGCAAGTGTCTTTTAACGAGATTGCGCCCTTTTGGGTTTTCACAAACTCGCCGGTAGCCCTGCTGTTTTTACTCACGGAGCCCTTTCGGGTTTTCATCCGTGCCCATCTTGCTTATGGACGTACCTTTTTTTTTGCCCTGGGATGCTGCGGTCCGTAGTAGTTTATAGACGTCTCGGTCAGACGTAGTATTTCTTCAAGAAACGGCCGTTTATTGGCCTGAAGGGTCTTTCTCTATGCATATTCATGAGCAAGTAAGCCCCATCTTGGTAGACTTTGTTTATGATGTACGGGCCTTTATAGTTCGGCTCGAATTTCCCCCGTTTGGCACGATTGGGGATTATAGGTCTCTTGACCACTAGCACAAGTTCGCATTGGCGGAATATTCTCGGCCTAGTCAATCTCTCGTATGAGCGCGTCATTTTTGCTTTGTAAGCTTCCAAGTTTTGCTGCGCCATGAGCCGGGTTTCGTCGAGGGCATCAATTTCCTCAAGCCGAAGATGAGCATTCTCTTCGTCCGTTAGCTCGTAATGAATTGCCACTCGTAAGGAGGGTAGCTCTATCTCCAAGGGGAGTACTGCTTCAGCGCCGAATACTAATGCATACGGCGTTGTGTTTGTGGCTGTTTTGAACGTAGTTCGATACGCCCAGAGAGCTTCATGCAGTCTCTCGTGCCAGTCCTTTTTATTTTTGGAAACCGTCTTTTTCACGATTTTCGTCAAGGTCTTGTTGAAAGCCTCAGCCAGACTGTTAGCTCGGGGATTATAGACCGAAGAGTATCTCCAGTCTATATTATGTTGCTGCGCGAAGCGGCTGATTTTGTGATTTCTGTAGGCCGGCGTGTTATCGAAGATAATCCGTCGCGAAGTGCCGAACCGATAGATGACATGTGTCTTGAAGAAATGGAGGATATTCTCCATCTTCACTTCTCTTAGTGGTACTACTTCTGCCCACTTGGAGAAGTAATCGGTTGTCGCTAGTATGAACCGATGGTCTCTGGACGATGCTGGTTCAATGGGCCCGATTATGTCAGTTCCCTACATTTCGAACGGCCAGCTAGCCACCGTTGGATGTAGCGGATTTGGATGCTGGTGGATAAAGTCCCCGTGAATCTGGCACGAGTGGCACTGCTTCGCGTATTCGAGGCAGTCTTGGATCATTGTGGGCCAATAGTAGCCCATCCTTTTGATCTTCAGTTTCATCTTCAGTCCGGCTTGGTGAGAACCGCAGAGTCCGTCGTGAGGAGCACGTGGTGCGCTTGGCGCTGAGCGCCAGTCAATGAGCACAAAGCGCTTTTGTTTAAGTAGCGCACACGTGGGGAGCACGTGGCGCGCTTGGCGCTGAGCGCCAGTCAATGAACGCAAAGCGCTTCTGTTTAAGTAGCGCACACATGGGGAGCACGTGGCGCGCTTGGCGCTGAGCGCCAGACTTCGGAGCATTGAGGTACTTCTTTAAACTTGGAGCGCTAAGGCCCTGCAGCGCTGTGCGCTAGATTTGGAGCTCTGAGGCGCTCCTTTTAATTGGAGTGCTAAGGCTCTTTTTAGGCAGCTTTGCGCTCTGAGAATTAAATTTTCTCTTATAAGAGACTTTGTCTCGTGGATCTAAAAACAAAGTTCTTATTTTATAAGAGATGTTTTAATCTCTTCTGTTCTTGGTGAAAGGCTTTGCCTTTATGGATCTGTGATCCTAAGAGAATTGAATTATTCTCCCCCCATTTTATAATGAGATGTTATGATCTCTTTTGTGAAAAGATAATTTGTCTTAAAGATCTATGATCTGGCAAAAGAATTAAGTTCTTTTTCTAATGATGCTTTGATCTCTTTATTTTATCTTGATGAAATTCTTCTTCTGCCAAGATCTTGCTCTTCTCTATGGATTTTCTCAAAGTTTGTGGTGGTGGTGGTGGTGGGGGTTCCTCTTTGTCAGACTTGAATTCTTGGGTCCTTTATATAGTGAGGGCTGATTTGTTGAATCAGTTAAGGAGATCTTTTCTTTTATTGATTTGGGGATGTTTCCCCCGTTGGATTTTTGATCCAAGGGTTTCTGTTTTACAGAAAGCAATCTTCTTGTTTTTAACAAAATTGGGAAATATTTTCCCATACTGAATTTATTCTGTATTTTGGTGATTTTTAATCACCATTGGATCATTGATCCAACGGTGCTCTAATTTTCAGAGCATAATCTTTCCTGTTTGGAAAGATTCTGAGGAATGTTTCCTTAACAGAATTTTATTTCTGGTCAATTGATGATTTTTAATCATGTTCATTGGATCTTTGATCCAAGGACCGAGAACATTTTGTTCTATCGCTAGTGCTTACGTGCTTTGCACGTGGTGCGCTGCTTAAAGTGCAGTGCTCTTAGTGCTAGCGCTCACGTGTTTTTCATGTGGTGCGCTGCTTAGAGTGCAGTGCTCTTAGCGCTAGCGCTCACGTGCTTTGCACGTGGTGCGCTGCTTCAGAGTCTTTGACTCTCAGCGCTGGCGCTGTTATGAAGTGCTGCTTCATTTCAAATTTCAAAATTTGAAATGAGCTTTGCTCTGATTGGGGAAACATATATCTTACCTATGACACCAATATAAATACTTTCATAACCGTTCCATACCAGTTATAGTTACACTTATATATGTCTCATAGGAGTCGACAATGCAATAACTAATTGGTTCCGCTGATTGTGTACAAGTACGCGTCACTTCATTTTTTCAATCACACTTCTACACTAACGTACTTGCCACAATCCAATCACTAATATTTATCACTTGGTAATGTAACACGGTCAATAAGTTATTAATGTATATGACCACTATTCAATGAGGGTATAACCGCTATATGATATGATAAGAATGCAATTAATTATGATACGAATAAAAATATAGCAGCCAGTGTCATACAACTTGCAAAATTTACTATAAATCACACGTGCAGAATTAAGCAAAACAATACAAAAGGGGGAAGCAGTATATTTAATTATCTGTCCATCAAATTGGTTTCGCGTCAATCAGGTTTCAGGTTTGAGAGTTATGGTTATTTCATTTTAAGTGTTCTCTGCTGGATATCCAATTTCTGAACCGGAAGTCCGTTTTGTAACACGTTTTACTCCCTATTAGGATCATAATTAGGCAACATTACAGTTAGCTAATACTTAGATTTATCTGTTATGTTTCCAACGTATCAAATGGATCAATAATATCCGCTGTACGCTGGGAGATATGCACTGTTTAAGGTATAAGGTATACATCCTGTTTCTGCATGAAACTGCAGTACACATCGACGGTTTAAAAGATGTTATAAATATCAAACGATACCGAAACGCAATGAGACTAGCACTGTTAGAAAACTAATTCAATTCTCTACGTTTTAATGTATAGTTCTGCACACTTGCATGCTTACACAGGGAGAAACATGCGTTCCAAAACGAGTACAGGTAATGACTCTCGCTCTAGACTGCAATCTAGAGCCACGAATTACCTCAGTTTTTAAAGGTATAACCTATTAAAAATATAAAGATGAACTAATGGGTGTCGTAGGTTTTCCTGTTGGCTTCGGTACGAGCCATAAAACGCTAAGATCCGAGACATAAATAATTTATTATGGATTTAACGGTCTAATATGTCCGGGAAAAATTCAGATTTCACATGGTTATCGGGGTGTCGTTTTATGGGGTAACCAACTTTATTTTACAACCAAATTTATACACGATATGCGTTATCAACACAGGATTTCATCGATCATGAGTTCCGCCATTTTAACATGAGCTCTTGCATAGTCGCATCAAACATCTAAGTTAAGCATACGGTTAGTGGTCGAAACGTTCGTTTTCTTTAACTAAACCAATACTATTTGATTCTACGAGTTCCATATGACGTTATCACTAGGTTTTAGACTCGTTTATCTCTCAACTCATGTAACCATTTGTTACGGTTGTTCCCCTCCGAACGGACACGCGGGACGTCGGGCCGTCTCGCCTGAAGTTCGGGGCAGATGCTAATTGGTGCTATCCGTCCACCTCTCCGAAGATGCCAATTTGATCCATGGCACCATGTATCGGAGGTCTAGACGGATGCGTCCGATGTAGCAGACTTCGTCAGATTCCCCCTCGTTTGAGGGGTTTTTGATTGTGGGGACGCTCTTCCCTGCAGGCGCAAGCCCCTGGAGTTAATTACGCTACCGCTTTGCGGTAACAACTTTCTCCTTCTCCAGATGGTCACTTCGTGTCGTGTGTTCTTGTTTTATGGTTCATTGCCCGTGGATCGTTTACGGAGACTGAGTTATGTCGTCGCCCGTAGGGCATGGACTAGTCCAAATCCGCATTATCTTAAATTTGGGTTTGGGGGTTTGGTTTGAGGATACGTCAGCCATGCTTGAGGCTAAGATCAACTCAAACGTTTGTTAAGGATACGTTAGTCTAACTTTGTGACTAAGATCAACTCAACGGGATCGTTTAGATCCGACAAAGGAGTGTTTGAACTCCATTGTTCCAGTTTAGGGACGTGGCGGTCCATCGTCTATGTGGCCGTCGGGACCCGTCACCTCTCTGACGACGTTGAGGGATTTCAACGACGGATGTCAGAGGAGTTCAGAGATGTACCCTCGAGCCAGAGTTAATTAGGGGGGATTCATAGTCCAGTCGGCTTGAAGGTTTAAGGACGCGTTAGCCATCTTTGAGGCTAAGATCAACTTAAACGGGACCGTTTAGATCCGACAAAAGAGCATATAGGGGCTCTATTGTTCTAGTTTAAGGACATCGCGGTCCATGGGTAGTTTAAGGACATTGCGGTCCATGGGTAGTTTAAGGACATTGCGGTCCATGGGTAGTTTAACGACATTGCGGTCCATTGGTAGTTTTAAGACATCTCGGTCAAGGTTAAGGACGTCATAGTCCATGGGTTTAAGGACTCCACAGTCCGATATGTGCTCTGGATGCTTCACACGGGTTCGCTGCCGTGCTAGGCGAGGACCAGGCTCCGCTCTGGATGCTTCACACGGGTTCACTGCCGTGCTCTGCGAGGACCAGGATCCGCTCTGGACGTTTTCCGCGGGGTCAAAGAGTGACGTTATCCACGTTCCACGTAACCAGGAATTTTGTATCATGCATGGGTTTAAGGACCCCACAGTCCATATCATGAATGGTCTTCGGGACCCGTCACCTCTTTGAAGACATTGAGGGATTACAATGCCAAGTATCAAAGGAGTGAAGAGATGTACCCTAGAACCGGGGTGGATTAAATAGTCCCTGGCCCAATTTGGGTCAAGACTGATCAATTATGTTATGAGCCTATCGGCCCAGTTAATCACAAATTGAGGACTTATGGCCAGCTTGGGCTAAGTCCAGTCAGGTCTGGAATATTGACTCTTTGTTGGTCCATTGAGGGAGAATGCTTGCCTCTATCCCTTTAGCCAATTGGGCCAAGGCCTAGTGTTAAACACTTCAGAGCAATCAGTGTTGAACACTGGGAATAAAGTTGATGAGTTAGTGTTCAACACTAAGAGATAATAGGTGTTAAACACCAGCAGTAAGGCTTTTTCAAATTAGTGTTAAACACTAAAACAGATCAGTGTTGAACCCTGCCAATAAGGCTTTTTAATCAGCATTGAATGCTAAGGCCCGACAGTGTTTTAACACTGGGCTTGAGAGTTTTAATTTTAGTGTTAAACACTAAGGCGAGAAGGGTCACGTGGCAGCACGTGAGAGCGCCCTCCCTTCATTTGTTCCGCTGAAATTATCATTTCCTTCAAAGCATCACGTGCCATCACGTGATGGGCATTCAAATGCCTGTGTAGTAGAGTTTCTGCCAAGGCCACGTGGATCACGTGGGGTGCTGCCTCAAAGGGACTTCTGTAGCTCTTTTGAGAGGGTCACGTGATGGCACGTGACCCTACCTCCATGTATGTCGTTGTTTAGAGAATCCGTTGATCTTTCTTTTCAGGAATTCAATTCCTCTGGCTTTAATTTTCAAAGGAATTAAATTCCTACTTCCTTTTTTGAAGATTTATATTCTGAAATAGAGTTGAACTCTGAATTTTCTGTAGGAATTAAATTCCTCATATATGTGAAGAACTGAATAGGGTTAAACCCTAATGAAGGCTCTTAAGGAACTAAACTTCCCGTTTTAAAGAAATATGATTAAGGAAATTAAATTCCTGCTGTTTCAACAGAACTATGTTCTTAATTAGGGTTAAACCCTGCTTCTTTTATTTTGAAGGAATTAAATTCCCATGATATAGGGTCGAGCCCTAATTTTATCTTAAAGGAATTGAATTCCTACAGTTCTGCGAGAATTAAATTCTCATGCTTGCATTCCTTCTCTATGTTTTGGATCTGCATGGCAGGATCTCGACCCATTGAGAATTAAATTCTCAACCTTAAGGGGAGATGTGCACTTTGCAGATCCTCTATCAAAGAGAGAAGAAATCTGCTCTTCTGTTTTATATGTTTCAAAAAACCTTCCCTTTCTTACCTAGGGTTTTTTGCAGAAGATCCGAGTCTTTTCAAAGTATCAAAGCTCTCCTCCCTTTTTTTTTCTTCTCTGCGCATGTATATCTTTTTTTGTGTCTCTTGGCTCCTATTTATAGGAGAAGCAGCTGAATCAGTTAGTTTTGTGACGAATCTTCATTGAGAGATTTGATTTGCATCCTTCATTCGTTCTGGACCTTTGGATTATTAGGTGAATTTTATTCACCGTTGGATTTCAAATCCAGAGATTCTCCCTTGTTATTTTGGTTAGATTTAAAGGGGAAATCTTTCCAAACCCGAGATTTTCCATAAATAAATGACCTCTGAATCTTTAATTTGATTGGATGCATATAGTTGCGTTCCTTTGGGAAGATTTGCATTTCTCTCAGAATTTAATTCTGTTGACAAAAAGGGCTTTGAAAGCCGGTCACGTGTGACCACGTGACCCATGGTCACGTGTGAGCACGTGACCCCCTTTAGAATGAGCCTTTTCCTTTCTTTTGCGCTGTCTTCTGATCTTTGCTTAAACGTCACGTGCTACCACGTGACTCCTGGTCACGTGTGAGCACGTGACCCCTGTCTGGCACTTCTTTCCTTGGTTCAATTGGAGAGCGAGTTTGCTATTTTGACCGTCACGTGCCGACACGTGACCCTGGTCACGTGGGAGCACGTGACCTCTTCTGAAGCTCTTTTTCTTGACTTTGTTCAGCGAATCATTGTGTCCCCTTTTCTGTACTTTATAGGTCACGTGTCAACACGTGACTGCTGGTCACGTGTAAGCACGTGGCCCCCTTTTCGAAGCTCTTCACAGAAGCTTTCCTGATTTTAAATCAGGAAACAAATGCCCCCACAGCGTTGTTCTCACGTGTCAGCACGTGAGTGCAACGCTGTCATCTCTTGCGACCGTTGGATTCATTTAGGGATTTGGGAGATGAAGCGTTTTCACTGTTTTCTATAAATACCGCTGTCTCTTCATAGGAGCCTTCACTTTGCTCATCTTCTTCCTCTGAGAATTTCCTCTTTGAGAATTTAATTCTCGTTTCCAGAGCTTAGTTCTCTGTTTTCAAAATTTTCCAGAGTTTAACTCTGTCAACGGATCCCTTTTCCTCAGGTAATAATGTTGAACGGCCAGAGCGCCTTCGTCCTTAAAAGAACTCTTTGGATTTTAAATCCGCGTTAAGGGTTTCACAAAGAACCCATTTTTCTTCAAGTTTTTTCATAAGAACAGGAAACCACCTGACTTTCGAACTGTAGATCTCTTAGGGTTTAGGTGATCTTTGGGGGGACGATGACAGCGTTTCAACTCCCTGGACTTTAATTCCATCAAAATTATTCCTGGGAATTTAATTCCCTTTTTCCTGATAAGGAATTTAATTCTTATGAAGAACTCAGTTTCTTCACCCAGAGGCTCCTTGGGGTCTCTTGGCCCGAGGCTGTTCTTCTGTAATTAATGCGAGGGGGATTTTGTAATAATTCTCGTGACTTTTATTTCAGGTATCATGGACGCCCATCTGTATCGTCTTGACGAGATCATCTCGTACGGGAATATTCGTGCGCTGGGCCGCAGTCAGAACCAGGAGTTCACTAATGCTCAGTGTGCCGAGATCATGGGCCGCTTCGACGAGTACAATCACCGGCTACTTCCCCGTCGCTCTTCTCTTCTGAGGCTGATCGTGCTGGCGATCCGGGAGGCCCTTCCTCTCTTTTGCACCGGCATACCACTCGGGGACTTGGACACTGCTGAGGACAAGGTGCATTCGGTATATCTTATGGGCTTGATCTCAAAGAGAAGGCGGGATGATCTCATCGATCTCCTTCATCGGATCTTTCAGCAGTCAGCCATATTGGGTGCCTACCGGAGGGTAGAGGACATCCGAGGGGACCCCGATGCTTGTGACCGTGAGAGAAAGCATACCCGGGAGGTTCGAAATGCTTGGAAGATCTTGAATAAAGTCAATTTTGAGTTTCTCAACCCATGCCCCGCGTCTGAAACCTTACCATTGTAAAAGTGTCTTTTAGATTTTGTATGAACCTCTTGAAGTATGAGTGGCAAGTTTTATTATGTGTTTTTTTTTCTATGCTTGCATGCCCTTTTTCTGGAATTTTATCATTTCACTATTGTTGCTGTTGGTGCCTTTAATATGCATGGTGCTATTCTATTTTCTGGTGCACGTCAAATTTGTGTCTCACTCGTTCCGCACGTGGGATCATTTGATGGGGCTGTTCACAAAATTTTCCATGCCGCATTTTTAGCGCGCATTATCAGATGCATAAAAGGAGCCTTGGAAATAGTTATTTCTCCTTGATTTTCGATGCCTTTCCTTTTTTGGGCCTTGGAAACATCTTTCGCATGCAAGATTTTCCGCGCATAGCACTTAATGCACTTCTTTATATTCTTGAGGCCATAGCCTATTTTCTCCTCACAGAGAAATTCATTCCCATATCGACGTGATTTAATTTGAGGAGTATCTGAGCGCTATGGCCTGCAACCGCCCACACGCTCGTCGACAGCCATGGGAAGTGCCTATCGAGGAGATGATCCCCCGCTTTGCCGCTCGGTTGGTGGATCCCCTCCTCACCGACAACGAATGCGACTCAGCCATGCATGAACTCTCGATCCGTAGGGGGTCTCCTCTCCCGATGGGTTCTCTCTGGCTCCGGATGATCCTCGCGGCCGTGCTTGCCGACATCCCTCTTCACCCAGCAGAGATGACCCTGGCGATGCTTGATGCGGCGGAAGAGAAGCTCGAGGGCTTTCATGAAGCGTGCCTGATTACTCAGGCTTTGAAGGATTGCTCAATTCATCTGCTGGGCCAGATCAAGGCCCGGCGAGCTATTATGTCTGCTTTCGCGGACGAACACGGCGCCAATCGATGGGGAGCGACTCCTCGTGAGAACCGTCGCTTCGATGTGCTGGAGAAAGCAGAGAGAGAGATGGAGAATTTTGTCCTTTGCTTCGTTAACCCCTGTGCCGTTGATTCCACGTTTGGTGACCTTTTTCGTTAGCGTAGAACATTTTTTTTTTTTTAAAATTAGTCTCTCCTTTTTTATGCAGAACTTCGATGTAGGCTTGGTACTAGTATGTATGTTTCCGCCTGCATAAATAAACTTTGGATTCTTCTCATGAGAACTTTCTTTAATTGCAAATGCTATCGTCACTTTCCTGCGCATCAGGCCCTTTTTGGGCATTATGAATGTTCATGCAATTGCAAATGCTATTACTATTTTCTTTTGAATACTCATATGATTGCGATCGCATGCTTGAAATATGTCGGAAATCCTTCTTGTTGCCTTTCACGTCAGGTGACATGAGTGCGTTTTAGATCGACTATTCCCGCCGGCTGGAAGCCCACTTATACGGTCTTGTAAATGTCATGTTTTGCGAGGCCGCGGTCACGAAAGCGAGCTTACGTGGTCACGTAGCGAACGTATCGTTATGCGAGAAAAAGGTTCGGCCATAAATTTTCGGGGAGGGAGCTAGCTTCCAAGGCGCTGAGTGAGCTTCAGGCCAGCCTCACAGCCAAGGCCAATAAAGCGTATGAACTGTGGCGGGTGCTTCAGGAATCCATCAAAGAGGTGGTGGCTCTCGATAACGCCGCCACGTTCACTCGCGAGAGGGTTGAGGCTTACAAAGCCACTGAGAAAGAGCTCGAAGCTCGGCTTGCTTCGTATCAGACTCAGCAAGCTCAGGCGGAGGCTCGCCTTCTGGAGATCTTGCGTCATGAAGCCGTGGCTCAGCAACAAAACGACGAGCTGCTGAAATTACTACACCGGCCACCGGCTTGAGGACTGTATCTTTTCTCCCCTTTTTGTACCTACTCATGGATAAGAGTATCTTCATTTTTGTTTCTTGAATTATACCTTGTATCCTTTTTGGTTTATGAATAAAAGATACATTTTTCTTCTCAATGGTGTGTCTCCTTTTTATTGAATGCATTCTGCGGATATCCTATCTTGATTTCCTTGCAGGACAGCAATGGCTCAGGTTTCAGGGTTAAGATCTGCTTCCTGAGACTTTTACATTTTATGAGCCACGAGGATCTCATAAAGAGTTTTTCTCCCAGCCGTGAGGACTTGTAAGCGCCGGATACGGTTACCCTTGTCCGTGTTTTACGGAGTCAGGGGTTTCTCCAGATATTGTAGTTTAAAGACGTCGCGGTCAAGGTTAAGGACATCATAGTCCGTGGATTTAAGGACTCCACAGTCCGATGTTAGTTTTAAGACATCACGGTCAAGGTTAAGGACCTCATAGTCCGTGGATTTAGGGACTCCACAGTCCGATGTTTGGTTACAGGGACCCGTCACCTCTTTGAAGACGTTGAGGAATTACAACGCCGGGCATCAAAGGAGTGAAGAGATGTACCCTTAAACCGAGGCAAAAATCTGTGAGGAATAGGGGTGGTTGGTCGTTAGTTTTAAGACATCGCGGTCGAGGTTAAGGACGTCATAGTCCGTGGATTTTAAGGACTCCACAGTCCGGTGTTTGCTCTGGATGCTTCACACGGGTTCACTGCCGTGCTTGGCGAGGACCAGGCTCCGCTCTGGGCGTTTTCCGTGGGGTCAAAGAGTGACGTTATCCACGTTCCACGTAACCAGGAATTTTGCACTAGATGCTTCACACGGGTTCACTGCCGCGTTAGGCGAGGACTAGGCTCCGCTCTGGATGCTTCGCACGGGTTCACTGCCATGCTCTGCGAGGACCAGGATCCGCTCTGGACGTTTTCCACGGGGTCAAAGAGTGACGTTATCCGCTTTCCACGTAACCAGGAAGTTTGCACTAGATGCTTCACACGGGTTCACTGCCGCGTTAGGCGAGGACTAGGCTCCGCTCTGGATGCTTCACATGGGTTCACTGCCATGCTCTGCGAGGACCAGGATCCGCTCTGGACGTTTTCCACGGGGTCAAAGAGTGACGTTATCCGCTTTCCACGTAACCAGGAAGTTTGCACTAGATGCTTCACACGGGTTCACTGCCGCGTTAGGCGAGGACTAGGCTCCGCTCTGGATGCTTCGCACGGGTTCACTGCCATGCTCTGCGAGGACCAGGATCCGCTCTGGACGTTTTCCACGGGGTCAAAGAGTGACGTTATCCGCTTTCCACGTAACCAGGAAGTTTGCACTAGATGCTTCACACGGGTTCACTGCCGCGTTAGGCGAGGACTAGGCTCCGCTCTGGATGCTTCGCACGGGTTCACTGCCATGCTCTGCGAGGACCAGGATCCGCTCTGGACGTTTTCCACGGGGTCAAAGAGTGACGTTATCCGCTTTCCACGTAACCAGGAAGTTTGCACTAGATGCTTCACACGGGTTCACTGCCGCGTTAGGCGAGGACTAGGCTCCGCTCTGGATGCTTTGCACGGGTTCACTGTCATGCTCTGCGAGGACCAGGATCCGCTCTGGACGTTTTCCACGGGGTCAAAGAGTGACGTTATCCGCTTTCCACGTAACCAGGAAGTTTGCACTAGATGCTTCACACGGGTTCACTGCCGCGTTAGGCGAGGACTAGGCTCCGCTCTGGATGCTTCGCACGGGTTCACTGCCATGCTCTGCGAGGACCAGGATCCGCTCTGGACGTTTTCCACGGGGTCAAAGAGTGACGTTATCCGCTTTCCACGTAACCAGGAAGTTTGCACTAGATGCTTCACACGGGTTCACTGCCGCGTTAGGCGAGGACTAGGCTCCGCTCTGGATGCTTCGCACGGGTTCACTGCCATGCTCTGCGAGGACCAGGATCCGCTCTGGACGTTTTCCACGGGGTCAAAGAGTGACGTTATCCGCTTTCCACGTAACCAGGAAGTTTGCACTAGATGCTTCACACGGGTTCACTGCCGCGTTAGGCGAGGACTAGGCTCCGCTCTGGATGCTTCACATGGGTTCACTGCCATGCTCTGCGAGGACCAGGATCCGCTCTGGACGTTTTCCACGCGGTCAAAGAGTGACGTTATCCGCTTTCCACGTAACCAGGAAGTTTGCTGATTGTATCCGCATCTCACGGGATGGGGGTTGACTCTTGGCGATATGTGTCGCCGAGCCATGGAACTTGGGGTTGCCGCTGTTCCGTTTCGCTTGATGTTGTGTCGTCGAGACAATGAAGCTAGGAATTTAGCCTTCGCTTCATTTGCTGGTATCGCGTCTGCTGTATCGAGACGAATGCCACGGTGGCGATCACTAAGTTATCTGTGAACCGCCGAGATTTTGCTTGCTTCTTTTTATTGCAAGTTGTCCCATCATTTCGGCTATTTTATCATGCATGTGTGGCTTGCTAGTTTTTTTTTCGCGGCAAGCTCGGATTTTTTTTGGATACCGGTTTCGGCATCGGCACCGCTACAACTGGAATGTTTGCCAGGAGCGAATCATCATTTGCCTCTGTCGACGTTTGAACAAAGGTGGCTTAGTAAACAGGGTTAAGGGTCCTGCCGACCAAGGCTTTTGACTTCATGAGCCGTAAGGGTCTCACAAAGGTGTTTCTCCCTACAAGTCGTGAGGATCTTGCAGGTGTGTTTTCTCCTTAAGGATCGTGGGGATTCTTAAGTGCATGTTCTCTTGTAAGTCGTAAGGATCTTACAAAGAGGATTTTCCCCTTATAAGTCGAGAGGACTTACAAGGGTCGTTCACCGTATGGATGTATCCCCAGTCACGGGTGGGACTTTGTTAGGGAAATGTTTATTCGCGCCCGTGGATTGTATACAAGGGTCAGTCCGAGCCGCTTGTAGGGCAATGTCGGAGGTTGTGGAGGATTTGCTTAAGAACAGGTTTAGGTTTCTGTAACTCAAGACTTTCAAGTCTTATGAGCCATGAGGGTCTCATAAGAAAATTCTCCTTACGAGTCGTGAGGATCTCGTAAGTGTATTTTCTCCTTAGGAATCGTGAGGATCCCTAAGTGTGTTGCTCCTTTGTGAGTCGTAAGGATCTCACGCAGGTGATTTCTCCTTGCAAGGTCGAGAGGACCCTATAAGTGTCTTTAAACGAGGTTGCGCCTTTTCGGGTTTTCACAAACACTCGCCGGTAGTCCTGCTGTTTTTACTCACGGAGCCCTTTCGGGTTTTCATCCGTGCCCATTTTGCTTTATGGACATACCGTTTTTTTCTTTTTTTCTTTTTATTTTTTTTATTATTATTTTTTTTTATCTTGCCAGCCTAAGGATGCTGCGGCAGTAGTTTAGGGACGTTTCGGTCCGTCGTTAGTTTAAGGACGTTTCGGTCCGTCGCTAGTTTAAGGACGTTTCGGTCCGTCGTTAGTTTGAGGACATTTCGGTCCACCGTTAGTTTGAAGACGTTTCGGTCTGTTGATAGTTTAAGGACGTTTCGGTCCGTTCATAGTTTAAAGACGTTTCGGTCCCTTGTTAGTTTAAGGACGTTTCGGTCCGTCGTTATGGGAGGGCCAGCTACTGCTTGTAAAGTCTGAGCTTAGGAAGATAGCGAGCGGACATAGTCGTCGTCATCTACCGTTGACCCAGGCTGTGGCTCACTAAGCATAGTATTTCTTCAAGAAGCGGCCATTTATTGGCCTGAAAGGCCTTTCACCGTGCATGTCCACGAGTAGGTAGGCTCCACCCTGGTAAACCTGGTCTATGATGTACGGGCCTTCATAGTTTGGCTCGAATTTTCCCCGCTTGGCACAATTGGGGATCATAGGTCTTTTGACTACCAGCACGAGTTCGCCTTGGCGGAATGCCCTTGGCCTGGTCAATCTTTCGTACGAGCGCGTCATCTTTGCTTTGTAGGCTTCTAGATGTTGTTGCGCTATGAGTCGGGTTTCGTCGAGGGCATCAAGCTCCTCAAGTCGAAGGTGAGCATTTTCTTCGTCGGTCAGTTCGTGGTGGACTGCCACTCGTAGAGAGGGTAACTCTATCTCGAGGGGGAGTACTGCTTCCGTCCCAAATACCAACGCGTATGGCGTTGTGTTTGTGGCCGTCTTGAATGTAGTTCGATAAGCCCAAAGGGCTTCTTGCAGCCTCTCGTGCCAGTCTCTCTTATTCCGGGAAACGGTCTTTTTTATGATCTTTGTCAGGGTCTTATTGAAGGCCTCGGCCAGACCGTTGGCTCGTGGGTTGTAAACTGAAGAATACCTCCAGTCTATATTGTGCTGCTGCGCGAAGCGGCTAATCTTATGGCTTCTGTAGGCTGGCCCGTTATCGGAGATAATCCGCCGTGGGGTTCCAAACCGATAGATGACGTGCGTTTTGAAGAAGTGGAGGATATTCTCCGTCTTCACTTCCCTCAATGGTGTTGCTTCTGCCCATTTGGAGAAGTAATCAGTAGTCGCCAGGATAAAACGATGTCCCCGAGATGATGCCGGCTCAATGGGGCCGACTATGTCAGTTCCCCACATTTCGAATGGCCAGCTGGCCACCGTTGGGTGTAGTGGATTTGGGTGTTGGTGGATGAAGTCTCCGTGAATCTGGCACGAGTGGTATTGCCTCGCGTATTCGAGGCAGTCCTGGATCATCGTGGGCCAGTAATAACCCATCCGTTTGATTTTTAACTTCATCTTTGGGCCTGCTTGATGAGAGCCGCAAAGCCCGTCGTGGACTTCCTGAACGACTTTTTCTGCTTCGTCAGGTCCCAAGCATCTCAGCCATAGAGAATCAAGCGATCTCTTGTATAGAGTATCGTTGACGAAAGCGAAAGATAGAGCTCGTTTCATGAGCTGATGTCTCGAGGATGCTTCTTTGGGTATGCGGCGGGACTTAAAGTAGTCTATGAAGACTTCCCTCCAGTCCTCGGCCTTCTCTTGGTCTTTTATTTGTAGGGTTGTCTGCTCAGTTGCTCCCTCTTTATATAGTTCCGGAGGTATTTCTGCGGGGGTGAGCACTCGACGGCTTTGTACCACGATTCTGACATCATCGAGGTTCTCGTCGGCCAGTTCTTTAGCAAGCTTAGCCAATGCGTCTGCTTTGCTATTTTCTGCGCGTGGTATGTTCTCCAAAGTGTAGGAAGGAATTTGGGACAATAGTTGTTGCACCCTTTCGCCGTACTTCACCAGCTCCGGTTTGCACGTTTGGTAGTTACCATTCACTTGACTAACGACCAGCTGAGAATCCCCGTATATGAGGAGGTCTTCAATTCCCATGTCAATGGCAAGCTCGAGACCTGCTATCAGGGCTTCGTATTCAGCTTCATTGTTTGTCCTCGGCTCTGTTAAGGAGAAGGCGAAGCGCATTATCCCTCTTTGTGGAGTCGCAAAGATGAGGCCTATCCCTGACTTGATCATTGGGATACCTTGCTTTTGTTTCTTTATAGAGGACGCTCCATCGAAATAGAGTTCCCATCGGGTGTTTCCACCGCTAATCGCATCAAATGCATACTCGTCCGGCAAGTCACAATTCAAAGGAGAATCGGCCGGTATCGGGTGCTCAGCGAGGAAATCGGCAATGGCCTGGCCTTTCACTGCCTTGAGAGGTTGATATGTTATCGAGAACTCCATCAAGAGCAGGGCCCATTTAGCGAGTCGTCCCGTCAATATGGCTTTTGACATCAAGTATTTAAGGGGGTCCACCTTTGAGATGAGGCAGACTTCGTGTGCCAACGCATAGTGCCTGAGCTTTGTTATCGCGAAGATCAATGCCAAGCAATGTTTTTCAATGGGGGAGTAATTGCTTTCTGCCCCGAGTAGGACTCGACTTAAGTAGTAAAGTGCTCTCTCTTTCCCTTGATCGTTCTCTTGCGCCCATAGTGCGCCCAAGGAACCTTCGAGGGCGGTTTTATAAAGAATGAGGGGTTTTCCCTTGACCGGCGCGGCCAATACCGGCGGGTTCTGCAGGTACTGCTTGATCTCGTCTAGTGCACCTTGGCATTTTTGATCCCAGACGAATGGGGTTCCCTTCTTCATCAGGTGACTGTAGGGGCGGCATTTGCCTGAAAGATTTGCGATAAATCGCCGGATGTATGCGAGCTTCCCTTGGAGAGACCGCAACTGTTTGAGGGTTTTTGGCGGAGGCATTTCCATGATCGCTTTAATCTTTGACGGATCTATCTCAATACCTCGGTGTCGGATGACGAATCCCAGGAATTTTCCCGAGGAGACTCCAAACGCGTATTTTAGGGGATTCATCTTCAAATTATATTGCCGAAGGCGTTGAAATACAGTCTCTAGATGCTTTAAGTGATCTTCGTATGACATACTCTTTACTACAAGGTCGTCGATATAGCACTCGACGATGTCATGTATGAGGTCGTCGAAGATCTTTGTCATGGCCCTTTGATAGGTAGCGCCGGCGTTCTTTAGACCGAAGGGCATAACCCTGTAGCAAAATACACCCAAAGGGGTCCGGAAAGCGGTGTGCTTCTGGTCTTCGGGATGCATTTTTATCTGATTGTATCCTGAGGAACCGTCCATAAAGGAGAAGATCTCGTGAGTGGACGTGTTATCTATCATTAGCTCGGTTACCGGCACCGGGAAATCATCTTTTGGACAGGCTTTGTTGAGATCCCTGAAATCCACGCATATACGCACCGTCCCATTCTTCTTCATCACCGGGACGATATTGGCGATCCAATCGGGATATTGGACTTCTTGGATAAATCCAGAATCGATCAGTTTCTTGACTTCGGCGTTGATGCTCATCTCAAGCTCGAGTCGCATCCTTCTTGGCGCCTGCTTGACTGGCTTGATATCTGGGGATATTGCTAATTTATGCACAGCGACCTCCGGATCTAAACCTGGCATCTCGGAGTAGTTCCACGCGAAGCAATCTTTATGCCGTAGAAGCACGTTTTTTAACGCGGCCACCCTTTCTTCAGAGAGTAGCTCGCTGACAAATGTTGGTCGCGGGTCCTCTGTCGATCCCAACTCAATCTTTCTGAGGTTATCTGCGGTAGTATGTATACCGTCTTCCAGTTCTTTCGGAGCGGGCGGGAATTCTGAGATAACCTCATCATCGCTGTTCTCGAAGCACCGGGGAGGGTTGTCTATCGTAATCGTATAACAGGTGCGAATCCACTCCCGGGGCCGAGGCGGATCCGGCTCTGCTCTTGCGGCCTTGGGCTCGTGCTTTCGTGGCGGCGTTACCCTCCAGCTGTTGGATAAAGCGAATCTGCCCCGTCGGTACTGGTCCTCGACCCAGTTCTTGAAGGTGAAGCAGTCTTCGGTAGGATGTCTTGCGGCTCGGTGATAAGAGCAATAGCCCGAGCGAGAGGCCTTATTAGCTTGCTCAGGGTGTTTAGACTCCGGAAGCGCGATCATCTGATGTTTTAGGGCGAGCTTGAGTAACCTTTCCGTCTTGTCTCGGGGGAAGGAGTACGCTCGACTCATCTTTTCTATGAAGGGCGAATCCGAGCCGTGCAGTACTCGATCTCGTAACCCTCTAATCCTGCGTCGTTGTTGTCGGCTCTTTTTTCCGCTTCTCGACTTATTTCCATCTCCGCATCGGGCCTTTCGCATGATGGGTTGACAAGGATGAGCATTCTTGCCTTTCGCAGCCTGTTGAAATAGACGTTGCGTCCTGGCCTTCTCGTAGATGGCCATTTCGTGGTTGGGGTCTTCCCGACCTTTCTGACCCACTTTCCTGATAGGCTTGTCCATTCGTTCTAGAAATGACGGACTTGGCGCCTCAATCGCGTGGTCTGGTTTTGATGAGGGGTTGGCATCTCCTGACAGGGCGTCCTCTTCTTCATCAAAGGTATATATAGCGTAGCTGTTATGAGCCCGTTCTCGTTTTCCGGTTCTCGCGTATCCAAGCCCGAGTGTCTCCATTTTCCCATTAGGCAATTTGCGTTGGGTTCCAGGGACATCCCAAATCCTGTTGTAGAACCGAGCCTGTTGAACAGTTTGTTTTAAGGGTACCCCTTGGCGCTTCAATAGCTTCTTTAATCCATTTGTATAGTATCTGGGCAGACGGATGGGCTGGAGTCTGTCGCATGTAGCATCTACGCCGTGCCAGATCTCTTTCTCTACTTTCGACTCTGAGGATCGATAGAATAGGATCATCTTCTCACCCTTTCGCCTGGGGGGGACGCAAAACGTTTGCAGCTCTTGCACACTGTGAGCTTGAAGCGTGTCGAGGTCCTTGTAGTGTTCTCGCGGTACCATGGTGATTTGCAAGTTATGGTCATCGCCAGGAGGTGCTTGTATTGAAAGCCGATTGGAGAATACGGCATTGACCTCATCTTCCGAATCACTTCCGAAGACCAGTATGGGGGTGGGCGTCCTCCGGTTGTTGCGTTGAGATGGCCCCGTATAAACTATCTCTTCTTCTTCGGTATCGCTTCCGAAAACAGGGATGGTGGCGGCGGCCTTGTTCTCCGAGTCGTGACACCTTTCTGTATCTTCAAAGTCTGGCAAAAAGTATTTCGCATCCTCGTATTTGTGGACTTCGTTCACGGAAAATGGGTTCAGCTCACCCGTTACAGTATACTCGAAACCATCTTTAAAGTACTTCATACACTGATGTTGTGTAGAAGGGACGATGTTGTACTCGTGTAACCAAGGACGGCCGAGCAAGGCATTGTAACAGGTCTTGGCGTCAATGACATGGAATTTGATGTCTGTGACGAGAAGCCCGAAGCGTAACGTTAGTATCACGGACCCGAGAGTCCGTGACGATTGTGAGTCGAAACCGGAGATAGTAATTTTTTCCCGAGCGAGATGCTGCACACTCATGCAGATTTCCTTCAACACCCGAACATTAAGGAGATTGACGGAGGATCCATTATCCACCAGGATCTTGCCAATCTTGATGTCATGGCAGTACCCAGAGACATATAGGGGACGGTTATGGTCGCACGTCCCGAGAAGGAGGTCTTCATCACCGAAAGTGACGTGGGCCGTATGCACTTCTTCCAGTTCGTCCTTCATCTTTTCAGTGGCGAGAAAGGCTTGGAATTGCTCAGGTTCTTGTAGTGCCTTAATTAGTGAGTCCCGTGCTTCTTTTGATAATAGGAGGGTGTCGAGAATGCTAAGCTGAGAAGGTAGCTTCCTTAGATGCGCGAGGATGTTATAGTCCACTTTACTCCTCCTAGGAGGGTCTTTGGCAGCCAGTTCTTTCGCGACTTGGTCATCCAAAGTGATATCTTCAGTGACCTTTTCCTTTCCCTTATCTTTTCTGTTCGTAGGCCCGAGATTCTTTTCCGGGAGTGTGCGATTGCGCAGCTGAGTGTTTCCGCAGGCTTCGGATTCCTCATCTTTCCTTAGCGCGGATTCTTCAAAGAGATGGCCCAGAGTCACTTCTTCGTCAGAGTCGCTCCCAAAGGTGAGGACTTGCGACCCCTCGGCATGAGCCATATAACAGTTGCCAGTAATTCTGTTGGGCCCGTCAACGGCGCTTCTTTGCTCACGACGGCTCTTGCGTTTCATGCGTTTGAAATGTTGCCAACGAGCAACATATCCTTGCCACCATATCTTAAAGGCGTCGCACTCCTCTGTGGGGTGTGAGACTTTCCGATGATATGCGCAGTAATCGGGGTGCTTCTCCGCCCCATTGTGTGTGTTTCCTTCCGAGGGTGGTAGCCTCATTCCCATTGACATGGCTTTGGCGAACCTTTTCCTCGTCTTGAATATCTTCTTGTCCATCTCAGATGCCTTTCGCTCTGGCAGAGGTAGTTCAACTCCTTCGTTCAGTCGCCCGCATTTGGTTCCTCCTGATGCTGCCATCTCACGCTCCTGATCTGCTTTACTTTTTAGACGAATTTCGTCTAGGAAGGCATTGATCATATAAGTTGTCAGCCTCGCACACTCTGGTTCGGGCTCCGCCTTCAGCTTCTTAGTGCTAGGAGTTTTCTCATCATCGGTAAACGAGTGGGAGATCATGTTGCAACTTGCCGCATATCCCTCGGATTCATCCGACGAGTTCTCTCCATCATCGTCCTCTTGAAAGATGTGGCTGAGGAACTCTTGCAGTGTGACAGGAATTCGCGCCTTCTGATTATATTCTTCCAGCGCGTCGATTTGCTTCTGCAAGTTCGTGCACTCGTCTCCAAGCTTCGCGGGCTTTTTGGATTTCTTCTTCTTTTTCTTCGAAGCTTTTGACGGCTGGGTGTGAGTATTTGGGCCCTTATCAGCAGTCTTCGTAGTTGCGCGGGGCTTCACTGCTCCTTCGATAATTCGAGGTTCAAGAGGGTCCTTCCATTCGATTGCAGGGCACGCGTGAAGGTCTCTCAGCATCCTTTTGGTCTTCGTTGATAGCACGACCTCCCATGGAACTTCTTCGATAAAGGAGCAGGTTGCCCCCGGTGTGTCTGCCTTTTTAGGAGTATGTGGTTGTGGCGGGTTCACCTTCCACTTTTCGGACAGTACAAACTTCCCCTGGAGGTATTGATCTTCGATCCATCCTTTGAAGACGAAGCAATCTTCAATCGGATGGCTTACCGTCTGATGGTAAGGGCAATAGTTGGGGTTATTCACCTCGGTGGGTTGTGGCGGTCGTCTTGGATTCGGGAGGTTGATAAGTCTGTTGCGTATTGCCAGCTCAAATAACCGTTTTGTCTTGTCTCGTGGGAACGAGTAGGGACGCTTCATCTTTTCGTTATAATATCGGCGTCTTTCTTCCAATTGATCTGCCGATTTCGGGGCGTCAGGCTGCTGTTGGGCGTTCGCGACAAAAGTCGCCCTTCCTTTACCCTTGTCATTCCGAGGTTCTGGCTTCGGGGCAGGTGGTCTATGACCCATCTGGTCCATCTGAGCCAACTTGTCGATCAGAGCCTGGAATGTGGTTGGCTTAAAGAACATCATAAACTGGGAGATAGTTGCGTGGGGGTCTAGGGTTCCCACGAACATACCCACTGCGGGTGCTTCCTCAATGCGTTGCTCGCATCTCGACCACAAATTCCGCCAGCGTATAGCGTACTGGACCCAGGTTTCGCCCGGCTTTACCCTGGCGTTACTCAAAGCACTAATTGGAGTGCGCTCGCTGGCACTTGCGAACCGCTGAGTGAACAACAACTCCATTTCAGCGAACGTTTTGATGGAATCGTTCGGGAGTTCCGAATACCATTCGAACGCTGTTTCTGATAAGCTGCCAACGAACTGACGGAGTAACAGTTTATCGTCACCGCCGGTGTTACCGCAGAGGGCCCGGAACTGGGCGACGTGCTGATGAGGATTGCCGGTCCCCTTATACACATGGAATTTCGGTATCGTATAGCCTTGCGGATATTTGATTTGATCGTACCAGCCTGGATACGGTCGCCCTGTTTTCACGACTTGACCAGCTGCCTCAGTCGCATGATGAACTCGGATTTGCTGGGCTATGTAGTCAGCCAAGTCAGCCTTAGAGATCGTCTCCTCCTTGGCCGTTGAGAAGGCTGGTGGTGGATTTGACGTCTCTCCTCGGTCGTCTTCAAGAACAATCGGCGGATCTTCGGCGGGTAAGTCCTGTTGGATCATCATTCCTATCACATCTTGAAAGAGAAGGCCCATCCGTTGTATGTTGGCCGCTTGTTCAGCAGCCTCTTTGTCCCTTTTCTCCAGTGTCCGGCGAAGGAATTCAGCGTCGGTTTCTTCCTCCCGGCGTGCGTCTGAGGACGCTTCTGGGTTTTCCTTTGGCCCGGTGAGCGCGGCCATAGCATTCATCATTTCTTGGAGCTTTTGTTGCTGCTCCTGGGATTTCGTTACGGATCGGGTTAGCGGTCGGTGGCCTGTAGAAGTGCGGCTCTCCTCCTTTCCAGAGGCCATGTATACGGTGTGGACCATCATGCCCCCAGACTTAGGGTGTCCGGGCTTGTTGCTTTTAGCCGTCGTTGCACGTTGAGGGATCTTCTCGGGCTCCCTCCTTTTATGAGCCATGGAGGTTGAGGGGGCCGTCGAGGTGGGCGTCCAAACAGCCTTTTGGGTTTTCGCCTGGTGACCAGCTTTCGGTTGGATCTTCAGCTTCTTATGCTGGCGGGAGAAGTTTGGATCGATGATTGAGTCCCGGGCCCGCCGCCAAACCTTATAGATTTTGGAAGACAGCCGTTGAGGAGATCGGGGCTGTTCTGATTCTATTTCCACAACCTTTTCTGATGGGGGAGGAGACCTCTTCAGCACTGCAGTAGGGGAATTCCTTCGCACCTTATTTAACATTTCGAAGCTGTTCCTAGTTGGAACAGCAGCATTAACTTCTACCACTGGGGCTGGTGGGGTCAATCCAGAGGGGGAGTTGCCCCCAGCCTTCCTTATTCGGCGCCAATGGCGGCGTCGAGCGCGTCGAGCAGACGGCGTAGAGTCAGATATAAGCATGGTTTCATCTTGCCCCCTGTGTGGGTGGGGGGTCGTTGTTGGTGTTAGCCTGTCAAAGACCGATGTCCTTTGTGCAGCGGGAGCGGGAGTCGAAGCTGTTAATCTCGTGAAGATCGATTTCTTGATTGGGGAAACCGCCTTGGCGATTTCGGAGGCAGGAGCGGCCGCTTTCTTAGAAGCAGTCTTCTCTGGGACTGTAGGCCCCATGATGAGTTCGCAAGATTTCTGGCCCAATCTAGAGAAGACCGAGGCGTTAACGTTGGGCGATTCGTTGAGAGGGACCGCGGCAGGGGTAAGACGATCAAAGACCGACTTCCTGAGAGTTTCCTTTGTCAGCACCGGCGCCACGAAGCTTGATGAGGGGAGCATAGTCCCAAAGAACAATCCGGTAGTGGCCTGAGTCACCTGGTCCGCCGGCATTGTGAACAACGAAGCAGCTTGGGGTCCATAGGCTATACCTCCCGGCGAGGCAAAGCGTTGGTCGCAATTGCAGCTTGAGCAGTTGGAGGATTTCGCGGAGGTAGCAGCCATCGATCCTTTGTTTTCTGCAATAGGCAAGGCGCCAATTCTTAGTATCTTGAAACCCAAGGGCAACTGTTAGCGAACCGCGATTGGTTCGCGAATCACGACACACGAAGTGTGGAGTGGAAAGAGGAAAAGGTCCCACCGGGCGTGCCAGAATCTGTTCCCCTCCGAACGGACACGCGGGACGTCAGGCCATCTCGCCTGAAGTTCGGGGCAGATGCTAATTGGTGCTATCCGTCCACCTCTCCGAAGATGCCAATTTGATCCATGGCACCATGTATCGGAGGTCTAGACGGATGCGTCCGATGTAGCAGACTTCGTCAGATTCCCCCTCGTTTGAGGGGTTTTTGATTGTGGGGACGCTCTTCCCTGCAGGCGCAAGCCCCTGCAGTTAATTACGCTACCGCTTTGCGGTAACAACTTTCTCCTTCTCCAGATGGTCACTTCGTGTCGTGTGTTCTTGTTTTATGGTTCATTGCCCGTGGATCGTTTACGGAGACTGAGTTATGTCGTCGCCCGTAGGGCATGGACTAGTCCAAATCCGCATTATCTTAAATTTGGGTTTGGGGGTTTGGTTTGAGGATACGTCAGCCATGCTTGAGGCTAAGATCAACTCAAACGTTTGTTAAGGATACGTTAGTCTAACTTTGTGACTAAGATCAACTCAACGGGATCGTTTAGATCCGACAAAGGAGTGTTTGAACTCCATTGTTCCAGTTTAGGGACGTGGCGGTCCATCGTCTATGTGGCCGTCGGGACCCGTCACCTCTCTGACGACGTTGAGGGATTTCAACGACGGATGTCAGAGGAGTTCAGAGATGTACCCTCGAGCCAGAGTTAATTAGGGGGGATTCATAGTCCAGTCGGCTTGAAGGTTTAAGGACGCGTTAGCCATCTTTGAGGCTAAGATCAACTTAAACGGGACCGTTTAGATCCGACAAAAGAGCATATAGGGGCTCTATTGTTCTAGTTTAAGGACATCGCGGTCCATGGGTAGTTTAAGGACATTGCGGTCCATGGGTAGTTTTTAAGGACATTGCGGTCCGTGGGGAGTTTAAGGACATTGCGGTCCATGGGTAGTTTTAAGACATCTCGGTCAAGGTTAAGGACGTCATAGTCCATGGGTTTAAGGACTCCACAGTCCGATATGTGCTCTGGATGCTTCACACGGGTTCGCTGCCGTGCTAGGCGAGGACCAGGCTCCGCTCTGGATGCTTCACACGGGTTCACTGCCGTGCTCTGCGAGGACCAGGATCCGCTCTGGACGTTTTCCGCGGGGTCAAAGAGTGACGTTATCCACGTTCCACGTAACCAGGAATTTTGTATCATGCATGGGTTTAAGGACCCCACAGTCCATATCATGAATGGTCTTCGGGACCCGTCACCTCTTTGAAGACATTGAGGGATTACAATGCCAAGTATCAAAGGAGTGAAGAGATGTACCCTAGAACCGGGGTGGATTAAATAGTCCCTGGCCCAATTTGGGTCAAGACTGATCAATTATGTTATGAGCCTATCGGCCCAGTTAATCACAAATTGAGGACTTATGGCCAGCTTGGGCTAAGTCCAGCCAGGTCTGGAATATTGACTCTTTGTTGGTCCATTGAGGGAGAATGCTTGCCTCTATCCCTTTAGCCAATTGGGCCAAGGCCTAGTGTTAAACACTTCAGAGCAATCAGTGTTGAACACTGGGAATAAAGTTGATGAGTTAGTGTTCAACACTAAGAGATAATAGGTGTTAAACACCAGCAGTAAGGCTTTTTCAAATTAGTGTTAAACACTAAAACAGATCAGTGTTGAACCCTGCCAATAAGGCTTTTTAATCAGCATTGAATGCTAAGGCCCGACAGTGTTTTAACACTGGGCTTGAGAGTTTTAATTTTAGTGTTAAACACTAAGGCGAGAAGGGTCACGTGGCAGCACGTGAGAGCGCCCTCCCTTCATTTGTTCCGCTGAAATTATCATTTCCTTCAAAGCATCACGTGCCATCACGTGATGGGCATTCAAATGCCTGTGTAGTAGAGTTTCTGCCAAGGCCACGTGGATCACGTGGGGTGCTGCCTCAAAAGGACTTCTGTAGCTCTTTTGAGAGGGTCACGTGATGGCACGTGACCCTACCTCCATGTATGTCGTTGTTTAGAGAATCCGTTGATCTTTCTTTTCAGGAATTCAATTCCTCTGGCTTTAATTTTCAAAGGAATTAAATTCCTACTTCCTTTTTTGAAGATTTATATTCTGAAATAGAGTTGAACTCTGAATTTTCTGTAGGAATTAAATTCCTCATATATGTGAAGAACTGAATAGGGTTAAACCCTAATGAAGGCTCTTAAGGAACTAAACTTCCCGTTTTAAAGAAATATGATTAAGGAAATTAAATTCCTGCTGTTTCAACAGAACTATGTTCTTAATTAGGGTTAAACCCTGCTTCTTTTATTTTGAAGGAATTAAATTCCCATGATATAGGGTCGAGCCCTAATTTTATCTTAAAGGAATTGAATTCCTACAGTTCTGCGAGAATTAAATTCTCATGCTTGCATTCCTTCTCTATGTTTTGGATCTGCATGGCAGGATCTCGACCCATTGAGAATTAAATTCTCAACCTTAAGGGGAGATGTGCACTTTGCAGATCCTCTATCAAAGAGAGAAGAAATCTGCTCTTCTGTTTTATATGTTTCAAAAAACCTTCCCTTTCTTACCTAGGGTTTTTTGCAGAAGATCCGAGTCTTTTCAAAGTATCAAAGCTCTCCTCCCTTTTTTTTTCTTCTCTGCGCATGTATATCTTTTTTTGTGTCTCTTGGCTCCTATTTATAGGAGAAGCAGCTGAATCAGTTAGTTTTGTGACGAATCTTCATTGAGAGATTTGATTTGCATCCTTCATTCGTTCTGGACCTTTGGATTATTAGGTGAATTTTATTCACCGTTGGATTTCAAATCCAGAGATTCTCCCTTGTTATTTTGGTTAGATTTAAAGGGGAAATCTTTCCAAACCCGAGATTTTCCATAAATAAATGACCTCTGAATCTTTAATTTGATTGGATGCATATAGTTGCGTTCCTTTGGGAAGATTTGCATTTCTCTCAGAATTTAATTCTGTTGACAAAAAGGGCTTTGAAAGCCGGTCACGTGTGACCACGTGACCCATGGTCACGTGTGAGCACGTGACCCCCTTTAGAATGAGCCTTTTCCTTTCTTTTGCGCTGTCTTCTGATCTTTGCTTAAACGTCACGTGCTACCACGTGACTCCTGGTCACGTGTGAGCACGTGACCCCTGTCTGGCACTTCTTTCCTTGGTTCAATTGGAGAGCGAGTTTGCTATTTTGACCGTCACGTGCCGACACGTGACCCTGGTCACGTGGGAGCACGTGACCTCTTCTGAAGCTCTTTTTCTTGACTTTGTTCAGCGAATCATTGTGTCCCCTTTTCTGTACTTTATAGGTCACGTGTCAACACGTGACTGCTGGTCACGTGTAAGCACGTGGCCCCCTTTTCGAAGCTCTTCACAGAAGCTTTCCTGATTTTAAATCAGGAAACAACGGTTTATGATGAAAACTCTAAGGTAAATTTCGATGTAAAAATAACTATATGTGTTAATATATATTTTCTTCACATAGCATGTATGTAAGTGAGGACACTTGCCTTGGCGACAGTGGCACAACAACAACGACGAGCGTGGCATGGGTATGTTGCACGCACGGCTAGGCACGACGACAACAAGGCTTGGGCTCGACTACGTACACGCTGGGAGCTCGGTTATGGCTCAGCTAGGTTTAGAGCTTGGGCTCGGCGATAGCAGGAGGAAGGCTGGCGTGGTCCCCAGGCGGTGAACGGCACGGCGAGAGCGGCAAGGTGGCCTCAACAGTGGTTGCAGCGGAGCTCGGATGGCTAAAGGATGAGTTGCAGCAGTGGAGTTGTGCGGTTGTGGGGGTACTGTGAAGCTCGTGGGGTGCTCGAGGAGGAATGGGACGATGGTGGCGTTGCTCGGCCATGGAGGCGGCTCCGGTGTGGTGCAATGATGGCTGTAGCGTGAAGGGTTGGGTTTGAGAGGAGTGGGGTTGTGAGGAAGTGGAGGTGAAGCAGCTCGGGAGAGGAAACGAGGGCGATCGTTGGTGGCAGTGGCGGTAGCTCGTTGGAGGTGACCTTGGTGGTGGTTGCAGTTGCAAGCGAAGTTGGTCGGCGGGTGGGTTCGGCAGCGGGCAGTGGCGGTGGCAGTGAGGAGAGTGGAGGTGCTGCTCGAGTGTGGGTTGGTGGAGGCGACGAGGTGGAGCAGAGGGGTGTAGTGGAGGCTCGAGCTCGTTGGCTGGGGATAGACGAGGAGATGAGGGGTCGGGGGAGGTGAAGATGGTGGAAGAAAGCTCATGGAGGGTTAAGGGCTCAGTTGTTGAGGGTGATGGGGAGCTGGCGAGGAGATCATGGGGTTGGGCACGAGAATCGGGACGGTTGCGGCGGAGGAGGAGGCAGGCGAGGGGATCGCGGAGCTGTTGTTGGCGAAGGAGAAGGGGTCGTGGGTTTGTGCGAGTCATGGGGGACGTTGGCGATGTGAGAGAAGGGAGCGAGTGAGGATTCGGGGGAGGGGATCTCGTGGGGACGTCAGTGCAGTGGACGCGGTCGTCGCGGCACGGGCGGGAGGAAGGAGGGGACGAGGGAAGGAGAAAAGAAGGGGAGAAGAAGAAGAAAGGAATCGGGTAGGGTGTCGGGTCGGGTAGGGAAGGGTTTGGGAAAGAGGGAAGTGGGTTCTTGGGCTGGGCTTGGGGCTGGGGTTTGGGTTAGGAAAAATATAAAAAGGGCTTAGGGTTTAAAGTTTAGGTCAGGAAAATAAAATTGGAAATTATATTTAGAAAAACATAGGAAATACTAATGGTAGAATTTTAAATAGAAAATTTTTGGGGAAAAACACTTATTTAAAATACGGAAGATATTTATTGGGGAACTGGGTATTACAAATTGATACAAGAAACGAATGTCGATCGTCATGATCCAGTGAAAAAGAACTCGCCTCTGAGGTGTTCCAGCAGGTCGTGGGTGGCGAAAACGTAAACGGATTTGCTGGTGGTCGATAGAATCGTTAGGGTTTTTGAGGTCGAGGAACACAAGAGGATGAGATCGTCGGCGAGAACTTGGAGCTATCTGAGGCCAGGGTTTCGAATGCTGGACGATGAATCAGCGAGCAAGAGATTGCCGAAGGGTTGAATTGAGTGGGAATTGAGAACAAGATGAGGGTTTGTGCTTAAACCCTGATATCTCTTCTTCTTCCTAGAATCCTTTTTCTGCGATTTGGGGATTTAGAGTTCTGGAACATTTGTCATCGCTGATTTAGATTTTTCTACCTTTCTTTTTGATTTTGAGTTGGATGAGGTGGCAGCTGGGCATTTTTGAAAAGATGGGAACTTTTTTTTGTGAGAAAAGAGAAAGGAAGAGGGAGGGAGGGAGGGAGAGAGAGAGGGAAGGAAAAGTTGGGAAGAAAAATCGATTTTGAGTCAATTTTTTCTATACGGTGGATAAAACCAAAATAGAGGGGTTTTTTCTCTTTGGATTAAAGAAAAAAAACCCATCCAAACAGCCTCTTTTGCACGATTGGGCTAATCTGGCGGAAAAATGACATATGGACTTTTTTTTTCCATGGGATATGTGGTATCCAAACATTTGGGCTTTTTTTCCCATGGGATAGACAGTATCCAAACAAGACTTCAAGGAAAACCTAACAGGTAATTTGTCAGTGTGGTGGCTGTGGTTCATTTTTTGGCCCTTCTCAGGGTGAAGATGCTCGATATCGGTGATCTCCCAGATCATGACACGTGGCAGATGGAGTGTCCCAAAGCTCACAAGAAAGGACCTACAGTGGCAGACCAGGCCACCCCTGTGCCCGTCTCACGAACAAACGCTGGCTCACCTCCGAGCCCCCAGCACAATTGGCCTCCTCGGCCTCACAGCTCGTCTCCGAGCTATCACAGGCCCGAGCCTCCTCGGCCCTCTTAGCTCGACTCCGGACTCGAGCAGAACCAAGATACCACGGCTCTCTTGCTCGTCCGTGAGCTCTCCCGCCGAGGTCATCTTCCTCGGTCTCATCGACCGACCGACGACACCGCTCATAGGTGCAACCGCCATCACGCGAATCTCGCCATGCGTGAGATTTGCGCCGGCCACATCCCACGTTCCACGCCATCACGATCCCCCATTAACGAGCCTGTCTCGCCATTAATGGGAGATCCCGCTCATCACGCGGGCGTGACGTCGGGAGCATAACGGCCGGCGTGATTCTCGCGCTTGCCCTGCCTGCTGCCACCGTTATATAAACCCCTTCTTCAGACGGTCCAAGTAAGCCATTTTTACTCCACTAAGCTGTTACTCTGCTCGGATTTCCTCTTTAACTTGATCGTCGGAGGGTCCTCGATGGTACGACCACCCCGGGACTTCCTTGCGGGTAGCTCGGCGCAAACAACCTCAAACCCATTGAGATCCACACGCCTCAGGAGCCAGCCTCCAGATCAAATCTCAGCCGTCCATCGCCGCCATTAGCAAACCAACGTAAGGTAACATCTTGACGCGCGGATCCGCTCCGCGTCAGCTGGCACCGTCTGTGGGAATCTTGATTCCACAAAAACAAAAGTTCATCTTCCAATCTTAATCTAATAGCGAGTGATCATCACGACGACCCCAACACCAGCCGCCGCCTCCCCCTCAACGGAGGCGCGGAAGAACCTCCTCCGCCGAATGCCATCAACGCCCTTGCCGGGCGGATAGACCGACTCGCGTCTGTTGTGGAGGCGCTCATCCGTGTCCAAACGGCAGGGCAAGTTTCCTAGGTCGCCACTCCTCCGTCTCGAGACTGGGACCCCTACAGGCGGAGAGAAGACTCCGCACGCGTCGGCACTGCTGACCACTGCCTCGCTACCTCTCATGGCCGCAGATCTCCCGGGCCAATACCTTCTGCGACTCGCTGGGCACCCCACAGTTCAACACCGAGGTCCGTCGCCAGAGCGCCTCGCCTCGAGCCTCTTCGCGACCCTTTCCCTCCTGAGGATATGTCGGTCAGCTCGCCTGTTCCCAGGCATGACCAACACCCCCTCCCTTGACGGGGTCGCGCGGACGGGGCTCGCCACGGCGGCTCGAAGACCACCTCGCCGGGGGATCTTAGGAACCTCATTGAGAGGAACCGAGGCCGCTCCCAAACGCAGGTCTCTAACAGCAGAGGCCAGGGATCAGAATGTGCCGAATCGTCGGGATACCACGGCCGACTCGACGCCTTCGAGAAGAAGATCGAGGGTATGCATCGGGAAGGCCACCGCTCGAGCGACGGGGCTAAATACGCCGCCGACTCACTCACCAGGCCATTCACCGAGGAGCTGCTCGCCGTCCACGTCTCCTCCCACAATAAGTCCCCAAAGTGTTAGTGATATGTATGCCCTAGAGGCCATTACTGTACATGCGATGTATATTGTAGTGGATGCTTGGACATATATATGGAGGACTTTCTTGCTCGACATGATAGTATGCTATCTGGTTGCTTTTTATCTTAATATGTACTCTAATAGTCTCTATATTACATGTTGATAAAGCCCTTAGGATGAGTACTTGACTACCAGGACTATGATGCAGATCATACTGGTGGGGACAGTGTAGTCGCTAAGTACATCCTTCAAATGTTCTTAGTCGTAGGTGTATCGAGACAGGGCATCGATATACCAGAGTAGACTAGCGTATGCTTCTCGACCCATGCAGATAGGCGATGGATGATCCCATATCCATTGGTGTTTGACATCAGATATAGTATATGGGTGCTCAGTGGAGACTGGGTACACTGAACGGACTCGCCGAGAACTCCCAGATGGTATTATACTTCACGTCAGATGGCAGTTCTCTGGTGACACTGGTACATGTTAGTCTGTAGACCCGAGATCGTCATAGAGTCTTGTGTGATTCCCACTGTGCTTTGATTTCCATCATATCACGTCCAAGAGGGCGTGCAAAACGGTGGCTTTTGGGTACAGTCCCGAATCACATGGAGGCAATGAGCGATAGGAGGGGTTTCGTTTCTCCCGGTATAGGGAGTTGATGTTGCGCTGTGTTCGATTGGCTATAACTGGAAATCCCTGGCCAGGGTTGTTGAGATTTATTGGTAAGTGTTATCAGTAGTTTCTCGAACTGTTATAGACCTCATATCGACATGACTTATCAAGCTATTGGGGTCTGACGTTTACCACTCCTAGGCGAGATATGCGACATATCAGACGAAGAGACCGGACTGTACGGGAGTGTTACTGATTGGATTTGCAGGAGAATGTACAGGCTTGCTTGTTGATCTTCTGATCGCTCAATACCTGGGTAGCTGTTACGTTTAGCTGACCGCTTGCAGCTTGTGGATATTTGATATGATCATCACCCACTGCCGGCGTATTGACGATTCTTTAGAGTCCTACACAGAGGTTTCCTGACTTAGGCAAAACGGAGTAGGAGCACATATGCGATATGTGCGGGACCGAGAATAATACGAGTATGTGATACTGTATTCTATTCTCGCGATATGAGATATCGACCGGGTATATGTGATATAGCCGGGTCATCGGATCAAGTGTTGATTCGATGAAATGGTAAATGTTATATTAGTCGGTTATATGTATTATAGCCGGGTTATCGGATCAAGTGTTGATTCGATAATTTAATGTATATTATATATGAGATATATTACATTACATTAACTAATATAAGCTCGCTTTAATGATTCATTTTCTCACGGGATAATACATTGATATATATGCGGTATATGTTAATTGTATTATTTTCTTTTATTACAAAATATATTGTATATGTGATATATAATCTTGTAATATGTTAGGGTTACAAATTTAACAAAGGTTTAGGGTTTAAACTTGGTTAGGGTTTGGATTAGGGTTAGCTTTTGCATGAAGCTTCATGAAGCTTTGACTTTGTCTTAAGCTTGATATTTTGTGAAGATATTATTTAACCCAACCCAAACCTTAACCTCTAGTTAATTCTCTACAAGGGTTAAGCCCTCATTCTTAACCCATGGTTGATTTGTAACCACACTATACAATAATTCATTATTCATCACAAAAGGATTTTGCTTGATCTTCTTCTTCTTTCTTCTTGATGAAAAGCTTCACTAGCTTTTTCATAAGTGATGATAATGAGTGAGAATATGAAAACAAAAGAGAGCAAAATTCCTACTTCATCATCCTCATCTATTCTAGCCACTTAGATTGGGGTGTTTGCTTTGCTAATACTTGATTAGCAAAGCAAGAGCTTGGGTTTGAGTTTCTTCAAGGTAGATCATCTTTATTATCGAAGATCGGAAGCAAGCTTGCATATTTATTTTGTGGAGCCTCTCTAGAGTCCGGATACTCGATGATCGCAGCGAAGGGACCTCAACACGGAGCTTTAGAAGTGAAGGACCGGACTACAAAGGTTGTAATCCCAAACTCTTAGAAGTAAAGTTGTTTACTTGCTTTGTTTCGCTTAATCTCTAGTCTAAGATCTTGGTTAGGGTTGTTCGGCACGTCTAAAATTTAAATCGGCCATGATTGATGCCTTATAGACCCTTGTGAGAGTGCCTAGTATCCCTACACAAAGGTCTCTCTCTTCGACGGTAAATCTGACCTGAAGGACCATTTGGATGCATTCACCGCGGAAATGAGCTTCCAAGATATCTCCGACGCCGCCCAGTGCCGAGCCTTCCCGACCACTCTCATCCGCTCCGGACGAGACTGGTTCCGAGAACTCGAACCTCGCTCGATCTCAACTTTTGATGAGCTGACCACTCAATTCCTCGGCCACTTCGTTGGGAATAGGCGGCAAAAATGCATAGTCGACCATCTCTTCACGATCAAGAGCGGGGACAAGGAGACGTTCAAAGCATACGCCACCCGCTTCTACAACGCCCTTCTCGAGGTCCCAGAGCACCAGGACGAGACCGTCATTACAACACTTAGGTCTGGTCTTAGGCACAAGGAGTGGTTACGCTCCTTTGCATTAGCGCAACCTAAGACCATGACCGAGATAAAAGCTTGGACCGAGCGCGAGATCTAGCTCGAATCCGAGGTGAATGCAAATCTCTCCCGGGCAGAGCAAGCCGACCAGAAGAAAAGGGCAAGGCAAGAGAGAAGGGGACCTGAGCGGGCAAAGCCCTATCTCCCCAAGTTTCAGGAATACACCCCGCTCAACGTCTCCCAGACAGTGCTCCTAGAGGAGGCCAAGGGCGAGGGATTCTTCAAGCTTCTCCCGATCTCGTGAATGGCCTCAAAGCGAACCTGGGGCCCCTACTCCGGTTTCCACAGGTCGCTAGGCCACTCTATGGAGAGCTGCAAGCAGCTCCGTGACTACATTGAGGAGCTCATCCGTTCGGGGTATCTCGCAGCATACTTGAGGGACAAGCGGCAAGCTGACCGCGAGCAGGAGCAGTGTTCCCCTCCCGCCGAGCTGACCATCGGCCAAATCATGGTCGTGTCAGCGGAGGATACGTATGGCACCAACGAAGCTCGGGACCCTATGTCGGGCATAGATGCCAACAGAAATCCGAGAGGCTCAAGCTGCACGAATAAGAACATCTACTAACGTGTATTTTCTTTCCAAAGCAATGTACACCTTTCTTGAGATCTTTTCGTTCATATAATTAAAGGGATCAATAAAGCATTGCAGAAAAGAAAAAGAATCTTATTCATTCAAAAAGTACTGTGGGCTCCTCAGCCGTATATAATTTTTTTTTTACAATAGCGGGGGAATGGGGTGCAGAGAACACTGTTCGTGGTACTCTGACGATATTTCCGCCAACCGAGCCCTCGCGGCATATAACCTTTGCCTTCGATGCCCCCCGCTAGCGTTGGCATCAAGCCTCAATTGGTAGCACTCAAGGACGAGCGCCTCCGAGCGGTTTAGCCGACTCGCAGAGATCAGGCCGAAGCGCCTCAGGGACCTTAGCTTGCCGACGGCCTCGTCTTTCAGCTGTCTGGACAAGGGGTTGTAGAGCCCCGACGATGCCCTCCAGATGGAGTACATCAACAACTGAAGTAGGGGGAGCACCAGGGGAGCAATCGGCCAAAATGATCCTCGATGCGGCCTATCACCAACTGCACCGTGTCCTTAGTACAGTACTGATTGTAGAGGTACACGTCCTCGAAGTTTATGATCTCGGGGATGGTGAAAGGGAAGTCCTCCATTCTTACGTTTTGGGTGTGAAGAAAAGAGTGATCAATGCTCTCTCTGCTTTATAGCCTACCGCGCCCTCGAGAATCCAACAGTCGCCCGTTTCACCCACAACTGAACCGCCACGCGGCAAACCTCGAGCCTTTCTTGGCGAAATTGAAACGACGCGGCCCTGTCGATTCGCCTCCCCCACACGTTCGATACACGTGTTGCTTGTGACTATCACTATTCCCCATACTTACACCGGGAAGGTCGGACAGAACTTCACGAGGAGGCGGCCGAGCAGCTGCCCTTCTCGGTCATCCCTGGACGGGGACTCCCTACCACGCAATGCCAGGGATCAAAGCCCTCACCATGAGGCACTGGGCAGCTATCCTGCTCGGCCATCCCTGGCCGGTAGCTCCTTACCCCACAACGCCAGGGATCAAAGCCCTCGCTAAGAGGCAGCCGAGCGGTTACCCTGCTCGGCTATCCCTGGCTGGTAGCTCCCCTACTCCACAACGCCATGGATCAAAGCCCTCACTATGAGGCAGCCGAGCGGCTACCCAGCTCGGCTATCCCTGGCTGGTAGCTCCCTACCTCGCAACGCCAGGGATCAAAGCCCTCGCCAAGAGGCAACTGAGCAGCTTCACTGGTCGGTCAATCCTTAGCAGGCCTCCCATGACCCCTCCGGCGCTAAGGATCTAAGCCCTCATGAAGAGGCAACCGAGCGGCTACCCTGCTCGGCTATCCCTGGCTGGTAGCTCCCTACCTCACAACGCCAGGGATCAAAGCCCTCGCCAAGAGGCAACTGAGCAACTTCACTGCTCGGTCAATCCTTAGCAGGCCTCCCACGGCCCCTCCAGCGCTAAGGATCAAAGCCCTCGCTAAGAGGCAACTGAGCAGCATCACTGCTCGGTCCATCCTTAGCAGGACTCCTACGGCCTCTCCAGCACTAAGGATCGAAACCCTCACGAAGAGGCAGCCGAGCGGCTACCCTGTTCGACTATCCCTGGCTGGTAGCTCCCTACCCCACAACGCCAGGGATCAAAGCCCTCGCCAAGAGGCAACTGAGCAGCTTCACTGCTCGGTTCATCCTTAGCAGGCCTCCCACGGTCCCTCCAGCGCTAAGGATCGAAGCCCTCACTAAGAGGCAGCCGAGCGGCTACCCCGCTCGGCTATCCCTGGCTGGTACCCCACAACGCCAGGGATCAAAGTCCTTGCCAAGAGGCAGCCGAGCGGCTACCCTGCTCGGCCATCCCTGGCTGGTAGCTCCCCTACCCCACAACGCCAGGGATCGAAGCCTTCACTAAGAGGTAGCCGACCGGCTACCCCGCTCGGCTATCCCTGGATGGTAGCTCCCCTACCTCACAACGCCAGGGATCAAAGCTCTCGCCAAGAGGCACCGGGCAGCAACCCTGCTCGGTCATCCTTAAGGATCAAAGCCCTCGCCAAGAAGCACCGGGCAGCAGCCCTGCTCGGCCATCCCCAGTAGGCCTCTTATGGACCCTCCTGCGCTAAGGATAAAAAGCCTTCGCAAGAGGCAACCGGGCCTACCCTTGCTCGGTTATCCCTGGCTGGTAGCTCCCTACCCCAACAAACCAGGGATCAAAGCCCTCGCCAAGAGGAACCGGGCAACAACCCTGCTAGGCCCATCCTTAAGGATCAAAGCCCTCGCCAAGAGACACCGGGCAATAACCCTGCTCGGCCCATCCTTAGTAGGCCACTTACGGCCCTTCCCGCGCTAAGAATCCAAAGCTTTCGAAAGAGGCTGTAACATTTTAGAAATCGTTATGAGAATTTTTCCGTTTTAGGGTTAAATTGTCGGTATTTTCCGTTTTAACCCGACTGTGTTCCAACGGCCATATAGACTTGCCAGCACCTAGTTTAGCTAAAATAAAGCTAGTGCGCAAGTTTTGGGGGGTATATGGGACGTTTTGGTTCAATTAGAATTTTTCCAAAATTTAATATTATTTTAATGTGGTATTCACTTTTTGGGAAATTTCTCTAAAGCGATCTTTTCTTCAATTAAGTTGAGTTAATAAAACCCTTCCTAGAATATCTAGGTATTTGTTGTGCTTTTGTCTTAATAGTTAAAGAAATGAAAAGAATGCAAGAGGTGCATGCATGTGCATGTGAATGCATTAATGAGCTTTAATCACTAGAAATTGCTAGGAACACTCCACACAACTCCATCCTTCCTCCCTTGGCCGAATTCTTTCTCATTCTTCTGCCCTTGATCACTTCTTCAATCAATAGCAACAATTCCAAGCCAATAATTCTCCAAAATTCCCAAAAATATATCACAAATATATCAAGTCTTGAGTTTTAGCATCTTGGATCACTTGGAGCTAGGAAAGCTTTGATCTTGTGAGCAAAGTTGATAGGTATACTCCCTACTTTGTTAATTAAGAGTTTTTATGTTGTGTAGCTCGTTGGTTGTAACGTAGAACACTTAAAGTAATCGAATTGTGAAATATCGTTTTTTTAGTGTCTTTAGAGCCTCCGTGAACTGCTGTGACCTGGGATTTTTACAGAAAAATCAAACAAAATTGTAGTGATGTACTAATGAACCTAAGACACCACCTGGGATACGAGGACCACTCCACCGGAATGGGCCGGTGAACCAAGGCGAATTTCCGGCGACGCCGGCTATGGGGGGATGTGCCGGGGTTTGGCTTTTGTGGGTAGTTGTCTGCTGTTGGTTAGGGGTGTTTGGTACTGTTTACTTTTTTAGTATTTGCAGTATGAAAAATCTGGAATCGTTTACCTATAATCTAGTGTTTTGAATCCGCGTGTTACGTAATCCGACACGAATCGTGATCTGATGCAGCTGTTGTACTCAGATTGGTTTAGTAGTGTCGCAATGCACGTTAGTCACTATATGGACACTCGTGAGTTAGTTTAGTGTTGGTGCGTCGTTTAAAGTGTAGTTTTACGTTATATTAGTCGATTCTGATATGTTTGCGCTATTTGTGTGTTTGTGAATTTATAGCGTCGCAAGCGGGGACTTCGGACGTTGCGAACAAAGGGAAGCAGGTGGTCGGATTTTCATAGCTGGAGACCATTGGTGAGTAGATTTAACATCTACGGGGAAATCGCCCGTATGGCGTTGTGCGTCGGGGCTGATATGATATGATAGCTGCATGCTATTGCATATTGGTTAATTTCATATGAATGTCATTGCATAGTAGTATCTGTTGTACCTTTAGATATAACACATTACTGACAGTTCATGTTGCACGAGCACTAAATTGTATGCTACACCCACATCGTCAGTAATTGCCATGACACGCACAAACCACCTATATACGTGATATGGTAGTGGATAGGGATAGTGGATGTACAAATTCTTATTTCTTTGTGCATATGAGATATTGTTAACACCTACATAAGTGATATGGTAGTGGATAGGAATGGTTGGAGTAGTAACTCTTATTCTATTGTGCATATGAAATACCGTGGACACATATACGTGATATTGCATTGGGCAGGAATAGTTGAGGTAGTGACCCTTATTCCACTTCATGTACATCTTGCTATAGCTACTTGCATACAGATTGACATGTACACCTACATATTCGATTACAGCTATATGTACATCATGCACACATACTGATATGTACACCCACATATTTTGCTATAGTTGCTTATACCCTAAGTGGTATGGTTTTGACATGTGATATTAAGACGTTGACTATTACGTTTATGAAATGCATCATACCTATTTGCTTACATGTAGATACTTAAACCTTGTTACAATTACATGTACACCTTATATGATGCTGCATTTATTTTGGGAGGATTTTAGAAACCGCAAGATATATTTTTAAAGGAAGGTTCATTTAAAAGAGCGGCTTTTCCTTGATATACTCATATTGTTGTTTTGTGATGCATATATCAATTTTCATGGATTTACGCATTGAGATATGGATTTCATAGAATCTTTGTGTCAATAGTAGAGTCTGGCATTCTACTTCGACGTCTTTGATGTACTGATTTTCTCTTAGCCAAGAGCAGGACTCAGAGTCAAAGTCATATGTTGGGAAGAACTTGTTTAGTGGTGAAATCGATTTGAAGGACCAGGAGAGAAGTCGGGGAGTTCTGGTAAAAAAAAGCTGCCGCGAACTATGCCTACTACGAAAAAAGCGAGAGAAGGGAGTTGCCAGGCGCCAGCTTGTACTTACCCGGCGAACCGAACGAGTGTCCTTTCAGGAAACTCGGGAGGCCCGTCCTAGTCCGCTTCCCCTCGGTCGCTGGAGTTGAAACTCCAGATTCTGACTCGGTCTTGAAAAAGCCCCAGGAGTGAGTTTACGAGCTAATGAACTGCCTTTTTTTTCCGTAAGCCGCGCACTTTAGGCCAGGCCTTACTATATGGATTTGAGAACCGTGGGGGTATTTCAAGAAAACTATGTATTGTTTGAAAACCCGGTTTCTCTTGATATGATATTTCAGTGCGTCCACCATGCGATTTCTCGGTTCTGAGATTTGGCTTGTGATACCCGATTCGAGGAGCGGGAGGCACCGTCTGCGGGTACATGATGGGCCCGGTATGGTACCAGGGGCGAGTGGTGATTTCGTGGTGTAGATGATAAGCCTGGCGGTGGGACCACTACCTACCGGTGATAGTATTTGGACTTGGCGGTTATTGTAGGGATACCGACCGGAGTGAGGTATGACATATCGTCAGGGCCAGTCGTGGTGACGGTGCCTGAGTTATGAGGATTTACGTGTCGATGCTAGACATGGGTTTCATGATGTTTGAGTGTCGGTGTTGGACACTCAGGTTTTTCCATGATTTTTACGTATCGTCGGTGGACATACGGGATGGATATCTTCTTACTTACATACATACATACATACATACACACACACACACACACACACACATACATACAGGTACATGTTTTCATGATGTTTCGGGTGTCGATGTTAGACACTCAGGTTCCATGAGGCTTACATGTGAGGGCCGATCTGAGGATGCGGTGCCTGAGGATTTGGGGTTTGATATGTCAGTGAGGGACACTGGTGTTTTTCCATGATGATGATTTTGCATGAGATTTTATATTATATCATCCCACACTCAGGATTATGTGGTTTATGCATTGCTTTATGTAGTTATAGTACCCTGATGATGTACCTTTACATGATTGTTGCATATTCACTTGTCATACTTATACTATCGGATTACATGTGATAGATAGATCGCTGTTCGTGCATACTCGCGATTATAGTATAATGTTAATTACTATTCACGAGTTGGCAACTCACCCCCGTTGTGCAACAGTATTTTGCAGGACTTACCCTCAGAGTAGTCGCGGCAGGGCATCTTATCATCTCTACTTTTGCGGATACCGCTACGTTTGGCTGTGAGGCCGTTGATTTTAGGTGGGTTGCGGTTATCTGTCTGTATATTGTATATCTTTTGTTGGATCTAGTATTCTCCATCTACCACTGTTTGTATATGACTTAGAGACGACTTGTGAGGATTCTGTGTTGTATATTTTGGAGACTTTGGGTGCCGTGCTCGTGGGAGCCGGTTATGTTGGAAAGTTTTACCTCTTTATGCAGTTTCCCTTTATATTCTTCGCTTCGGCGTCGTATACATGTTGTGGTGATTGTTTTCGCCGTTGGGCGTGATTTTTGCTCCCATTTGGGATGCTTTATATATTATCTGTGTTGTACCCGTTTTCGGGGATAGTTTTTACAAAGGAGGTGCTGCCGAAATTTTCAAGAAAGAAAACTAGAGTTAGAGATTTTACTTGTGATTTTCTAAATGTTAAAACTATGCTTTTCTCCGTTGATCCAGATTTGGGTGGTTTAGATTTCTTGGTTTCGGCTTACTTGAGTTGCGTACGCCTGTACACGTTACGTAGTTTAAGTGCCGGTTACGGGCCAAATTTTGGGTCGTGACAGAGGCAACCGGGCCTGTCCTTGCTCTGTTATCCCCGGCTGGTAGCTCCCCACCCCAACACACCAGGGATCAAAGCCCTCACCATGAGGCACCGGGCAGCTACCCTGCTTGGCCCATCCTTAATAGGCCACTTACGGCCCCTCCCGTGCTAAGGATCCAAAGCCTTCGAAAGAGGCAACCGGGCCCGCCCTTGCTTGGTCATCCCTGGCTGGTAGCTCCCTACCCCAACACACCAGGGATCAAAACCCTCACCATGAGGCACCGGACAGCTACCCTGCTCGACACATCCTTAGTAGGCCACCTACGGCCCCTCCCGAGCTAAGGATCCAAAGCCCTCGAAAGAGGAAACTGGGCCCGTCCTAGCTCGGTTATCCCTGGCTGGTAGCTCCCTACCCCAACACACCAAGGATCAAAGTTCTCACCATGAGACACCGAGCAACTACCCTGCTCGGCCTCGTCCTTAGCATGCCTCTCCGAGCCTCCCACGCTAAGGAACATGACCTCACCACGAGGCATCCAGTCTGTCTACGTCTGAGCGATCTCCACCTCGACTTCGGGGCCATAGAGATACCGTCTTTGCATACTGGACAAATGAACAAATTCAACTCGACGCGTAATCGCTAGACGAAGAACCGACATAACACAAAGGCAGTACTATGCAACTACAAGTGTTTACTGACAAAGGAAAATACGCGCGCAAATACTACTGCAAAAATTCTTTATTCACAAAGTCAAAGTCTTTACAAGGGTATTGGGAGCTCCCTATCCTTAAAAAATGCCCGGAGGCCTACAAAATTCCCGATACAACAAAGAAATGATACAAGAAGACGAGGGGCTTCAGGCCTCAGGGCCAGGCGCAGCCTCTGGAAGCTCAACGCCCATCACAGGAGCCTCGGCGTCGCCCTCGCCGGGAATCTCTTCCTCGGTCTTGCCCCCGGGGCCGTCCCCCTGCTCGTCATCTCCATGACGATATTCGAATCGGAGCTCATCGTCAACGAACTCCGACATCCGAGCCTTGACGGCATGGAGGGTCTCGTGCCTGATGGCGGTAGTGGCCGAGGCTAGGACGGTGTAAAAATGTTCCGACTTCCGGAAGTTCTCCACCGCCTTCGGCGCTCTAAGGTCGGCTCGCTTCATCCCCTCTACCGCCGCCTCCAGCTCCTTCCGGAGGGTGCTTGTCGACTTCTTCAAGGTGCCGACGAGCACCTTAGAGTCCTGAAGCTTGGCCTCGGCGGCCTCGCGATACCTGGCAGCCTCCTGCTTCACGACCGCCACCTCCTGCTTCGCGGCCGCCATTTCCTGCTTCCCGGCCGCCACCTCCTGCTTCGCGGCCGCCATTTCCTGCTTCCCGGCCGCCACCTCGCCCTCCAAGGCAGCGACCCTCGCCATCGCCGCCTCCGGCTCCCGCTTTGAGCTCTCCTCCAGCGAGGAGAGCTTGCCCGCGGCTCGCACCGCCGGGGTAATTTCCTCGTCCTCTATATGGATGACGATGGCGACGTGCTGGAGAACCTGAAGAAGTCAAAGGGGGGTCAGAAAGAAAGGAGAGGCACCAAATCTCACGAATGGTAAGAAGCTGAAGCAAAAGTCAAGTAAAGTACGGGCACTAACCTTCACGGCCTCTTGGACGATTGTCGCCATCTGTGCCCTGAGAGTCCCCCGAGGGATCTTGCCCCCCGGCCAACCTCTCCATGTCCGACAGCAAGCTGTCAGCGACGGAAAGCCCCGAGGGCACCTCAAAGCGGGATCCCCCCTCGTCCACCAAGATCGGGGAGGCCGGGGTCCGCGGAACTGTTCGGGGGAACCTCTTGAGAGGCGATGACGGAGAGCCGGTCTCCATCTCCGAAGCTTGGGCATTCTTTCCCCGAACCCGCTTTCTGCTCGGTGCCTGGCTGGGCTCCGGGGCTCGGCCCGCAGGTGAACGCTGGGGTGGGACGACTGCCATGGGAACCGAGACAGCCGTCGGACGAGAGGAGCTGGCACCCCCAGCCTTCGATCCTTTCTTCGACTTGCGCATGGCTGCTCGGAGGTGGCTCAAGTCCATTGGTTCTGCACAAGACAAAATACAATGGAATTAGCAACACAAACAGAAATGAAGACAAACACAAGCTCCTAACTTACCGACGAACTGGGCGGGGTTGAGCCCAGCCCAACTAAGGGCCCGCTCAGAAAGCAGCACGTCGGCCCGAGGAATGGGCTCCCACTCTGCCACTCTCACTGCGTCGGGATCGTTGGACGGACTTCCCCGCCAGCACCTATACCTAAACCACTGGGTGGGCACGGGCCAGTCCTCACCTTCTGGTGGCCCAACAAAGAAAAACTTCTTTTTCCAGTCGTGGATGGAAGAAGGCAAGACGACGACTCCCGACCCGGCTGCACTCCCCCGTCGTTTCCTAAAGGAGAGGTAAACCCACCTCGGGTCGCCCGCGCGAGTGCCGGGGTGACCTTTGTAAATGAGAGAGGAGGCAAGGATAGTGCAACTTCAAACGGACCAGGAACCCGAGGAGAATCCTCCAGGAGTTCGACATTAGCTGGCCCGGGGCTAACCCGAAGTAATTCAACGCTCTAACAACCTTGGGGGAGAAAGGCAGGCGCATTCCGGCCCAAAAGGCTTCTAAGTATAGGGAAATCTCCTTGCCCCGTATCTGATCTGCCCTCTCCCCCTCTCCTGTCAAACGCAACATGTAGCCGGGAGGAATATGGAAACGAGTCCGAGCATTAGCAAGCTCCTCCTCGTGCCTCACCGTAGACGGCACGCCAGGCGCATCCTCGACCTCCACTCGGGGGAGCGCCCCCGTCGCGCGACCCTGGGAAGGAGACCTAACCCTAGCTCCCTGAGAGGACTCCGGTCCAGAAAAAGAAGAAGAAGAAGGGGAAGAAGAGGAAGACTCTACGGAGGGATCCCCATACTCTACACCAACTATATCTACAGACTCCTCCGAGGAAAACATCTAACCTGATGAAGAGGAATCCTCGGAAAAGCAAACGCGGAAATACTGACCTAAAGAGGAGAACACCGAGCTAACAAGACCAAAGACGAGGAGATTATGAAGAGGAATGGGCCCTCACGTGGACTCCACCTCTACTTATTGCCACCGGCGTTCTCATCCAATGGCGACGGTCATCTCCCGCCGAAGCGGTTCAGTACACTCGACGACCTCAATCGCTCCACCTGTCGCATGCATATTGGCATATCCTCCCAGACGCCAGAGGTCTGTGGTCCGTCGCGTCAGCCAACCAGCGCCCGACACGTGGACTGCTGCTTCAGTAAACGTACACACGATCCGGCGCACCCTCTTTAATGCAGAGATCTCTCCCCTGATCCGCTGGCGTCATCCAGAAAATACAACAGATTGCCCGGGAACACGTCCTGATGATATCTTTGAAAGGAGCTCACCTCGGGTGACCCGGCAGACCACTCTCGACCCGACTCGTCAGCTGGTCGGGACGAGAGTGGGGGGATAATGATGATGCTCGATATCGGTGATCTCCCAGATCATGACACGTGGCAGATGGCGTGTCCCAAAGCTCACAAGAAAGGACCTACAGTGGCCGACCAGGCCACCCCTGTGCCCGTCCCACGAACAAACGCTGGCTCACCTCCGAGCCCCCAGCATAATTGGCCTCCTCGGCCTCACAGCTCGTCTCCGAGCTATCACAGGCCCGAGCCTCCTTGGCCCTCTCAGCTCGCCTTCGGGCTCGAGCAGAACCAAGATACCTCGGCTCTCCCGCTCGTCCGCGAGCTCTCCCGCCGAGGTCATCTTCCTCGGTCTCATCGACCGACCAACGGCACCGCTCACAGGCGCAACTGCCATCCCGCGAATCTCGCCATGCGTGAGATTTGCGCCGGCCACATCCTACGTTCCACGCCATCACGATCCCCCATTAACGAGCCTGTCTCGCCATTAATGGGAGATCCCGCCCATCACGCGGGCGTGACGTCGGGAGCGTAACGGCCGGCGTGATTCTCGTGCCTGCCCTGCCTGCTGCCACCGCTATATAAACTCCTTCTTCAGACGGTCCAAGTAAGCCTTTTTTACTCCACTAAGTCGTTACTTTGCTCGGATTTCCTCTCTAACTTGATCGTCGGAGTGTCCTCGGTGGTACAACCATCCCGGGACTTCCTTGCAGGTAGCTCGGCGCAAACAACCTCAAACCCATTGAGATCCACACGTCTCAGGAGCCAGCCTTCATATCAAATCTCAGCCGTCCATCGCCGCCATTAGCAGACCAATGGAAGGTAACATCTTGACGCGTGGATCCGTCCCGCATCACAGGGTGAATTTTATACTGATTTTATTATCTCTTCTCTTGACTGATTCAGCTGAGAAAAGATTATTGGCAGTGTGCAATGTTGTGTTTGTGATTCAATGGGTGCTTATATGAATTGTGAAGAGTCAACAAGTTTATGTGAGATGGAGGTTCTAACAGAATTATTTGTCTTCTTTTATTCTTTTTATATTTGGCATGAAGGATATGGGCCTGTGAACAGTAACATATAAGTTGCGTGCGGCTGTGTGCAGATGCAATTTCGGCTTTAGGAATTTTGCTTCTTGTTCATGGGACCGGACGAGCGGCCCTAGTATTGCATGTTGTTAGAGATTTTATGACAGTGGTGGAATTCTAAAAGGGACATGAAGCATTTTTGTTTGTGATGATGCTCGATATCGGTGACCTTCCAGTTCATGACACGTGGCAGATGATGTGTCCCAGAGCATGCAAGAAAAGACCTATAGAGGCCGGCCAGACTGCTCCTATGCCTGTCCTACTGACGAGGCTGGCTCGCCTCCGAGCCCCAGCACAATTGGCCTCCTCGGCCTCACAGCTCGTCCCCGAGCTACCGCAGAAACTAGATACCTCGGCTCGTCCGCGAGCTCTCCTGCCGAGATCATCTTCCTCGGTCTCATCGACCGACCAACAGCACCGCTTGCAGGCGTAACTGCCATCCTGTGAATCTCGCCATGCGTGAGATCTCCGCCGGCCACATCCCACGTTACACGCCACCACGACCCCCCATTAACGAGCCTGTCTCGCCATTAATGGGAGGTCTCGCTCATCACGTGGGCGTGACGTCGGGAGCGTAACGGCCGGCGTGATTCCCGCACCTGCTGCCACTGCTACTTAAACCCCTTTTTCAGACGGTCAAGGTAAGCCAATTCTGCTCTACTAAGCCGTTACTCTGCTCGGATCTCTAGACTAACTTGATCGTCGGAGGGTCCTCGGTGGATCAACCACCCCGAAACTTCCTTGCAGCTAGCTCGGCAACCACAACCTCAACCCATTAAGATCCACACGCGTCAGGAGCGACAGCCTTCAGATCCAATCTCAGCCACACATCGCAGCCATCTGCAGATCAACGGAAAGCAACATCTGAAGGAGATTCCACCCTCCATCAGCTGGCGCCGTATGTGGGAAATAGATTCCACAAAAACAAAAGTTCGCCTCTCGATCTCACTCCAATGGCGAGCGATCATCAAGACGATCCAAGCGCCAACCGCCGCCTCCCTCTCAACGGCGGCACAGACGAGCCCCCTCCGCCGACGTGCTCGAAAACCCTGGGGGCGCCGCTAAGGTTGGCTCTGAGGTCTTACGCCAGAGGGTTTCGCCCAGAGTCTCGTCGCACCCCTGTCCCTTACGAGGCGGTGGCGGTCAGCTTGCCTGTTCACAGGCATGACCGGCACCCCCTCCCTCGACGGGGTCGCGCACGCGAGACTCCCCACGACAGCTCAAAAACAACCCCGTCAGGGGACGTAAGAAGCCCCACCGAAAGGAGCCAATGCTCGTCCAGAATCATGGTCGCGATGGCGGGGGTATGTCGAGTGCCTACGAAGCTCAGCACCCCGCGCCAGCCCCCGGGGTTGACGGCCGGCCAAGGAAGAAGGCCAGGGAGACCGAGCCGATCACTTTTGACGACGGGGACTTCCACGGCATATCCCTACCCTACAACGACCCCCTAGTGATTACGGCTCAGGTCCATCAATACGAGGTGCACAGGATCCTGGTCGACTCGGGAAGCTCGGAAGATATTCTCTTCTACGACTGTTTTCTGCGCATGGGGCTCACCACGGCAGACCTAAGGCCGACCTCCCACATCCTTTCAGGATTCACTAACCACTCCATCCCGGCGGAAGGAGTAATTACTCTATAGTTCAACGTCGGGGAGGTCGGCCATACGCGGACAGTGCCGGCGGAATTCATCGTAGCAAGGATCCCATCGACCTACAACATCCTCCTCGGCCGCCCGACGCTGAACTTCCTCCGGGCCCAGATATCGACCTACCACCTGGCGATGAAGTTTCCTCTCGAGCAGGGCGGGATAGGTCGGGTCTACGGAGACCAGCGAGTTGCAAAGGTTTGCTTCACCGCAACATCTTCATCGGAGGAGCCAGCCGACGATGTCGAGGGCGGGGGCGACATCAGGGGTTCCCTGGATATTCGATACGAGCAAAAAGAGATCCGAGAGACCCCAGTGGAGCCTCTGACAGCGGTCCCCCTTGTAGAAGGGGACGACGAAAGACTCGTTCAGATCGGGTCGCTTCTGACAGGTCCTCAGCGAGACGACCCGGTTCATTTCCTCATAAACAACTCCGACGTGTTTGCCTGGGCACCTGCTGACATGCCGGGGATCGACCCTGAAATTATATCCCACAAGCTCGGGGTAAATCCTACGGTCTGATCCGTCAGACAGAAGAAACGAAGCTTCACCCCGGCCAAACAGAAGGCTATCGAGGACGAAGTAGATCGGCTCCTCGCCGTCAACTTCATTCGGAATGTGCCCTATTCAGAGTGGCTAGCGAATATCGTCCTGGTCATGAAGTCAAGCGGGAAGTGGCGCATGTGCGTCGACTTCACCGACCTCCCCTAAAGACAACTATCCCTTACCTCGGATAGATCAGCTCGTTGACGGCACGGCATGCCATGAGCTATTGAGCTTCATGGATGCCTTCTCCGGCTACAATCAGATCCGCATGAATCCGGCAGACGAAGATCTCACTGCATTCACGATGGACCGGGGGGTATACTGCTATAAGGTGATGCCCTTTGGACTCAAAAATGCCGGGGCTACGTACCAACGGCTGGTCAACCGCATGTTCAAGCCACAGATCGCCAGGAACATGGAGGTCTACGTCGACGATATGCTAGTCAAATCAGTCTTGTCGACCGACCATGCTAAGGACCTAGGTGAGGCCTTCAAGATACTCCGCAAGTTCAAGATGAAGCTGAACCCGGCCAAGTGCGCATTCGGGGTCACCGGAGGAAAGTTCCTCGGTTTCATGGTCTCCTACCGCGGGATCGAGGCTAACCCAGAAAAAATTGATGCTATCCTCAACATGACCGCGCCCAAGACCAACGTCGAGATCATGCGACTGACAGGGCGGGTGGCCGCTCTGAGCCGCTTCGTGTCGAGGTCTGGGGAAAAATGCCTCCCATTCTTCAAAGCTCTAAGGAAAATTCTGAGGTTCGAGTGGTCAGAAGAGTGCCAGACCGCCTTCGACCAGTTAAAAAGGCATCTTGCGATGCCACCGCTGCTCACCTGACCAATTGAGGGAGATGAGCTATCTCTATACCTGGCGGTATCCGACCAAGCAGCGGGATCAGTGCTCATACGAGAGGTCGATGGAGCACAAAAACCGGTGTACTACGTGAGCCACGTCTTCAAAGACGCAGAGACAATATACCCTGCCATAGAGAAGATTATCTTGGCACTCATTGTGGCCTCAAGGAAGCTGCGACACTACTTCCAGGCGCATACTATCCTCATTCTCACCGAGCGCCCGCTGGAGGCTATCCTCGCCTCACCCGAATCCTCGGGTCGATTAGAGAAGTGGAGGTGTGAGCTGTCCCAGTTCGATATAAAATACCGCAAAAGGCAGGCCATCAAAACACAAGCCTTGGTCGATTTTATCGTCGAGTGCACCATCCCCAACAAGGGGCCGGAGTCCACGCCGGCCCTCGCGGCTCAGCACCCAATCGTGGGGAAACCCGACTCGGTCCCAGAGTGGGTCATTTACGTCGACGGGTCCTCAACCGAGGAAGGCTGTGGCGCCGGCCTCATTATTCGAGGCTCGAACGAGGCAGAAATGGAGTACTCCCTAAAGCTCGGGTTCAAAGCCTCAAACAACGCGGCGGAGTACGAAGCCCTGCTGGCCGGACTGTGCATGGCCTCCGGGCTGGGGCTGAAAACAATTCGAATCCGCAGCGACTCAGCCCTAGTTGTTGACCAAGTGACCGGTCACTTCGAGGCCCGGGACCGCTAATGGTAAAGTACCTGGCCGAGGTAAGAAAACTTCGGAAGAACTTCGACGAGGTCCAGGTAGAGCAAATACCCAGGCAGCTAAACACCCAAGCTGACGCCTTGAGCAAACTGGCTTCATCCTACTCGGCCAACAACAAGCGATCTATCCTCCTCAAGACCTTGTCCCGGCCCAGCGTGGAAGACGGGGCGATAATGCTTCATGTATATGCAGCGCAGGAGGGCGACCAAGACTGGAGGAAGCCCCTCGTGGAATTCCTACGGGATGGCATGCTCCCAGAAGATCGGGAAGCAGCCCGCCGTCTCCGAGCCAAAGCCTGTCACTTCGTCTGGAGCAATGGGAACCTTTACAAGAAATCCTTCACTCAGCCCCTTCTCCGGTGCGTATACCCCTACGAAGCTGACTACGTCCTCCGTGAAATCCATGAAGGGGTCGGCGGCGCACACTAAGGGGCCCGAACCTTAATCCAGAAGGCGTTGCTCCAGGGGTACTACTGGCCCACTATTCACGAGGACGCCCAGAAGCTCGTCCGGAGATGCAAAAGCTGCCAACTCCACGGAAGCATACCTCGCTTCCCGGCCACCGAGCTAACCGCGTTGACCTCACCATGGCCGTTCGCCTAGTGGGGATTGGATATGATAGGCCAGTTCCCTACCGACACGGACGGGCACAAATATGTTCTCGTCGCGGTGGATTACTTCACGAAGTGGATCGAGGCCGTCCCCATCAGAAAACCGGACGCTGCCATGACCATCAAGTTTATGCAGAACAACTTGATATTCCGGTTCGGCATCCCGAGGCGTATCGTTACCGACCACGGGACGAACTTCGAGAACGAGAAGGTGAAAGATTTCTGCAACGAATATCATATCCTCATGAAATTCGCCGCGGTCGCACACCCCCAATGCAACGGGCAGGCCGAAGTCGCCAACCGGGATGTCCTCCTGGGTCTCCGGACCCACTTAGAGGGACGCCAAGGCAGTTGGGTCGAGGAGTTGCCCCGGGTCTTATGGGCCCTACGCACGTCGAAGAAGACCCCCACCGGGGAAACCCCTTTCAGCCTCTGCTATAGGACCGAGGCGATGGTCCCGACGGAGATCGGGCTACCCATTCACCGGGTCGAACACTTCGACAGCGAAGTGAACACCACGTCACTACGGACCAACTTGGACATACTGCTGGAGAAACGGGACCGGGCTCAGATCAGGGCTGCCGCCTATCAGCAGCAAACTGTCCGATACTACAACTCGCGGGTCAGGCCTCGTTCCTTCAAGACCGGAGACCTAGTCCTGCGGCGGAACGAGTTCGGCGATCAAGGCAGACTGCATAAGTTTTCCCCAAAATGGGACGGTCCTTTTCTCGTCACCGAGGTACTTCCCGGCGGAGCCTACCACTTACAGGACGCGGACGAGCGCAAGTTTCCGCGGCCTTACAACGCCGAGAAGCTCAAGCTGTACCAGTGAACTCACTACCTACGATTGTACACCCCTCCTGTCACAAAGACAATGTAAATTTTTTTCTAAGAAGTCCTTTTCATCCGAATAACAAGAAGGGAACGTTAGAACATTGCAAAAAAGAAGAGTTCTCTCTTTGTGGTCTAAGCCCTCACCTAGAGACAGCCGAGCGGCTACCCTGCTCGGCTATCCCCAGCTGGTAGCTTCCCTACCCACAACGCCAAGGATCAAAGCCCTCAACAAGTCCCCGGCTGGTAGCTTCCCTACCCACAACGTCAGGGATCAAATCCCTCAACAAGAGGTAGCCGAGCGGGTGCCCTGCTTGGCTATCCCCGGTTGGTAGCTTCCCTACCCACAACGCCAGGGATCAAAGCCCTCGACAAGAGACGGTCGGGAAGCAACCCTGCTCGGCCATCCTTAAGGACTCAAAATCCCTCGAAAGAGGCAATCGCTTAGCACAACCATGCTCGGTTATCCCTGGCACACCACCAGAGATCAAAGCCCTCGCCATGAAGCACCGGGCGGCAACCCCGCCCGGGCATCCTTAGTAGGCCTTCCACGCCCCTCCCGTGCTAATGATGAAAAGCCTCGAAAGAGGCAACCGCTTAGCACAACCATGCTCGGTTATCCCTGGCACACCACCAGGGATCAAAGCCCTCGCCATGAGGCACCGGGCAGCAACCCCGCTCGGGCATCCTTAAGGATCAAAGCCCTCGCCAAGAGGCACCAAGCAGCTACCCTGCTCGGCCATCCTCAGCAGGCCTCTCACGCTGAGGATCAAAGCCCTCGCCAAGAGGCATCGAGCAGCTACCCTGCTCGGCCATCCTCATCAGGCCTCTCACGGCCCCTCTCACGCTGAGGATCAAAGCCCTCGCCAAGAGGCACCGAGCAGCTACCCTGCTCGGCCATCCTCTGCAGGCCTCTCACGGCCCCTCTCACGCTGAGGATCAAAGCCCTCACCAAGAGGCACCGAGCAGCTACCCTGCTCGGCCATCCTCAGCAGGCCTCTCACGGCCCCTCTCGCGCTGAGGATCAAAGCCCTTGCCAGGAGGCACCGAGCAGCTACCCTGCTCGGCCATCCTTCGTAGGCCTCTCACGGCCCCTCCAGCGCTAAGGGTTAAAGCCCTCGCCAAGAGGCACCGAGCAGCTACCCTGCTCGGCAATATCCTCGGTTGGCCAATTACGGCCCCTCCAACAACTAAGGAACGTGAACTCAACAAGAGGCATCCAATCTATCAACGTCTTAGCGATCTACACTTCGACTTCGGGGCCAGGAAGACACCGTCTTCCCGGCGGTCCTCGCACACTCGGCAAATGATCAGAGTTAAGTCAACGAGTAATCGCTAGACGAGGAACATGCCGACCATAAAGCAGTACTGTGCAGATACAAGTGTCTACAACAAAAGGAAACGCAAGCACAAACACTACTGCAAAAACAAAATTTTTTTATTCAAAATGTCAAAGCTTTTACAGGGGTACTATGGGCTCCCCAGCCTTATCAAATTACCCGGAGGCTTACAAGAGAGAGAGGAGGAAAAACCAAAAAGATCGGGCAGCAAGCCCCGCCTAGACCTCATTCCCCTCATCACTATCGGCCGGAAGCGGGACCACCGAAAGTGGGACCCGAGCACGGAGCTCACCGTCGGCGAACTCCGGAAGCTGCTCCTTGACGGCATCAAGAGATTTATTCCATGCAAGGGCGGAGGCCTCGCCGAGGTCGACGTAATACTGGTCCAACTCCTTGTAATCCGTCACCGCCCTCCTAGCCCGGGCTTCGGCGGCCTCCGCCGGTTGACAAGCTACGTCGGCATCCCGACTGCTGGCATCCTTCGTCCTCTTCATGGATGCAAAACGATCGGCCAGTTCGACCAACTTCGTCTCAACTACTCGGTGGGACTCGCTCAGGCGGCGGTAGGACTCCCGGCACTTCGAAACGGTGAGGTCCGCAACTTCCGACCGAGCTTTGAGGGCGAGTGACCTCTCCCTCTCCAGACGCAGCTCGAGTCGTAGACCCTTGACCTCCGAAGAAGACTCTTCTGCTGACCCCGCAGCCCGAATAGCCCCCTCGGCTTCCATACGAGTGATAAGGGCGCAGTGCTGAAGAACCTGGCGAAAAATGGCAGGAAAACCTAAGGACACCCGAACTAAGAAACGGTCGCCTGAAGCAACACATGAGGGAGTGCATACCTGAACCGCCTCCTCTACGATGGCAGCCATTCGGGCCCTCAAGGTCCCCCGTGGCATCCGGCCCCCGGCCGACTCCTCCATGCCAGCGAGAAGACTGGCCGCAACGGAGAGCCCTGACGGGACCATGAACTGGGTGTCCCCCTCCTGCACGGGGGTCCCCTCCAGAATGTCCGTCGGCGGTGCGTGAGAGACCGTCCTCTTCCGCTTGAGAGGAACCCCGTCTTCACTCTCTCCTGCATCCCTCGTCTGAGAGTCAAGAACCCGTGTACGCCTTTGGCCGCCACCGGAACACTCACCAAGAGCTTGTAGCGGAGCAGGTGGCCCCACCGTCGGGGGCACATCCAGCGCGGGGCTCGAGTCAGCCAGAGGCAAGGCCGTGCCGCGGTCCCCCCTTCGGGACTGAGCGCCGAAGGCACCAAGAGTCTGGGATCGAACCATCCGTCCTGCCAAAAAGGAGAAGAGGCTCGACTCAGAAGGAGAAGAAGCAGAAGAAGGAAAAAACAAGACATCTAACCTGATGGGGAAGCCTCCGGGAAAGCAGAAGATCCGACCTAAGATGAGAGCGCCGAGCTTACGAGATGAAAGATGAGGGAATTTTGAAGAGAGATGGGCCCTGAAGAGGGCCCCACCTCTACCTATAGCCTTCAGCGCTCCCATCCAATGGCGACCGTCGACTCCCGCCAAAAACAACCCTTCACATTCGACGACCCAGACAGCTCCACCTGGCATGCGCACATTGGACATCATCCCATCAGACGCCAGAAGCCTGCGTCCCGTCGTGTCTACCAACCGACGCTCGACACGTGGGCCGCCGCTCCGTCAAAAGTGCGCACGATCCAGCGCCCCTCTTTAATGCAGAAGATCTCACCCTGATTCGCCTGCGTCGACCAGAAAAAGACAACGGATTGCTCGGAGACACCCGACGATATTTTCGGAAGAGAGCTCACCTCGGGTGACCCGGCAGACCACTCTCGATCCGACCCGTCAGCTGGTCGGGACGAGAGTGGGGGGCTAATGATGATGCTCGATATCGGCGACCTTCCAGATCATGACACGTGGCAGATGACGTGTCCTAAAGCATGCAAGAAAGGACCTACAGGGGCCGACCAGACTGCTCCTATGCCTGTCCTACCGATGAGGCTGGCTCGCCTCCGAGCCCCAGCACAATTGGCCTCCTCGGCCTCATAGCTCGTTCCCGAGTTACTGCAGAAACTAGATACCTCGGCTCTCCCGCTCATCCGCGAGCTCTCCCGTCGAGGTCATCTTCCTCGGTCTCATCGACCGACCAACAGCACCGCTTGCGGGCGTAACCGCCATCCCGCGAATCTCGCCATGCGCGAGATCTCCGCCGGCCACATCCCACGTTCCACGCCACCACGATCCCCCATTAACGAGCCTGTCTCGCCATTAATGGGAGGTCCCGCTCATCACGCGGGCGTGACGTCGGGAGCGTAACGGCCGGCATGATTCTCGCGCCTGCTGCATCTGCTGCCACGGCTACTTAAACCCCTCTTTCAGACGGTCAAGGTAAGCCAATTCTACTCCACTAAGCCGTTACTCTGCTCGGATCTCTAGACTAACTTGATCGTCGGAGGGTCCTCGGTGGTTCAACCACCCCGGGACTTCCTTGCAGGTAGCTCGGCAACCACAACCTCAACCCATTGAGTTCCACACGCGTCAGGAGCGACGGCCTTCAGATCCAATCTTAGTCACACATCGTAGCCATCTGCAGGTCAACGGAAAGCAACATCTCAAGGAGATTCCACCCTCCATCTGTTTGGATTTCAATTTTTCTAGGCAATGTAGCGTTTTCTATTGCTTCAATCTCAGAAAGTCTTTGGTAGTTTTACTGGGTACTCTAAATTTTTTCAGAAATCAGCCTCATTGCTTTATTGGACACAAATTTGGGCTATTTAATAGTTTCTTTTGCCAAATGTGCTAATTTAATAGTTTCTTTTGCCAAATACGCTAATTAATCTTGAGATCATATGTTTTCAGGCATCAAATTTGTAATACAAGGAAATAGACTGCTCACGGCTTAGCAATCCACCCACAGCTGGATCAAATTAATCTACTCAAAGTTGGTAACTAAATTAAAATTTGCATTTGGTATAGCCTGCTCAGCGTTTGATAACTCCACCAATTGATCATTGCAATTTTTTTTTTCAATTTCCGCATTTCAGCGACACTCCCATTGCAATATCAAACTTATATTACCAATACCAATAGACATACCTATTATGGTAATATTATCCTTTTTAAAGTATGAGATCGTCAGTTCGATTAACAGGTTTCTGAAGGGTTGCATCCCAAAATGGAAAAAAAAAACTTTGCTTTTAGAATTCCGAAAGTGAGTGCATTCTCTCGATTTCATTGCATTTTTTTTGTGTTATTGCAGGAAAAAAGTTAAATAAAATAAAAACAAAAACTGAATATGCTTATTTATTAGACAATTAAAACTGTTTTGGTAATGTATTTTGTTTTTTTCCCCGCTTTATTTTTATTTTAATCGCAAGTATATCTAGAGGGTCTTACATCTTTTTTAAGGTATAGAGAAAAAGAAATTGATTAAAAAAAAGGAGGGGTTAGTGTCGAGAGAGAGAGAGAGAAGAGGGGGTTGGGTCGTTTGGTCGATCAAAGCTCAGGAATCGATCGATCGATGGACGAGGTCTTGACGGCGGCGGACGTTTCTTCTTCGTCGTCGACTTCCGTGGCGGCGGAAGCCTCAATCCCTCTTTCAGCGAATCTCCCGTTTGCGTCGGCGCTGCTGGCATTCTCGATCGCCCAATTCCTCAAGCTCTTCACCACTTGGTTCGTCCTTTTTCATCACATTTTTCTCCATCTCTTCCATGGATATATCATCCTATACATTTTATTAAAACTGTTAACCTAATTGTTTTCAGCATATAAGAAATTACATTAGGCTTTTGCTGATGGGTAATGTGATAGTCTCCAAAGCTTGCAAATTTGTAAACCAATTTCTTGATTAGCTTGTAACTGTATAGCATTGATGGCATTTGTTCACGCTTCTGCTATTTAATATGTGAATCTTTTTCTTTCATATGTGTTTCAATTCGACACATTGTCATACAGTAAACAATGTTTAAATGTTTAATGAATTTCGAGCGGCCATAAAAAATGACAAGTTTAAATGTTTAATGAAATATCTTGATGACATATGAACCATCTTATGAGTATGCATGCAGCTTTTGTTGTTTTGGGTTCAGATGCTGTCGTTCCTGTCTAATAGATAGGATTGAGTTTGCATGCTCCATGTTGCAATTTTTAAGTGGTCTTAATATGCAAAATATTTTACTTCTCTTGTGTTAAGCCTTCAACGTGTTCATCCTAGACTTGCAGGTACCAGGAAAAAAGATGGGATTCTAGGAGGTTGCTTGCATCAGGCAGAATGCCTTCATCACATTCGGCAACCGTGGCAGCTCTTGCAGCGGCCATAGGCCTGCATGAAGGGACGGGAAGTTCCTTGTTTGCTCTTGCTGCCATACTAGCATCTATTGTAAGAATTTATCAGCTAGATTTTTTACAGTTACATTTTGATACATCTTTCCGAAGCCCTACAGTTTTATCTTACCTATGACATGATAAGTATTTTTTTTTTCTTTATTAGGTATTCTGGTTTGCTGATTTATTTAAATAAGCATATACATTTAAAATAACAAAAACATATTTGCTAATACATGTTTGCTCTATCATTTGCCTGGCAGCCTGTACACACCTTACTATTACCTTTTTGTATCTTGTAACTTATTACTGTAGTTGTTTGTGAGATGCGGCTTTTCTATTCTTTTCGCTTTTCTTATACACAAATATTACGGGAAAAATCTCAAAATTAATGTCTGTTTGTGTGCACTCACTCGTGCGTGTGTGCAGGGCTAAAGTGATGTGACGGTGTAACTTTTATTATAAAATATTGTTAAATCTAATAACCGTTAAATTAGTTAACCCCAATGCCACATATTTATTTACCTGTGCATGTATGTGTTTTTTCTTCTTCCTTGAGCTGATAGCATCAAAACAGATGAATAAAATGCTATCATGTACTGTAACGTTATAATATAAAACGAGTTCCAAGTTGTATAAATTAATATCATATGTGAATTAATATATGTTCATGCAGCCAATGTTCGCTTTGCGTATTCATGTCTTCCGCAGTAGATGTTCTCATGTACTGCCATGCAAGAATAAAAAGTCATGTTAGGATTTTTGCTTATTTTATCCTAGGATTTGAAGTTGTTAGTGTTGTTGCTTTTTTTCCTCACCAGTTCATGTAGTTATGTATATTGTATCTATTTTAACCTTGAAAATAATGAAAAGAGCAGCTTAAAATCAAAATACCCAGCAATAGATCTAAGGATATTCGCCATCACGATTGGGTATTATCTCCTAATATATCACAATAGTTATCCAAACAGTTCTCATCCTTTATAGAAGTGTTCTTGTTTCATATCTACATCATTTTCTTCTGCTTGACTACAGTTTAATATATTCATACTTTTTTATGCTTTACCGACCAACAGAATGGTTTTCTTGTATTTAATTTGGTGAGCACAATTTTTGCATCAGTGAAAGTTTCTGGTAGACACGCTTCGCTAATTATCAACCTTTATGGTCCAAACATTGCTACAGGTAATGTATGATGCATCAGGAATTAGGCTGCATGCTGGCAGGCAAGCTGAGGTAAAGATTATGCTAAACTTACATGGGTCGTTATTCAGTAAATACCAGTAGTTAACAACTATGGGTTTAATCTTTCTGCCCAAACCTGCATGAGTTTTAGTAAATAATTAAACTATTGATCCCGTTGATACAAAAGCCTCTTGCTTTATGGCTATTCCAATTTGAGCCTCGTACTTGCCTAATACTTATTACTGTATCATTGCTTTGTGACGATTTGTTTTTTAGGGAAAATTTCTTGTTGATCTCCTTCTGGAGCAGCAGCACACTATTTACAGGAAATATTTGGCTCAAAATAGAAATATCTAGACATTATATACGCAGGGAGGGAGACTATTTGAACTCGAATCGTATTAATGAAAGTGCACCCAAATCCATCCTAAACAGACCACTGTGTTAATCTTTTTATGTATTAAATTTATTTTTAAAACGTAAAATCAAATGCTTACATAATAATTTTCCTGAAATTATTGATGTCGTGATCATGATTGCAATAATTTTTTTTATCAACTTAGCTAAATTTGAACCCAAATCCATTTAACACAGACCTCTCTGTTAACCTTGTCTACTAAAATTACTAAAGTGGAGAACGGTTTAATAATTTTCTTGAATTAACATAATTAGCAGGTAACTCTCTTGAAAGAATATAATAGATCTCTTAAAACAATGGTCAATGATTTGAAGTAATTTTAATTATTTTCCATTATAGTTGCTAAATCAACTGGTATGCGAGTTGCCACCAGAGCACCCTTTGTCTAATGTTAGGCCGTTATGTGATTCTCTTGGACACACTCCACTTCAGGTATGTGACAAATCTGCTAGTCTCGGAATTCTTATATTGGGGGCTGATAGTTTATTTATCTTTCTTTCTAGTGAGTATTCTGATTTGTTCATGCTGCTTGAATCCCTTGCAATGTTTTCTTATAATAGGAGCTTTATAAAAACTGTACTTGTCTAAACTAGATAAGAGGAGTTTTATTTACCGAGATCTTACATCTCTACTATTATAGTGCTAAAAGGAGGGGCTTCCAAAATTGAAAATCCAATTTCAACCACAGCCTCACAAAGGGGTATACAATTTTCTCCTTTTTCCTAACCAAAAGTTTTAAAAAAAATTAGAATCCTAGCTACTCTCTCTCTCTCTCTCTCTCTATATATATATATATATATATATATATATATATATATATATATATATATATATTTGACTAACCACTTCCCCATCCCCTACTAACTACTATCCCACTTACCCTCTCTCTCTCTCTCAAGAATAATTGTCTTCAATTATTAAATTAATTGCTTACACTACGTGCATTGCACGTGCAAAACACTAGTATCTAATAGGGGCGAAACAAGGTGAGGCATGGGTTAAGTTGCCCCCCCGGGGCGGGGGGGGGGGGGCTGGATCTTGTGACCCCCCCCCACCCCGGCTGCGGTCGACCCCGGCCCCATTAAAATTTATTGTTATATAGTACCTGCTCGAACGATTCTATGTAGTTTACTTCAATGCCTGTCCTAAGAGATGATCATGTTCTTTTAAGATGAAGTTACTTTTTTTTGGGGGACCCCAGCCAGCCCATGAACTTTTATTTAAGACTGAAAAACATACAAATTTAGAGGAGTATTACTACTCCTTGCTTCACAGAAACAAAGAGCAATAACAATGCAATTCAACTTTACATATAAAGCATACAAAAGGGAAAGAGCTCCTAGGGTTCATCCAATCCTTATGCTGGGCAGCAAGGATAAATCAAGCTTCACTAGCTTATTCAAGGCTTCAGGGAGATTAAAAGGCACATAGGAGCAAGACTGCTCAGACAATAGAGCATTTCTGGCAAGGTAATTAGGAACTCTATTGTTCTCTCTAAAAATATGTTTGATTTGAGAGCTAAGCTTTCTCAGCAAGAATCTTACAACTTTCACAATATACCTTATCTTCCATGGAATGTTTCCAATGCCATTCACTTGATCAGCTAAAATCTTAAGAGTCATTTTCAACCTCTATTCCTTTTGACATTCATGAAATCACATTGAAGCAAGCCATCCAAAAGTGCTTTGCCCTCAGCCTCAATAATAGATCCAGTTCCATATCAAAATGTGGATGCAAATAGAATGTCACCTTGAGAATTTCTTAAAGATGCGCCACCTGCTATCTTATTTTCAACAGAGCATGCTCCAAGATGAAGTTACTTTATGCTCAGATAGTTTTGGTTAATGGAAGGCCTAGCAAATAAAAAAATATATAGCAGAAAGGACAGAATGGCGATGGATTGAGTAAGTTGTGGATGGATGATAAGTGACCATGTAGTGCAGATTGCCCTTAAGTCACTTATCAATGGGATATGAGTTTTTTCTCAGGATCAAGGAATGAGAAACACCTTAGATGATGAAGAAAGTGCTAGGATTTGGTGTGACCATCAACTATAGCTCGTAGGAAGCCTGATTTATGAATCTATTAGTAATCCTCCAACTTACGATGCTTTTTGGTTGTGATTATAATCTTGGATAATGTAATGGAACTAGCAAAACAGTTAACTATATCGGTATTGTACAGTTTGAATTCTTGAAGGAACTGATGTGAGTATGTTGGGCCTCCTTGTTATTCATGTTGGTTACTTATTGGAAACTTCTGAATTATCTGATTCGCTGCTTTCCTTGGATTATTTATCTAGTTATTATTTTTGTTTTTATTTGTGTGTGTGTGAATTGTTAGAATACCCGTATTGTACACGGGTTTATTATATGTAATTAGATACTTAATAGAGGTGTAATAGCAAAATGGATTTGCCTATATAAAGAGGAGGATTAGATTTAGGTCAATCTATCCATTACATTGCCCTAATATCTTCTCTCTTCTTATTAATAACATGGTATCAGAGCTGGGTGTTTGTCCACGTTGCACATAAGGTTTGAGCTCTCGCACGTGAAGTCCTCTTTGTCATCCATGTGCGTTACACGTGAGGGGGAATGTTGAGAACGTGGTTAACATAGTCCCACATTAGAAAAAGCATAGGATGCATATGCGTATAAAATATTAGATGGAACAAACCTTCATAAGACTTGAATCTTTTGGATGGAGTTCCACTGTATTAAAAGTTCATGTGCATCCATGTGCGGGCTCATGCGTTGTGGGCCCAAACCGAGTTTTACATGAATAAGAAGTTCAAATAAATATTAAAAAATCATGGGCATAAGCTAATAGTTCTCTGGATTATGGCGAGCCCCTCTCTTTTCCATAATTTCTGGAATAGATCTCTCAAGCATAACCCAATCAAGTTCTGGCTTTTCTTTGGAATTGTAAATAACTAGAGGCTTTCTTTGTCATGGACACTTTTAATGCTTGAAGATTGAAGTCTTCCTTAGTGTGGGCGCTTATGATGTGAATGCCAGAAGTTTGAGGATCAGTGGTGATTGTATCAGTGGTTTAGAAGCTGAAGAATATCAGGAATAGTTTGAAGTATGAACTGAAATGGATCAAGTTTTTGAGCAGATCCTTGTGCCAAATGCCAGAGAGTTGAGGGTCAGCGCTCACTGCATTAACTGGTTGCAAGCAAAGGAACGCCAGGAATGGTAACAAACAGGAATGGAGTGAGCTTTTAAACAGAATATCGCACATTAGACACATTTTGCAATAATAGTTTCTCAAAGCATTTGCTCTTGCGGATCTGTCTTTATGTCATCCATTGATATTTATAAGGGATAAGCACCAGCATGTAGGATGATGCTGGTAAGTAGCTAGCATAGAGAGAGAGGATTACTTTAAAAGCAATCTAGAGAAGAAGAAAAAAAACCTTGCTCTTTTGTTTAACTAGGGATGGTGCTACAAGTATAGTTCTCTATTGACTTTAATATCTGAATTTAATGAGATGTAAAAATGTAAAAAGTAAGATTTGTGTTTACACAAGTTATTACACTACCACATAATTGCTTCATATACTTGATTATTGAAATTTTCTCGATAAATTAATGTTGTAACATGAAGCTCATTGTGCTCGTTTGCAAAACTACTGTTAAATTTCGAGGTATTATTGGTACATGAATATGAAAATTAATGACTGTTTATGAGTCTAGCGACTATGTTTAATCTTAATTTTCTACCCTAGTTGCATGGTTTAAATCTTAAAGTGATTTACTCCATCCAACATCTCTGCAGGTTTGTGCAGGAGCTGTACTGGGTTGCGCCGTGTCCTTCCTATTGAGGAATTCTTCTGCTGTATAAGAAAAGAAACCAGGTTAAGTTGCATTCGCTTCATTCTGCTGGGAACAGAGTTCCTAACATTGTTGTAAGTAAAGAAAATCGAGATGTTTTCATTTAAATTAATCCATTTTTATTTTAGACAACCTTTTGGTGTAGTGGTTGCTGAAAAGTACAATTCACGGTGGATCAGAATTCTCATCCAATGTGTAAACTTGAGCGCTTGTTCGGGACGTGCTTTACCAATGCATTAAGAGGAGAACTTGCTTTCTTATGCCAACACATATCTTTCTCATTTGAGAGCGTCTGTGTCTTGGAGAATATGTAGGTTTGTAACATATCCCATATCAGTTTGTAGATTTCTCGATCAGAATAATTGACACTGGTTAAGATGGTTGTTGTATTGATGTTAGCTTGACGGTTCGTAAAATTTTATCATTTTGTTTCATGAAGCAATAAAGAGCGCAGTTCCAGAAAAGGCTTATAGATGATGATGAGGTGATGTAATATGTATATACTCATCTGGACCTTTAACTTTAGGGATCCATTTATGCAATCAAGTAGGCCATGAAGTGGACACATTTGGAATCTTAAAGTAGAATTTGGGAGCTGGACTGCAGTATGAATTACGGAAGCTTGGCTTGATCATGATGTCATTGTGCTTTCTGTTTTAGGTGATCAAGAAAATCCTCGAAGAAGAGAACGGAAAAGGTAACTTATTTTCCTTGAGGATGTCTAGCATCGATGGGGTGGGACCCCCACATGTCTCATCCATCCCATACAAGATATTCTCAAGGAAATGGCCTTGAGAATATTCTCTCGGCCATTTTCTCTAAATGTAATCACAAATATCGAGATATGTTTGGTTTGATATATATATATATATATATATATATATATATATAAGGTTTATGGAAGAAGGTGCTATATGAGCTAATTTTTAAGACGTTGGCATCTTAGATGTGAATACACCAAATTTTATGTGATTATATTATTTTCACCGTTGATTTAGTTGGTGTAAAATTAATGGTTTACCGACAATAGAACTTTTTACATTGCTAATTCAACGGTTAAAAAGTGGTTGAATCACATGAAATTTGGTATATGTACATCTTAGATGATAATGATGATGATGATGGATGCCGATCGTCGAAAAAATGATGGAGGTTGTATTTTTTTGATGCCATAGGAGAAAATCCCCTCCTATGGTCTCTTTCCTTCATAATTCTCATATACACACACATCGATGTTCAAACCTTAGATATATTTATTTTTAATTGATAGATCATATCCATCTTCTTAGTTAATTATGGGTGGGGTGGGGTGGGGGGGGGGGGGGCGAGGGAGTTAATTTGCTATTAGCTCAAATTGGTGATCGGTATCTCAAGATATCATATGATAAGTTGTAGAGAAATTATTTAAGACTAAATAAATATGATCTTATTGTCAGAGAAGATCTAGTTCATCTCAAAATAACAAAGATGATACCAACGAGCAATAGGCACGGACACTTTCCCTCTCGGGAAGAGTGCGGATTTCGAAGCCCAGGAACCCCAAAAGGGAAGTGATCATAAATTAGTATTTTCGGGGCAAATTCGTGGGTCCTCTGGATCCTTGTGTGTTATACTGTGTGGCTTATGGACCAATGACAAAAAAATTAATAATAATAAAGTAAATAAATAAATATGATGATGATGATGATCTTGGATCAAGCTACACCTATCTTTTGCTTAGGTTAGTGAAGTTTTGCGAGTTGTAGCATACACATAAGTGTAGGATTATATTGCGCTCACTATGAGGTGTAATATAAATATCTAAGGGAGCCTTAATGTACAAATTAAACCCCCCGTAACTTCCATATTTATATATGAACTTTGTGACCTAATTATACAGTGACAAACCATGCAACTAATCTCATACATCAACCCTTAATGAGATGAAGAAGAAGGAAATAATGAGAAGAAACCTCGCAAATTAAAAAAAGCTTGGCCTCTCTCCTCTTCCCCACAATGCCCATAAATTAATCTAACACACACACACACACACACACACACACATATATATTAGAGAAATATTATATATAACACCAAGATTTAGCTAGAAAGCCTTGTGATAAAGCCCATTTAATTTCTGCAATGACTTTTCCCTCTGCATCTTGAGCTGCTTATAAAAGTTCCCAATAAACATCTCAGCCTTCGTAAACAATTCCTGTTTGCTAAGCTCTCCAACCTGATCATCAGCCACCACTTTTTTCACCGGAACTGCCTCCTCTTCGTCATCACATTCGCCGATGAAGAAAAGGCTCGGCCTCGACTTGCATCTCTTCATCAAACTCTCAACCTTTGCTTTCTTCTCAACTTTCTCCAGCTTCATTTGATTCTCTATAGTTGCAGTACTATTAGTTATAGCTTCTATATAAGTATTTAGCACCCCTGAGGAGACGAAAGAAATGGGTTTTTTCTTGAAGGAAAGGAACCCGGCCTCGACGCTGAGAACTATGATGAGGAGGTTGAGGAGGAAGTAGAGGTATGAAGACCTCATTGAAGTGGATATGAAAGGAGTCAGGGATAGGAGAATGAGGAAGAAGACTAGTAGGAAAATTTTGGGTAGTTGAGATTTTTGAAGCTTCTCCATATTTAAATTAGCTATATAGGCAGAGAGAGTGATCAATAGTTGTGATGTAGGGGGAGGGGTTGTGCATGCATTTATAGAGAGTGTGGGATGAAAAGCAAAGAAAGATTTATTAGTTGAAGTGATGAGGTAAAGATGAAATAATTACCTAGGAATTGAGAAGAGATTGAACTTTGATGGTGAAATGATAAGGTCGGTGGCATATTCCACACCTTTTTGGTAACGAGTACGAGTTGATTCAAGACCAGGTGTTGTTAGGGGGGAGGGGTGGGGGTGGGGGGGAGAGGGGTGGGGATTTGGAGTCCCGGCTAAGGTCAGGATTTTCCGTTTATCAAAATCAACGGTGATGATTTGTGCAAAACAGAAAAGCTTGGTTATATATATATTGCACATGCTTCGCGTGTATGATGTGAGGCTAGGATTTGATTAGAGTATCGATACTATTATTTGAGAATAGCGGGCACTCCCAATCATCGATGCATGGGGTCCCATCTTGAGGAGCTTTATAGGATCTTTACTTGCAATATTCCATGGTGAGGAGAGAGAGAATCTCTCCTAAATTTGGAATTATACTGTACTAAATGGCTATAGTGTACCACTTGAATAAAATATAGTGGATAGTGGGACCCATTGCTTAATTTTTAAAAATATTTTTATTTGCTTACTTTGTTAAAAAAAGTTATTTATTTTCAATATATAAAAAGATGGTATCATATAATTAAAAGTTGGTATTAAATAATTTAAACTTCAACTGTGAAATCATGAGTTATATATATATATATATATATATATATATATATAAAAAGTAGAATATTTAATTTTCATTTATTAATGATTTATTAAACTGAATTAATTTTAACGTTGATTTAAACACTGTAAGGAAATGGAGGAAATTTCGATGGCCATTTATTTGTAACTTATTTCGACGAAAATCTGCCGTCGAAATAGGTGATAAATAGTTGAAATTTTGGTGACTTCGGTTAACAATTATTTCGACGGATTTGTCCCGTCGAAAAAATGTTGACCGAGGTCAACAAATTTTCCCCGTGACTTGGCCCTTTATCCATTTAGTAAAAATTTCATTTCCCCTAATTTTTTTCCCTTCTCCCTCCGAAAAAATCGCCCTCTCTCCCTCCATCGGCCTCCACCCCTCCAATCCGCCCTCTTCCCCTATGTCGACCCGCCGCCGAACCCACCTCCGATATGCCCTCTCCCTTCCTCCTCCACCGATCAGTCACGCTCTATCCCTTTCTTCCCTCCTCCTCCACCCCATCAGTCACGCTGTATCCCCTTCTTCCCTCCTCCTCCACCAGATCCGGTCCTGAGCCCCCTCCTCTCCGAGCCTCCTAGGCTACGGCTATGGAAATCAGATTAGTTTTTCATTTAATTTAGTTAATTTGTTAATATTTTGTTAATTTTATTTAGGGTTTATGGTTAATTTTAGGTTAATTTTAGAGATTGGGTTATGGTTACGATTAATTTTGTTGTTAGGGTTAGGGTTAGGGTTAGGGTTATGGTTAATTTTTTAATTTTTAGTTAATTTTATGTTAAGGTTAGGGGTTAATTTTAGGGATTGGGTTGTTGTTATGCTTAATTTTAAGATTAAGGTTAGTGTTGGGGTTATTAAGGTTAGGGTTATGGTTAATATTTTGTTAATTTTAGGGTTAATTTTATTTAGGGTTAGGATTAATTTTAGGGACTGGGTTAGGGTTAGGGTTAATTTTAGGGTTAAGGTTAAATTAGTTTATTTGTTGAAAATTTTAGTTAATTTTAGGTGTAGGGTTTGGGGGTTTGGGTTAGGTTGTTAATTTTAGTTAGGAGGGAGGGAGAGAGGGAGAGTGTGCGCGTGTGTGTATTATTGTTATTTATAGAGAATGGAAGTATATGTAACTAATAATTTGTATGATTCTAGGGTTGACGTCGATGTGATTGCTCATGTTTCTTCACTTCTATATACGGCAGTCTCCGGTACACAACTTTATCACTTTTAATTATTAAGTACTAAAGTTAGCCTAAATTACCATATCTAGATTAAGTCACAAATTAAATATTAATTAAACCGAAAACATAGATACTTGACATACCATAAACCAATTAGCTATATTGTCAATGTCATAAACCAATTACCAATTAAGCATGTTGTTGTTCTTGCTATTCATTTTGTTTGCAATATTTGCGTGTCTAATATGGATGTGTGTGTACTATGTGTGTGTAATATATTGTGTATGGATATGTATTTGTGTGTGTGTGAGACTTACCTTTATGTAATTTTCGTTGTATGGATACGTGTTTATTTTAATGCATACAGATGCTTCATTAATAATATCAATTATTTGAGAATTTACCATTCAAACTGAAAATTCCAAAACCCTAAACAAAATAGTTCAATAACCGACGATACTGAAACCATCAAAGCCAATCTAATTAAGTGCATGCTGCTCGATGATGAAAAAAGTAAACTGGAACATATCATCATCAGGTATCTCATATTGAAAACATATCGCGGGTTAGAACACGTCTGTCACTTATATGTGTACGGTTATTTTCGTGACATAAAATTACGTGTGCGTTGTCAACCTCGAACGTTAATTGTTCTTCGTTGACAACCATCTCGTAGTTTATGCGACGAGAATCCTAGTCGCACTATAACTGATAGATTTGTTCCGTTTTGGACAAATTAAGAATGTATAACGTACACTTTCCTGCATAGTTATGCTTTTCATTCGTTTCGAGATAAGTTTCGTCAGTACCTTTCCGCTTGTTCTCCGTGTATAAATATAATTGAGACAATCATCTCAATACTGATAGTATTGAGATGTTTATCTCTTCTATTGCAGTGTACTCGGAGTACGGCGGGGAGGTGCTGCCAAAATTTTCTCAAAGTGAATGAAAACATAAGTCCAGAGGGTGTATGCGTTATACATTCTTAATGTGATAAAAACCTTAACCTCGACAGCCGTTACCTATTGTCATCCAAGATAGAAACGTTAATATTATTTCCAGCCATGATAAATCACTCAAATGTATTTCCGAGACACTGTTATCATTCTCTTCTTTGTCTATAACCATTTCATTCTAAGCTTTCTCACTGCGGTATAAAATTGTTAATATAGTGTATGATTTTAAAACGTTTGTTATGATTTAATAATTAATTGTGAACTGTATTAGGTTTTACGTATTGGATAAGAAGATCGCCAAGATTTCGTGATCCGCTGCCGAACTTATTCCAATTCCAACAGCTCGGACTCGGATCGTGGGGTGGATAAGACTTGGATAAATAAGAACAAGTTTGACCCTGAATTTAAAATCGGTATAGAAGAGTTTATACAATTCTCCTCAAGAGTGGGTGGTAGTCAAATCCTCTGTCCCTGTAGGAAATGTTGCGACGGCAGAAGTGATAGTCGAGGGGCGGTTCGACTGCATATAATTGCTAACGGATTTTGTGAAGGTTACACTATCTAGCACTTGTATGGAGAGATCGTGAACTATAGAATCGGTACACATCGTCTGTTACCGCCTCCTATGAGAACCTCATCAACCACCGGTTTAAATGATATGATGGACGAGTTATATGATGATATGAACGATGATACCTCTCAGATGATGCGGTTCCAGATTCCGAATCTGCTAGTTTTTTTAAGTATATGGAGGATGCTAAGAAACCTCTTTACAAGGGTGCAACAATGACGAAACTGGATTGGATGGTTCGCATGTTTCATCTTAAATGCAAAAGTTTATGGAGGAACAAGTCGGTCGATGACTTTCGAATGATAGAGAAGAAGGTTTATTCGAATTCCGATCTCCCTGCAAATTTTTAAGAGATGATGAAGATTATTGCCGACAACGGTTTCAGTTATCAAAAAATTGATGCATGTCCAAATGACTGCATGTTATTCATGACAGATGATGACAGAAACTTAAATAATTGTAGAACTGACGGGGAATCGAGGTGGATATTACCTAAAAGCCCCCCGAGAGATGAGGAGTCAATTCCGAAAATTCCTGTGAAGGTGTTGCGCTTTTTTTCTATTAGGAAAAGACTATAGAGGTTATTTCTGTCGTCTAAAACCACCGAATATATGACATGGCATGCGGATGGTCGCAGGAAGGATGAAGTCTTACGGCATTCTGCTGATAGTGAAGAGTGGCAAAGATTTGACGCTCATTTTCCCGCGTTCGCTGCGGAAGCTCGTAATGTGAGACTTGGATTATCGGCTGATGGATTGGAACTATTTAAAGGAGGTACATCTCACAGTGTATGGCCCGTTATACTAGTAGTTTATAACCTCCCGCCGTGTATGAGTATGAAACAATTTTACATCTAAATGCTTCTGTTGATCCCTGAAAGCAACTCTCCAGGTATTGATATTGATGTTTATTTAAAGCCGTTGATCAATGAGTTGAATGAGCTGTGGGAGACCGGCATCGTTGCTTATGATGTCCACAGAAATGAGAGATTCACACTGCACGCGGCGTTGTTTTGGACAATAAACGATTTCCCGGCATATGCCATGTTGTCAGGATGGAGTACGAAAGGTCATCGTGCTTGCTTCTGTTGTCAAGAGAACACCGTCCGTGAAACGTCAGTGAATCGGAATTCCTGTTACACTGGACATCGTCGTTGGCTAGATGTTGATCATCCTTATTGACGCAATGGAATCAAGTTCAATGGTGAGCAGGAGAATCGACCCCCTCTTCCTGAGCCAAATGGGATAAAGGCGTTTGTGGACGTAGAGCACATCAATGTTGTTTTTGGTAAGAAACATAAACATACTATTCTGAATGAGATATCAAATAACTGGAGAAAGAGATATATATTTTATGATTTGTCGTATTGGCGTTTTTTTAATTTTCGCCATAACTTAGATGTCATGCACATCGAGAAGAATGTCTGTGAGCTCTTGCTGGACACCCTGTTGAATACCAAATTCAAGAACAGAGACACACTAGCGATACGACAATGGTTTGCTACAAATAATTTGCGGCCAGAATTGCATCCAACTCCGAAAGAGAATGGTAAATTGGGCTATTCCACTAGCAAAACATACGATGTCCTATAACGAGAAGCTGAGTTTCTTTAAGGTACTTAAGCATGTAAGGGTATCAGATGCATATTCTGCTAATATCAGTAAATGCGTAAACTTGAAAAAGAAAACTCTCGTCGCCTGAAAAGTCATGACTGTTATATGATCATGCAGCAATTGCTTCCCATTGCTATTAGGGCGTTACCAGATAACGACGTTGTATCAGTTGTGACTGATTTGTGTCATTTCTTCATAGAGTTATGCTTCAAATATTACTTGGCAAACGATTTTAGAACCCTGGAGAATAAAATATCCCGCATACTTTGTAAAATGGAGATGTTGTTTCCGCCTTCTATTTTCACCGTAATGTTGCATCTCACGGTTCACCTTGCTCAAGAGGTACATTTTGGTGGTCCCGTGAATTATCGGTGGATGTATTCGTTCGAGAGATAAAACTAATATAACAACTCTTTATTGTTTAGAATAAAATGAATTAAATTTGTTTGCATCCGTCAGGTTCATATAAAAAATAAAACAGTATATCCGTAATAAGAGTCGGTCTGAAGGGTTGATCGCCGAAGGGTTTTTCGCAGATGAATGTATGACGTTCTATTCTATATATCTAGAGGGTGTTGAGATTGCATTTAATAGGCCGAAACGTAATGATGACATGATTGACAATAGACCTGTAATATCCGTCTTCCGGGCCCCAGGAAAGGAATTGGATAAAGTGAAGTCGGGTCACACTGCATCTGAGTAGCTCGGTATGATTCACCATTACATTTTATTTAACTGTTCAGATGTGAACAGTTTTATCGGGCAAGTATTTATTACTTTTTTCTTAACATAATTATAGAAAATTTTCAAGTCAAAATTAAATGTTTATTTGCGATATATACAGCGTTTGGAATGCCCAATACTGTTGTAGGGCGTTTTTCATCACCCCATTGAGATGGGAATACGCGTCGCTTGTCAGGCGTACTACAGATTCCCCTTACCTAGGGTAGACAGGGGTTTATTGATTGTGGGATCCGAATCTCCGGCAGCCGCGGACTAAACTGCCGTTAATTACCCCTCGCGTTTGGAGCGAGAGAACCTCCGATTGACGGGTCAAACTGGTCACGCGAACTTAATGTGCAGTGTGCGTATGTGTGTCTTGAGAGGTTTTGGATATATCGGGAGCTTCGTAGAGTTTATGGGGGTCCCGCTGTCCGGATAGCGGGCTGGGGGTTAAAGGGGCTAGCAGCCCCATACGGGGTGCGGGGCAACACCCTGTTAGAAATTTTTTCTAACGGAGGAAGTGTGTATGTATATAAAAAAAAGGAAAATAGCGTCTAAAGGACGCGTGAGCGCCAGCGCCTCACGTGCCTGGCATGCTTGGCGCGCGGGCGCTGGGCGCCAGCGCTCCACGTTCTTAGCAGCGCGGGCGCTAGGAGTCAGCAGGAAAAGGGGCTTAGCCCCTACACTGGGAGTTATACTCCCGATTGACCTTTAGAGTTGAACTCCTGACAGAGAGAACAAAAAGGCTTAGCCCCTGCACTGGGAGTTGTACTCCAAAAAAAAAAGATATTATATATATTGACATCCGGTATGCTCGCGTACCAGTCGAAAGCAACATCGGTCAAGCTATTAACGAACTGGCAGAGGAGAAGCACGTCATTGCCCCCAGTATTCCCGCATGAAGCTTTAAAGTGGGCAATATGCTGATTCACATTTCCCGTCCCATCGAATCGTCCGAATTTGGGGATGACATAGCCGCTAGGAAATTCTACCAGATCATACTGAGCAGGATATGGTCTCCCACTACTGCTGATATCTTTTTGCGCTTCGGCTTTGGACACCAATGTTTTGACTTTGCTGGCAACCAAATCCATAATTTGATCTTGAGTTAACGGGCTACTGTCATCGGCAGCCAAGACATTTCCCGAGATAGGATGCGACTGATTTTCATGCGGTCCGCCCACTTTTGGATTTGAGGGAATGGGCGTCGGCTGTTTCGGGACACCGTTTCCCAGTTCATGAGAGCCATGCGCCTGATTGGGCGGCTGAGAGGCAAGTTGGGCCGTGAGCTGTAAGACGACATTTGTCAAGTCGTCAATTTTTGAGTAGAGCTTGGCCATCTCCTTGTCTTTGCTTCTGAGTTGCCTTCGGAGCTCTTGGAGAAGTTGCTGCTCTGCATTCTTGGGACGGAAGATTGGCTCATCTTCTCTTTCCGAGCCCGACTCCTCATGAACTGAGGGCTCTCTCTGCCTATCAGCCTCACTGGGAGGATTTTCATCACCCTCTAGAGGATGCTGGTCTTGAGAAGTGATAGCTATATTCACACCAGGTTGGATTTGAGATGTGGTGGCCACATCCTTGCTTTTGCTGCGAAGGTTGTCGCTGGGATGCGTGCCCACCATGTAGACGGTCTGGATAACACATTCAGCCATCCCCTCATCTTTGGCGGGTAACCCTGTTCCTCGAACCTCATGAGGTTCAGCCTAGCAGGAGCCCTAGCCCTTTTGTTGGCTCTATATCTGAGCCTTTTTTGCCTTAGCTTCTCAATTTTAAGGGCTTGGCAGGCATCTGTTTCCTGGGAAGCCACCGTGAGTCGATCAGCGGGGAGTTTAGAGAAGACACCCGACTGAGCAGTTGTCAGGGGCACCACCGGAGCTTGCCCGAGATGCCTTGTTGCTTTGTTGGTGTTGATGGCCTTGCCCCCAGCTGGGGCCAAGGAGAGCCGCCCAAACACCGACTTGCGTTTGAGTTGGGACGCCTTCGAGATCACCACATTTGGCCTCTTGCCTTTCGAGACCGGTTTGTCTGTCATCGGGGCTTGAGGAGCTGGGATGGTGTTAGCTGACACGAACAGAATAGAGCCGAATGGTAGCGGCGACTCTTCCTATTGTCGCCCGAGACTGGCCGGAAGGACCGTCCTTGAGTCTATCTTTATCGTGTAGGAGACGGGAGCCGTGCTGAGAGCTCAGATCGTCCTTGGAGACATTGTTGAAAAGAGATTGCTTGAAGACCTGCATGAAAGAGTATTATTCTAGTATAAATATAGATATGTATATTTATTGAGTTCGCATGAACGTTTCACCCGAAATATGGAAGGAGAAATTGGTCCCACCGGGCGTGCCAGAATATGTAGGGTGTTTTTCGTCACCCCATTGAGATGGGAATACGCGCGCGCTTGTCAGGCGCATTACAGATTCCCCCTGCCTTGGGTAGGCTGGGGTGTTTCCTGATTTAAAATCAGGAAAGCTTCTGTGAAAAGCTTCAAAAAGGGGCCACGTGCTTACACGTGACCGACAGTCACGTGTCGACACGTGACATATAAAGCTGCAGAAAAGCACACATTAGTTCCCCGATCAAGACAAGGAAAAGAGCCTCAGAAGAGGTCACGTGCTCTCACGTGACCGAGGTCACGTGTTTCCACGTGACGTTCAAGACAGCAGACCCGTTCTCCCGTTGAACCAAAGAAAGAGAGTTCAAACAAGGGTCACGTGCTCACACGTGACCAGGGGTCACGTGGTAGCACGTAACGTTGAAGCAGCAATCAGAAGACAGAACGCAAGAGAAAGAGGAAGGCTCATTCCAAAAGGGGGTCACGTGTCCACACGTGACCATGGGTCACGTGGTCACACGTGACCGGCTTTCAAAGCCCATTTTTGACAACAGAATTAAATTCCGAAGGAGAATTAAATCATTCCAAAGGAAAGTGATTATCTGGGACCAATCAAATTAAAGATTCAGAGATGATTAAATATCATCTACGTATGGAAAATCTCGGGTTTGGAAAGATTTCCCCCTTAAATCTAACCAAAATAACAAAGGAGAATCTCTGGATTTAAAATCCAATGGTGAATAAAATTCACCCAATAATCCAAAGGTCCGAAATGAACAATGGATGCAAATCAAATATCCCATGAAAGATTTACCAAAACTAATTGATTCAGCTGCCTCTCCTATAAATAGGAGCCAAGAGACACAAAGAAGGAGACATAGAGAGAGACATACATACGCAGAAAGAAAAAAGGAGGAGAGCTTTGATATTCGGATCTTCTGCAAAAACCCTAGGTAAGAAAGGGAAGGCCTTTTGAAAGAATGAGAATTTAATTCTCAACAGAGTTTAACTCTAATATATAAAACAGAAGAATATATTTCTTCTCTCTTTGATAGAGGATCTGCAAAGTGCACATCTCCCCTTTAGGTTGAGAATTTAATTCTCAATGGGTTGAGATCCTGCCATGCAGATCCAAAACATAGAGAGGGAATGCAAGCATGAGAATTTAATTCTCGCAGAACTATAGGAATTTAATTCCTTTAAGATAAAATTAGGGCTTGACCCTGTATCATGGGAATTTAATTCCTTTAGGACAAAGAGAAATAGGGTTTAACCCTAATTAAGAATATAGTTCTGTGGAAACAGCAGGAATTTAATTCCCTTAATTATAATTCTTTAAAATGGGAAGTATAATTCCTTGAAAGCTTTTATTAAAGGTTTAACCCTCTTCAGTTCTTCACATATACGAGGAATTTAATTCCTACAGAAAATTCAGAGTTCAACTCTATTTCAGAATATAAATCTTCGAAAGGAAGTAGGAATTTAATTCCTCTGAAATCTAAAGCTCGAGGAATTTAATTCCTGAAAAAAGATCAACAAATCCTCTAAAAAACGACATACATAGAGGCAGGGTCACGTGCCACCACGTGACCCCCCAAGAGATCCATAGAAAACCCTTTGAGGCAGTCCCTCACGTGACCCACGTGACCCTTAACAAAAGCTCTAACAAATGAGCATATGAATGCCCGTCACGTGCTGACACGTGATACTCTGAAAGATGCAGTAATCTCAGCAGAATCATTAAAGGGGAGGCACTCTCACGTGTTGCCACGTGACCTCTCTTGCCTTAGTGTTTAACACTAAATTGGAACCCTCGAATCCAGTTACTGAAACAACTGTTGGGCCTTAGTGTTCAATACTAATCAAAAACTTTACTTGCAGTGTTCAATATTGACTACCTTAGTGTTTAACACTAATTTGAGGGCTCCGTTGCCAGTACTTGACACCAATCTGTTTTAGTGTTTAACACTAATTTGAAAGCCTTGTTGCTGGTGTTTAACACCAACTATTCTTTTAGTGTTAAACACTAACTTGTCAACTTTATTCCCAGTGTTCAACACTGATCGCTCTGAAGTGTTTAACACTAGGCTTTGGCCCAATTGGCTAAAGGGATAGAGGCAAAGCCTCTCCCTCAATGGACCAACAAAAAGTCAATATTCCAGACCTGACTGGACTTAGCCTAAGCTGGCCATAAGTCCTCAATTTGTGATTAACTGAGCCGATGGGCTCATAACATAATTGATCAAGTCTTGACCCAAATTGGGCCAGGGACTATTTAATCCACCCCGGTTCTAGGGTACATCTCTTCACTCCTTTGATACTTGGCATTGTAATCCCTCAATGTCTTCAAAGAGGTGACGGGTCCCGATGACCACTCATGATATGGACTGTGGGGTCCTTAAACCCATGCCTAACGCAAAATTCCTGGTTACGTGGAACGCGGATAACGTCACTCTTTGATCCCGTGGAAAACGTCCAGAGCGGATCCTGGTCCTTGCGGAACACGGCAGTGAACCCGTGTGAAGCATCCAGAGCGGAGCCTGGTCCTCGCCTAGCGCGGCAATGAACCCGTGTGAAGCATCCAGAGCACATACCGGACTGTGGAGTCCTTAAACCTATGGACTATGACGTCCTTAACCTTGACCGAGATGTCTTAAAACTACCCATGGACCGCAATGTCCTTAAACTACCCATGGACCGCAATGTCCTTAAACTACCCATTGACCGAGATGTCTTAAAACTACCCATGGACCGCAATGTCCTTAAACTACCCATTGACCGAGATGTCTTAAAACTACCCATGGACCGCAATGTCCTTAAACTACCCATGGACCGCAATGTCCTTAAACTACCCATGGACCGCAATGTCCTTAAACTAGAACCATAGAGCCTCCATATGCTCTTTTGTCGGATCTAAACGGTCCTGTTTAAGTTGATCCTAGCCTCAAAGATGGCTAACACATCCTTAAACCTCCAAGCAGACTGGACTATGAATCCCCCTAATTAACTCTGGCTCGAGGGTACATCTCTGAACCCCTCTGACACTCGTCGTTGTAATCCTTCAACGTCGTCAGAGAGGTGATGGGTCCCGACGGCCACACATACGATGGACCACTATGTCCCTAAACTGGAACAATGGAGCCCAAATGCTCTTTTGTCGGATCTAAACGATCCCGTTAAGTTGATCTTAGTCTCAAACTAGACTAACGTATCCTTAACAAATGTTTGAGTTGATCTTAGCCTCAAGTATGGCTAACGTGTCCTCAAACCAAACCCCCAAACCCAAATCTAAGATAACACAGATTTGGACTAGTCCACGCCCTACGGGCGACGACACAACTCGGTCTCCGTAAACGATCCACGGGCAATAAAACCTAAAACAAAAACACACGACACGAAGTGACCATCTGGAGAAGGAGAAAGTTGTTACCGCGATGCGGTAGCGTAATTAACTGCAGGGGCTTGCGCCTGCAGGGAAGAGCATCCCCACAATCAAAAACCCCTCAAACGAGGGGGAATCTGACGAAGTCTGCTACATCGGACGCATCTGTCTAAACCGCCGATACATTGCGCTATGGATCAACTTGGCATCTTCGGAGAGGTAGACGGATAGCACCTATTGGCATCTGCCCCGAACCTCAGGCGAGACGGCCCGACGTCCCGCGTGTCCGTTCGGAGGGGAACAGATTCTGGCACGCCTGGTGGGACCTTTTCCTCTTTCCACTCCACACTTCGTGTGTCGTGATTCGCGAACCAATCGCGGTTCGCCAATGATTGCCCTTGGGTTTCAAGATACTAAGAATTGGCGTCTTGCCTATTGCAGAAAACAAAGGATCGATGGCTGCTACTTCCGCGAAGTCCTTCAACTTCTCAAACTGCAATTGCGACCAACGCTCTACCTCGCCAGGAGGTATAGCCTATGGACCCCAAGCTGCTTCGTTGTTCACAATGCCGGTGGACCAAGTGACTCAAGCCACTACCGGATTGTTCTTTGGGACTATGCTCCCCCCATCAAGCTTCGTGGCGCCGGCGCTGACAAAGGAAACTCTCAGGAAGTCGGTCTTTGATCGTCTTACCCCTGCCGCGGCTCCTCTCAACGAGTCGCCCAACGTCAACGCCTCGGTCTTCTCTAGATTGGGCCAGAAATCTTGCGAACTCATCATGGGGCCTACAATCTCAGAGAAGGCTGCTTCTAAGAAAGCGGCCGCTCCTGCCTCCGAAATCGCCAAGGCGGTTCCCCCGGTCAAGAAATCGATCTTCACAAGATTAACAGCTTCGACTCCCGTTCCCGCTGCACAAAGGACATCGGTCTTTGACAGGCTAACACCAACAACGACCCCCCACCCACACAGGGGGCAAGACGAAACCATTCTTATAGCTGACTCTATGCCGTCTGCTCGACGCGCTCGACGTCGTCATTGGCGCCGAATAAGGAAGGCTGGGGGCAACTCCCCCTCTGGATTGACTCCACCAGCCCCGGTGGTAGAAGTTAATGCTGCTGTTCCAACTGGGAACAGCTTCGAAATGCTAAATAAGGTGCGAAGGAATTCCCCTACTGCAGTGCTAAAGAGGTCTCCTCCCCCATCAGGAAAGGTTGTGGAAATAAAATCAGACCAGCCCCGATCTCCTCAACGGCTGTCTTCCAAAATCTATAAGGTTTGGCGGCAGGCCCGAGACTCAATCATCGATCCAAACTTCTCCCGCCAGCACAAGAAGCTGAAAATCCAACCGGAAGCTGGTCACCATGCTGAACCCCGAAAGGCTGTCGGGACGCCCACCTCAACGGCCCCCTCAACCTCTATGGCTCATAAAAGGAGGAAGCCAGAGAAGATCCCTCAACATGCAACGACGGCTAAAAGCAATGAGCCCAGATACCCTAAGTCTGGGGGCGCGATGGTACACACTGTTTATATGGCTTCTGGAAAGGAGGAAAGCCGCACTTCTACGGGCCACCGACCGCTGACCCGATCCGTGACGAAAGCCCAGGAACAACAACAAAAGTTGCAAGAAATGATGAGTTCTATGGCCGCACTTACCGGGCCAAAAGAAAGCCCAGAAACGTCCTCAGACGCGCGCCGGGAGAAGGAAACCGACGCTGAGTTCCTTCGCCGGACATTGGAGAAAAAGGACAAAGAGGCTGCTGAACAAGCGGCTAATATACAGCGTATGGGCCTTCTCTTCCAAGATATGATAGGAATGATGATCCAACAGGACCTACCCGCTGAAGATCCCCCAATCGTTCTGGAAGACGACCGAGGAGAAACGTCAAATCCACCACCAGCCCTCTCTACGGCCAGGGAGGAGACGATCTCTAAAGCTGACTTGGCCGACTACATAGCCCAGCAAATCCGGGTCCATCATGCGACTGAGGCAGCTGGTCAAGTCGTGAAAACGGGACGGCCGTATCCAAGCTGGTACGATCAAATCAAATACCCGCAAGGCTATACGATACCGAAATTCCATGTGTATAAGGGGACCAGCAATCCTCATCAACACGTCGCCCAGTTCCGGGCCCTCTGCGGTAACACCGGCGGTGACGATAAACTGTTGCTCCGCCAGTTCGTGGGCAGCTTATCAGAAACAGCGTTCGAATGGTATTCGGAACTCCCGAACGATTCTATCAAAACGTTCGCTGAAATGGAATTGTTATTCACTCAGCGATTCGCAAGTGCCAGCGAACGCACTCCAATAACTGCATTGATTAACGCCAGGGTAAAACCAGGCGAAACCTGGGTCCAGTATACTATACGCTGGCGGAATTTGTGGTCGAGATGCGAGCAACGCATTGAGGAGGCACCCGCAGTGGGCATGTTCGTGGGAACCCTAGACCCCCACGCAACTATCTCCCAGTTTATGATGTTTTTTAAGCCAACCACATTCCAGGCTTTAATCGACAAGTTGGCTCAGATGGACCAGATGGGTCATAGGCCACCTCCCCCGAAGTCGGAACCTCGGAATGACAAGGGTAAAGGAAGGGCAACCTTTGTCGCGAATGCCCAACAGCAACCTGACGCCCCGAAATCGGCAGATCAATTGGAAGCGAGCCCACAGCAGCTACGCTATATATACCTTTGATGAAGAAGAGGACGCTCTGTCAGGAGATGCCGACCCCTCATCAAAATTAGACCCCGCGATTGAAGCGCCAAGTCCGTCGTTTGAAGAACGAATGGGCAAGCCTATCAGGAAAGTGGGTCAGAAAGCTCGGGAAGACCACAGCCGCGAAATGGCCATCTACGAGAAGGCCAGGACGCAACGTCTATTTCAACAGACTGCGAAAGACAAAGATGTTCATCCTTGTCAACCCATCATGCGAAAGGCCCGATGCGGAGACGGAAATAAGTCGAGAAGCGGAAAAAAGGGCCGACAACAACGACGCAGGATTAGAGGGTTACGTGATCGGGTACTGCACAGCTCGGATTCGTCCTTCATAGAAAAGATGAGTCGAGCGTACTCCTTCCCCCGAGACAAGACGGAAAGGTTACTCAAGCTCGCCCTAAAACATCAGATGATCACGCTTCCAGAGTCTAGACACCCTGAACAAGCTAATAAGGCCTCTCGCTCGGGCTATTGCTCTTATCACCGAGCCATAGGACATCCTACCGAAGACTGCTTCACCTTCAAGAACTGGGTCGAGGACCAGTACCGAAGGGGCAGATTCGCTTTATCCAACAGCTGGAGGGTAACGCCGCCCCGAAAGCACGAACCCAAGGCCGCAAGAACAAAACCGGATCCACCTCAGTCCTGGGAGCGGATTCGTACCTGTTATACGATTACGATATTAAAAGAAGAGCCCGAGAACATAGATGACCTTCCCCGGTGCTTTGAAAACAGCGATGATGAGGTGATCTCGGAATTTCCGCCCGCTCCGAAAGAACTGGAAGACGGTATACATACTACTGCAGATAACCTCAGGAAGATTGAGTTGGGATCGGCAGAGGACCCGCGACCGACATTCGTCAGCGAGCTACTCTCTGAAGAAAAAGTGGCCGCGTTAAAAAACGTGCTTCTGCGACATAAAGACTGCTTCGCGTGGAACTACTCCGAAATGCCAGGATTAGATCCGGAGATTGCTGTGCATAAATTAGCAATATCCCCAGATATTAAGCTGGTCAAGCAGGCGCCAAGGAGGATGCGACTCGAGCTTGAGATGAGCATCAACGCCGAAGTCAAGAAGCTGATCGATTCTGGATTTATCCAAGAAGTCCAATATCCCGATTGGATCGCCAATATCGTCCCGGTAATGAAAAAGAATGGAACGGTACGCATATGCGTGGATTTCAGGGATCTCAATAAAGCCTGTCCAAAGGATGATTTCCCAGTACCGGTAACCGAGCTAATGATAGATAACACGTCCACTCATGTGGTTTTCTCCTTTATGGATGGCTCGTCAGGATACAATCAGATAAAGATGCATCCCGCAGACCAGAAGCACACCGCTTTTCGGACCCCTTTGGGTATATTCTGCTACAGGGTTATGCCCTTTGGTTTAAAGAACGCTGGCGCTACTTATCAAAGGGCCATGACAAAGATCTTCGACGACCTCATACATGACATCGTCGAGTGCTATATCGATGACCTCGTAGTAAAGAGCATGTCATACGAAGAGCATTTAAACCACTTGGAGACTGTGTTTCAACGCCTTCGGCAATATAATTTGAAAATGAATCCCCTCAAATGCGCGTTTGGAGTCTCCTCGGGCAAATTCCTAGGATTCATTGTTCGACACCGAGGTATTGAAATCGATCCGTCAAAGATCAAAGCGATCATGGAAATGCCTCCGCCAAGAACTCTCAAACAGTTGCGGTCCCTCTAAGGGAAGCTCGCGTACATCCGACGGTTTATCGCCAACCTTTCAGGCAAATGCCGCCCCTACAGTCACCTGATGAAGAAGGGAACCCCATTCGTCTGGGATCAAAAATGCCAAGGTGCACTAGACGAGATCAAGCAGTACCTGCAGAACCCGCCGGTATTGGCTGCGCCGGTTAAAGGAAAACCTCTCATTCTTTATACAACCGCCCTCGAAGGTTCCTTGGGCGCATTATGGGCACAAGAGAACGATCAGGGGAAAGAGAGAGCACTCTACTACTTAAGTCGAGTTCTACTGGGGGCAGAAAGCAATTACTCTCCCATTGAAAAACATTGCTTGGCATTAATCTTCGTGATAACAAAGCTCAGGCACTATGCGTTGGCACACGAAGTCTGCCTCGTCTCGAAGGTGGACCCTCTTAAATACTTGATGTCAAAAGCCATGTTGACGGGACGACTCGCTAAATGGGCCCTGCTCTTGATGGAGTTCTCGATAACATATCAACCTCTCAAGGCAGTGGAAGGCCAGGCCATTGCCGATTTCCTCGCTGAGCACCCGATACCGGCCGATTCTCCTTTGAATTGTGATTTGCCGGACGAGCATGCATTTGATGCGATTAGCGGCGGAAGCACCCGATGGGAACTCTATTTCGATGGAGCGTCCTCCGTAAAGAAACAAAAGCAAGGTATCCCAATGATCAAATCGGGGATAGGCCTCATCTTTGCAACTCCACAAGGAGGGATAATGCGTTTCGCCTTCTCCTTGACAGAGCCGAGGACAAACAATGAGGCTGAATATGAAGCTCTGATAGCAGGTCTCGAAATCGCCATCGACATGGGAATTGAAGACCTCCTTATATATGGGGATTCTCAGCTGGTCGTTAGCCAAGTTAATGGTGACTACCAAACGTGCAAGCCGGAGTTGGTGAGATACGGAGAAAAGGTGCAACAACTGTTGACCCAGATTCCCTCTTATACTTTGGAAAATATACCTCGCGCGGAGAACAGCAAAGCAGACACGCTGGCCAAACTTGCTAAAGAACTGGCTGACGAGAACCTCGATGATGTCAGAATCGTGGTACAAAGCCGTCGAGTGCTCACACCGGCAGAACTATCTCCGGAACTACATAAAGAGGGAGCGACTGAGCAGACGACCCTGCAAATAAAAGACCATGAGAAGGCCGAGGACTGGAGGGAAGTCTTCATAGACTACTTTAAGTCACACCTAATGCCCAAAGATACATCCTCGAGGCATCAACTCATGAAACGGGCTCTATCTTTCGCCTTCGTCAACGATGTTCTATACAAGAGGTCATTCGATTCTCTGTGGCTGAGATGCCTAGGACCTGACGAAGCGAGAAGGGTCGTCCAAGAAGTTCACGACGGACTTTGCGGTTCTCACCAAGCAGGCCCAAAGATGAAGTTAAAAATTAAACGGATGGGTTACTACTGGCCCACGATGATCCAGGACTGCCTCGAGTATGCGAAGCAATGCCACTCGTGCCAGATTCATGGAGACTTTATCCACCAACATCCAAATCCACTACACCCAACGGTGGCCAGCTGGCCATTCGAAATGTGGGGAACTGACATAGTCGGCCCCATTGAGCCGGCATCATCTCGGGGACATCGTTTTATCCTGGCAACTACTGATTACTTCTCCAAATGGGCAGAAGCAATACCATTGAGGGAAGTGAAGACAGAGAATATCCTCCATTTCTTCAAGACGCACGTTATCTATCGGTTTGGAACCCCACGGCGGATTATCTCCGATAACGGGCCAGCCTACAGAAGCCATAAGATTAGCCGCTTCGCGCAGCAGCACAATATAGACTGGAGGTATTCTTCAGTTTACAACCCACGAGCTAACGGTCTGGCCGAGGCCTTCAATAAGACCATGACGAAGATCATAAAAAAGACCGTTTCCCGGAATAAGAGAGATTGGCACGAAAGGCTGCAAGAAGCCCTTTGGGCTTATCGAACTACATTCAAGACGGCCACGAACACAACGCCGTACGCATTGGTATTTGGGACGGAAGCAGTACTCCCCCTCGAGATAGAGTTACCCTCTCTACGAGTGGCAGTCCACCACGAACTAACGGACGAAGAAAATGCTCATCTTCGGCTTGAGGAGCTTGATGCCCTTGACGAAACCCGGCTCATAGCGCAACAACATCTAGAAGCCTACAAAGCAAAGATGACGCGCTCGTACGAAAAATTGACCAGGCCGAGGACATTCCACCAAGGCGAACTCGTATTAGTGGTCAAAAGACCTATGATCCCCAATCGTGCCAAGCGGGGGAAATTCGAGCCAAACTATGAAGGCCCGTACATCATAGACCAGGTCTACCAAGGTGGAGCCTATCTACTCGTGGACATGCATGGTGAAAGGCCTTTCAGACCAATAAACGGCCGCTTCTTGAAGAAATACTATGCTTAGTGAGCCACAGCCTGGGTCAATGGTAGATGACGACGACTATGTCCGCTCGCTACCTTCCTAGGCTCAGACTCAGCAGTAGCTGGCCTTCCCATATCAACAGACCGAAACGTCATTAAACTAACGACGGACCGAAACGTCCTTAAACTATCAACAGACCGAAACGTCTTTAAACTAATGATGGACCGAAATGTCCTTAAACTAACAACGGACCGAAACGTCCTTAAACTATCAACAGACCGAAACGTCTTTAAACTAACGATGGACCGAAATGTCCTTAAACTAACAACGGACCGAAACGTCCTTAAACTAGCGACGGACCGAAACGTCCCTAAAACTACTACCGCAGCATCCTTAGGCTGACGAGATATAAAAAAAAAAGGAGAAAAGGAAGAAAAATAAAAAAAAATGAAATGATAAAAAAAAAAGAGAAAAAAAACGGTATGTCCATAAAGCAAAATGGGCACGGATGAAAACCCGAAAGGGCTCCGTGAGTAAAAACAGCAGGACTACCGGCGAGTGTTTGTGAAAACCCGAAAGGGCGCAACCTCGTTAAAAGGCACTTATAGGGTCCTCTCGACCTTGTAAGGAGAAATCACCTGCGTGAGATCCTTACGACTCACAAAGGAGCAACACACTTAAGGATCCTCACGATTCCTAAGGAGAAAATACACTTACGAGATCCTCACGACTCGTAAGGAGAATTCTCTTATGAGACCCTCATGGCTCATGAGACTTGAAAGTCTTAAGTTACAGAAACCTAAACCTGTTCTTAAGCAAATCCCCCACAACCTTCGATATTGCCCTACAAGCGGCTCGTACTGACCCTTGTATACAATCCACGGGCGCGAATAAACATTTCCCCAGTAAATTCCAACCCTTGTAGGTCCTCTCGATCCATAAGGAGAGAGCCCTCTTGTAGGATCCTTACGACTTACAGAGGAGCACACACTTAGGAATCCTCACGATCCCTAAGGAGAAAAATACACCTGCAAGATCCTCACGACTTGTAGGGAGAAACACCCTTGTGAGACCCCTACGGCTCATGAAGTCAAAGCCTTGGTCGACAGGACCCTTAACCCTGTTTGCTGAGCTGCCTTTGTTTATCATCGACAAAGGCAGATGATGATTTGCTCCTGGCAACATTCCAGTTGTAGCGATGCTGATGCTGAAACCGGTATCTAAAAATCCAAGCTTACAGCGAAAAGGCTAGCAAGCCACGCATGCATACGAAATAGCCGAAATGATGGGGCGACTTGCAATAAAAAGCAGCAAGTAAAAGTGTATGCATGACAAAATAGCCGAAATGATGGGGCAACTCGCAATAAAAAAACAGCGAGTGAAAATAAATAAATAGCCGAAATGATTGGGCACCGCGAAAAAATAGCCGAAATGATGGGGCAATCGCGACCTTCGCGATATAAAAGCTGAAATGATAGAGCATCGCGGAAAAAGAAATAAAATAAAAGTGAAATCCTCGCCCTGCAGGTGATGTTACATCTAACCCTGTATACAATCCAGGGGCGCAATCAAAGAAGGGATCATACTCCTCCCCCGAGTTTCATCATAAGGAGAAGCCAAATCTCGGCGGTTCACAGATAGCCTAGTGATCACCACCGCAGCATTCGTCTCGATACAGAGGACGCAATGCCAGCAAACGAAGCGAAGGCCAAATTCCTAGCTTCAACGTCTTGACGACACAACATCAAGCGAAACGGAACGGCGGCAACCCCAAGTTCCATGGCTCGGCGATACATATCACCAAGAGTCAAACCTCCATCCCGTGAAATGCGGATACAATCAACAAACTTCCTGGTTACGCGGAACGCGGATAATGTCACTCTTTGACCCCGTGGAAAGCATCCAGAGCGGAGCCTAGTCCTCGCCGAGCACGGCAGTGAACCCGTGTGAAGCATCTAGTGCAAAATTCCTGGTTACGCGGAACGCGGATAATGTCACTCTTTGACCCCGTGGAAAGCATCCAGAGCGGAGCCTAGTCCTCGCCGAGCACGGCAGTGAACCCGTGTGAAGCATCTAGTGCAAAATTCCTGGTTACGCGGAACGCGGATAATGTCACTCTTTGACCCCGTGGAAAGCATCCAGAGCGGAGCCTAGTCCTCGCCGAGCACGACAGTGAACCCGTGTGAAGCATCTAGTGCAAAATTCCTGGTTACGCGGAACGCGGATAATGTCACTCTTTGACCCCGTGGAAAGCATCCAGAGCGGAGCCTAGTCCTCGCCGAGCACGGCAGTGAACCCGTGTGAAGCATCTAGTGCAAAATTCCTGGTTACGCGGAACGCGGATAATGTCACTCTTTGACCCCGTGGAAAGCATCCAGAGCGGAGCCTAGTCCTCGCCGAGTACGGCAGTGAACCCGTGTGAAGCATCTAGTGCAAACTTCCTGGTTACGCAGAACGCGGATAATGTCACTCTTTGACCCCGTGGAAAGCATCCAGAGCGGAGCCTAGTCCTCGCCGAGCACGGCAGTGAACCCGTGTGAAGCATCTAGTGCAAACTTCCTGGTTACGTGGAACGCGGATAACGTCACTCTTTGACCCCGTGGGAAACATCCAGAGCGGATCCTGGTCCTCGCAGAACGCGGCAGTGAACCCGTGTGAAGCATCCAGAGCGGAGCCTAGTCCTCGCCGAGCACGGCAGTGAACCCGTGTGAAGCATCTAGTGCAAACTTCCTGGTTACGTGGAACGCGGATAACGTCACTCTTTGACCCCGTGGGAAACATCCAGAGCGGATCCTGGTCCTCGCAGAACGCGGCAGTGAACCCGTGTGAAGCATCCAGAGCGGAGCCTAGTCCTCGCCGAGCACGGCAGTGAACCCGTGTGAAGCATCTAGTGCAAAATTCCTGGTTACGTGGAACGTGGATAACGTCACTCTTTGACCCCGCGGAAAACGTCCAGAGCGGAGCCTGGTCCTCGCCAAGCACGGCAGTGAACCCGTGTGAAGCACCCAGAGCAGACACCGGACTGTGGAGTCCTTAAAATCCACGGACTATGACGTCCTTAACCTTGACCGTGATGTCTTAAAACTAACGATCAACCACCCCGATTCCCTACGGATACCGCCTTGGTTTAAGGGTACATCTCTTCACTCCTTTGATACCTGGCGTTGTAATTCCTCAACGTTTTCAGAGAAGTGAAGGGTCCCTGCAACCAAACATCGGACTGTGGAGTCCCTAAATCCACGGACTATGAGGTCCTTAACCTTGATCGTGATGTCTTAAAACTAACATCGCACTGTGGAGTCCTTAAATCCACGGACTATGAGGTCCTTAACCTTGACCGCGACGTCTTTAAACTACAATACCCGGAGAAACCCCTAACCCCGTAAGACACGGATAAGGGTGACCACATTCAACACTTGCAGGTCCTCACGACCGGTAAGGAAAAAAATCTCTCCTGTGAGACCCTTATGACTCTCAAGGGAAAACCCGCTTAAGAATCCTCACGATTCTTAAGAAGAACTTACACCTATAGGATCCTCTCGACCTGTAGGGAGAAAAACTCTTTATGAGACCCTCGTGGCTCATAAAATGTAAAAGTCTCAGGAAGCAGATCTTAACCCTGAATCCTGAGCCATCGCTGTCCTGCAAGGAGATCAAGATAGAATATCCGCAGAATGCATTCAACAAAAAGGGGACACATCATTGAGAAGAAAAATCGTATCTTTTATTCATAAACCAAAAAGGATACAAGGTACAATTCATGAAACAAAAAAAAAATACTCTCATCCATGAGTACGTACAAAAAAGAAAAAAAAAGATACAAGTCCTCAAGCCGGTGGCCGGTGTAGTAATTTTAGCAGCTCATCGTTTTGTTGTTGAGACACGGCTTCATGATGCAAGATCTCCAGAAGACGAGCCTCCGCCTGAGCTTGCTGAGCCTGATACGAAGTAAGCTGAGCCTCGAGCTCTTTTTCAGTGGCCTTATGAGCCTCAACCCTCTCACGAGTGAACGTGACAGCTTTGTCGAGAGCCACCACCTCTTTGATGAACTCCTGAAGCAACCGTCAGAGTTCATACGCTTGGTTGGCCTGGGTGATAAGGGTAGCGCGAAGCTCGCTCAGCGCCTTGGAAGCTAGCTCCCTCTCCGAAAATTTATGGCCGAGCCTTTTTCTCGCATAACGATATGTTCGCTACGTGACCACGCAAGCTCGCTTTCGTGACCGCGGCCTTGCAAACATGACATTTACAAGACCGTATAAATGGGCTTCCAGCCGACGGGAATAGTCGATCTAAAACGCGCTCATGTCACCTGACGTGAAAGGCAACAAGAAGGATTTCCGACATATTTCAAGCATGCGATCGCAATCATATGAGTATTCAAAAGAAAATAGTAATAGCATTTGCAATTGCATGAACATTCATAATGCCCAAAAAAGGTCTGATGTACAGGAAAGTGATGATAGCATTTGCAATTAAAGAAAGTTCTCATGAGAAGAATCCAAAGTTTATTTATGCAAGCGGAAACATACATACTAGTACCAAGCCTACATCTAAGTTCTGCATAAAGCGTAAAAAAGGAGAAGAAGGCTATAGCCTCATATATAATGAAGTGCATTAAGTGCTATGCGCGGAAAATCTTGCATGGTGGATTTATTTTCAAGGCCTAAAAAAGGAAAAGTACCGAAAATCCAGGAGATGGAACGATTTCCAAGCCCCTTTTTCAGCACCTAACATTGTGCACTGAAAATATGGCATGAGGAAAATCTTGTGAACAGTCGCATCAAGAGATCTCACGTGTAGAACTCGTGAGGCCCAAACCTGATGTGCATTTAAAAGGAAGAATATGGAGTAGTACCCTGCATATTAAAGCACAAACAACAATAGTAACAGAATAATAAGATTTCAGAGAAAAAGCATGCAAACACACAGAGACACAACAAAGCTTATCATCCAGACTTCAAGAAGGCGATACGAAATAAAAGAAAAACTTTTACAATGGTAAGGCTTCAGACGCGGGGCATGGGTTGAGAAACTCGAAATTAACTTTATTCAAGATCTTCCAAGCATTTCGAACCTCCCGAGTATGCTTTCTCTCACGGTCACAAGCATCGGGGTCCCCGCGGATGTCCTCTACCCTCCGGTAGGCGCCCAATACGGCTGATTGCTGAAAAATCTGATGAAGGAGATCAATGAGATCATCCCGCCTTCTCTTTGAGATCAAGCCCATAAGGTACACCGAATGCACCTTATCCTCGGCAATGTCCAAGTCCCCCAGCGGTATGCCGGCACAAAAGAGAGGAAGTGCCTCCCGGATCGCCAGCACGATCAGCCTCAGAAGAGAAGAGCGACGGGGGAGTAGCCTATGGTTGTACTCGTCGAAGCGGCTCATGATCTCGGCACACTGAGCATCGGTGAGCTCCTGATTCTGACTACGGCCCAGGGCACGAATATTCCCGTAGGAAATAATTTCGTTGAGATTATACAAATGAGCGTCCATGATACCTGAAATAAAAATCAGAACGACTTATTACAAACCCTCTTCTTCCTCACTAATCATAGAATGACAAAGAGACCCCAGGGAGCCTCTGTGTGAAGAAATTGAGTTCTTCATAGGAATTAAATTCCTTATTAGGAAAAAGGGAATTAAATTCCCAGGAATAGTTTTGATGGAATTAAATTCCATGGAGTTGAAACGCCGTCATCATCTCCCCGAAGATCACCTAAACCCTAAGAGATCTACAGTTCGAAGGTTTCCTGTCCTTATGGAAAAACTTGAAGAAAAATGGGTTCTTTGCGAAACCCTTAATACGGATTTAAAATCCAAAGAGTTCTTTTAAAGACGAAGGCGCGTTGGCCGTTCAACATTATTACCTGAGGAAAAGGATCCGTCGACAGAGTTAAACTCTGGGAAATGTTCAAGACAGAGAACTAAGCTCTGGAAGCGAGAATTAAATTCTCAAAGAGGAAGTTCTCAGAAAAGAAGATGAGCAAAGTGAAGGCTCCTGTGAAGAGACAGCGGTATTTATAGAAGACAATAGAAACGCTTCATCTCCCCAGATCCCTAAAGGAATCCAACGGTCGCGAGAGGTGACAGCGTTGCACTCACGTGCTGACACGTGAGAACAACGCTGTGGGGGCATTTGTTTCCTGATTTAAAATCAGGAAAGCTTCTGTGAAAAGCTTCAAAAAGGGGCCACGTGCTTACACGTGACCGACAGTCACGTGTCGACACGTGACATATAAAGCTGCAGAAAAGCACACATTAGTTCCCCGATCAAGACAAGGAAAAGAGCCTCAGAAGAGGTCACATGCTCTCACGTGACCGAGGTCACGTGTTGCCACGTGACGTTCAAGACAGCAGACCCGTTCTCCCGTTGAACCAAAGAAAGAGAGTTCAAACAAGGGTCACGTGCTCACACGTGACCAGGGGTCACGTGGTAGCACGTGACGTTGAAGCAGCAATCAGAAGACAGAACGCAAGAGAAAGAGGAAGGCTCATTCCAAAAGGGGGTCACGTGTCCACACGTGACCATGGGTCACGTGGTCACACGTGATCGGCTTTCAAAGCCCATTTTTGACAACAGAATTAAATTCCGAAGGAGAATTAAATCTTTTCAAAGAAAAGTGATTATCTGGGACCAATCAAATTAAAGATTCAGAGATGATTAAATATCATCTACCTATGGAAAATCTCGGGTTTGGAAAGATTTCCCCCTTAAATCTAACCAAAATAACAGAGGAGAATCTCTGGATTTAAAATCCAATGGTGAATAAAATTCACCCAATAATCCAAAGGTCCGAAATGAACAATGGATGCAAATCAAATATCCCATGAAAGATTTACCAAAACTAATTGATTCAGCTGCCTCTCCTATAAATAGGAGCCAAGAGACACAAAGAAGGAGACATAGAGAGAGACATACATACGCAGAAAGAAAAAAGGAGGAGAGCTTTGATATTCGGATCTTCTGAAAAACCCTAGGTAAGAAAGGGAAGGCCTTTTGAAAGAATGAGAATTTAATTCTCAACAGAGTTTAACTCTAATATATAAAACAGAAGAATATATTTCTTCTCTCTTTGATAGAGGATCTGCAAAGTGCACATCTCCCCTTTAGGTTGAGAATTTAATTCTCAATGGGTTGAGATCCTGCCATGCAGATCCAAAACATAGAGAGGGAATGCAAGCATGAGAATTTAATTCTCGCAGAACTATAGGAATTTAATTCCTTTAAGATAAAATTAGGGCTTGACCCTGTATCATGGGAATTTAATTCCTTTAGGACAAAGAGAAATAGGGTTTAACCCTAATTAAGAATATAGTTCTGTGGAAACAGCAGGAATTTAATTCCCTTAATTATAATTCTTTAAAATGGGAAGTATAATTCCTTGAAAGCTTTTATTAAAGGTTTAACCCTCTTCAGTTCTTCACATATACGAGGAATTTAATTCCTACAGAAAATTCAGAGTTCAACTCTATTTCAGAATATAAATCTTCGAAAGGAAGTAGGAATTTAATTCCTCTGAAATCTATAGCTCGAGGAATTTAATTCCTGAAAAAAGATCAACAAATCCTCTAAAAAACGACATACATAGAGGCAGGGTCACGTGCCACCACGTGACCCCCCAAGAGATCCATAGAAAACCCTTTGAGGCAGTCCCTTACGTGACCCACGTGACCCTTAACAAAAGCTCTAACAAATGAGCATATGAATGCCCGTCACGTGCTGACACGTGATACTCTGAAAGATGCAGTAATCTCAGCAGAATCATTAAAGGGGAGGCACTCTCACGTGTTGCCACGTGACCTCTCTTGCCTTAGTGTTTAACACTAAATTGGAACCCTCGAATCCAGTTACTGAAACAACTGTTGGGCCTTAGTGTTCAACACTAATCAAAAAATTTACTTGCAGCGTTCAATATTGACTACCTTAGTGTTTAACACTAATTTGAGGGCTCCGTTGCCAGTACTTGACACCAATCTGTTTTAGTGTTTAACACTAATTTGAAAGCCTTGTTGCTGGTGTTTAACACCAACTATTCTTTTAGTGTTAAACACTAACTTGTCAACTTTATTCCCAGTGTTCAACACTGATCGCTCTGAAGTGTTTAACACTAGGCTTTGGCCCAATTGGCTAAAGGGATAGAGGCAAAGCCTCTCCCTCAATGGACCAACAAAAAGTCAATATTCCAGACCTGACTGGACTTAGCCCAAGCTGGCCATAAGTCCTCAATTTGTGATTAACTGAGCCGATGGGCTCATAACATAATTGATCAAGTCTTGACCCAAATTGGGCCAGGGACTATTTAATCCACCCCGGTTCTAGGGTACATCTCTTCACTCCTTTGATACTTGACATTGTAATCCCTCAATGTCTTCAAAGAGGTGACGGGTCCCGATGACCACTCATGATATGGACTGTGGGGTCCTTAAACCCATGCCTAACGCAAAATTCCTGGTTACGTGGAACGCGGATAACGTCACTCTTTGACCCCGTGGAAAACGTCAAGAGTGGATCCTGGTCCTTGCGGAACACGGCAGTGAACCCGTGTGAAGCATCCAGAGCGGAGCCTGGTCCTCGCCTAGCGCGGCAATGAACCCGTGTGAAGCATCCAGAGCACATACCGGACTGTGGAGTCCTTAAACCCATGGACTATGACGTCCTTAACCTTGACCGAGATGTCTTAAAACTACCCATGGACCGCAATGTCCTTAAACTACCCATGGACCGCAATGTCCTTAAACTACCCATGGACCGCAATGTCCTTAAACTACCCATTGACCGAGATGTCTTAAAACTACCCATGGACCGCAATGTCCTTAAACTACCCATTGACCGAGATGTCTTAAAACTACCCATGGACCGCAATGTCCTTAAACTACCCATGGACCGCAATGTCCTTAAACTAGAACCATAGAGCCTCCATATGCTCTTTTGTCGGATCTAAACGGTCCTGTTTAAGTTGATCCTAGCCTCAAAGATGGCTAACGCATCCTTAAACCTCCAAGCAGACTGGACTATGAATCCCTCTAATTAACTCTGGCTCGAGGGTACATCTCTGAACCCCTCTGACACCCGTCGTTGTAATCCTTCAACGTCGTCAGAGAGGTGATGGGTCCCGACGGCCACACATACGATGGACCACTATGTCCCTAAACTGGAACAATGGAGCCCAAATGCTCTTTTGTCGGATCTAAACGATCCCGTTAAGTTGATCTTAGTCTCAAACTAGACTAACGTATCCTTAACAAATGTTTGAGTTGATCTTAGCCTCAAGTATGGCTAACGTGTCCTCAAACCAAACCCCCAAACCCAAATCTAAGATAACACGGATTTGGACTAGTCCACGCCCTACGGGCGACGACACAACTCGGTCTCCGTAAACGATCCACGGGCAATAAAACATAAAACAAAAACACACGACACGAAGTGACCATCTGGAGAAGGAGAAAGTTGTTACCGCGATGCGGTAGCGTAATTAACTGCAGGGGCTTGCGCCTGCAGGGAAGAGCGTCCCCACAATCAAAAACCCCTCAAACGAGGGGGAATCTGACGAAGTCTGCTACATCGGACGCATCCGTCTAAACCTCCGATACATTGCGCTATGGATCAACTTGGCATCTTCGGAGAGGTAGACGGATAGCACCTATTGGCATCTGCCCCGAACCTCAGGCGAGACGGCCCGACGTCCCGCGTGTCCGTTCGGAGGGGAACATGGGGTTTATTGATCGTGGGGATCCGAATCTCCGGCAGCCGCGGACTAAGCTGCCGTTAATTACCCCTCGCCTTTGGAGCGAGGGAACTTCCGATTGACGGGTTAAACTGGTCATGCGAACTCAACGTGCAGAGTACGTGTGTTTTGAAGGGGTTTTGGATATATCAGGGGCCCCGCAGAGTTTTTATGGAGGTCCCGCTACCCAGATAGCGGGCTGGGGGTCAAAAAGGCTAGCAGCCCCCTTGCGGGGTGCGGGGCAGCGCCCCGTTAGAAATTTTTTCTAACAGGGACAGTGTCGTAGAGTATGTGTGTGTGTGTGTGTACATATGTATATATATGTATATATATAAAAAGGGGGGAAAAGGCATTCAAAAGGATGCATGGGGCCAGCACCAGCGCTTTGAGCCCAAGAGCACTAGCGCTTTGAGCGCTAGCGCACCACGTGTCAGCACGTGAGCGCTCGGGCGCTAGCGCACTTGGCGCTAGCGCTCTGAGCGCAAGAGCGCTAGCACACTGAGCGCTAGCACGCCACGTGTCAGCACGTGGGCGCTCGGGCGCTAGCGCTTTGGGCGCTAGCGCTTTGAGCGCAAGAGCACCACGTGTCAGCACGTGGGCACTCGGGCGCTAGCGCTTTGGGCGCTAGTACTCTGAGCGCAAGCGCACTAGCGCTATGAGCGCTTGCACGCCACGTGTCAGCACGTGGGCGCTCGAGCGCTAGCGCTCTGGGCGCAAGAGCGCTAGCGCACCACGTGTCAGCACGTGGGCGCTCGAGCAGCAAAAAGGGACTTGGTCCCTGCAATGGGAGTTGTACTCCCAGAAAGGAGCACTTATTATTCTGTATATATATATATATATATATATATATATATATATATGTATATATATATTTATGTATATGTATATCTATATGAGGAGTTAAACTCCTAAGATGTTTTGAAGCTGATGAAGGGCTTCTCCCCTTGAGCCCTAGTTCTTCCCCAAAGTGGGGTTTCTGGAGATGGGTCTCCTTCTTCTTTCTTTGTTGGCCGGATCTTGAAGATCAAGAAGTGTGAGATTTTAAAAATCTCTTCTTTTTGAGATCTGATGGAGGATCTGAGTTCCCCTTTATGGGTTTTGTGGTGAAAAACTACTTATTTTTGGAAAAAAAGAGTAAAACTCTTGATTTAATTCAAAATAAATGAGAAGGTTTAGAACCTTGGAGAAGGAGCAGGAGGCACAAAAGAATCCTAGTTTTTGGGGGAATGAAAAAGTGTCTATTTTTATTCATTATCATGTTGCCTTATATAGGCTTACACATTTACATATAGCCCCTTGGGCTATACAAAATGGCATTTTGCCCATCCCATGGCTCATATGCCATTTCTTTTTACACATAAGCCATGCGCTTACAAAAATTTGGCTTTTATGCCCACTTTGTTTACATTCATGCATAAAAAATTACATAAAAATTATTTATTAAATGATTTTATTTTGGACATGGAGGAGGCCGGCCGCGGGGCTCGACTTGGGCATGGGCTCGCCTGACCTGGGCTTGGGGTTGACCTTGACTTTGACTCGGTCAACCGGGGTGCAAATTTTGACCCCATCACTTGTAGTGTTGCAACCACGGACTTTTTTGGTTTAGCTTTGTATGTGCTAGGCTCCAGTGTACGATCTCCACTTTTGAAATAAAAGACCGGATGCTCCGGAATCTCAAACACTACCCTCCTTTGACGACAGTCGATGGTAGCGTAGAAAGTTCCTAGCCAGCTCATACTCAAGACTACATCGAAGTTTGGTATGTCCAGCACCTTGAAGTCAGCATAAAATTCTCTGCTGCATACGACTACTGGACAGAGACTGTGTCCTAAAGTTGCCTTTAGAACGCCATTCCCTGAATTGACATTCCAGCTGGATACGAGTGATTTGACTGGAATCGCATGAGTTCGGACGAACTGTTGCGACATAAAGCAATGTGGTTCTCCAGTATCGAAGAGTGCTAGTGCAGTAAGTGAGGCTACTAAGATTGTACCTAAGTTGTGTGGAATATGTTTAGGTATAGGAAAAGATATATATGGATGTAAACAAGTATTTAACAGATTTGAAAGATGGAAAGTTACTAGTGATGACTTGGCCAGTGGCTTCAGCTTTTTCTACGGTCATTGTGAAAGCCTGACGCCTAGGTACGTTCCTCCTTGCTGGGAGAGCATTCCTCTGTCCGTTCCTCTGTCCTTGAGGTAGATTCCTTTGTGCATGATGGAACTGACGAGGAGGAGGTACAGTAAGTGGTCCACAGGGAGGGGGATCTGGGAGAGCAAGACGAGTAGCAGGTGCCTGAATAGCTGGCCGCTGCGGATAGGTGATTGCTGGTCTGGGTGCAGTGTTTGGATTGAATCTATGAGGACAAGATCCAATATCGTGTGTAGATGAGCCACAGACTAAGCAAAGGCGATTAGCACGCCTGAAATACTTCGCCAGGTGTCTATTTCTTTTGCAATAAGAGCAGAAATCTGGACTGGGCCGGTTAAAAGTTACTCCCGATCTTCTGGGTATAAACGGTGGCCTGGAAAAGGCTCCTCCTGCTATCTGAGTAGCAGGGCGCTTCACACCGTTAGATTGAGGTCTGCCCTTCTTCTTTACTACTGCCTCGTATCGACGGGCAGCCTTCAGAGTTAGGTCATGGGTTGGGAAATCCCCTGTAGCTAGAGCAGCTTGGATCTCCTAATCCAACCCTTGCAGAAATCGTCTAGCCCTGATCTCAGCAGTCGGTATGAGATGTGCTGCGAACCTGTTAAAGTCTTGTGTTAGCTGTGTAGTATGTGATATTAGAAATTCGAATATTTAAAACATATCTTATCTGCTCAACATGGTGAACTCAGCATCATACCCATCCACAGATTTGCTCCACATAGAGCCTTGTTGCAAGTGGATGAATTGCTGCTCCATGTCGAATCGGGCAGTCTCGGGAAAATATTTCGCGTCGAACATCTCGCGAAAAGCCTTCTATTCGATCGGCTGGATAAGTCGGCTTTCTTCAGCCTTCTACCATACCCTGGCATTGTCTGTAAGTTGCAGCTTCGCATCCTTTACCCAAGCAATATCTAGCACTTGTGCAGCTGCCAGATCGTCCTTAATCGAATGAGCCCATTCCTCTGCTTCCAAAGGGCTCTCTTTCCTAGAGAATTATTTAGGGTGCAGCGCCCGGAATTGTTTCACACCGGGTGCCTCAGCTTCTGGGCGGTTCAGGAGTATAGCAGTCTGCTGCCGTTGTCCTTCCAAGAGGCTCTTAATTGCCTCAAGCAATACCGTCTGCTCGTTAATAGGAGTTGCTACGGTAGGTGTAAATGGTAGAGGAGGTGGTGTGGTGTTGCCGTTGACGTTGGTGCTCGTATTGTTCGGGAAATCCATAACCTTGAAAGAAAAAGTAGTGTTAGGATAGATTCAAGGAATATGAAATATAAAGAATGTTTAGTTGCTGATTTTTATAATTCTTGTGACTTATATTGTTTAGGTTTCCATGCAGAATTGACCCTGCATGGTATGACTTCATGCATAACTGACTTGCATGGGCCGCCAACAAAACCTATCACGCTCCGCTTCCCAGTGTACGGGTAAGGAGACAAGGCAGGTACGCGGTGTATTTACTCCGAAATAAACACGTTAAGCGTAAATAAGCAATATAATAAATGTACACAAGAAATGACAAGAGATATAAATAAACAACAACTTTTTATTGATTAAACATTCTTTACAATACAACTGGAAATTAAATACAATACTTGAAAGCAATGCCTAAACAATGACATGAACTGAAAGTAAAAGTATATACAAGTGAAATAGAGCTCTGGGTCCTCAATGAACAGCTCCAAAGTCCTGGCTGGGCTCGATCTCTAGAGAGTCGGCTTCTACTGACAACATTCCTAAAAAAAGAAGAGAAAAGGAATGCCGTCAGCGAACAATCGCTCGGTAAGTCCCAAAAGAGAGAGAGAATAGAATGGACAATTAAGATAATATAACTGTATAATGTATGTTTGTTATGTTAACGTAGTTATTTGTAGCTTGGTACAGAATGTGCCAGTGTATATGAGAGGAGTCCAACTTGCTCCGTGAACTAAGGTATATGGAGTACAAGGCCCCGTCAAAACCCACAGGACAACGGCAACGGATGTTCAGGTTAAGTGTATTATAGTGATCATCATCGTGCCACTTTTAACGCATTCCGTACCAGTCTACCCCTTTAAAAACCCCGTAATTTATATTGAATTGATTGTAATGATTTGTTGCATAAAACTTGCCGAGACCATGGTATAGATTGTTCATGTAAACGGATAAGGATGTAAACGGATAGTCATGTAGTCAAGTCAATATATATCCATGGTTCGGTCAAATCAAGTCATGTTGATATTGGATAGTATTATGATATTCATGTTCAAATTCCAGTATATAGGGTTTCATGTTGTATTGGAGTTATATTTGAATTGTGTTCATGTGTGGATTGTATTCAGATTAGAATGAGACTCTGGTTGAGTCAGACACTTAAACAGAATTGGATTTCTGAATTAGGTTTTGGAGTTATCGGTAACTGCTGCACATGGACGGCAGGATTTATGACTTTTTCCAAACCAATTACCATTGATAACCCCGTATTAGTTTTCTACCTTAAATAGGCTAGCATCCATTTTCTCCGGCTCTCTGAGGCTCAAGAGAATTGGTTCCGCTTAAACCTATATTTAGTAGGGTCCTTAATATAAATTGATATAACTTAAGGGGGTTTTATGAAAAAAATAGTTTTAGTATACTTTCAAAATAAATCTCAAATATTTATTTATCGTATTTAGGGTTTTCATGGATGTAATTTTTAAAGGTGAGATATTCCAGTGAATAAATACCTAGCTTGAATAATATATGGTATTTTTGTGTAAATTTGACTTGTATGGATTCTTGATGGTATTTTTATGAAATTTGTGATTCTTTTCTTTTGTTTGGAAAAACATGGAATTTATTATATATTTAAAATAGATGATTTGATAATATATATATATATATTAAATAGAAAATCACATTATTCTTAAAAATTGCATTAAAAATTCCATCGAGATCGGATGCTCCGTGAAGAGGTCTGCATATCGCTCTACTAGTCCCGTGAATGTGCGATAACCCGCACCATCCCGATCGGGTTTCCCAAAATGGGTTAATCGCAAGGAATGTATATAATATAAATTTAAAGAATACGGTTTTTAATAGTTTATGGTATTTTAATGTAAAAGTCGTATTTTCCCCAAAAATATTGCTAAAAGGAAAATGTACTATGTTAAGATGCGTGTTGTGAGAGGTAGGTCATTATCTCGTGAGATTTTCCTAAAGGTAGTACAAGCAAATATGATAAAAATATTGTATGTAAAGTTTGTAGTATTTAAACGTAAAAGTGCAATAAAAGTTACATAGTATGGTATTTTAATATGAAACTTGTTCTAAAAATTTGTTTTAAGATTATTAAACAAGATATAATGATTTGGACGATTGATTATTAAGAAAGATTGTGTTTTTAACAAATGTAGAATCGGATGTCGGAATAACTCCACTTCCGATGAGTTTTGAAAAGAGGACTTCTTAAGTTAGGAAGAGAGAAGAAAAGAGCGAACTTACGAGTTGGAATGAGAGAAGGGAGGTATAGGAAGGATTTGAGAACTTCTTGGAGTCGTGGGGTCGCCGGAATCTTCTTGAATTGTCGCTGGAACTTGATCTTGGACTAACTCCACTTGTACACTTCTTTGACTTGGAAAAATTTGAGAATTTTGATAATGTATTTCATAATGGAGAGGGCTAGGATGTGATGTGGTATTTATAGAATAGAATTAGGGTTTTGAGATTAAAATGCATTTAAATATTAGATTAATGGGTGATTTTAATTCTCTGTTAATTTTCAGGAAATTCAAACAGTACCGGGGTTTAGAGGGAGGCCAAAAGACTAGGGTTCAAAATATGGGGGCATTTCCTACGGGCAAGCCCGGCGGCACCGGCCTATATTGAAATCTCGCCGGCCATTGCAGTGAGGGTTGTGGTGGGATTTGTGCTACGTGTCGTGGTCTGATCATATGACATATTCCACATGTTTATTTAATTTGACTTTTCATTTTTACGTGTATTGCACGTGTAAACTTTTGGGCTTCCAAAAATTTTAAAAGAAAAATCATTAAAATAATATATGGCTAGGCGGATTTGAACACATGGGATATGTCACAGCAGTGCAAGACTTTACCAATGTGCTACAAGTGCTTTCTTATTATTTTTCAAACAAAATAATACTTAAAGTATACTCAGGCTTACAAATACTCCATTCAATACATTAACTTTAAGAAAATTTTGTACATTAAAACAGGGTCGTTACAGTAATTCTTGGCAAATACGTCTCTATAATTCTCGTTAGGGGACCCACTAATGGATGGTGCAGATTATCACATATTCTTGGGATAGTATAGCGAGATGCAGAACTTCTCACGGAGTATTCGATCTCGAAAGGAAATAAAATACGGTTTTTAAGAAACGCGACTTTTCTAAACAAAACTAATTTTTGAAAATTATATAAAAATTATATATTCGTATTTTCAATATATTATGAAACTATATATTTAAAAATGAAAGATTAAAATGTTAATAAAATACCACCAAGTTACCAAAAAGGGATAGTTTTCAATAAAATACCATAAACCTTTAAAAACTAAGTATTTATCATTAAAATAGCCCAATAATTAAAATACATGCTCATGAAAAACCTAAATGTTATAAATCACCCTCGAGCTTTATTTTTAAACTATATCAAAACATTTTTCATAAACCCCCTCGAGATATGCAAAACAATATTTTAATAACTCTAGTTTAATATAGGTTTAAGCGGGATCAATTCTCTTGAGCCCCAGAGAGCCAGAGAAAGTGAGTGCTTGCCTATTCAGGTTAGACAATTTAACGAAGTTATCAATAGCAATTGTCTTGGAAAAAGACACAAATCCTGCCGTTCATATGCAGCAGTTGCCGATTACTCCCGAACCTAAGAAAGTCAAGAGTTAAATCTGTGTCTGACTCAATCTGAGTCCAAACTCAAGCCAGAATCCAAAATCAAACACGAACTTGAATACTTGATCATGAACTTGAATACTCGAATTCAAATATCAAACTCAAACTCGTATACTAGATTCGACTTGACCGAACCATGGTTATTACATGACATGAACTTGAAATGACTACTTGAACACATGATTACATCCTGAATATGAACCTGTATATTTTATATCCATGGATTAGGTCAAGACATATAATCTTAATCTATACAATACAATACGCGGGGATAAAGGGGTAGATTGGTACGGAACGTATATCATGGCACGAGAGATCAGTTAAAAGACACCTACATGAATTCACGTGCCGTTGTCCCGTGGGTTATGACGGGATCTTGTACTACATGTTACCCTAGTCCACGGGGTAAGATGAATTCCTCTTGTATACATGAATATCTTCTTTATCAAACTACAAATAACCCCTTTAGAATAACTATGTTATACCTGTGAATGATCATATACAACTTTACCTGTTCATTTCACATTATATACTATCTTCTATTTCTTTTTTGGGACTTACTGAGCGCTAGTTCGCTGACAGCATTCCTTTCTGTTTCTTGCTTTGGGACGTTCGTCAGGAGGACCGGACTCTGAGGAGATAGAGCCGAGCCCGGAGGACTTGGACCAGCTTGCTGCACAGCCAGATTACTAGCTCTTTCCAGCTTGCACTTACTTTCTGTATGCCATTATTTAGGCATTTCTTTATTTATCGTATCTTTTATTTCAGACAGTTGTATATAAAGTTGAATGTAAATAAAGTTGTTGTTTCATTTTATTACTCTTGTCATTCTTGTTTATTGTTATATTGCTTAATCACGCTTAACGTATTTATTTCATAGTAAATACGTTGCGGGCTTGTCACGTCACCGTTTCTGTTTACTGGGAAGCGGGGCGTGACAAAGCCGGATCCAAATTGGTTCGACGGATACTGGCATGCCTTGGTCGATCATTTCTTTTCCGGAGAGTTTAGGGTATGTCTTTAACGATACATTTTTACTATTGTGTAACAACTCGGTAAATAATATTTGATGTAACTGTAGGAGAAAAGTGAGTGAGGCAAAGTATCTCGCGCTCAGCTGCATGATATTTATAGGAGTGGGAGCAAGAGTTCCCAGCAAGTTGCCATCGATCACGTAAGTATCGTATTCGATATTAATACGTTAAAATTATCTTATAAATTTATGTATGAACTTTTTAAATGTTATATGCAGGAAAGCCATGGTGAAGAGTCTATTGATCGTATCAAAATTTACCGGGCTCAATTTGTACGAGACGATGGCGCACCTGCATCGATTGAGACACAGGGGATATATGTAAGACTCCACATATGCCGAGTTTCTTAATTATTTTGGAATAATTATTGTGTAGTTTTTAGAACGGCAGTAATACATTTCTTCTACAAACATGCGGCGATGGCGGCTAAGAGAGATCGATTGATTCAGACGATGGAGGCGGAACAGGGACACCCGGTTGATGACGCGCAAAGAACATTTATCGTAGACAGGGCTTTCATGGCGTTTAGGCCGGATCGTCATGGGAGAGTACGGCGTGTGTCCTCTAAGATCACTCCGCGTCAGTATAACACTCATTTCCAGACAACCGGGCATCCACCTTCCAGGTTTTACTCGGCAGACGAATCAGAATCAAAGATGCTGATACAGACCAGGGCCTCTAGGACCAGGACCCCTGTATTTCATGGATCGCCCCTGGAGCGGACGCCGAAATACGGCGGTTCCTCATGCCGATCGGCTGCCGCTGCCGCTCCTGCTGTCGATCTATTTGCTGATTGGACTCTCGAGCAGATATTTAATCTTATCGACACGTACGTCCAGGCTGGGAGGCCAGTACCTCCGGTAAGTTCGATAACCCCTACATATATTCACGCATACGCACATATCACATACACACACAATCATACATACACATACACATATACACGCACAAGCATACATACATACACGCGCGCGCACACATACAAAAGCATATCACATACACACACACACGCACAAATCACATACACTTGTGCGCACACAGATGCATACATAAACACCGACACAAACAGGCGCGCGAGCATAAGCATACACACAAACAAACGCGCGTGCGTGTGCAAGCATACATACATACACATGCAAACAAGCACGCACGCACATTTAATTAATATAAAATATCCATATTAATTCATGTATTTTAAAGTTTTAATCGCATGGGCTTTACTACGGAAATCCATGAGCTCCTCCTTCATGATTGACTCTCCTTTCTCGTGTTCGTTCTCCATTGATTTTTCATTTTCCACTTTTGTAAACTTATAATGTTAAGATTGTAATGGAACGCGTAGTATGTATTATAATCGTATTTGGATAATCGATATTTGAATGGAATGGATTTTGTATTAGAATCGTTATTTGAATAGAATAGAATCGATATTAAATTGACATAGATTGGATTTGAGATTTTCTTGGTTTTTAAATTTTTTTTTCTATAACTCACCTTATTTCGACGGGTATTTCCTCCGTCGAAATAGACTATTTCGACGGTCCAGTTCCGTCGAAATTAGTCTATTTCGACGGTACTTACCCGTAGAAATAGAAAAAATTATTTTTAAATGATTCTAGAAACTATTTTTTAACTTAAAAACCTTATATATTTCAACATGATACGTCTGTCGAGAAAAGAACTATTTCGACGGGAAATAGCCGTCGAGTATATTTGATTATTGCGATGGACGTTAGCCGTGAAAATAAGCTATTGCGACATAACCTATTGTGTCGGCGTTCCTTCGTGGCTATTTGGGGTGTCCTGACGAAATAGACATGTTTCGACGGTACATTTCTGTCGAATAAGTGCCTATTTACTGTAGTGAAAATGCAAAATTCAACGGCCTTCATTCGTGTTCACGTTTTTAAAAACGCGAACCCGTCTTATAGGATTTGTTATACATATATATATATATATATATATATATATATATATATAGAGAGAGAGAGAGAGAGAGAGAGAGAGAGGTTAATGGAGGAAATGTGCCATAGGAGGGAAGAGAGAGAGAGAGAGGTTAATGGAGGAAATGTGCCATAGGAGGGAATTTCCTCGTATGGCGTCGGAAAAATACATACTTCATGATTTTTTTCGACGATCGGCATATATCGCTTCTATCTTTACACCAAATTACATGTGATTATACTATTTTTTCACCATTGATTTAGTTGGTGTAAAATTAACGGTTTACCGATAACAGAACTTTTTACATTGCTAATCCAACGGTGAAAAAGTGGTGGAATCACATGAAATTTGGTATATGTACATCTTAGATGATAACGATGATGATGATGGGTACCGATCTTCGAAAAAAATGGTGTGTGTGTGTATATATATATATATATATATATATATATATATATATATAGAGAGAGAGAGAGAGAGAGAGAGAGAGAGAGAGTAATGGAGAAAAGAGGCAATAGGAAGGGATTTCCTCTTATGGCGTGGAAAAAATACAACCTCCACCAATTTTTTCAACGATCGGCCCCCATCATCTTCATCGTTATCATCTAAGATGTGGGTACACCAAATTTCATGTGATTCTACAACTTTTTCACCGTTGATTTAGCAATGTAAAAAGTTCTATTGTCGGTAAACCGTTAATTTTGAACCCACTAAATCAATGGTGCAAAAGTTGTGGAATCACATGAAATTTGGTGTATGCACATCTTAGATGATAACGATGATGATGATGGGTGCCGATCGTCGGAAAAAATGGTGGAGGTTGTATTTTTTCCACGCCATAGGAGGAAATCCCCTCCTATGGCCTCTTTCCTCCATTAATCTCATATATATATATATATATATATATATATATATATATATATATATATATATATATATATATATATAAGGTTAATGGAGGAAATGTGCCATGGGAGGGAATTTCCTCCTATGGCGTCGGAAAAATACATGCTCCGTGATTTTTTTCGACGATTGTCATACATCACTTCCATCTTTATCATCTAAGATGTGGATACATCAAATTTCATGTGATTATACCATTTTATCACTGTTGATTTAGTTGATGCAAAATTAATGGTTTACCGACAATAGAACTTTTTACATTGCTAATTCAACGGTAAAAAAGTGATTGAATCATATGAAATTTGGGATATGTACATCTTAGATGATAACAATGATGATGATCGGTGCCGATTGTCGGAAAAAATGGTGGAGGTTGTATTTTTTTTGACGCCATAGTAGGAAATTCCCTCCTATGGCCTCTTTCCTCCATTATATATATATATATATATAAAGTCGGCTGTTGCATTACTATTTCAAACTCTCAGCTCACGGTTTAAAATAATAGAGAATTTGACCTCAGGTCTGATGTTTTAATTTGCAGTCATAATTCATACAAGTTTAGAATTATTACTGAGCAAATTAACTCGGCATCTCTTACCGTAGTATATCCAAATCAATTCTACAAAAGAAGAACTTTCTAACCTTTAAAATTGTAAGGTGAGAAAGATCATTGGATCATTTCTCCTGTCTTGTTACTGACATCACTCTTCATCTAACATTCAATCAGTCAATTCTTTCTCACTTAGTATGGAGCCATTAATGCCTTGCAACTTGCTGAAAAAATTCTTTATATCCTGTAGCATATTGAAATGGATAAAAAGGTAGAAAGAGAGATGTCGTTTCCATGTACAAAACTTTTTCCAAAAATTGCATGCAGCATTAAGAAGAAAGAGAATCTTAAATTGGTTGCATTCATGGTTAATCTGAGCTTATCTTATTCATATGGCTGGCTAGCTGCAGTCATGTTCTTGAAAGTTCTACATTGCCCACTCACATTTGTGATCTAGCGATCTATAGATCATTTCATGCATATATGATTTCAACATCTCTAATTAACGTTTCATTCTAACATATGAAAGGCATCTTGATTCTTGCTTTCTTTCACATGTACAAAATATTCCAAATTTCTCAAAAAGTAAAAAAGAGAGAATAAGGTAGAGATATACGTGGGAAAGAGATGACCTCTGCTGTCGTTGGTTCCTGCAAAGTCATGCATCTTTTCATCTCATTTCCATCTTTTTTGTGCGTCATATATTAAAAAATGCATGGCTAGGATGCAGTGCGTAGGGTTAAAGTTGTGGCTGATGCTGAATCTTTGTGCTGCTTTTGTGGCTTTAGGGCCGATGTCGCTTTTACGATCGATATCGATGTGTATTTATCGGATAAGATTTCATGTGCGCATTGTTCTCTAAAGGCTAGCAACCATTGTATCTTTGGAACTTTCGAGGACGCAGTGCTGGCGGTGGGCCAATTGTCCGATTTCAGTTTACCCCGTAATGCTTGTTTGTTTGCTTTGAGATGAACACCCGGACAGCATTCATTCTTCTTACTGTTGATCACTTTTTTATAAAGAGCAAGACTGCTGCAGCTAGCATGCTAGGTTCATTATCTGATTCTGCATCTCTATATCTTTTTTATATCTAGATTCATATGGCACATAGGGTAGATTTACTCACCAGTCAATGTGTAGTCCATTCAAATTGATTCGATGCGTTCAGGACTTGGGTATTCACCCTGTCATGCACGCTCCAAATCCACACATATAAATACAACCAAAATGCGTGAAATACCGTGATCTCCACTATGAGACTGCAAAGCCCAACTAACAAAAAACTCTATAACATAAAAACCACTCCACAAAAAACATAAATAGTTGATGCACTACTACAGTACCTGTTGGGTTTCCTAGCGCCCTGGTCGTCTAACGCAGCCGTTGTGGAACGAAAAACTTTAACTTTTAATAATCCGCCGTCAGAAAACATATCCTAGGATCTAACCATACACAAAAACTAGTTAGTTAAAGAGATTTAGCAACTGTGATAAGGAGTTATACCTAGAGACTCATGTCCTTCGGGTCATTACTCCTTTTCTTTAGCTCCTAAGGTGATCTTGATCAAACTTGATGGCCGGTTTTCTCGGTCCTAAATGATCCACCTGAAAGTCCTTGATTCAAGCTTCTACTCCAAAATGAAGCAAACTAAATAAACTAGTTTGCTAATTTAGTTTCTTAGGTGATGTGGTAAAGTTTGGTGGTTAGTTTCTATCTCAAATTCTTTGGCTCTCAACACATGAGAAGGTTAATAATTTGAAATGAAAATGAACTCAAGAAGAAGAGAGTGGGGTCTCAAAGATGAGAGAGAAAGCCAACTCAAGAATGAGCATGAGAATGGCTAAGGATTTTCTCTTATGAAGTATTTTCTTCTCATTTTAAACCAACCATATTTCAATAGTAATTGTAATAAATATCATGACCATTCTTCATGCCATGCTTCATGCCATTTCTTCCTTTTCCACCTCATTTTCTATTTTGAACAAATAGAAAAATAAACATGATGAGGTGTTATCTTCTAGAAGGTATTTTGTATAAATAAAAAATACTTTTTACTGTATATACATACCCGTATTCGTATCAAAATACGAATACCCAAGAGATAGAATAATACCACTAAAATAATACTAGTATTAAATCAATATCCGATTTAATGAACTGGCTTAATCCTAAGCCCGCCAGTATTATCAACCGTCCGATCGAAAAATCTGGATAACACTAGAATATACATATCGAAATATGTACACGTAAATTATTAAATCAATATTTGATTTAATAATCCGGCTTAATTCTAAACCGGCTAGTATTTCGATCGAAACCCTGCACGTATAAACATATGGCCAACACATCGTTTCGCCTGAATCAGAGAAACTCTCTATGTGAGACTCTAAAGACTCGACAGTACGCTGGTAGTGGGTTTAACCACTAGCATGTTAGCGGCACAAACTGTACGTAACGGCTACCCAGGCACCTGTCGAAAAGAAGGTCGACGAGTAAACTCATCCGGACCCCTATTGAGCCTATCCGTGACAATCTCCGTATAGTCCGGTCTCTTTGTCTAAGAGTATCGCATACAGGGTCTAGGGGTGGTAAACGTCAGATCCCCACTGACCCGATAAGTCGTGTCGATTTGGTTCAGGACTAATCGGAGAAAGTACTGATCTAACCATCAGTAGTTCTCAACTGTCTTGGCCAAGGTCTTATGGTTCTAGCAAACCGGACATAGTGCGATATCGACTCCCAATACCAGGAAAGACGAATCCCTGACAATCACTCACTGCCTCCATATGGTTCAGGACTGCACCCAACCAAAACCTGTTTGCACAACTCAGTAGAGCTGTGGTAGGGTAGTGATCAAAGTACAGTGGGAACTCACACGAAACAAATGATGACCTCAGATCCTAAGACTAATCTGTACTCATGTCACTTGAGAACAGCTATCAGACGATAGTTATAATACCGTCTAGAGATTCTCGACGAGTCCGTCCAGTGTACTCACCCCCAGTGAGCACCTGTATATAATCTTAGGTGATCATACCAATGGTTGTGAGACCAACCACCGCCCCTTGTCGGGGTCTAGAAACGTATACACAAGTCTACTCTGGGGCATCGGTGCCCGATCTCGATACTCCTGCGACTTGGGACCTTTAAGGATATGCTTATGGACTACTCAGCTCTTACAAATATGATCGCCATCATAGCGCTGGTAGTTAAGCAAAATTATACAGGTTTTATCAACATGTAACCGCCATATGTTATATCGAGTATAACATATGCGCATATTAAGATAAAGTCAAACCATAATAATATACTACCGTATCGAGTCTTTATCAATATGTGCAAGCAATATAAAGTATCAATAGAAAGAAATACACATATCAAGATAAAGACGACTCACATAATATACTATATACAACTGAGCAAGATTGTCCTATACATACATATTCTCAGCATCCTATACAAAACAGGCCTCTAGGGCATATATATCCAACAATCTCTAACTTGTACTAAGACCTATAATTGGCATACCGAATACCCAACGTCTGCTTTAGGGCCAGTTTTTGGTGTACCACATACCTAACATCTCAAAAAGTCGCTCGAACTGCGCTTGAGAGAGGGCCTTGGTAAATGGTGTTAGTTATATGTATGCCCTAGAGGCCATTATTGTACATGATTGTATATTATAGTGGATGATTGGACATATATAGAGAGGACTTTCTTACTCGACATAATAGTATGCTATCTGGTTGCTTTTTATCTTAACATGTACACTTGTATCATTATACTGTCTCCCCGTTACATGTTAATAAAACCCTTAGGATGTGTACTTGACTACCAGGACTATAATACAGATCATACTAGTGGGGCCAGGGTAGTCCACAAGTTCATCTTTTAATTGTTCATAGTCGAGAGAGTATCGAGACGGGGCATCGATATTCCAGAGTAGACTAGTGTGTATGTTTCTTCAATATGTATGGGGCGATGGTTGATCCCACAGCCATTGGTGCTTGACATCAAAGATTGTACACAGGTGCTCATTGGAGAATGGGTACACCGAACATGACTCACCGAGAACTCCTAGATGGTATTATACCTATCGTCAGATAATAGTTCCCTGGTGACACTGGTGCATGTTAGTCTGTAGACCCGAGATCGTCATAAAGTCTTGTGTGATTTCCACCGCGCTTTGATTTCCTCCCTACTACGCTCAAGAGAGTCGTGTAAACATGTGTATTTTGGGTACAGTCCCGAGTCACATGGAGGCAATGAGCGATAGAAGGGGTTTCGTCTCTCCCGGTATTGGGATTTGATGTTGCGCTATGCTCGATTGGCTGTAACAAGAAGGCCAGGGCTGATGATGAAATTTACTGGTAAGTGTTATCAGTAGTTTCTCGACCCGTTATGAGCCTCACATCTGCATGACTTATCAAGTTATTTGGGTCTGACGTTCACCACCCCCAGACTCGATATGCGATATATCAGACGAAGAGGCCGGACTGTACGGTAGTGTTACTTACATGATTCACGGGAATTCGGAAAAGCTTGCTTGTTGATCTTCTGATCACTTAATACCGGGGTAGCCGTTACGTCCAGTTAGTACCGCTGAAGGCTTGTGGGTGATTGATATGATCATCACCTACTGCTGGCGTATTGACGAGTCTTTAGAGTCCTACACAGAGGTTTCCTAGCTCAAGCGAAACGAAGTAGGACACATATGCGATATGTGCGGGACCGAGATTAATACGTGTATGTGATATAGTATTCTAGTCTCGCGATATAGGTTATATGTGATATAACCGGATTATTGAATCAAGTGTTGATTCAATAATTTGTTATATGTATATTTGAAATATATATAAATGATATTAGTCGGTTGTATGGGATATAACCGGATTATTAAATCAAGTGTTGATTTAATAATTTAATATATAATTATATATTTGATCTATTAATATATATTAACTAATATTAGCTCACTTAAGAATTTCTTTTCTATAAATACATATAAATATATATGATATATATATTAATGTATTTACTATTGTGTCATGCTAGATGATACATTGGACATGGGTGTATGAGACTCATACCAAATCAAATATAATTTGGGTGATTAATTATTAAGGGAAAAATCAAAATTAGGTGGAAATTAGCATGGCTAAAAATGCTTGTGGAAGCATATAGAAGGCTTGACTTAGTCCACTAATTTTGTTTTACTCTAGATATTTATTAACTCAACCATTATTTTTAGCCATGGTTAAGTCTCTACAAATATCTATGAGATATTTTCTTCACCAATGTTCATCACTTGATCATCTTCTTCATCTCATTTTTCTTTTCTGGCTTTTAATGAGGTGAAGAAAGAAAGAGATAAAAATAATTCTAAAGTGAGCAAAATTCCAACTTCATCAACTTATATCAAACTAGCCATTTAGCATAGCTTGTTTACTTCACTAATTCCTCAATTAGTGAAGAGATAGCTTGAGTTAGAGATTTTTCAAGGTAGATCATCTTTGGCCTCGAAGATCCTTAAGCAAGCTCGTTCCTTTCGCCTAGTGGAGCCTAAGAAGAGTTCGGGAACCACTACTTGGAACTAATAGACTACTATACGGAGCTTTAGAAGTGAAGGACCGGTCTACAAAGGTTGTATTCCATATTCACTTAGTGTAAAGTTTGTTTACATGCTTTATAAAACCCTAATTCTCTAGTTTGATTCTAGGTTTGTGTTCCTTAGCACTCTAGATTTTTTAAAATTGCATACTCGATGCTTGCTAAAACCTAGTGGTTGTGCTAAAAACTCCGACATGGTATCAGAGCCAAACTAGAGCATTAGGAGTGGTCTAGACGAAGTTAAAGTGTTCAATCGACTTTTCAAAACCCTAAAATCTGAGTTTCTGTAAATTTTTTCAAAAGTTGGAATTTTTAGTTTAAAAATATGTAGAAAATTGTGCACGATTTTCTATTGATCCCCAAGAAGAACGAGCGTCCAACTCGACCAAACGGCGGTGCAACCGCGACACAGTTGGTGAGGCCAGGACTCTCCCTTCTTGTGCTGCTCCATAGGTACATTTGGCACTTTCTGGGTATTTTTAAGTAAGACTCAAGTGTTGAGGTCTCTGGGAATTGTGGGTGTTCGATAATTCGATCGAAATATTTAACATCGTCTTGATATCCGTGATATGTGATACAATGTTTGGAATCCACAATAATTGGTTTTGTGAAAACTAATTAGTAAATTGTAAATCTAGCAATTTAGTCTCATCGATCGGTTACCACAGGGTTTTGATTCGGATCAAAACTCTGTCGCAATCACGTATAGGCGAACACTCGCCAGGTAACACTAATAGATAGCCATGCCCCATCGCCCCGATTAAGTGACTGTAGGAGAACCCCGTTGCCAAAAGCATCCGCTCGGGTGCTCGCGACCGCGGTGTTCCACCTAAGTGCGCTTCGTCGACAATATCGGGGATGCGACCGTCTACTAATGTTTCCGACGAGTATTCGATCAGTTGTCGGGAATTTTGTTGAATTGCCCGACTGGTTATTGAAAAGTGTTTTCAATTTGAGACTTAAATACCGGGCTTATAACGTTAGGCATGAAATTCGGAATATGCGATATTCCGGGTTTATGGTGTCTAAGGAATTTATATGGTTAAGTATGAAATCCGAAATATGTGATATTCCGGGTTTATGATGTCCAAGGTGGTTGCGGATTCTAATTGTTGTAGTTTTCATTTCTTTTATACGACCGTAAGTGTAATATGTGGTATATCGCCGGTTTCGTTGCTATACGTCAACGAAAATTGGGATACGCATATTTACTTACGTTGATGACATATAATGTTATGTGTTGCCGTGATATATTATATTGGATCGTCGTGATTGAATAGCCGGGGATTTTTGCATGAGATGAGAGTTTTTCATTTTCATTCATATAAAAATTTGTATGTAATATTGTTTTATTGGGACACTTCCGGGTTGAGTATGATGTCACCATTGATGTATATTATTTACTTTTCCGCATTAGGATAGACCCAAGGCGGGGAGCACAAGTAACCGAGTTTTAGAGTCCAGTAGGAGACCATCTCGAGGAGTCGAGACCGGGTCTCCTAACTCTAGAATTGGCGGGGTTGCTTGCCGCTCTCGTAGGGGTCTAGGGATGTGGGTTTGTCTATTCATCACGACCATGGAATCCGTGTTTTTTACTGGCTTGATTTAAAACACGGACCTTCTAGTATATCCTATATTTCATATGTTGACTTCTACTGCAATGTTTTGTGATGAGATCATATAACTGCGTGAGATGAATGTTTTATTATATATATGATATATAATAAACGTTGCTTATGTTTTGCATCCGCGCTAGCCCTTCCCCCGCTCTGCCGTTAGTTAAGTAACTTAACGGTGCATGACGGGACCCCGTGGCGAATGCGGATTTATCGGTGTACGTTGTATTTTCGTTTCTTTATCTGTGATGTTTAGGAAACATAAATGATGGGACTTCATTAATGAGATTAATGAAAAGGAAAGAAACCTAAAAATGTTGTAGAATCAAATTTTCAAAAGATAGCTCTAATTATTGCTTTGCATAGTGGCGTTCCTTGATGAATATCCAACACCTCATTCAATGAGGAAAGAGCCGAGATCCCTTCATAGGGAATGACCTCTTTAGAAAAAAGCCAGCAAATGCTACAACCCATTCGGTTTGTTTTGAAAACTATTCGATTTTAAAAAAGCGGAGCTTAAACCACTCCTTTTCAAATCACTCGATTCTACAACGATATCAAGTTCATTACGCAAAAGGTTTTCTTAAAAATATGCCGTAGCCCTCCGTCATTTCAGATAAGGACTATTTAGTATTCGTCCTGCGTTTGTTGGCCTTCGTCATGGCATAGTGTGTGGTAGCTAATTAGTGCTTATCTGCAGCATGTGATGCGATTGGATTAGGATAGCCGTGCGACTTTGTTGGCCTGCGTAAAGGGTCGTGCAGGTGGGTTTAATTCAATTAAGAAATGAACGGGTTGAACTTGACTAGCGACCTATGGTTTGTTGGCCTGCGTCAAGATCATAGGAAGCTAGGGGAAAAAACATGATTGGGAATTTCAAGTGTTGAAATTTGCACTGTGATTGCATACCTTCTATGAGATAGTTGGATCCCGATACCCACTGCGAGTAAGATTACTCCTGAGAGAGTTTTGCACTTTACAATTAGCTAATCCAGTAGGTGTTTAAGAAAGGTGTTAACGGGGTTATGCCCCTGCGGAAACGAGGTTATTTAATTAGTTCCAAGCGAAAGCACAGAGAGACTCCCTCGGAGTACCAAAACTTACCTGGCCGAACGATTGGCGAACTTGTAGGGTGTAATTAATTCCGGCTAGTCTTACCTTGTAGGGTTTGAAGGAAGATTTGATAAAAACAGTGGGAGCCATCCTGATTAGATAAAATAATAACCAATCTAATCTTGCAAGAGCATACACTAAAATGTTTTCTTCTCTCTTTCTCTTGGTAGCGACCATGACATGTCTTAACCAAGATAATAATATGGATGTATTGACCGAACCCTCTTGTTATACTGAGTTGGGGAACGTTGGTTATGCTCTACCTTATAACTGTTATAAGTCTGAGCAGGAAATAGGGGAATATCAGGATTCCCATACCACCCGAACGAGGAATGAGCATATTAATGCATTTTCTTTGGGTGTGTTCGTTACCGAGAATTGTTTCTCAGTTTTCTCTACGTCCTGGGTATTGGATACCGGATCAGGATCCCACATTTGTAATATGTTATGTGGGCTGAGAAAAGGTAGAGAACTGGGAATAGGTGATCATTCTCTCAGAGTAGGGAATGGTACAATGGTTGCAGCCAAAGCAGTTGGCACATATCACCTAGTATTACCTAATGGTAATACATTGATTCTAAATGTTGTTTTTACGTACCAAAAATCATGTGCAATATTATATCGGTATCTATATTACATAAAGATGGATATAATTTTCTATTGGAGGATAATGTTATGAACATTTTCCTAAATCAAGTATTGATTGGTTTTGGCATATTAAGTAACAGTATATACGTTCTGAATCAAAATACAGTTCTCAACATATAGAACATATACAAGAGGAAAAGTTCAAAAATGAAGGAATTCTTCTTGTGGCGTTGTAGATTGGGTCATATCAATGCCGCACGACTAGCTAAGTTACATAAGGATGGATATTTGAATCCTATTGAATTTACATCTTATGAAACTTGCCAGTCATGTCTCAAAGGCAAGATGACCAAAACTCCATTTACTGGAGACGGAGAAAGAGCTACTGAACTCTTGGGACTGATACCTAGTGATGTATGCGGTCCTATGTGTATACATGCCAGGAATGGTTCCTCGTACTTTATTACATGCACCGATGATCTCTCAAGGTTCGAATATGTGTCCTTGCTGAAACAAAAATCTGAAGATTTTGAGAAATTCAAGGAATATAAGTGCGAAGTAGAGAACTAAACGGGTAAAAGTATTAAAATCCTTCGATCTGATCGGGGAGGAGAATACTTGAGCATGGATTTCCTGGATTATTTAAAAGAGAATGGGATTCTCTCTCAGCTTACTCCTCCGTATACACCATATCACAACGGTGTATCGGAGCGGAGAAATCGCACCCTATTAGATATGGAGCGCTTTATGATGAGTACTGCTGAGTTGCCTATTTTCTTTTGGGGTTATGCGCTTGAGACAACCGCATACCTATTGAATAGAGTTCTAACCAAATCAGTACTTACCACTCCATATGAGATATGGAATGAGAAGAGACCATCTCTTAAATGAGTTAAGATATAGGGTTGTCCAGCCTATGTTAAAAAGTAAAATCCAGACAAGCTCGAGACAAGGTCTGTTCTGTGCAAGTTTGTGGGATATCCAAAGGATTCCTATGGATATATCTTCTACCACAGTGAGGAACAAAAGGTGTTTGTTGCTCAACATGCCACCTTTTTAGAAAAGGAATTTCTTGTAAAAGAAATTAGTGGTAATGAGGTAGAACTGGAAGAAGTTCCAGCCACATAAATAACAACTGATGATTTGGTGGAACCGGAGGATTCGATAGTCTCCAACGAATCTCAGCCACTCCGCAGATCTAGTAGGGTTCCTCATCCAACTGAGAGATACTACAGTTTTCTCATAGACGGTGGGAGCGAGGATTGTATCATGGAAGATGATGACCCAACTAGTTTCGAGCAGGCCATCATGAGTGGGGACTCTGTGAAATGGCTGGATGCAATACGATCTGAGATGGAATTCATGTACACCAACAAAGTATGGACTTTGGAAGTTTCTCCTAAAGGGGTAAAACCCATTGGGAGCAAGTGGATCTTTAAGAAGAAACTTGGTGTTGATGAAAAATTTGAGACTTTCAAAGCTAGACTTGTAGCAAAAGGTTTTCGTCAATGACCAGGTGTGGATTATGATGAAACCTTTTCTCTAGTGGCTATGCTTAAGTTCATCCGGATCCTACTTGCCATCGTTGCATACCATGGGTACGAAATCTAGTAGATGGATGTCAAGACCGTTTTTCTAAATGGTGATTTAGAAGAGAGCGTGTACATGACACAGCCAGAGGGCTTTGTAGATAGTGGGAGCAGCGGAAATGTGCGCAAGCTGCTTAAATCAATCTATGGGTTAAAGCAGGCATCGTGGAGCTGGAACATCTGTTTTGATGTGGCTATCAAAGAGTTTGATTTCAACAAAAACGTAGATGAACCTTGTATATACAAGAAGGTTGTAGAGAGTAAGGTTGTCTTCCTCTTATTGTACATGGATGACATACTCTTGATAGGAAATAATGTTCCTATGCTACACTCGGTCAAGCTCTTATTATCACAAAGATTATCCATGAAGGATCTGGATGATGCCTCCTACATCCTGAGGATTAAGATCTATAGAGATAGATCTAAACGGATGTTGGGATTGTCCCAATTTAGGTACATTGACACCATACTAAAGTGGTTTAGTATGGAATATTCCAAGCATGAAAATTTATCCACGATCTCACTAATCACTCTCTCCAAGGAGATGTCCCCCGAGACTGATTTGGAGAGGGCTCGCATGCAAAAGATACCCTATGCTTCGGCAGTCAGGTCTATCATGTATGTGATGTTATGTACCAGACCAGATGTATCTTACGCACTTAGTGTTGTAAGCAGGTATCAATCGGATCCTGGGGAGAATCACATGACAACTGTGAAGAACATTCTTAATTACTTAAGAAGGACTAAAGAAATGTTCTTGGTGTATGGTAACGGAGAACTCCAGGTGGAGTCTTTTACCAATTCAAGCTTCCAGAGTGATAAGGACGACAGTAAGTCGGTCTCGAGTTTTGTCTTCACCCTCGATGGAGGGGCGGTATGCTGGAAGAGTTCCAAGAAAGATACCGTGGCAGACTCGACGATGGAGGATGAATACATCGCTGCCAACGATGCTGACAAAGAGGCAGTCTGGATGAAGAAGTTCATAACTGAACTTGGTTTGGTTCCATCCATTGAGCATCCAATAGTTTTGTATTGTGATAACAATGGAGCTGTGGTTTTAACCAAGGAACCCAGGTCTCATCAGCGATCCAGACATATTCTGAGACGGTATCACCTGATCCGGGAGATAGTTGATGGCCGGGAGATCGAGGTCAGGAGAGTTGACACGAAGAATAACACGGCAGATCCACTCACGAAGGCCATTCCCCAGATACAATTTGAGAGATTTTTTGGGATGTTGGGTATGAGATACTACAACTATTGGCCTTAGTGCAAGTGGGAGATTGTTAGTTATATATATGCCCCAGAGGCCTTTATCGTACATGATTGTATATTATAGTGGATGCTTGGACATATATAGAGAGGACTTTCTTGCTCGACATGATAGTATGCTATTTGGTTGCTCTTTATCTTAACATGTACACTTGTATCATTATACTGTCTCTCCGTTACATGTTGATAAAGCCCTTAGGATGTATACTTGACTACCAAGACTATGATGCAGATCATACTAGTGGGGCCAGGGTAGTCCACAAGTTCATCCTTTAATTGTTCCTAGTCGAGATAGTATCGAGACAGGGTATCGATATTCCAGAGTAGACTAATGTGTACGTTTCTTGACTCTTTATGAGGCGATGGTTGATCCCACAGCCATTAGTGTTTGACATCAAAAATTGTACACAGGTGCTAATTGGAGAATGGGTACACCGAACAAGAATCGAGAACTCCTAGATGGTATTATACCTATCATCAGATAACCGTTCTCTAGTGACACTGGTACAGCTTAGTCTGTAGACCCGATATCGTCATAGAGTCTTGTGTGATTCCCATTAAGCTTTGATTTCCTCCCTACCAGGAGAGTCGTGCAAACATGTGTATTTTGGATACAGTCCCGAGTCACATGGAGGCAATGAGCAATAGGAAGGGTTTCGTCTCTCCCGGTATTAGGAGTTATGTTGCGCTATGCTCGATTGGCTATAACAGAAAGTCCCTGGCCATGGCTGATGATGAGATTTATTGGTAAGTGTTATCAATAGTTTCTCGACCCGTTATGAGCCTCACATCAGCATGAGTTATCAAATTATTGGGCTCTGACGTTTATCACCCTCAGACTCGATATGCGACATATCAGATGAAGAGACCGGACTGTACAGTAGTGTTACTTACAGGATTCATGGGAGTTTGGACAAGCTTGCATGTTGATCTTCTGATCGCTCAATACCTGGGTAGTCGTTACGTCCAGCTAGTACCGCTGACGGCTTGTGGATGACTGATATGATCATCACCTATTGCTGGCGTATTGACGAGTCTTTAGAGTCCTACACAGAGGTTTCCTAGCTCAAGCAAAACGAAGTAGAGCACATATGTGATATGTGCGGGATCGAGATTAATACGTGTATGTGATACTGTATTCTAATCTCGCGTTATAGGTTATATGTGATATAACCGGATTATTGAATCAAGTGTTGATTCAATAGTTTGTTATATGTATATTTGATATACATATGATATTAGTCGGTTGTATGGGATATAGCCGGATTATTAAATCAAGTGTTGATTTAATAATTTAATATATAATTATATATTTGATATATTAAAATATATTAACTAATATTAGCTCACTTAAGAATTTCTTTTCTACAAATACATATAAATATATATGAGATATATATTAATGTATTTACTATTGTGTCATGCTAGATGATACATTGGACATGGGTGTATGAGACTCATACCAAACTAAAGATAATTTGGGTGATTAATTATTAAGGGAAAAATCAAAATTATGTGGAAATTAGCATGGCTAAAGATGCTTGTGGAAGCATGTAGAAGGCTTGACTTAGCCCACTAATTTTGTTTTACTCTAGATATTTATTAATCCAACCATTATTTTTAGCCATGGTTAAGTCTCTACAAATATCTATGAGATATTTTCTTCACCAATGTTCATCACTTGATCATCTTCTTCATCTCATTTTTCTTCTCTAGTTTTTGATGATGTGAAGAAAGAAAGAGAGAAAAATAATTCTAAAGTGAGCAAAATTCCTACTTCATCAATCTATACCAAACTAACCATTTAGTATAGGTTGTTTACTTCAGTAATTTCTCAATTAGTGAAGAGATGGCTTGAGTTAGAGATTTCTCAAGGTAGATCATTTTCGGCCTCGAAGATCCTTAAGCAAGCTCGTTCCTTTCGCCTAGTGGAGCCTAAGATGAGTTCGGGAACCACTACTTGGAGCTAAGGGGCTACTACATGGAGGTTTAGAAGTGAAGGACCAGTCTACAAAGGTTGTATTCCTTATTCACTTAGTGTAAAGTTTGTTTACATGCTTTATAAAACCCTAATTCTTTAGTTCGATTCAAGGTTTGTGTTCCTTAGCACTTTAGATTTTTTAAAATTGCATACTCGATACTTGCTAAAACCTAGTGGTCCTGCTAAGAAACCCAACAAATGGATCCACCGTGTTTTCTTTCGTATCTACTCTCCGTATCTCGATCTCCCTGATCAGGTGATACCGCCTTAAGATGTGTCTGGATTTTGATAAGACCGTGGTTCCTTCGCTAAAACTATAGCCCTATTATTATCGCAATATAAAGGTATCAGATCAAGAATGGACGTAACCACATCATGTTCAATAATGAACTTCTTCATCCCGACCGCTTCTTTTGCGGCATCGTTTGCAGCAATGTATTCAGCCTCTATCGACGAGTCTGCGACGGTGTCCTGTTTGGAGCTTTTCCAACACACCGCCCTTGTTTCCCCCCAATAAGAGAGCAAGGCTCTGTTCAAAATTTGAACTGAGGCAGCGCCTCATGTGCAAAGCACGAGAGCGCCAGCACCCAGAGTTAAAAAACTTTGAGGAAGCGCCTCACGTGCAAAGCACGAGAGCGCCAGCGCCAAGAGTTAACAACTCTGAGGCAGCAGCTCACGTGCAAGGCATGAGATCGCCAACGCCAAGAGTTAAAAACTCTGAGGCAGCGCCTCACGTGCAAGGAACGAGAACGCCAACGCCAAGAGTTAAAAACTCTGAGGCAGCGCCTCACGTGCAAGGCACGAGAGCGCTGGCGCCAAAAGTTAAAAACTTTGGGGCAGCGCCTCACGTGCAAGGCACGAGAGTGCGAGTGCCAAGAGTTAAAAAACTCTGAGGCAGCGCCTCACGTGCAAAGCACGAGAGCGCCAATGCCAGAACTAAAAGTTCTCCACCCTTGGAGCAAAGATCCAACGAAGATGATAAATCATCAGAGCACAGAATTAAATTCTGATTGAGGAAATACTATTCAAATTTTTCTAAACGAGAAAAATTGTGCTCTGTAAATCAGAGCATCGTTAGATCAAAGATCCAATGGTAATTAAAAATCACCAAAATACAGAATTAAATTCTGATTGAAGAAATACTTCTCAAATCTTTCTAAATAAGAAAGATTGTGCTCTGTAAATCAGAGCACCGTTGATCAAACATTTAAAAATCACCAAGATACAGAATAAGTCCTGTATGGGAAAACAATTTCCCAATCTTGTTAAAAACAAGAAAAATATCTTCTGTAAAACAGAATCCCTTGGATTAAAGATCTAATGGTGGTAAACATCCCCAAATCAATCAGAGATCTCTCAATGAGAGATTTCCTTAATTGATTCAATAAATCAGCCTCCCCTATATAAAGGACCCAAGACTTCAAGTCTTGCACAGAAGAACCCCCCATAAACTTCAAACTTCAAAGACGAGAGCAATTTCTTCTCAAGGTAAATAACAAGAAGAGAGATCATAGCATCTCCTCCATATTTAAGAGTTTAACTCTCACATCAGAAGAACTTAGTTCTTTTTCTAGATCACAGATCTATAAGAAAAAGTCTTTCATAAAAGTAAAAGAGATTATAGCATCTTATCAAAAAGAAGAACTTAGTTCTTAGATCCATGAGACAAAGTCTCTCATAAACAAGAATTTAATTCTCAGAGCACCGAACTGATCAGAACAAAAAAAAACAGTGCCTGGCACTCAGCGCCGAGCGCTCCACGTGCCCCTCACGTGGGCGCTATTTAAGGAGCACTTAACACTCAAAGTTTGGCGCTCAGCGCCGTGCGCTCCACGTGCTCCTCACGTGGGAGCTGCTAAATAAAGAGTGCTCTGCACTCATTGGTTAGCACTCAGCGCCGAGCGCTGCACGTGCTCCTCACGTGGGAGCTACTTAATAAAAAGTACTTAGTACTCATTGCCTGGCGCTCAGCGCCGAGCGCTCCACGTGCTCCTCACATGGGTGCTACTTAATAAAAAGTACTTAGTACTCATTGCCTGGCGCTCAGCGCCAAGCGCTCCACGTGTTCCTCACGTGGGCGCTATCAAGTGTTTAACACTCATATAAAAGAATACAAATAAAACAAAAAGAATAAAGGGTGTCAGAACCCATTTCAGTGCTCAGCACTGCTGATGCAGAAAGGGGACCAAGCCCAAATAAATAATCAAGTGGGCTGAGCCCAAGGTTAGTCAAATCCCAATTTAACCCAACCCATATGCTTTTAAATTGGACTTAGTCTCAAACAAGATCATCAAATCTTTGATGAACAATCACTGGTTCAAAGGTACATCTCTTCATATCTCTGATACATGTCGTTGTAATTTTTCAACGTCTTCAGAGAGATGGAGGGTCCCAATAACCAATAACTCTTGGCACCCCCCCCAAACCAATGAGCCAAAAAACCCTACAGACTATGATGTCTCTAAACCCAACAAACTATGATATCTTTAAACCCCACAGACTATGATGTCTTTAAACCCTATAGATTATGATGTCCTTAAACACAGACTATGATGTCTTTAAACCCTATACACTATGATTATGATGTCTTTAAACCCTACAGACTATGATGTATTTAAACCCTATAGACTATGATGTCTTTAAACACTGACTATAATGTCTTTAAACCCTATGGACTATGATGTCCTTAAACTCTACGGACTATGATGGACCGCAACGTCTCTAAACTAAAACAATAGAGCCCAAATGTTCTTTTGTTGGATCTAAATGATCCTAAAATCTTGTTAAGTAGATCTTAGTCTAAATTTAGACTAACGTATCCTTAACAAACATTTAAATTGAACTTAATCTCAAACGATATTAACGAGCCTTAAAACAAACCAAGCCCAAATATAAGAAAATATGGATTTGGACTAATCCCCGTCCCATGGGCGACAATATAAATTAGTCTCCGTATACAATCCACGGGCAACCAAAAATAAAACAAATACACACCACACGAAGGGAACATCTGGAGAAAGAGAAAGTGGTTATCGCTATGCGGTAACGAAATTAACTGCAGGGGCTTGCGCCTGCAGGGAACAGCGTCCCCACAATAAAAAAAAACCCCGCACAACAAGAGGGAATTTGATGAAGTCTGCTACAATGGCCGCATCCGTCTAAACCTCTGATCCACGGTGCCATAAATCAACTTGGTATTTTCGGAGAGGTGGACGAATAAAACCAAATAGCATCTGCCCCCAAAATTCAGGCCAGACGTCCTAACATCCCGGTCGCGTCTTTCGACGGAGAACAGATTTTGGCACGCCCGGTGGGACCATTTTCCTCTTTCCACTCCACACTTCGTGTGTCGTGTTCGCGAACGAATCACGATTTAATATGGTTGCCCCTGGATTCGAGGTACTAAGATTTGGTGTCTTGCTCCATGCAAGAGAAAAGAAGATCAATGGCTTCCAGCTGCACCAACTGCAACAACAACTCCCGCTCCGTTCCATCCGGAGGAGTGACCTATGGGCCCCAAGAGGCCTCCATCTTCTCCATGCCAGTGGAACATGTGACACATGCCACCACTGGATTGTTCTTCGGGACCATGATCCCGCCAACAAGCTTCAGCCTCCCGATGCCATCACAGGAGGCTCCAAAGAAGTTGGTTTTCGATCAGCTTACAACTACCACAGCCCCACTCAATGAATCGTCCAATTCCAACGTCTCAGTCTTCAACCGGCTGGGCCAAAGCTCCAGTGGGCCTGCAAAGAGGTTCGCAATACCGGAGAAGGCTATCCCGGCTCCTGCTGCGGGTGAGGTCATTATAAGTGCGTCCCCTATCCGAAAGTCAATCTTCGACAGGTTGGACGTTTCTTTTCAGCGGACGTCAGTCTTCGATAGGCTGGCGCTGACAACAGCCCTTCACCAGAACATGGGGCATGATGAAGCCACCCCCGTAATTGATCCGGTCCCATCTGCATGACATGCTCGACGTCTCCACCGGCGCCGAGTGAGGAAAACTGGGGGCAGCTCTCCCTCTGGACTGACTCCACCAGCTCCAATGGTGGAAATTGATGCTGCTGTTTCAACTGGGAACAACTTTGAGCCGCTCAGGAGGGTGCGCAAGAACTCTCCGACTTCCGTGTTAAAAAATTCCTCTCCACCTGTGGAGAACGTTACAAAGGCGAACCCAGAACAACCCCCTCAGCGGCTGTCCTCTAAAATCCACAGGGTCTGGAGAAGAGTCCAAGACTCTGTGATCAACAAAGACTACTCCCGCCGACAGAAGAAAATGATGGTCCGGCAAGAAGAGGGTCATCCCGCCATCGTACCACGGAAAATATTGGCTGCAATAGCCCCCTCAACTTCGACCACCCATAAAAGAAGAAGGCCGGAGAAAACCCCCATGTCTACAACAAATCTCAAAGGCGCTGAATCCAAACGCCCCAAGTCTGGGGGCATGGTAGTGCACACTGTCTACATGGCTTACGGAAATGGGGAAAGCCGCGCTTCTATGGGTCATCGACCACTCACACGGTCTGTGACGAAAACTCAGGAGCAGCAACAAAAGTGTGGCCAAGCCTATGAGAGTCTCCTCATGCTCTCGAATACCCATGCGAAGAGCACTGTTGGTTTGATATTGAACATGCAAGCTCTTGAAGTTCTCGGTCTCTCCTGTCAAGCTCCAGGAGATGCTGACAAAGATGGCCGCACTCACTGGGCAGAAGGAAAGTCCAGAAATATCGTCGGATCAACGCCAGGAGCAAGAAACCGATGCCGAGTTCCTCCGAAGAATGCTCGAAAAGAAAGATAAAGAGGTCGTGGAACAAGCGGCTAACATAAAGCAAATGACGCTCCTGTTCCAAGATATGGTGGGGATGATGATCCAGCCGGACCTTCCAGCTGAAGATCCCCCAATAATCATTGAGGACGACAGAGGGGAGACATCAAACCCTCCTCCGGCTTTATCAGCAGCCAGGGAAGAGACGATCTCGAAAGCTGTGCTTGATGACTACATAGCTCAATAAATACGAGTTCACCAAGCAAATGAAGCAACTGGCTAAGTCGTTAGAACTGGGCGACCATATCCAGGCTGGTACGATCAAATTAAGTACCCGCCAGGATACACGATCCCTAAATTTCACGTGTATAAGGGGACGGGCAATCCCCATCAGCACGTCGCTCAGTTCAGGGCTCTCTGCGGCAATACTGGAGGTGATGACAAATTGCTACTTCGCCAGTTCGTCGGCAGCTTAGCGGAAATGGCTTTTGAATGGTACTCGGAGCTTCCGAGTGACTCCATTAAAATATTCACAGAAATGGAGTTTCTATTCACCCAGTGTTTTTCATGCGCCAGCGAGCGCACCCCTATCACGGCATTGATCAATGCCAGGGTGAAGCCAGGAGAGATATGGGTACAGTATGCTATTCGGTGGCGGAACTTATGATCGAGATGCGAACAACGCATAGAAGAAGCTCCTGCTGTGGGCATGTTCGTAGGGACCCTTGACCCGCAAGCGACTATATCCCAGTTTATGACGTTTTTCAAGCCGACCACTTTCTAAGCCTTGATCGACAAGCTGGACCAAATGGACTAGATGGGCCATAGACCGCCCTCCTTGAAAACGGAGCTTCGAAATGAAAAAGGCAAAGGGAAAGTGACCTTCGTCGCCAACGCTCAGCAACAGCCGCGTGATCCGAAACCAGCTGCTCGTCAAGGCAACAAACCGCGATTCCTCGACGAGAAGTTGATACGTCTTTACTCGTTTCCCCGGGATAAAACGAGAAGACTGTTCGAACTAGCGGTGCGCAACAGGCTCATCTCCCTGCCGGATCCGAAACGCCCACTGCAGCCTGGTGACGTCAACAGTCCCAACTATTGCCCCTATCACCGAATATTAGGCCATTCAATTGAAGATTGCTTCGTCTTTAAAAATTGGATTGAGGACCAGTACCAGCAAGGCAAATTCGCGCTGTCTGAATACTGGAGGGTAAACCCGACACAACCACACACTCCTAAAAAGGTGGACACACCGGGGGCATCATGCTCATTCATAGAGGAAGCTCCATGGGAAGTTGTTCTTTCGGCAAAAACTAAAAGAATGCTGAAAGATCTTCAAGTATGCCCGACGATCAGGTGGAAAAGCTAGCTAGAGCCGGAGATCATTGAGGGGATGCTGAAACCATGCCCAACATCAGGAGTTGGTAGCGAAAGGCAAAACACCCAGGCCCAGCCGTCGAAGTCTTTGAAGAAGAAAAAGAAGACCAAAAAGCCCGCACAGTCTGATGATAAACGCATGGATTTGCAAAGGCATATTGACGCACTGGAGGAATATAACCAGAAGGCGCGAACCCCGGTCACACTTCAAGAGTTTCTCAGCTATATCCTTGAGAGCGGAGATAATGACAATGATGGGGGAGAAGACTCGTCAGAAAAACCCGAGAATTATGTGGCAAGTTGCCACATGATCTCTCATTCGTCGCTAAATAATGGAGCTCACTCGGCGTTAAAAGATAATGAAGAGGAGCTGGAGGGAAAATCGGTACCAAAATCCCTAGAACCGTCAGACGAGATGATTGACATGCTGCTGAACGAAGCCCGTCAGAAGAGCAAAGCTGACCAAGAGTGTGAAATGGACATATTCAAAAGGGTGAGGCGTCGGAATCAAGTCGAAGAAGTCATGGTAAGGATGAGTCGCAAAGCATCCCAACTAGGTCGAAGCACGCCCGCGGAAGACAAAAACATGCTTAAGACAAGGAAACCGTTCGCTAAAGCCCTGTCAATGGGAATGAAGCTGCCATCTTTCAAAGGAAATACTCCTGGCGGTATACACCTTGACGAAGTGGATGCGCATCCTAACTACTGCTTATACCATCAAAGGATTGCGCACCCTACTGTGGTGGCAGGGATACGTTGCTCACGGACAACATTTCAAGCGGATGAAGCGCAAAACTTGTCGGGAGCAGATAAGCATGGCAGATGAGCATAAAAGAATTGCTGGCAGCTGTCACATGGTTGATTCCGGGGGATCGCAAATTCTCACCTTCGGAAGAGATTCTGACGAAGAAATAGCCCTCGGCCCTCTCTTCAAGGAATCCACCTCTGGAAAAGAGGGAGAGATATGTGAGAACATTCAGCTGTGTAATCGTACGTTGCCTGAAAAGAATCTCGGACCTACAAACAAGGGATCGAACAAAAAAGATAAGGGGAAGGAAAAAGTCCCTGAGGATATTGCCTTCGATGATTGAGTCGTCGAAGAGCTGGCAGCCAAGGACCCGCCCAAGAAAAGCAAAGTGGATTACAATGTTCTGGCACACCTGAGGAGTATACCCTTGCAGCTAAGCATTTTGGACGCCCTTCTGTTGTCTAAAAAGGCATGAGATTCTCTAATCAGGGCATTACAAGAGCCCGGGCAGTTTCAAGCTTTCCTTGCCGAAGAAAGATGAAGGACGAGCTGGAAGAAGTGCACACAGCTGACATCACTTTCGGCGACGAAGATTTCCTCCTCGGAACGTGTGAGCACAACTGTCCCCTGTATGTCACCGGGTATTGCCATGACATCAAGATAGGGAAGATCTTAATTGACAACGGGTCCTCTGTCAACCTCCTAAATGTGAGGGTGCTAAAAGAAATCCGCATGAGCGTTCAACACCTCACTCTGGACAAAATCACCATCTCCGGGTTCGACTCCCAGTCATCACGGACGCTCGGGTCTGTAATACTGACGTTACACTTTGGGCTGCTCATCACTAATTTCAAATTTCATGTCATTGATGCCAAGACCTGCTACAACGCTTTGCTCGGCAGGCCTTGGTTACACGAGTACAACATCATCCCTTCTACACAATATCAGTGTATAAAGTATTTTAAAGATGGTCTCGAGTATACTGTGACGGGGGAACTAAACCCATTCTCCATAAATGAAGTCCGAAAGTACGAAGATGCAAAGTATTTCCTACCAGACTTTGAAGACATGGAAAGATGCCACAAACCGGAGAATAAGCAAAAAGCTATTACCACTATTCCGGTCTTAGGGAGCGATACCGAGGAGGAGGAAGAGATAGTCTATTCAGGGCCGCCCCAATGCAACAGGCCGGGATCATCTACCCCTATTCTGGTCTTTGGCAGTGACTCTGAAGACGAAGTCCACGCAGTGTTCTCGGTCCGTCTATTAATGCAGGCCCTCGTTGGACATGATCAGAGCTTGCAAATCGCCATGGTTCCGTAGCAGCACTACAGAGAGCTTGATGCGCTTGAGACATATAGCGTGCAAGAGCTGCAAACATTCTACGTCCCTCCCAGGCAAAGTGGTGAGAAGGCGATCCTTTTCTACAAATCCACAGAAGCTAGAGTGGAGAAAGAAGTCTGGCATGGTGCTGATTTTGCGCTCGACAGGCTCCAACCCATCCGTCTGCCCAGGTACTACACCGAGGGATTGAAAAGGTTATTAAGATGCCAAGGCGTACCTTTTAAACAGACCCCTCGACAAGCTCAGTTCTACAACAGGATTTGGAACGTCCCCGGAACTCAGCGAAAATTGCCCAATGGAAAATTGGAAACGATCAGGCTTGGATATATCTAGTCCAAGAAGTGGGAGCAGTTCCATGGCTGCCATGTCATAAAGAACCTTGATGAAGAAGATGATGCTCTTTTAGAAGACGCTGACGTTGAACCAGAACGAGATCCTGCCATAAAAATCCTGAGTCCGTCGTTTGAAGAACAGATGGACAAACTAGTGAGGGAAGCGAGTCAAAAGGTTTAGAACGATCACGGACGCGAAATGACCATTTACGAGAAGGCTAAAACGCAACGCCTCCTTCAGCAGGCCACGGAGGATGACGATGCCCTTCACCGTCAGCTCGCCATGCATTCCGAAAACAAGAAAAAGGCCTGACGCGGAGGTAAAAACAAGTTAAAGAACGGAAAAACGTTCGGCAGCGGCAAAACGGATCCAAAAGGCCACGCGATCGAGAAAAGGTCAGCCGGAATCCGTCTCTTATGAAAAAGACGGGTCGAGCATATTCTTTCCCTCGAGACAGGACAAGAAGAATCTTCGACCTCGTCGTGAAACATCAAATGATTACGCTCTCGGAGTCCAAGCACCCCGATCAAGCAAATGAAGTTCATCATCCGGATTATTGTTCCTATCAACTAGCGATATGATATCATCTTGAAGACTGCTTCACCTTCAAAAACTGGGTCGAAGACCAATATCAACTCGGCAGATTCGCTCTATCCAACTGTCACGACCCGAAGTTGGATGTGACCGGCACTTAGATTGTATAATATCTGAAGATATTCACACAGTCCAAGTAAGCCGAAAACTAAGATCAAAATCCTTTTTGCGGAATTCTTTATATAGAAATTTAGTTTTATGTAAAAATCACAGTTTATGAAATTAAATTATTAAACAAGTATAAAATGTTAAATGTGGTGGCATCCTTAGTTGGAAGCAACAATGTTAACAGTGGAATTCAATACAAAATCAAAATATGAAATCAAAGAAGAATCTCAGACATAAATAAAAGAAATACTATCTAATATAACCAAACGATCTTATCTGAAATAATATACATATCGTTCTAAGTCATTATACAGGGCTGACGGAGAAACTCTAGATTCAATATACAATACCAAAAGAGAAGGTTACTACATAGGTAACCCACCTAGCAAAAGAGCGATAAACCGATAAGTGGATCTGTCTGCTGCTATACGTCCACTCGACTCCTGCAAAGAACTGTGGCACAACGGGGTGAGTTGCCAACTCAGTGAATATAACTAACATATATCGGCTGATAATGTAAGTATGCCGATCTAGAACTAATATCAACAATGATGAATATGATGCATACTAACAGGTGGGAGCATAAATTTGTAATATTCAATATATGTCACGACCCGAAAATACGGAACGTGACTGGCACTTGGATTACGAGATGTCTAAAGGCGTACCGTAACCTAAGTCAGCCAAAGCCCAGAAATCTAACCCAAAATCAAAAGAGAGTGAAGGAAAACCTTAAATGAAAACGGTTTTTAAATCAATTAAGTTGCATAGAATCCCTTTTTAAAAACATCAAAAATTTCCGAAAATTTCGGCAGAGTCTCCCCTGTATTTTCTATCCCCCAAAATGGGTACAACAAGATAATAAACCTGTAATTATAAAAATGGCATCCCCAAGCGGGAGCTAGCTCTTCGCCCAAGGCGGATCACAACCACATGCAATATAATAGTAATATCAAGAAAAGAGTATAAAAGAGATGCAAATACCAGAAAACACACGTCGGCTCAAGTGAGCTCGACCCAAAAGAAACCACAAATATACAAATCTCTCAGTCTCATCACTAGGTCGCATATACAATACAAGTGGTAGATGGAGAATACTAGATACAATGATAAAGCAAAAAGAAATAAAGTATACTCGCAACCCACCTACGGGCGATGTCGCGAGTCTGAGCAAAAGGAACTGATGACAAGATAGCCCGCCGCTACAAGACTGACGGGTCCGACCTGCAAGATACTGTGGCACAACGGGGGTGAGTTGCCAGCTCGTGAGTAAATATAACATCTACTAAGGCAATCGTAAGAATGCACGCAATGCGGAACAACATGTATGTCCATATGTGATATAATAACTCTAGTATGCATGCACAGGTATGCAATATCTTTTCTAACTCTTTAAGTGTTTTAAATGTTAATGTTACTACATTCTTAACTTTTAGAAAATGAATGTCTGCATAATAGCTAAATATCATCAAGAAATCCTCTGAAAACCCGTGTCAAGCATCGACACTAAATAGGAATCACATCTGTCTCAATATCGGGCTCCGTCAGTCCGGATCGGCCCATATCATAAATCTCACGACAACGGTCGGTATCCTCCGGATATCCGCCGCGCCAGACATCACCGGTAGGTAGTCTTCCCCTGCCAGGCTCATCGTCTACAACTCGACCTTCTTGCCCCGGGGTACCATACCGGGCCCACCATGTACCCGAGACGGTTCATCCACTCCTCGAATCGGGTCTCGAAATCCAACAGAAAACATGAAAACTCATAGTGGACGACACATACATCACGAGAAAACCGCAACTTTGGTTTGAAAATGATAAAGATAAGGTTTTGTTAAATTCTTGCGGTTTTCCCCAAAATCCAGAAATCGCAGCAAAACTGAAATCCTCAAGAAAATCATAATGTCCACATGTTATATATATGATAAATGTCTGTGATATCAATGTGTATGATGTGAATTTTGGCTATAGTTCTATGTAAATATGATGATGATGCGAGATATGTGCATGCGATGCAGTTTCATATATCAAGTATGAATGCAGGTGATGATATTAAGATAAACAGGTTCTATCGTGCACGTGGCATGTCATTTACCAAAGGCGTGTGTGTCACATGAATAGTGCGCGTGCAACAGATGCCAATGGTAATGGTGTTCATGTCCTATGAAGTGGTATCGCATATATGAAGATGAATGTCCATGCAATCTAGCATACGGTTAGCTGTGAGGGTATGCAATGTACATGAAGGGGTAGGCTATCTGACAATATAAATCTTGCATAAAGTAGGGTAATCCTAACTAGGGGGGCGCCTCGCGCCATCCAGACGATTCCCCCATAGATGAATATATCTACTCACCAGAAATCCCCGCTAATCTGATCCGGCCACCGCTTTGCCTTTACGCGCCGTGTCCGATGTTTCTCCGACCGATCCTAAATTTGCACAACACCAAGTATAAGATTACATAACCCTAAACGATGCAAGTCACATTATACAAATATCGACGCTCACAAATTAATCATAGCATGCACTCGGTGCGCGGAAAAACGCACGAAAATCGCAATCCTTTAACAAAAATCGTCATTTCGGGGAAATCGACAAACTACCACCCGACTAGACGAAACCCCGCGTTCGCGCATTCTAATAATCCTATACGAAGCTAATAATATTTCTAACCTAACGCAAATTGACCGCATTCTATTTTTTACAAAAATCTAGTAAGTGAAGTTCTAGCCGATTTGATACAAACATTGAAATTTGTCGATTTAGCAAGCATATAAATACACCATTAACCACTACAACCAATTAGAAACCCAAAGCCCTAATTTAACTCTAACCCCATGCTTCAAACCCTAATCCACAATCAAATCCCTTACTTGAATTTTCAAAACTAACCATTTCAATGAAATTAATCATATTAAAATACTAAACTAGTTTTATTAAACTACAAATTAACAACTAGTTTAGGATTATACCTCCCAAGTGAACCCCAACTTGCACTTGCCCTTGAAAGAAACCTCTTTTCACCTTGTTTTGAAACAATTTAGGGTGGGAAAGAGGTGGCTTAGGGTTTTGATTTGAATTAGAGAAGAAAAATGTGCATTTTTGTGGATTTTGTGCACTTTTTCATGGATTTTTGAAGAAAGAAAATGGAAAAAAATGAGGGCTGAAGGAGGGGAGGCTCGGCCTGAGCTTGAGGAGGGGGTTTGTGGATTTTTTGAGAAGTTTCTAGGTCAAACAAACATCATAAGATATCATTTAATGCTTTTCATTTCAATTTTTTCCAAAAAAAACCCTTTTTTCATCATTTTTTTCATAATTTTCCCACCATAAAACCAAAAGTTTGCAAGACATGATATAATTTTATTAACACCATATTTTAGCTTATAAAGACTCCTAATAAAGAAATTTACCTAATTAAATTTGTATTTATCCCTAATTAAATGTATTTAAAAAGGCTTAAAATAATAAAAAAATAATTAATTACGATTTTTTATTTATTTAACTAGATAATTATAAGTGACATTTTAGTGACAAAATTATAGTAATATCTTATCTAAATTTTGTATAATTAGGTCTACAATGAAAAATATCAATTTTGACTTTTTACGGAAAAAGCCGAAAAATTAGCCGATTACCGAAAAACTGCCTAAACGATTTTCGAAGGGTTACAATCTTCCCCCCTTAAAGAAATTCGGTCCCCAAATTTAGAATCTAACTACGTGTACCTTCAAAAAGATGGGGATATCTCTTCCTCATCTCGACCTCGGTCTCCCAGGTGACCTCCTCGCTGTTCGGGCCACGCCAAAGAACCTTGACAGACGGTATGACCTTCGACCTCAATTTCTTCACCTGCCGATCCAAGATGACAACCGGCTGCTCGGTGAAAGAAAGATCACGCTCTAACTGGATCGTCTGGTGCTGAATCGCCTGGGAAGGATCATGAAGGTACTTGCGGAGCATCGAGACATGGAATACGGGGTGAACATCGGGGAAGCTGGGCGGAAGAGCTAACCGATAAGCGACTGGACCAACACGCTCTAGGATCTCGAAAGGACCAACATATCTAGGACTCAGTTTCCCTTTCCGCCCAAATCTCATCACACCCTTCATCGGAGAGACCTTCAGGAAAACATGATCGCCAACAGCGAACTCGAGTCGGCGACGACGCCTGTCAGCATAAGATTTCTGCCTGCTCTGTGCCGCTCTCATCCTGTCCCGAATCAGCTGTATTTTCTCGGTCGTCTCCTGTACGATCTGCGGCCCCAAAATACTGCTCTCCCTGAGCTCTGTCCAACATACAGGCGATCGACATCTCCTCCCATATAAAGCCTCAAAAGGTGCCATCTGAATCGTCTCCTGGAAGCTATTATTGTAGGAAAACTCGATCAAAGGCAAATGACGATCCCAGCTACCACCGAAATCCAAAACACAAGCTCTGAGCATGTCCTCAAGAGTCTGAATCGTACGCTCCGACTGACCGTCAGTCTGAGGATGAAAGGCTGTGCTAAAACTCAATCGGGTGCCTAAAGCTTCCTGTAGTTTCTGCCACAATCGGCTGGTAAACTGGGTGCCACGGTCGGACACGATGCAAGTCGGAACACCATGCAGTCGCACAATCTCATCAATATAAACCTGGGCGTACTGAGAAAATCCAAAAGTGGTCTTCACTGGCAGAAAGTGAGCCGCTTTCGTCAGTCGATCAACAATCACCCAAATAGAGTCGTACCCTCGACTGGTCCTGGGTAGACCCACCACGAAGTCCATGGAGACCTGCTCCCACTTCCACTCAGGGATGGGCAAAGGCTGTAACTCGCCGGCTGGCCTCTGGTGCTCGGCCTTGACTTGCTGACAAGTCAGGCATCTCGACATAAAGTCTGTAATATCCTTCTTCATCCCGTCCCACCAGTAAACCTCTCTCAAATCACGATACATCTTGGTGGAACCTGGGTGAACGCTGTATACTGATCTATGTGCCTCCTCGAGAATATCACGCCTCAGTCCCTCTGAATCTGGCACACACAGTCGAGTCCTAAATCGAAACATCCCCTGATCATCAATCACGAACTCAGAAACTCTGCCCTGCCGAATCTGCTCAATGATCTCTAATGTACGGGCATCGCCGGACTGTGCCTCGTGGATACGGTCAAGTAACTGTGGGCGTGCTCTGAAATGGGCCAGCTGTCCCCCTGTAGGAGTAAACTCGAACTGCACTCTGCTATCACATAAAACCTGCCAATCCGCCGTCGACTGCATCTGTACTGCGCTCAAACAAGATAAACTACCTCCGGGCCTCCTACTCAAAGCATCTTCCACCACATTCGCCTTGCCCGGATGGTATAAAATCTCGCAGTCATAATCTTTCACCAACTCCATCCAACGGCGCTGTCTCAGGTTCAGGTCTCGCTGCTGGAAGATATACTTCAAACTCTTGTGGTCAGTGAATATCTGGCACGACTCACCGTATAGGTAATTTCTCCAGATCTTGAGTGCAAACACCACTGCAGCCATCTCTAAATCATGGGTGGGGTAGTTCTGCTCGTGTTTCCTCAGCTGCCGAGAAGCATACGCGATAACTCTGTCGTGCTGCATCAATACACATCCCATCCCTACTCGAGAAGCATCACAATATACGACGAACCCGCCTGATCCTGAAGGCAATGCTAACACTGGAGCAGTAGTCAGACGAGTCTTCAACTGCTGGAAGCTATCCTCACATGCCTGGGTCCAATCAAAAGGAACCCCCTTCCGGGTCAACCCGGTCAAAAATGCAGCAATGCGGGAGAAATCCTGGACGAAACGTCGATAATAGCCGGCCAGACCTAGAAAGCTACGAACCTCTGTAACTGATACCGGTCTAGGCCAACGCTGAACTGCCTCGATCTTCTTCGGGTCCACGCAAATACCATCTCTCGTCACCACATGACCCAAGAAGTCGACACTGTCTAGCCAGAATGCGCACTTGGAAAATTTGGCGAACAGCTGATGCTCCCTCAAAGTCTGCAATGTGATACGTAAGTGCTGCTCATGCTCCTCCCGGCTCCGAGAATAAACCAAGATGTCGTCAATGAACACAATGATGAACTGATCGAGATACGGCCTGAATACACGGTTCATCAAATCCATAAATGCTGCCGGGGCATTGGTGAACCCGAACGACATCACCAAGAATTCATAATGACCATAACGAGTACGAAAGGCGGTCTTCGGAATATCCTCCTTCTGAACCCGCAACTGGTGATAACCTGACCGTAAATCAACCTTCGAGAAAAACCCTGCACCCTGGAGCTGATCAAATAAGTCATCAATGCGGGGTAGGGGATACCTGTTCCGCACAGTAACCCGGTTCAGCTGACGATAATCAATGCATAAGCGCATACTTTCGTCCTTCTTCTTAACAAACAGGACGGGAGCACCCCAAGGTGACACACTCGGTCGGATAAGCCCTTTGTCCAGCAAGTCCTGTAACTGATCCTTTAGCTCTCTCAGCTCCGCCGGGGCCATCCGATAAGGCGGTATAGAGATAGGCCCCGTGCCGGGGATCAAGTCAATACAGAACTCAATCTCGCGCTCTGGTGGCAGACCAGGCAGCTCGTCAGGGAATACATCAGGGAACTCTCTCACAACAGGGACCTGGTCCAACGGAACCTCTGTGGAGCTAGTATCACAAACATAAGCTAAGAATTCCTGACACCCTTTCCTTAAGAGCTGACCAGCGCGAAGAGATGAAATCAAGCTGGGAAGGGTAGCGCTACGATCTCCCTGAATAATAAGAACCGGCTCACCAGGAAAACTGAATCTGACTGCCTTTTCACGGTAGTCCACGGATGCATAACAGGTGGCTAGCCAGTCCATACCAAGAAGAACGTCAAAGTCTAGCGTATCGAGGAGAATCAAATCTACTGAAGAATCTCTCTCCCTGATACGAACGGAACACGATCGATACACAAAACGGGCAACAAAAGACTCGCCTACCGGGGTGATAACGACAAGCGGCTGATCTAACGGAGAAGACTCTCGGCCCAACCTCGGTGCAAAATACGTGGAAACATAGGAATGTGTGGAGCCTGGATCAAATAATACCCGTGCATCAAAAAAACATACTGGCAGAGTACCTGTCACGACGGCATTGGATGCCTGTGCATCCTGAGGAGTCAACGCGAACACTCGGGCCTGTCCACCACTAATAGCTGGCTGTGCTCTGCCTCTACCTCGGCCTCTGCCTCTGCCTCTGTCGCCTCGTCCTCTCTGAACAGGACCGCCACGCCCACGGCCTCTAGAAGCATCTGGCTGGCGTGAAGCATCATCAGGAGTAGGAAGTAAAGCTCTCTGCGATGGTGGTGAAGGTGGTAAAGTCACATGCGGGACTGTCGCCGCACCCGGACGTCCCATGGTACAGTCTCTGACACGGTGATACTGACTCCCACACCGAAAACATCCTGGAGACGACTGCTGGGTCTGTGGATATGAATCAAATAACTGACCTCGTCTCAATCCTCTGCCTCCGCCATCCCCCGGAAATAATCTATCATGATGTCTGCCCATCTGCCGCTGAGCTGGCGTATCAGTACGGATCCTCTTCGGCCCAGAAGCGACCGGAGTCTCAGAAATACGCTCCTCCAAAAGTAAGGCTGCATCCATCGCGGCTGCGTATGTATCAAAGTGCTGGGTGCCGATGGCAAGGAATAGCTGTGTATCAAGCCCTCGTACAGACCTCTTTATCCTCTTCTCTTCTGTGTCGACTAGGTACGGTGCATATCGAGACAACTGGGTAAACTGTATATCATACTCCGACACTGTCATCCCAGAAGTCTTGCGCAAAGACTCAAAACTACGGGCTCGAGCATCTCGGACACTCTCCGGAAGGAAACGGGCAAGAAATGCAGCTGTAAAGTCATCCCAGGTCATAGAAGGCAGACCTGCAGCTCGGCCTCTCTCTACTGAGTCGTACCATGTCTGGGCAAGACCCTCCAGACGAAAACTCGCAAACTCCACCAATCTATCATCAGAACACCTCAACGAACGGCAAATCCGAGCCATCCTATCAAGAAATGCCTATGGGTCCTCTGTCGCATATGTACCGGTAAAAGCTGGAGGTCTCAATCTCATGAACTCCTGTAGTGAAACAGGGATAGTCTCCGTAGTAGCAGCAGGAGTGACCATCTGTGCAGCAGGTACGATCGTGGTCTGTGCGGTGGAAGGAACGTCCTCGGATCTCTGTGCCCGGCTGGACTCAACTAAAGATCCCATCATCTGCCGCAACTCTTGCATGCCGGCCTCTAATCTGGCAATACGGTCAGGATAAGGTGGATCAGTAGGACCCTGAGGGGTAGGCGTATCCTCCCGCTCGATCCTCGCCTCAGACGGGCCCGCCCGAATCTCATCCCTAGCGGCAGCCCGCTGAGCTCTCGTAGTCTTTGGCGGCATCGAAGCTGGAATAAGAAACAGGACTGATGAGGACATTGCAATTGAATCAAGGAATGCAAGGAATCAAGAAAGGAAATACAAGCAATTATGTCCTAAGGTTACTTAGGCGGAGTACCGTATCGTAAGTATGCCGCGGATCATACCCACGCTACGCCACTCTGCTTAAGTCACCTACTCCATCTACCAAGGTCGTCCTACACTCAAAAAGGTAAAACCTACGCTCTGATACCAACTTTGTCACGACCCGAAAGTACGGAACGTGACTGGCACTTGGATTACGAGACGTCTAAAGGCGTACCATAACCTAAGTCAGCCAAAGCCCAGAAATCTAACCCAAAATCAAAAGAGAGTGAAGGAAAACCTTAAATGAAAACGGTTTTTAAATCAATTAAGTTGCATAGAATCCCTTTTTAAAAACATCAAAAATTTCCGAAAATTTCGGCAGAGTTTCCCCTGTATTTTCTATCCCCCAAAATGGGTACAACAAGATAATAAACCTGTAATTATAAAAATGGCATCCCCAAGCGGGAGCTAGCTCTTCGCCCAAGGCGGATCACAACCACATGCAATATAATAGTAATATCAAGAAAAGAGTATAAAAGAGATGCAGATACCAGAAAACACACGTCGGCTCAAGTGAGCTCGACCCAAAAGAAACCACAAATATACAAATCTCTCAGTCTCATCACTAGGTCGCATATACAATACAAGTGGTAGATGGAGAATACTAGATACAATGATAAAGCAAAAAGAAATAAAGTATACTCGCAACCCACCTACGGGCGATGTCGCGAGTCTGAGCAAAAGGAACTGATGACAAGATAGCCCGCCGCTACAAGACTGACGGGTCCGACCTGCAAGATACTGTGGCACAACGGGGATGAGTTGCCAGCTCGTGAGTAAATATAACATCTACTAAGGCAATCGTAAGAATGCACGCAATGCGGAACAACATGTATGTCCATATGTGATATAATAACTCTAGTATGCATGCACAGGTATGCAATATCTTTTCTAACTCTTTAAGTGTTTTAAATGTTAATGTTACTACATTCTTAACTTTTAGAAAATGAATGTCTGCATAATAGCTAAATATCATCAAGAAATCCTCTGAAAACCCGTGTCAAGCATCGACACTAAATAGGAATCACATCTGTCTCAATATCGGGCTCCGTCAGTCCGGATCGGCCCATATCATAAATCTCACGACAACGGTCGGTATCCTCCGGATATCCGCCGCGCCAGACATCACCGGTAGGTAGTCTTCCCCTGCCAGGCTCATCGTCTACAACTCGACCTTCTTGCCCCGGGGTACCATACCGGGCCCACCATGTACCCGAGACGGTTCATCCACTCCTCGAATCGGGTCTCGAAATCCAACAGAAAACATGAAAACTCATGGTGGACGACACATACATCACGAGAAAACCGCAACTTTGGTTTGAAAATGATAAAGATAAGGTTTTGTTAAATTCTTGCGGTTTTCCCCAAAATCCAGAAATCGCAGCAAAACTGAAATCCTCAAGAAAATCATAATGTCCACATGTTATATATATGATAAATGTCTGTGATATCAATGTGTATGATGTGAATTTTGGCTATAGTTCTATGTAAATATGATGATGATGCGAGATATGTGCATGCGATGCAGTTTCATATATCAAGTATGAATGCAGGTGATGATATTAAGATAAACAGGTTCTATCGTGCACGTGGCATGTCATTTACCAAAGGCGTGTGTGTCACATGAATAGTGCGCGTGCAACAGATGCCAATGGTAATGGTGTTCATGTCCTATGAAGTGGTATCGCATATATGAAGATGAATGTCCATGCAATCTAGCATACGGTTAGCTGTGAGGGTATGCAATGTACATGAAGGGGTAGGCTATCTGACAATATAAATCTTGCATAAAGTAGGGTAATCCTAACTAGGGGGGCGCCTCGCGCCATCCAGACGATTCCCCCATAGATGAATATATCTACTCACCAGAAATCCCCGCTAATCTGATCCGGCCACCGCTTTGCCTTTACGCGCCGTGTCCGATGTTTCTCCGACCGATCCTAAATTTGCACAACACCAAGTATAAGATTACATAACCCTAAACGATGCAAGTCACATTATACAAATATCGACGCTCACAAATTAATCATAGCATGCACTCGGTGCGCGGAAAAACGCATGAAAATCGCAATCCTTTAACAAAAATCGTCATTTCGGGGAAATCGACAAACTACCACCCGACTAGACGAAACCCCGCGTTCGCGCATTCTAATAATCCTATACGAAGCTAATAATATTGCTAACCTAACGCAAATTGACCGCATTCTATTTTCTACAAAAATCTAGTAAGCGAAGTTCTAGCCGATTTGATACAAACATTGAAATTTGTCGATTTAGCAAGCATATAAATACACCATTAACCACTACAACCAATTAGAAACCCAAAGCCCTAATTTAACTCTAACCCCATGCTTCAAACCCTAATCCACAATCAAATCCCTTACTTGAATTTTCAAAACTAACCATTTCAATGAAATTAATCATATTAAAATACTAAACTAGTTTTATTAAACTACAAATTAACAACTAGTTTAGGATTATACCTCCCAAGTGAACCCCAACTTGCACTTCCCCTTGAAAGAAACCTCTTTTCACCTTGTTTTGAAACAATTTAGGGTGGGAAAGAGGTGGCTTAGGGTTTTGATTTGAATTAGAGAAGAAAAATGTGCATTTTTGTGGATTTTGTGCACTTTTTCATGGATTTTTGAAGAAAGAAAATGGAAAAAAATGAGGGCTGAAGGAGGGGAGGCTCGGCCTGAGCTTGAGGAGGGGGTTTGTGGATTTTTTGAGAAGTTTCTAGGTCAAACAAACATCATAAGATATCATTTAATGCTTTTCATTTCAATTTTTTCCAAAAAAACCCCTTTTTCATCATTTTTTTCATAATTTTCCCACCATAAAACCAAAAGTTTGCAAGACATGATATAATTTTATTAACACCATATTTTAGCTTATAAAGACTCCTAATAAAGAAATTTACCTAATTAAATTTGTATTTATCCCTAATTAAATGTATTTAAATAGGCTTAAAATAATAAAAAAATAATTAATTACGAATTTTTTTTTATTTAACTAGATAATTATAAGTGACATTTTAGTGACAAAATTATAGTAATATCTTATCTAAATTTTGTATAATTAGGTCTACAATGAAAAATATCAATTTTGACTTTTTACGGAAAAAGCCGAAAAATTAGCCGATTACCGAAAAACTGCCTAAACGATTTTCGAAGGGTTACAATATATAAATCCAAAACTGAAATCTCATCAATTATTTTCCAAATAAGGTTCATTTTCTTCCCGTGTCCAATGTCGACACAAATCTTCGATGTTTCATCAGGCATCGTTCCCCGAACGATCCTGTCAATCAATAACACCGGTCGGTATCACCTAGATATCCGCCGTGTTTACCACTGACTCCGGTATCGAGTATCCTTGTTAGGCTCACCGCCTAAAGTGCGGCCCCTGCCCCTCGGCCCCGACCGGGTCCACCATGATCCGGCTGTATAGCTACCCCACCCAACTTGGATATATGTAAGAAATTCCGCAACCGTACATCTACCCCACCCGGTTCGGAACAAAACCAAATAAAAAAATGATATTTCATGGTGGACATGTCATATTTATCATAAAAATCATTGAATTCTTTCGCTAGTGTTTAAAACTCAAAGCCATAAATCCATGGTAATCCAATGCATCTTATATCAGAACTACACATACTTGGAGATAAAATATGATAATGTTTATGAAAATAACTACCATTCTTGATGTTCAAGGTATGATGGGAATCCTATTTAGCATAATAAATATTAAGTGTATATGTGACATGTTAATATCGACGATGTGTAGTGTAACATGTAGATATGTGCAGGTGCGGCATAACTCGTCGATAACAGTGCGGTGTTCTAACAATTATCAACATGGCGATGTATATATATCTATATGAATGCATATGATCAATTTAGTATATGAAGCCCATTTTTATTTAAACTTAACCACGGGCATATCACGCCATCCATACAAAATCCCCCGGTAGATGTTTAGTCTACTCACCGAAATATGTCGAATCAACTCAGATCATCAATCCATTTCCTTTCCTTGCGGCCTCCGAAGTTTCCGTATTTGAATCTATTATCGCAATTAACTTGTATAAGAAACGGCTAAACTCCGATACGGCGAAAACATGAAAATACTAGTTTTACGTATTAGCTATACTAAGTATGATTATCGCAACCTATCAAACACTTATACTAACTGGATTTAGTTAAACGCTGTTTCGTAACAGAAAACCGAATCGTGTTACGAAATGTCCGTGTCGTGTTTTAAACGTTTTAACCCCATTTCAGATATTAACTCCCAGATTTCATATACTATTAAATTAGCTTAAATAAATAATACCAAGTATCATAATACCTTCACAGAGACCTACCCTGAAATCTACAAATCCCAAAGCTCCTAGAAATCCGACGACGCCGGAATTACCCTTTTGGTCGCCGGCCTAAATCCGAGCCCCCCGGTTCGTGTTCCTATGGTTTACTCTATGTTCCAATTATATCATTTTAGCACTGTTTTGTTAAGTTGATTTTATTCTGGCTAACAGCAGATTACTACAGAGCTAAGTTTTTCTAAAAAAAACGAATTTATAGAACTTGTTCATTTCAATTTAAACTAATTACAGAACCTAAACTCCTACTGTGATTAGGAATATTACCCACAATAATTTGCGGAAAAACCCCTCCAAGATGCTAAGCCCCTTGTCCAAGCTTGATGATGATGAATTCCTTGTCTAGTTCTTCTTCTTTCTTTTGTTTATCTATGTTTGTTCTTGGTTTTTTTTTCCTTTCCTTCCTTTAAATTTTCAGAATTTAAACTTGCTAATGATCTGAATAATTGCTATATATATGAGAGAAGGAAGGGATAAGGTGAAGGAGGAGGTGTCAAAGACTAAGGGTGCTATCTTCATGCAAGGAGGAGGTGGTGGGTGGGTATGTGTGCATGTAAGGAAGATGTGTCATAACTTATCTTCTAATTTTTATTTTAATTAACAATAAAATTCTGAACTAAATGGTTTTCTACACTTTTTCATTTACACCCTTAACCAATTCCCATTTGCACAAAAATACCTAAACTTTATCTAGAAACCCTTCACAACTTATGTTATTATAAAACACACATTTTATTAAAATGAAGCTAAAATTATCACTAAAACCCTTATAACTTATTTATGTTGTATACAAAATTTTTAATTTAAATTGTTTTACAATCATCTTATGAAATTATCTTATTTGTTTTTAATAACTTTTTGATTTACCATTTTATTATTAAATTAATTAATTTTATTTATTTCTAAATTTTCAAAATGTTACAATATTCCCCCTTAAGAAAATTCGGTCCCCGAATTTAAAACTTAACTAGACGTACCCTCGAAAAGATGCAGAAATTTCTTCCGCATCGCATCCCCGGTCTCCTAAGTACTCTGCTCGCGTTTTGTTCCTCGCCAGAGAATCCTTATAGATGGAAGTATACTTGATCACAGTTTCTTTGCCTGCCAGTTAAGAATAGCCACTGGTTGCACTGTGTAGTATACATCTGTTCCAAGCGGTAAGGTCTGATGCTGGATCGCGTGAGAAAGATTGTGAAGATACTTGCGAAGTATCGAAACGTGAAACACCGGATGCACATCGGGAAAACTTGGTGGAAGTGCAAAACAATAAACTACAGCACCCTCTCCCTTCAGAATCTCGTAAGGTATGACATATCTGGGGTTGAGCTTCCCCTTCTTTCTGAAACGTATCACACCTTTCATCGGATATATACGAAGTAACACATGATCTCCCACATCAAACTCAAGTCTATGACTTCGTTGATCTGCATAAGACCTTTGTCTGCACTGGGCCACTCCCATTGTGTCTTGCACCAGCTGAATCTTTTCCGTAGTCTTCTGTACTACCAGTGGTCCCCAAAATGTACTCTCGTTCAGTTCCATCCAGTAAACGGGCGATCGACATTTCCTCATATACCAAGCTTCAAAGATGCCATCTGGATCATCTCCTGAAAATTTGTTGTCGTACGAAAATTCTATCAAGGTAGGTGACGATCTCAACTACCACCAAAATCAAGCCTGCAAGCTCGCAGTATATCCTCTAAAGTCCGAATGGTCCGCTCGGACTGACTATCTGGCTGTGGTTGGAAAGTTGTACCATAACTCACTTATGTACCAAGAGTCCCTTGAAGTTCCTACCAAGGACTACTAGTAAACTGTTTACCTCTATCTGACACTATGCTCGTCGGAACTCCATGCAATCGGACAATCTCGTCGATATAATTCTGAGCATACTGTGCAAACCCATACGCCATCTTCACCAGAAGAAAATGAGCTGCCCTTGTCAATCTATCTACAATCACCCAAATGGAATCATACTCTCGGCTAGTCCTGGGTAGACCCACCACGAAATCTATGGAAATCTGTTCCCATTTTCACTCTGGAATGGGTAAGGGCTGCAATTCTCCGGCTGGCCTCTGGTTTCTGCCTTGACTTGCTGACAAGTCAAGCATCTCGAAATGAACTCCACAACATCCCTCTTCATTCCTTCGCACCAGTAAACATCCTTCAGATCATACTACATCTTGGTGGAATCAGGATGAATACTGTATGCTGATCTATGGGCCTCCTCTAAAATTTCACATTTCAGTCCACTCGAATCTGGCACACTCAGACGAGCCCCAAAACATAATACTCCTTAGTTATCTTTCATGAACTCCGACTCTCTGCCCTGCCTAAGCTGATCCATAATCTCCAACCTATGAACATCTGCGGCCGTGTCTCTCGAATACGATCTAATAACTGAGGAAGGTGAGAACCTGTGCTAACTGTCCTCCTGTCGATGTGAACTCGAACTGTATACGTCCATCACATAAAATTTGTTAGTTTGTAGAAGACTGTCTCTGCATAGTACACCATTGAGATAAGCTACCTCCAGGCCTCCAACTCAAATCATGTGCTATAACGTTTGCTTTGCCTGGATGATACAGAATCTCACAATCGTAATCCTTCACGAGTCACATCCATCTATGCTGCCTTGTTTCAGATCCCACTGCTGAAAATTATACTTCAAGCTCTTACGATCTATGAAACATTGGCACGATTGTTCACACAAGTATTGTTTCCAAATCTTCAGTGCGAAAGCTACAACAGCCATCTCCAAATCTTGAGTGGGGTAGTTCTGCTCGTGCCTCTTCAACTGGCGAGAAGCATAAGCTATAACCCTACCGTGCTACATCAACATACAGCCTAAACCCACTCTAAAGGTATCATAATACACAACAAGGCCACCTGACCCAGAAGGTAATGATAAGACTGGTGCAGTCGTTAAGTGAGTCTTCCACTACTGGAAACTTTGCTCACACGTCTCCATCCAAAGAAATGGATCCTCCTTCCTAGTCAGCCCATATCGGTTACAAAAAGCAGTCTTAGGAATGTCATCCTTCCGAACTTTCCACTGATGGTACCCTGACCGCAAATCCCTCTTTGAGAAGTAGCCAGCCCCCCTGCAACTGATCGAACAAGTCATCGATACGAGGTAGTGGATACCTATTTCGCACAGTGATGCGATTCAGCTGTCGGCAGTCATACACAGCCTTGTACTACTGTCTTTCTTCGTTACCAATAAGACAGGAGCTCCCCACGGCGATACACTGGAACGCACAAGTCCTTTAGCTAACAACTCTTGCAACTGACTTTTAAGTTCCTTCAACTCCGTCGGTGCCCTACGATAGGGTGGTATAGAAATAGGCCCCTCACCCGAAATCAAGTCAATGCAAATTTCAATGTCACGATCAGGCGGTAATCCTGGCAATTCAGCAGGACACATCCGGAAATTCTCGTGCGATCGGAACATGGTCCAATGTAATCTCAGCGATCCTTAAGTCCTGAACAAAAGCCAAGAACCCATGACAACCCTTCTTCAAGAGTCGCCCCGCACAAAAAGCAGAAATTATTTTGGCAGGAGTTATATTACAATCTCCCTGCCCAACAAAGATCGGTTCATCGGGAGAACAAAAATCTATCCGCTCTTCCCCGACAACCTACATAGGCATGACAAGCAGCTAACCAATCATACTAAGAAGTATATCAAAATTACTACATCTAAGAGACTCAAATCCACTATTAAATCCCTATCATCAATATATACCGAACGTGACCTAAATACATGTCCGGTTATACAAGAATTTCCTATAGGAGTAATCATAACTTGCGGTAACTAACCCTAACACTACGACTCTCTCCCCAGAGAAAGTGCAAAACTTAAAGATACGAATAAATGCGTAGAATCGGGATCAAATAAAATATGCGCATCTAAGGAATATACTACAAGAGTACCTGTCACTACTGCAGTGGATGCCTGGCATTCCGTGGAGTCAGTGCGAAAACACATGCCTGGCCCCTGCCCGCATGCTGTTGTCCTCTACCTCTATTTCCTCGACCTCTCTGGAAGCGTCCTGCATAACCTCGGCCTCGTGGTGCAACCTTCTGGCGCATAATGTTAACTGGGGGAGGAAGTAAATCCTTCGACGACGAAAGTGGAGGGGGTAAAACAGCCTGCGGAACAACAGTTCCTCCTGAGCGTGTACACTGTCTAGCTAAGTGCCCTGAAATTCCACAATTATAACAGGTATATAGGGGTCCCTGTCCTACTGGGTGTGAACTAAACATTTGGCCCTGAGTCACTTCTCGATCAAAACTGCGGCCTAGAATGAATTTGTCTCGACCTCCTCGTCCTCTCGAATTACGACCGTTACGACCCCGGCCTCCATGGGCGTTGACCTGGCGTGGAACGACAACAGGGGTAGGAGGTAATGTACTCTGAGGAGGTGGTGAAGTCACATGTGAGACCGATGCCTCATCCTTCCGCATCATGGGGCAATCCTTAATACCGTGATACGGACATCCACACCTGAAACATCTTTGCTCAGGCTGCTGAACATATGGGTACAAGTAATAAAACTGATCTCTGCAGAATCCGCCATGGCCTCTACGAACACGTTTTGGTGCTGAAGTATTATTACGAATTTGCTGTGGTCTCTGAACCCCCGTACGTGGAGGAATGGTCGACCTCTGTGCTCGACTAATCTCTAGCAAGGCTCCGATCATTCGGCGCATCTCGTGAACATTTGTCTCCATCCTAGCTATACGATTAATATAGGGTGGATCAATCGGTTCCTGAAAGATAGGCATACTGCCCAAATTTGTCCTCGTGTCAGACGAGCCCGCTCCAATATTATCTTTAACAGCGGTCGTCTGAGTCCCCGTAGACGTTGATGACATAGTGGCTGGAGCAAGAAACGAGAGTTGATAAGGCTTACGAATAAGGATAATCAATATCAGAGTGTCAAAGGAAGAATAGATCAAGATATATATCCTAAGGTTGGTTAGGCTGAGTACGGTAACGCAAATATGCCGCGGAACATACGTACGGTACTGCACTCATCCTAATTCACCTACTCCATCAAACCAAAGGTCATCCTAAATCGCGGACTCACGTCAACCTATTTTAATTCCCTACTCGATTCCGTAAGGTTAATCCTACGTTCTGATACCAACTTTGTCACGACCCGAAGTTGGATATGACCAGCACTTAGATTGTATAATATCTGAAGATATTCACACAGTCCAAGTAAGCCGAAAACCAAGATCAAAATCCTTTTTGCGGAATTCTTTATATAGAAATTTAGTTTTAAGTAAAAATCACAGTTTATGAAGTTAAATTATTAAACAAGTATATAATGTTAAATGTGGTGCTATCCCTAGTTGGTAGCAATAATATTAACAGTGGAATTCAAAACAAAATCATAATATGAAATCAAAGAAGAATCTCAGACATAAATAAAAGAAATACTATCTAATACAACCAAACGATCTTATCTGAAATAATATACATATCGTTCTAAGTCATTATACAGGGTTGATGGAGAAACTCTAGATTCAATATACAATACCAAAAGAGGAGGTTACTACATAGGTAACCCACCTAGCAAAAGAGTGATAAACCGATAAGTGGATTTGTCTGCTGCTATATGTCCACTCGACTCCTGCAAAGAACTGTGGCACAACGGGGTGAGTTACCAACTCAGTGAATATAACTAACATATATCGGCTGATAATGTAAGTATGCCGATCTAGAACTAATATCAACAATGATGAATATGATGCATACTAACAGGTGGGAGCATAAATTTGTAATATTCAATATATAAATCCAAAACTGAAATCTCATCAATTATTTTCCAAATAAGGTTCATTTTCTTCCCGTGTCCATCATCGACACAAATCTTCGGTGTTTCATCAAGCATCGTTCCCCGAACGATCCTGTCAATCAATAACACCGGTCGGTATCACCTAGATATCCACCGTGTTTACCACTGACTCCGGTATCGAGTATCCTCGTTAGGCTCACCGCCTAAAGTGCGGCCCCTGCCCCTCGGCTCCGACTGGGTCCACCATGATTCGGCTGTATAGCTACCCCACCCTGCTCGGATATACGTAAGAAATTTCGCAACCGTATATCTACCCCACCCGGTTCGGAACAAAACCAAATAAAAAAAAACGACATTTCATGGTGGACATGTCACATTTATCATAAAAATCATTGAATTCTTTCGCTAGTGTTTAAAACTCAAAGCCATAAATCCATGGTAATCCAATGCATCTTATATCAGAACTACACATACTTAGAGATAAAATATGATAATGTTTATGAAAAATAACTACCATTCTTGATGTTCAAGGTATGTTGGGAATCCTATTTAGCATAATAAATATTAAGTGTCTATGTGACATGTTAATATCGACGAGGTGTAGTGTAACATGTAGATATGTGCAGGTGCGGCATAACTCGTCGATAACTGTGCGGCGTTCTAACAATTATTAACATGGCGATGTATATATATCTATATGAATGCATATGATCAATTTAGCATATAAAACCCATTTTTATTTAAACTTAACTACGGGCGTATCACGCCATCCATACAAAATCCCCCGGTAGATATTTAGTCTACTCACCGGAATACGTCGAATCAACTCAGATCATCAATCCATTTCCTTTCCTTGCGGCCTCCGAAGTTTCCATATTCGAATCTATTATCGCAATTAACTTGTATAAGAAACGGCTAAACTCCGATACGGCGAAAACATGAAAGTACTAGTTTTACGTATTAGCTATACTAAGTATGATTATCACAACCTATCAAACACTTATACTAACTGGATTTAGTTAAACGCTGTTTCATAATAGAAAACCGAACCGTGTTACGAAATGTCCGTGTCGTATTTTAAACGTTTTAACCCCATTTCAGATATTAACTCCCAGATTTCATATACTGTTAAATTAGCTTAAATAAATAATACCAAGCATCATAATACCTTCATAGAGACCTATCCTGAAATCCACAAATCCCAAAGCTCTTAGAAATCCGGCGATGCCGGAATTACCCTTTTGGTCGCCGGCCCAAATCCGAGCCCCTCGGTTCGTGTTTCTATGGTTTACTCTATGTTCCAATTATATCATTTTAGCATTGTTTTGTTGAGTTGATTTTATTCTGGCTAAACGCAGATTACTACAGAGCTAAGTTTTTCTAAAAAAAATGAATTTATAGAACTTGTTCATTTCAATTTAAACTATTACAGAACCTAAACTCCTACTGTGATTAGGAATATTACCCACAATAATTTGCTGGAAAAACCCCTCCAAGATGCTAAGCCCCTTGTCCAAGCTTGATGATGATGAATTCCTTGTCTAGTTCTTCTTCTTTCTTTTGTTTATCTATGTTTGTTCTTGATTTTTTTTTCTTTCTTTCCTTTAAATTTTCAGAATTTAAACTTGCTAATGATCTGAATAATTGCTATATATATGAGAGAAGGAAGGGATAAGGTGAAGGAGGAGGTGTCAAGGACCAAGGGTGTCATCTTCATCCAAGGAGGAGGTGGTGGGTGGGTATGTGTGCATGCAAGGAGGAGGTGTCACAACTTATCTTCTAATTTTTATTTTAAATAACAATAAAATTCTGAACTAAATGGTTTTCTACCCTTTTTCATTTACACCCTTAACCAATTCCCATTTGCATAAAAATACCTAAACTTTACCTAGAAACCCTTCACAACTTATGTTATTATAAAACACACATTTTATTAAAATGAAGCTAAAATTATCACTAAAACCCTTATAACTTATTTATGTTGCATACAAAATTTTTAATTTAAATTTTTTTACAAACATCTTATGAAATTATCTTATTTGTTTTTAATAACTTTTTGATTTACCATTTTATTATTAAATTAATTTTATTTATTTCTAAATTTTCAAAATGTTACACCAACAGTTGGAGGGTATCTCCACCACAAAGGCATGTGCCAAAAGCAACGTATATGGCGAAAGTAGAACCAGATCAACATCGGTCTTGGAAACGATTTCGTACTTGTCACGTGATAACGCTGTTAGAAGAAAGAGAGCGCGAGAATATGGATGACCTTTCCTGGTGCTTCGAAAATGAGAATGAAGATGAGGTGATCTCAGAATTTCCACCGACGCCAAAAGAATTGGAAGATAGGATACACACCACGGCGGATAACCTGAGAAAAAATCAACTTGGGACGACAAATGACCCGCGGCCTACATTCGTCAGCGAGCTGCTATCTAAAGAGCAGGTGGCTACGCTAAAGGATGTGCTCTTGCAGTATAAAGATTGCTTTGCATGAAACTATTCCGAGATGCCGGGGCTAGATCTAGAAATAGCTGTGCATAAATTGGCGATATCTCCGGACATCAAGCCAGTCAAACAAGCACCAAGAAGAATGCGGCACGAACTTGAAATGAGTACCAACGCCGAAGTCAAGAAGCTAATCAACTCTGGCTTCGTTCAAGAAGTTCAATACCCTGACTGGATCGCTAACATCGTCCCAGTGATGAAGAAAAATGGGACGGTGCGCATCTGCGTGGACTTTCGGGACCTCAACAAAGCTTACCCGAAGGATGATTTTCCTGTACCGGTTGCCGAGTTGATGATAGATAACACGTCCACTCACGAAGTTTCATGGACGGATCATCGGGGTACAATAAATTAAAGATGCATCCCGAAGACCAGTAGCATACCGCTTTCCGGACTCCTCTAGGCATATTCTGCTACAAAGCGATGCATTTCGGTCTGAAGAACGCCGGCGCTACCTATCAGAGGGCCATGACAAAGATTTTCGATGACCTCATAGATGAAATCGTCGAATGCTATTTCGATGACCTCGTAGTGAAAAGAAAATAGTACGAGGAACAATGGGAGCATCTGAAGATCGTATTTTAGCGCCTTCGAATATACAGCCTGAAGATGAACCCTCTGAAATGCGCGTTCGGAGTTTCCTCAGGAAAATTCCTAAGATTCATCGTATGACATCGAGGCATCGAAATAGACCCGTAAAAGATCAAGGCGATTATGGAAATGCCTTCGCCCAGAGCTCTCAAACAATTGCGGTCTCTATAAGGAAAGCTCGCGTATATCCGACGGTTCATAGCCAACCTCTCCGGCAAATACCGCCTCTACAGTCACCTGATGAATAAGGGAACCCCGTTCGTTTGGGATCGTAAATGCCAGAGTGCATTGGACGAAATCAAGCAATACCTGCATAATCCGCCGGTATTGACTGCTCCGGTCAAGGGAAAGCCCCTCATCCTATACACAACCGCCCTTGAAGATTCTTTAGGCACGCTATGTGTATAGGAGAACGACCAAGGGAAAGAGAGAACCCTCTAATATTTGAGTCGAGTTATCCTGAGGGCAGAAAACAATTACTCCCCTATCGAAAAATACTGCCTGGCGTTAATCTTCGCGATAACGAAGCTTCGGCATTATGCTTTGGCGCATGAGGTCCATCTCATATCAAAAGTGGATCATCTCAAATATTTGATGTCAAGAGCCATACCAATGGGACAGCTCGCTAAATGGGCCCTACTCTTAATGGAATTCTCGATAACATACCGACCTCTCAAGGCAGTGAAAGGCCAGGCCATCGCCGACTTCCTTGCTGAGCATCTGATACCGGCAGATTTACCCTTAAATTGCGAATTGCCAGATGAGCACACGTTTGACACGATCAACGAGGAGAGAGGAGGGAGTGATACCCGATGGGAACTCTACTTCGATGGGGCATTTTCCATGTAGAAGCGAAAGAACAGCCCCTCCATAATCAAATCTGGGGTAGGCCTCCTCTTCGTAACTCTACAAGGAGGGATAATGCGCTTTTACTTTTCCTTAACAAAGCCGAGGACAAACAATGAAGCAGAATATGAAGTTTTGATAGCAGGTCTTGAGATCGCTGTCGACATGGGAATCGAAGACCTCCTCATATACGGAGACTCCCAGCTGGTCATTAGTCAAATAAACGGCGACTATCAAACGTGCAAACCAGAGTTGGTAAAGTACGGCGAGAGAGTGCAACAATTGCTGACTCAAATCCCTTCCTACGCCCTGGAAAGCATACCGTGTGTGGAAAATAGCAAGACGGATGCGTTAGCCAAGCTCGCTAAAGAACTGGCAAATGAAAACCTCGATGACGTAAGAATCGTTGTGTAAAACCGTCGGGTTCTTGCACCAACAGAAATATCTCCGGAGTCGTTAGAAGAAAAGGAAGTGACCAAGTAGACAGCCCTACAAATAGAGGACCAAGAAAAAGCTAAGGATTGGAGAGAAGTCTTCATAGACTACTTCAAATCCCGTCGAACACCTGGAGATGCATCCTCAAGACATCAGCTCATAAAACGAGCCCTGTCTTTCGCCTTCGTCAATGATACTCTATATAAGAGGTCGTTCGACTCTCTCTGGCTGAGATGCCTGGGACCAGAAGAAGCAAGGAGAGTCGTCCAAGAAACTCACGATGGACTCTGCGGTTCTCATCAAGCCGGGCCAAAGATGAAGCTGAAGATTAAATGAATAGACTAGTACCGGCCTACGATGATTCAGGACTTCCTCGAATACGTGAAGCAATGCCACTCGTGCCAAATTCATGGGGACTTCATCCACCAGCATCCAAACCCGCTACACCCAACAGTGGCTAGCTGGCCGCTCGAAATGTGGGGAACCAACATAATTGGGCCCATCGAACCAGCGTCATCCAAAGGACAACGGTTCATATTGGCGACAACTGATTACTTCTCCAAGTGGGCAGAAGCCATACCGCTAAGAGAAGTGAAGATGGAGAACATCCTCCATTTCTTCAAGACGCACGTCATCTATCGGTTCGGCACTCCGCAACGGATTATCTCCGATAACGGGCCGGCCTACAGAAGTCACAGAATCAGCCGCTTCGCACAGCAGCATAATATAGACTGGAGATACTCTTCGGTCTACAATCTCCGAGCTAAAGGTCTAGCTGAGGCTTTTAACAAGACTTTGACAAAGATCATAAACAAGACAGTGTCCAAAAATAAAAAGGTCTGTCACGAGAGACTGCATGAAGCTCTGTGGGCTTACCAGACCACGTTCAAAACAGCCACAAATACAACGCCATTCGCGTTGGTATTCGGCACAGAAACGGTACTCCCCTTCGAGATAGAGCTACCTTCTCTACGAGTGGCGGTTCATTACGAACTAATAGATGAAGAGGATGCTCATCTTCGGCTTGAGGAGCTCGGCGCCCTCGATGAAACTCGTCTCATGGCGCAGAAAAACTTGGAGGCTTACAAAACAAAAATGACACGTTCATACGAAAGATTACCACCAAGGCGAACTCTTGCTAGTGGTCAAGAGACTTATGATCCCCAATCGTGCCAAACGGGGAAAATTCAAGCCAAACTATGAGGGCCCATACATCATAGACAAAGTCTACCAAGGTGGGGCTTACTTGCTCATGGATTTGTATGGCGAAAGGCCCTTCCGGCCAATAAACGACCGATTCCTTAAGAAATACTATGCCTAACGAGTCACAGCCCAGGTCAACGATAGATGACGATGCCTGTGTCCTCTCGCTATCTTCCCAAGCCCAAACTCTATAAGTAGTATCTAGTGAAACCTTGCCTCAAAATCGGCGGACCGAAACGACCTTAAACTAACAACGGACCGAAACGTCTCTAAACTAACAATGGACCGAAACGTCCCTAAACTAACGGTAGACCGCAATGTCCTAAAACTAACAGCGGACCGAAATGTCTTTAAACTAACAACGGACCGAAACGTCCCTAAACTAGCAATGGACCGTAATGTCCTTAAACTAACTACGGACCGAAACGTCCCTAAACTAACAATGGACCGCAATGTCCTGAAACTAGCTATGGACCGAAACGTCTTCAAACTACTACGAACTGCAGCATCCTTAAACTAACGCGGCAAAGAAACGGTACGTCCATAAGCGAAATGGGCACGGATGAAAACCCAAAAGGGTTCCGTGAGTAAAAACAGCAGGGCTACCGGCGAGTTTGTGAAAACCCGAAAGGGCGCACACTCGTAAAAAATTTCCTATGCACTTGCAGGGTCCTTTCGACCTTGTAAGGAGAAAATACCCGCGTGAGATCCTTACGACTCACAAGGCGGAAACACACTTAGGGATCCCCACGATTCCTAAGGAGAAATTACATTTGCAAGATCTTTACGACTCGTAAAGAGAATCCTCTTATAAGACCCTCATGGCTCATAGGATTCAAAAGTCTTAAGCTATAGGGATCTGAACCTGTTCTTAAGCCATCACATTCCCCAGTTTTCCCTTACAAACGGTTCAATATTGACCCTTGTATACAATCCACGAGCATAAATAATCATTTCCTCATCTAGTTCCACCAATGGCGCGAAATTTCCCCATTTAGTGAACAACACTTGTAGGTCCTCTCGACTTGTAAGGAGAAAATACTTTTGTGAGATCCTTACGACTTACAAGAAAAGATATCACTTAGGAATCCTTACGATTCTTAAGGAGAAAACGCACCCACGAGATCCTCACGACTCGTACGGAGAAACACCTTTATGAGATCTGGCTCATGAATTTAAAAGCCTTAGTTGACAGGATCCTAACCTTGTTCGCTAAGCTACCTTTGTTCGAATCAACAAAGGCAAATGATGATTCACTCCTGGCAGTGTCCCAGTGGTAGCGATGCTGATGCCTAGATCAGTATCAAATTCTAAGTCCTTTCACGGCAAATGATGATTTGCTCCTGGAAATATTCCAGTCGCAGCGATGTTGATGCTAAGATTGGCATCAGATTCCAAGTTCCATACTTGTAGCAAAAAGTCAACGAGCTATAAATGCATATGAAATAGCCGAAATGATAGGGCAACTTGCAACAAAATCAGCAAGTAAAAGATATGCATACAAAAATAGCAGAAATGATTGGGCAACTCGCAATAAAAAGCAGCGAGTAAAAAGAAAAATAGCCGAAATGATTGGGCACCGCGAAAAATAGCCGAAATGATTGGGCAATCGTGACTTTCATGATATAAAAAGCTGAAATGATAGAGAATCGCGGAAGAAAACAAAAAAAAATAATAAAATGAAACTTTTGCCCTGCAGATAAGTCTATATTGACCCCTGTATACAATCCATAGGCATAAATGAAAAGGGAACCACATTTCCCCACCAGGCTCTGTCAAAGGGAAGCCAGATCTCAACGACAACATCTACAGCTTAGGGATCAGCAACGGTGTTCCTCCTCATTCCAGCAGGATACGAACCCCAATACCGCAGAAAACGGAGCAAGTCAACCCCAACACCGTAGAAAGCGGAGCAAGTCAACCCCGACACCGCAGAAAGCGCAGCAAGTCAACCCCGACACCGCAGAAAGCGGAGCAAGTCAACCCTGACAACACAGCAAGCGAAGCAAGTCAAACTCGACGCTGTAGAAAGCGGAGCAAGTCAACGCTGACAGCCAAGAAAGTGGAGCAAGTCAAACCCGACATCGCAGAAAGAGGAGCAGGTTAATCCTGACACCGCAGAAAGTAGAGCAGGTCAAACCCGACACTGCAGAAAGTGGAGCAGGTCAATCCTGACACCGCAGAAAGCGGAGCAGGTCAACCCTGACAATGCAGCATGCGGAGCAAGTCAAACCCGACACCGCAGAAAGCGGAGCAAGTCAACCCTGACAATGCAGCAAGCGGAGCAAGTCAAACTCGACACCGCAGAAAGCGGAGCAAGTCAACCCTGACAATGCAGCAAGCGGAGCAAGTCAAACCCGACACCGCAGAAAGCAGAGCAAGTCAACCCTGACAACGCAGCAAGCGGAGCAAGTCAAACCCGACATCGCAACAAGCGGAGCAAGTCAAACTCAACACCGTAGAAAGCGGAGCAAGTCAACCCCGACACCGCAGAAAGTGGAGCAGGTCAACCCCGACACCACAGAAAGCGGAGAAGGTCAAACCCGACACCGCAGCAAGTGGAGCAGGTCAAACCCGACACCGCAGAAAGCGGAGCAGGTTAACCCAGATACCGCAGAAAGCGGAGCAGGTCAACCCAGACACCGCAGAAAGCTGAGCAGGTCAACTTCGACACCGCAGAAAGAGGAGCAAGTCATCCCCGACACCGTAGAAAGAGGAGCAAGTCAACCCCGACACCGCAGAAAGTGGAGTAAGTCAACCCCGACACCGCACAAAGCGGAGCAAGTCAACCCCGACACCACAGAAAGCGGAGCAAGTCAACCCCAACATTCCATCTCGGAGACAAGTCAGCCAATGACCTCCCTGCCGGATCAATGCTCCGTCTCGAAATCAAGTCAACTCACAAACCTCTTGATTCCTTTCGGCCCGCAAGGAAATCAATGTCTTTGCGAGAATCTCTCGATTCGTCTCGACCTATGGGGAAATTAGTGTCCCTACGCATAAAGAAAATTCTCTTGTGGGATCCTTACGATTCTCAAGAGAAAAGGCAGTTGGGAGTCCTCACGGCCCTTAAGGAGAAATTACACTTACGAGATCCTCTAGACTCGTAAGGAGAAACGTCTTTATGAGACTCTCACGGCTCATTAAGTTGAAAAGTCTTAGGCAGCAGACCTGAACCTGTTTCCTAAGCCATCGATACTCTACAAGGAGGTTAAGATGGACTGCTATCTATTATCTACACGCCACATTTGCTAAAATAACATGCCAATGACACATCAAAGGAAAGAAGGCGATAATACAAGATAAAAAAAATGTGTCTTTTTTTCATGAATTCAATTAAGTACAAGATACATCATATAAAAGAATAAAAAAATGAATGAATGCATGTTATTCATAGATTACAAATTTTCAGTCGATACAAAAACGGCTACTAAGAAGGAGGTATCTTAAGTAAGTCAGCAAGCCGCTCGCGCACTTCTCTCAACTCCTTTTCATAGTCAACTGTCGCGGCCAACTCCGCTTCAATTCGAGCCCGTTGCTGCAAACAGGATGAAAGTTTCTCATCGACTTCCTGCTGAGCAGCTTCGCGACTCTGCGTAACCCGCTCAGTGAAGTCGAGCTTTTGCCTCAGTACCAGCCCGTCAGAAATACATCGTTGGAGGCCTTCAAAAATAGCTTTCAGCTGCGCAGCATTCGCTTCGACCTGGGCACGCAATTGGACAGACTTGATGAAAGCTGCCTCATGTTCCTTCCGTCTCAGGGTCGCCTCTTGTTCAAAATGGCGAAAGAAAGGAACACTGTGCTCAACTCATGCAACCCGCTGGGAGTTCAAAGCTGATACTTCAAGAGCAGGACGCTTGAGCTCAATCTCATGCAGGCAAACCTTGATCTTTCTGTAATAATTAACCCAAGACTCGACGACACCTTCGTCATGGAAATTCATGAGCATCGCCAGCATAGGATTAACCTCAGCAGCAAAATCTGCAGCGAATGTGAGGGCCTCGGCGTCAAGATCCTCAATGAATTCGCTCAACATGTGCAGGCTAGTCGCAGCGCCCCTGGAAGATGGGCATTTAGCAAAGGGCCCTGCCGGCATTGGGATGCGAGACTCAAAGGGAGATGGAGCCGGTGCGATTGCTGCAAAACAAATTATGGTCAAATGTAGACCCGGGAGGTAAAAGAAGATACACGAGCAATGGAGTCTGCTATACCGGCTGTGACGGGTGGCAAAGTTGGTAGTACGGGAGGTGCGGCTATCCCCTCATCTCCTCCTTCGATCCGTGACGCTGCAATCAATATAAAGAATACTTAGCGACAATACGGCTATTCATAAAAGAAAGAAGGAAACAATAATTGAAGGATATACCAACCAGTACCAGGAGGCGGAATGACTTCCGACTGGAAGGAGAAATGCGGGTTCAACACCTGGTATAGATGGTCGAAAAGGACTCCTGCAGAATTATGACAATAAACTGTCAATACAAGGAAGATGATATCCACAGTTAAACCAAATAAGTCGCAAACCCATACCTTCCAACATTTGAGAGAACACGGGGGAAGACGAAAGGACAGCTACCGTCAGAGCAGTGACTAGTGACGCTTCTTCAGATGGCACAACCTCAGGATTCACCGCGCCTGCACTCAAGACAAACAACATATCATTAGAAAGGCTGAACAAGATTGAAAAGCTTGAAAATAGCGACTCAGGAATTACCTAATAAATCAGGGACCAGAACCATGGCGGAGGCATCACCGGGTGTAACAACTTCTTCGCTCTCTCTCAGAGGAGTAGACTCCATGCCTATAGCTTCATCCCCTGATTCGACAAGGGCCCTCATGACGCTTGCGACGCCCGCCGATACCGGGGAACCGCAGGGAGAAAGGGCAGTGGTCTGGACAGTCCCAGATTCCAGAGAGAGGGTAGCAACATCGGGCATGGTAACCGCCAGGGTTTCACCCGTCATCCCATCACCGAGACTTGGACCTGCAGAAAATGCATATGTCAAAATTCGAAGATTTAGTTCTAATAAAAAAACTCAGCGTTATGTTACCTTGGAGCAGCTTTTCGGTTTCTTCCCGAGCTGCACGCGCTACTTGTCTACGGGCGGTAGACAACGCAGGGGGAACATCCGCCGAAGAGGTATCAGCAAGGGGGATGCTGCTTAAGCCTACGCCCACGGCCAAACTGGCATCGCGTTCCCTCGCCGCACGCTTCCTGCGCTTCTTTTCGGTCTGAGCAGTGAGAAGCGATCTCCTCAAGACCTCCGTCAAAAGGATGTCATCGTCCGAATCAAGCTCTGTCTCTGGAGCCGTTACGGCGTCTGTCATCGGCCGCTTTAGAGAAGCCTCCTGCGGTAATGTTGGGGGAGCTGGGGCCACAATAGCTGGCTCTGGAAGCGTCGCCGCATCACCACTCGGGATCGACACTGCACTCGGGATAACCTGAGTCAAGGTAGTACCTGCAGTAAAGGAGAAGGTCAGACCACGAATAAAGGAAAAGGAAATGAAGGCACAATGATCCGAATTATACCAAGAACCAAAGAAGCCGGAGCCTCTCTTCCTCCTCGAAAGTCTTGATGGAAGCCGCGAGAGCCTCTTCGGCAAAAATACCTGTTGAAGAAAAGGGTATTAGTAAAAGCATAATAATAAGGAAAGAATGAACGCGGAAAAATACAATTGAAGTATACCTGACTTCGCGATGGTGATCAGCGCTGCTTCTTCGCGAACCAGTCTCTCGGATGCCACAAGGACAGCCTGGAGATCGGTATCATCCGCAGGCGCTATGAATAAACCCACGTTGGTCCCATACTCGTACAAACCCTCGCTGCAAGGAGCATGGGGCTCCTGGCCGAGTACACCGTCAGCAAAAAAGAGCGACTTCTTCTTTTTCTGTGAGCGAACGCCGGCGGCCGATGACACGAGCTTGCGCTTAATGGGCATTTTTGGGCGACGATTCTCGATTTCCGTACCCACTCCAGACTCCGGGGACGCTGCAGCTACCATTTCTACAGGAACACGGGGTAGAGGCTTCTCAATAAAGGTGCACGGGACCGCAACCGCAGCGGCTTCTCTTAAGGAAGGACGAACAATGGTCCGTCGCTTTAGGGGAACAACTAGATTACCAGCAGGGGTTACACCCTTGCGATCGAGCAGCAACCGCTTTTCTTCCCTAATGACAGCACCCGTCGCATGTTGGTACCACGCCATGTATGTGTCCGAGGCTTTCGGAACACAGCTCGGCTCACTGATAAAAAAGTTGGACCCGGTATTTAGCCGCATTAAATGGTGCAGCGTGCTGCGGATACCCTCTTCAATAGCAGTCGGCTTAGCTACAAAAGCCTCAAACGGGACACCCTGATCGAAATGGTGTGGGTTGTACCTTATGAACATCGCCGAGTCGTTCTGCCTGAATACTAAAAAGCCTGGCCTGATTGAGTACAAATGCAGAATCTCCTAAGCCTTCAAGGTAGAAGCCCCGTCTTTGAAGGTGTCGCGCAGCGACTGCACCGTTTTAGTAGATTCCTTACCGATAGTTGAGACCTTATCGACGAAGGTCATGCTATCCACGACCGTACGCGGGCGAAGGACCAGACCCCAAGCCTTTCGCTGTGACGGATCTAAAGCAGAAGCGTCGACTAGGAACATAACCCGAGGGAAATTATAACCGTCATAGAAATGGGGCCGTTTGTGGACTCCAAAAGCGCCGAGCAAATGCAGCTCAATCCACGACGTGAAATAGTGCAACGGGAGAGTTACGGCCTGTACCCCCGGCTGAGTGGTGCCTACCGCCAAGCTGAGGCCATGATACAAGTGAGCCAGCCCAGCGATCCCGACGGCCACTCACGTCCCGGCAACCATTCTGTGAGCCAGATAGAAGACAGATGGCCTCATATAGCGAGGGTGCATTGGGAGCATAAACCAGCTTAACCATAAGCCAAAGAACCCCAAAAAGAGCGCCTCTTCATCGACGTCTGAAGCAGCAAGCTCTGCGAAAGGAATAATCGGGGTGTCCGGAATGAAGAAGCTTCTTAAATCTGCTTCTGCCGTCGGTTGGTTCTCCAAACCAAAACCAAACGGGTCATCAAGCCTGGCAAATTTCACAGCTTGTTTTGATAAAACTTCTGGGTAAAGAAAGCGAGCGATAAAGTCTGTGAAGCTGACTCCATGCCCTCCAGACTCCAGAAATAGACTCTCGTAAATCTTCAACACCTTAATCAGGCTCGGGAATCGATGTTGAATGGCATTCTCCGGGGTAAGACCCATTACCACTGATTTGGTGGCGAAGATGTACTCATCGGGGGGAAGTATCTCCTCATAATGTTCCCCTCTGATAGGTAAACCGGAGATCTCCACAAACTCCTCCAAGGAGATTGAAACTTCCTGATCTGATGGAAGAAAGGTATGAGTCAGGATGTTCCATTGTTCCAAGAAAGCTTTGACCCACCATACAGGGGGCGTGGAATACTGAAAAAGAGACGCATAGATAGCCGGGTACAACCCGAGCTTCAGCAGGAGCGACCTTTTAGCCGACAAGATGTACCGAGCCCACTATAAGTATCTGGCTGAATGACGAGGGCTTAAGCCTATCATGTATGCCTGTCCCTAAGAGCGCGACTCGTCTTGACATATGCGTCGTCCCAAGATATCCAAAGTCATCGGAGGTTGTATGGGTATTGAAGCCATAGAAGGCTGAAGACGACCCTCCGAGGTCCAGTTAACCTCCTCTATAGCGTAATTCACTTGAGGCGGGTCGGCGTAGTGAATTGCTGAAATTGGCTCTGAAGGCATCGCACAAGAGAAATTGCGCCGACCTGAATAATTTGGTTGTACCACAACTCCCATAAATGAAGAGACTTCTGCTCCGGGTCATGATCTTTGATCAAGGCAAAAACTTCCCGATCCACGGGCGCGTCTGTGTAGCCGCTCTCTAGGTGAACAAACGGGAAAGAAGTGTCGAAAGACATAGTACCTGTGCGAAAAGGAACGAGTGTTAGCCGCCAATGTTACGTCCAAATTATTACACTTGGTATTTTAAATTGGTACCACGCTGCAATGCAGTGGAAAGGGACCAAGGGGACTGTTCATCACAGAAAACTGCATTTCAATACCGCTCAATCTTTATCTATTTTGTTATATATCGGTACTATTAACCAGTGTCTGCTCAGTAATACAGATTACAGGTATCCGTGAAAAAATACTGGAAATACACTTAAAATCATAGATATATCTTTTGTGAGTCGACACTGCAACCGGAACTGGAAACCGACCGATATCCTAAGAGATTTTGCAAATAAAATGTGTGCACAATATTTTGGTCCAACACAATGCAAGTGTGTACACAAGACTTTTTGATATGGACCATGGATGAGGCAGCCATGAATCATAGCACAAGTGGGCAAGTGGTATGATGTGCATTAAATGAACATTGAATGCTAAAGATTTTGATATGATTTGAAGCATCTTGTTCCCTCTAATAACCCTGAGTGCAGACCAGGTTAATATAGAGAAAACTAGCAGCACCAAAGTGATATTGGGGACAACACAAGACCACACACCAAGCACGAGACCAAGAGCTCGGATTTCAACCAAGCACATAGCAATAGAAACTGGCCTGGCCTGCCCCCTGTGCCTAATGGGTACCATTTTCCTGTGATGCCTCCCTTGATACCACGTCAGCTCATTTTTATTGTTTGTTTATTCAGTTTTTGAGCCTATAAAAGCAGGCCAGTGGGAAAAGGGTGAAGGGTCCAAGTTTTGTTAAACATTTCATACATTTGTTACTCTTTTTTTTTTCTTCTCTTTGTTCTTGTACATAGCTTTGTATCCATTGAGCTCCTTGCCTCCTCTTGATCTTGCAACCTCTTCAATGAGCTTGCAAGTTTCAGATTTGGCTATTGATCTCAAGGTTGTATCTTGGACATAATAAAGATATAATTTTGCACTCTTGGGTTCTTAATGTTCTCTCTCTTTATTCTTATCTTGCTCTTTTATATTCATGCTTTACCTTCTTGCAATTTCTTTACATGCTTTATTTACTTGCATTTATATTCTTGCTCTTTTCCTTACTTGCAATTTAAATTCCATGCTCTTTACTTACTTGTATCGCTTTTCTTTTCTTTTCTTTGCTTTTTCTTTTGTTGTTGTGATGGTTTATTAATATGTTGTTGTTAGGAAAGAAACCGTTATTGTAAGTTAAGGTTTCGTTTCTCATTTCCTTTTCCCGATCTTTTCCATTAAAACTCCGCCCAAACCTTACGCAAGCACTCCGTTAGGCATCCTACCCTACCAAGGTATCGGTGCTTCCTAACCGCGACCAGTTGCGTTCGGATTGGCCGGAGGAAAAAGTAAGCGACAAGAACGAACGGACAAGGGTCAATAAACCAGATTTCATAAATACCGTGCTTAAACACCCTAATCCGCGTTGTTGCCGATTGCTGTTGCTTTAGTGGTCGAGCTCGGCTCAAAGGACTTGAATACGGATTTCCTTCACTTAAACTAACCTATCTTTTCCTAACAAGCTTAACTTTGCATATAAACACTTAGGATAGAAATGAACATTTCCGCCCACGCACATTAACTCGTGAGAACAAGAACTTAAAACGCTCCGTCTCCCTGTGGATCAACCCGTACTCATCGCGACTAGCTGCAAAGCGACACCGTCCTGATTGCGGTTAAACTTTAGAACTTAAAACTCGACACGCCAAAAGCGCGCAACAAGAGACCCACAAAATTAAAGTGACAGCTCATCATTGATGAGACAGCTACTCATTAAGGAGGAAATCCTAAAAGTATTCTCATTTAATGAGAGGCTCATTGGGCCAAGGAGTTGAACTCCCTCGAGTGTAGTGCTCTGCAGACAGAGTTTACATATGTCAATTCAGAAACAAATTTTTTAAAGAAAGAGCTATTCTTTGAAAAACCACAAGATCTTTAAAGATTTGAAGTAAAAATCTTAGAAACCCTAAGAGTTCTTCATCAACGGGTTAAGAAACCCTAAAAAATTTTCTTTTTAGATCTATGATCTAAGAAGAGCAAAGCTCTGTTCTAATTAACAGTTTAAAGAAACCCTAAAAAAGATTTTTTTTATCTATGATCTAGTAAGAGCAAAGCTCTGTTTAATGGAGTCGAACATGATTCTTACCAAAATTTTGAACAAATTTCTAACTCAAAAGGAATTTTCCTTGGGCATATATCTAAGCTCTGAAGGGAGAATTAAATTCTCAAAAAACAAGAAGGGATGAAGATGAACAGAAATCATCTCAAGGACCAAAAGCCCTATTTATAGGCGCGGGAAGTCGATCCAACTTCCAAGACAATCCAACGGTGGAAAAGGTGCCACCGCTACACTCACGTGTGAGCCATGTGAGCACAATGGTGGGGGGACATTTGTTTCCCCAATAAGAGAGTAAGGCTCTGTTCAAAATTTGAACTGAGGCAGCGCCTCACGTGCAAAGCACGAGAGTGCCAACGCCCAGAGTTAAAAAACTCTGAAGCAGCGCCTCACATACAAAGCATGAGAGCGCCAGCGCCTCACGTGCAAAGCACGAGAGCGCCAGCACCAAGAGTTAAAAACTCTGAGGCAATGCCTCACGTGCAAAGCATGAGAGCGCCAACGCCAAGAGTTAAAAACTCTGAGGCAGCGCCTCATGTGCAAGGCACGAGAGCGCCAGTGCCAAGAGTTAGAAACTCTGAGGCAGCGCCTCACGTGCAAAGCACGAAAGCGCCAGCGCCTCACGTGCAAGGTACGAGAGCGCCAACACCAAGAGTTAAAAAACTCTGAGGCAGCGCCTCATGTACAAAGCACGAGAGTGCCAGCGCTAAAAATAAAAGTTCTCCACCCTTGGATCAAAGATCCAACGAAGATGATAAATCATCAGAGCATAGAATTAAATTCTGATTGAGGAAATACTCCTCAAATCTTTCTAAACAAGAAAGATTGTGCTCTGATTTTTCAGAGCACCGTTAGATTAAAGATCCAATGGTGATTAAAAATTACCAAAATACAGAATTAAATTCTGATTAAGGAAATAATCCTCAAATCATTCTAAACAAGAAAGATTGTTCTCTGTAAATCAGAGCACCGTTGGATCAAAAATCCAATGGTGATTGAAAATCACCAAGATACATAATAAGTCCTGTATGGAGAAATATTTTCCCAATCTTGTTAAAAACAAGAAAAATATCTTCTGTAAAACAAAAGCCCTTGGATCAAAGATCCAATGGTGGGAAACATCCCCAAATCAATCAGAGATCTCTCAATGAGAGATTTCCTTAACTGATACAACAAACCAGCCTCCCCTATATAAAGGACCCAAGACTTCAAGTCTTACACAGAAGAACCATCTCCCATAAACTTCAAACTTCAAAGATGGGAGCAATTTCTTCTCAAGGTAATTAACAAGAAGAGAGATTATAGCATCTCCTCCATATTTAAGAGTTTAACTCTCACATCAGAAGAACTTAGTTCTTTTTCTAGATCATAGATCTATAAGACAAAGTCTTTCATAAAAGTAAAAGTGATCATAGCATCTCATCTAAAAGAAGAACTTAGTTCTTAGATCCATGAGACAAAGTCTCTCACAAACGAGAATTTAATTCTCAGAACACCGAACTGATCAGAACAAAAAAAGACAGTGCATGGCGCTCAGCGCCGAGCGCTCCATGTGCCCCTCACGTGGACGCTATTTAAGGAGCGCTTAACACTCAAAGTTTGACGCTCAGCGCTGAGCGCTCCACGTGCTCCTCATGTGGGCGCTGCTAAATAAAGAGTGCTCTGCACTCATTGGTTAGCGCTCAGCGTCGAGTGCTCCATATGCTCCTCACGTGGACGCTACTTAATAAATAGTACTTAGTACTCATTGTCCGGCGCTCAGCGCCGAGCGCTCCACGTGCTCCTCACATGGACACTATTTAATAAAAAGTACTTAGTACTCATTGCCTAGCGCTCATTGCCTGGCGCTCAGTGCCAAGCGCTCCATGTATTCCTTACGTGGGCTCTATCAAGTGTTTAACACTCATATAGAAGAATACAAATAAAACAAAAAGAATAAAGGGTGTCAGAACCCATTTCAGTGCTCAGCACTGCTGATGCAGAAAGGGGACCAAGCCCAAATAAATAATCAAGTGGGCTGAGCCCAAGGTTGGTCAAATCCCAAATTAACCCAACCCATATGCTTTTAAATTGGAGTTAGTCCCAAACAAGATCATCAAATCTCTGATGAACATTCACTGGTTCAAGGGCACATCTCTTCATACCTCTGATACATGTCGTTGTAATTCTTCAACGTCTTCAGAGAGATGGAGGGTCCCAATAACCAATAACTCTTGGCACACTCCCAAACCAATGAGCCAAAAAACCCTACAGACTATGATGTCTCTAAACCCCACAGACTATGATGTCTTTAAACCCAGAAGACTATGATGTCTTTAAAGACAGACTATGATGTCTTTAAACCCTATAGACTATGATGTCTTTAAACACAGACTATGATGTCTTTAAACCCTACAGACTATGATGTCTTTAAACCCTACAGACTATGATGTTTTTAAACACAGACTATGATATCTTTAAACCCTATGGACTATGATGTCCTTAAACTTTATGGACTATGATGGACCGCAATGTCCCTAAACTAAAACAATAGAGCCCAAATGCTCTTTTGCTGGATCTAAATGATCCTAAAACCTTGTTAAGTAGATCTTAGTCTAAAATTAGACTAATGTATCCTTAACAAACATTTAAGTTGATCTTAATCTCAAACGAGATTAATGAGCCTTAAAACAAACCAAACCCAAATCTAAGAAAACACGGATTTAGACTAATCCCCGCCCTACAGGTGACAATATAAATTAGTCTCCGTATACAATCCACGGGCAACCAAAATTAAAAAAATACACACGACACGAAGTGAACATCTAGAGAAGGAGAACGCGGTTATCGCTATGCGGTAATGTAATTAACTGCGGGGGCTTGCGCCTGCAGGGAAGAGCGTCCCCACAATAAAAAAAACCCTTACAACGAGGGGGAATCTGACGAAATCTGCTACAACGGCCGCATCCGTATAAATATCCTATGCACGGTACCATAAATCAACTTGGCATCTTTGGAGAGGTGGACGGATAATACCAAATAGCATCTACCCCTAAAATTCAGGCCAGACGTCCTAACGTCCCGGTCGCGTCTTTCGGCGGAGAACAGCCCCTCCATTGAGGGTAAACACAAAACCCGAGATAGACTTGCTGTCATCCTTGTCACTCTGGAAGCTTAAGTCGGTAAAAGACTCGACCCTAAGCTCTCCATTACCATATACCAAGAACATCACTTTAGTCCTTCTTGGGTACTTGAGAATGTTCTTCACAGCTGTCTAATAATTCTTATCTGGGTTTGACTGATACCGGCTCGCTACGCTAAGCACATATGCTACATCTGGCCTGGTACACAGTATTGCATACATTATAGATCCTACCGCCGAAGCGTAGGGTATAGTGTTCATGCGGACCCTCACCTCATCAGTCTTAGGAGACATCTCTTTGGAGAGGGTGATTCCGTGCAATGCGGGTATATTACCGCGCTTGGAATCTTCCATACTAAATTTCTTTATTATGGTTTCTATGTACTTGGACTGTGAAAATCTCAACAGTCTCTTGGATCTATCTCTAAGATCTTAATCCTCAGAATGTAGGAGGCATCATTCAGGTCCTTCATGGAGAACTTTTATGATAAGAACAACTTGACCGATTGCAGCATATGAATGTCATTTTGTATTAAGAGAATGCCATCCACGTACAAGACGAGAAATACAAAAGTTCTCCCTACAATCTTCTTATAGATACATGGTTCATATTCGTTTTTGATGAAGTCAAATTCCTTGACCGTCTCACCAAAACAGATGTTCCAGCTCCGCGACGCCTGCGTTAATCCATAAATGGATTTAAGCAAGTTGCGCACCTTCCCACTTCTCCCACTGTCTAAGAATCTCTCTGGATGATCCATATAAATGCGCTCTTCTAAACTTCCATTTAGAAATGCCATTTTTACGTCTATCTGCCAGATATCGTAGTCATGGTAGGAAGCAATGGCAAGTAAGATCCGAATGGATTTCAGCATAGCTACTGGAGAAAAGGTTTCATCATAGTCCACTCTTGGTCTTTGATGAAAACCTTCTGCAACAAGTCTATCCTTATAGGTTTCCACCTGTCCATCTGCACCAATCTTCTTTTTGAAGATCCACTTGTATCCAATGGGTTTTACCTCAGGAGGAGCAACATCTAAAGTCCAAATTTTGTTGGTATACATGGACACCATTTCGGATTTCATTGCTTCAAGCCATTTTACAGAGTCCTTACTGTTAATGGCCTACTTATAACTAGTAAGATCATCTTCTTCCAGGATACAATCATATCAATCCCCATCTATGAGAAAACCGTAGTATCACTCAGGCGGACAAGAAATCCTACTAGATCTGCAGAGTGGCCGAGGTTTGTCTGGGATTATTTAATCCTGTGGTTCTACCAAATCTTCAGTTTATATTTGTGTATCTCGAATCTCTTCCAGTTCCACCATGCTCCCACTGATTTCTTTTGCAAGAAACTGCCATTCCAAAAAGGTAGCATTCCTAAAGACAACAATATTTTGTTCCTCTGTATGGTAGAAAAGATATCCTCGTGATTGTTTGGAATATCCCACAAATTTACACAATACTGAACGTGCCTCGAGTTTGTCCGGATTGTGCTTTTTAACATAATCCGGACACCCCCATATCTTAATGAATTTAAGACATGGTTTCTTACCACTCCATATTTCATATGGAGTTTTAGGTACGGATTTAGACGGAACCTGATTCAATAGGTGCGCTGCTGTTTCAAGCGCAAGTCCTCAGAATGAAAGAGGCAATTCAACATTACTCATCATTGAGTGAACCATATCCAATAAGGTAGGATTCCTCCGCTCCGATACACCGTTGTGCTGTGGTGTATACGGAGGATTAAGCTGAGAGAGAATACCATTCTTTTTTAGGTATTCTAGGAATTCCGTTCTTAAGTACTCCCCTCCTCTATCGGATCTGAAGATTTTGATATTTTTACCAGTCTGATTCTTTACTTCGTTCTTATATTCTTTGAATTTCTCAAAAGCTTCATATTTGTATTTCAAAAGATACACATATCCGAATCTAGAGAGATCGTCAGTGAATGTAATGAAGTACGAGAACCCACCCTTCGCATGTATAGACATCAGACTACATACATAACTGTGTATGAGTTCCAAGAGCTCTGTAGCTCTTTCTCCGTATCCGGTGAACGGAGATTTGGTCATCTTTCCTTTTAGACGGGACTGGCAAGATTCATAAGATGAAAATTCGAACGAATTCAGATATCCATCCTTATACAACTTACCTATTTTTTTCTCACCGATATGACCAAGTCTACAATTCCATAAGTAGATTTCGTTCATATCTGAATTCTTCCTCTTTCGTGTGTTTTGTATATTGAAGACTGTATTTTGATTTAGAACATAGATACCATTACACAGTGTACCTTCTGCAACCAATACCTGATTAAGATAAATATTCATGATATTTCTATTTAGAACAAAGTTATATCCATCTTTATCAAGTAAAGAAACTGATATAATATTGCAGATCATGGAAGGCACATAGTAGCAATTGATCAAAATCATAGTATTGCCGCTTGGCAATACTAGGTGATATCCACCGACGGCAGCAACACTAACTTGTGCTTCGTTCCCTACTCTGAATGACATATCATCCGGTCCAACCATTCTACTTTTTCTCAATCCTTACAATAAATTACATATGTGAGATTCTGATCCGGTCTCTATTATCCAGGAGGTAGGGTTGACCGAGAAATAGTTTTCAATAACAAATACATCCGAAGAAGATACATTAAAATGATTTTCGTTCAATAGGGTTATCTGGAATTCCTTACAGTTCTCTTTCTCTTGCCCATACTCGTAACAGTTGTCACAAGTTAGAGCCGAACCAACGTTTTCCAGCCCAGTGTAATAAGCTAATTCGGTCAGGTCAAATGTTTTATTATCTTGATTAGGGCGTGAAATGGTTGCTACCAGGAGAAAGAGGAAAGAAACACTCAGCGTGTGCTCTTGCAAAATAAGATTGGTTATTAGTTTATCTAATCAGGATGGTTCCCACTGTTTTCTTGAATTTTCCTTCAAAACATTAAAAGGAAAACTAGTCGGGATCATTCGCACCATACAAGTTTGCTAACCATTCAGCCAGGTGAGTGTTGGTACTCCGAGGGAGATTCCCCGTGCTCTCGCATGGACCTAATTAAAATAAACCTTATTTTCGCAGAGGCGTAGCCTCGTTAACAATTTTCTAGACACCTAATAGGTTAGCTAATTGTGAAGTGAGAAATATTTCCCAAGAGTAATTCTACTCATCAGTAGGATCGGGATCCAACTATCATCGCGTGATAATCTAGATGGAAGCCACTCTAGTTACCACACTCCAGAAGGTATGCAACGCCAGTAAGTTTCCTGTATGTTTGAAACTCTCGATGTGGTTTTTGCCCCTAGGACCTAAGTGACCTTGACAAATAATCAATAAATCAAAAGGTCCTACTCAAGTTCAACCCGTCATTATCCAACATTGCATTAGACCCGCCCGCATGACCCTTGATGAATGTTCAACAAAGTCACACGACCGTCCTAATCAATCGCATTTATCTATGCAACAGACAATCATTACTTGGCTACCGTACACTACGCCTTGACGAATAATCAACAAACGCTACACGAATACTAAGTAGTAATTATCTGTAACGAAGGAGGGATACGGCTAGGTTTTTTTGGCGAAAAACCTTTTAACGTAATGAATTTAATATCATTGAAGGAACCGGTAGTTTTGAAAAGGAGTGATTTAGGCTCTGGTTTTGAAAACTAGTGGTTTTGAAGAAAACCGAGTAATCTATAGTAACATAAACTTTTGCTCAAGAGGTCGCTCCCCGCGAAGGGATCTAGGCTCTTGCCTCCTCGAATGAGGTGTTGGATATTCCTAACTGAATACCACTATATAAAACGAAAGAACATGACTAAAGTTTTTCAAAATTTGTTCTAACAACATCTTTTAGGTTTCTTTTCTTGCAATAATTAAAATTAACGCGGTCCCATCAATTAATTCCTATCATACCAAAAAAGAATGAAAATAAAATGTACGTATATGCCATCCGCATTCACCACGAAGCCCCGTCATACACCGTTAGGTTACTTAACTACCGGCAGAGCGGGGGAAGCACTAGCACGGATGCAAAATATATACAACATCTACTAGTATGTGTGTGTGTGTGTGTGTGTGTGTGTGTGTGTGTATAACCATTTGTCCCATGCATGATATAAGCAACATCACAGAACAACAATAAGCAACATGGAATGGCAGATAATCTTGGAGCCTCGGGTTTCATTTGAGCTGCAAATGAGACCCAGCGTTTCCGGTCGTGTGGATAGCCTGTGTAATGAAAAACCTAGACTCCTACGAGCGCGGCAAGTTACCCGCCAATCCCGGAAGTGAGGCAACCCCAATCAACAATGTGAATGGGCTACCCAGCACTTCACAGAATCCGGTAACTTGACCGCCCCTCCATGGGTCATCCTATACCCCCTACGAGTGTGGCGAACAGCTCGTTAATTCTAGAGTAAGGCCCTTTCCATCTCAACGCTATGAGATACAGGCCCGTTGCCCTCTAGAACCCGGCTATTCGAGCACTCCTCCGCAGGGTATTTCTAGTACAGAAAAGAAAAATATATAAACAACGGTGACATCGACCTCAACCCGGTCATGCCACAATAAAATAATATACAATCTGGCAGGAATGGTAGTCCACATGTCGAACGCTTGTCCCGCAATAATGAATGTACAAATGAATCTGAACTGTATAACTATAATTACACTTATAGGCTATCCACCACGACAATCCATCCACAATATCAGTGCAACACAGAACATCAACGTGAATATCATGTTCGTAAACCCGTCTGATTGTATATATAGCAATCAGTCGGGTTATATCGCTCAATGATATTCACGGTTGCAGAAACAAATACACAGAAAAGTAAGAATTTAGAATTTCGATCGATCAAAACTTTCCGCATTTACCCTATGTACAAACCCGTACACAAACAAATCTGGGTAAAAACCAAATGTACCAAAAATCACATTTCCATAAACAAGAACCCCTGAAAAAATTTGGAGCCTTGTTGCCACAAATTGGCCAGATCCGCCGCCAAATGACCTATTTGGCCGCAGATTAGCGGTCCAATTTGGCGACTAAGAGCTCAAAATAAAGCTTGCACATATTTTTAAGTTCACTAAAAATATTTTTGAACAACTTTAAAATTCAAACAGCGGGTAGGGTTTTTGGAAATATGATTCGGATAATTTTGTCGATCGAAATTTTAAATTAGTGCAAATTAGATAGTTAAGGTTTATGGACCGGCTCTGATACCATGTTGGGTTTCCTAACGTCCTGGCCATCTACAGCAGCCGTTGCGGAACAAAATACTTTAACTTTTAAAAATCTGGCGCTAGAAAACACATCCTAGGATCTAACCATACACCGAAACTAGCTAGCTAAAGAGATCTAGCTACTGTGATAAGGAGTTATACCTAGAGACTCGTGTCCTTCGGGTCTTTACTCTTCTTATTTAGCTCCTTAGGTGATCTTGATCAAACTTGATGGCCGGTCTTCTCGGTCCTAGATGATCCATTTGAAGGTCCTTGATTCAAGCTCTTACTCCAAAGTGAAGTAAACTAAGCAAACTAGTTTGCTAATCTAGTTTCTTAGGTGATGTGGTAATGTTTGGTGGGAAGTTTATATCTCAAATCCTTTGGCTCTCAACACATGAAAAGATTAAAGATTTAAAATGGAGATGAACTCAAGAAGAAGAGAGTGAGGTTTCAAAGATGAGAGAGAAAGGCAACTCAAGAATGAGCATGAGAATGGCTAAGGATTTTCTCTTATAAAGTTTTTTGTTCATTTTAAATCAACCATACTTCAATAGTAATTGCAATAAATACCAAGACCATTCTTCATGCCATGCTTCATGCCATCTCTTTCTTTTCTACCCTATTTTCTATTTTGAACAAGGTGTGATCTTCTAGAAGGTATTTTGTATAAATACAAAATACTTTCTATCGTATATATATACTCATATTCGTATCAAAATACGAATATCCAAGAGATAGAATAATACCACTAAAATAATACTAGTATTAAATCAATATCCGATTTAATGAACCGGTTTAATTCTAAGCCCGCCAGTATTATCAACCGTCCGATCGAAAAATCTGGATAACATTAGAATATACATATCGAAATATGTACACGTAAATTATTAAATCAATACTTGATTTAATAATCCGGCTTAATCCTAAGCCGGTTAGTATTATCATTCGATCGAAACCCTGTATGTATAAACATACGGCCACCACATCGTTTCTTCTGAATCAGAGAAACTCTTTGTGTGATTCTAAAGACTCGACAGTACGCTGGCAGTGGGTTTAACCACAAGCATGTCAGCGGCACTAGCTGTACGTAACGGCTATCCAGGTACCTGTCGAAAAGAAGGCCGACGAGTAAGCTCGTCCAGACCCCTACTGAGTTTATCCATGACAATCTCCGTACAATCCAGTCTTTTCTTCTAAGAGTATCGCATACCGGGTCTAGGGAGTGGTAAACATCAGACCCCTACTGACCCGATAAGTCGTGTCGATTTAGCTCATGACCAATCTGAGAAACTACTGATCTAACCATCAGTAGTTCTCAACTGCCTTAGCCAATGTATTATGGTTCTAGCCAACCGGACACTGTGCGATATCGACACCCAATACCGGGAGAGACGAATCCCTGACAATCACTCACTGCCTCCATATGGCTCGGGACTGCACCCAACCAAAACCTGTTTGCACGGCTCAGTAGAGCCGTGGTAGGGTAGTGATCAAAGCACAATAGGAACTCACACGAGACAAATAATGACCTCCGGTCCTAAGACTAACATATACTTATGTCACCTGAGAACCGCTATCTGACGATATGTATAATACCATCTAGAGGTTCTCGGCGAGTCCGTCCAGTGTGCTCACCCCCAGTGAGCACCTGTATACAATCTTAGGTGATCACACCAATGGTTGTGGGACCAACAACCGCCCTTCGTCGGGGTCTAGAAACGTATACACAAGTCTACTCTGGGGTATCGATGTCTGATCTCGATACTCCTGCGACTTGGGACCTTTAAGGATGTGCTTATCGACTACCTAGCTCCCGTAAGTATGATCGCCATCATAACGCTGGTAGTCAAGAAAATACCTACGGGCTTTATCAACATGTAACCGCCATAAGTTATATCGAGTATAACATATGCACATGTTAAAATAAAGTCAAACCATAATAGTATACTATTTTATCGAGTCTTTATCAATATGTGCAATCAATATAAAGTATCAATAGAAAGAAATACACATGTCAAGAAAAAGACGACTCAAATAATATACTATATACAACTGAGCAAGATTGTCCTGTATGTATATATCCCTAGCATCCTATGCAATACAGGCCTCTAGGGCATACATATCCTACAGTACTTGCCTCTGGTAATGGTTTTATCCGTTACCATAAACCATTTGAGTCACGGTTATGACCATTACAGGTCTGTTACGCAAAACTCCGTAACCATAGGTCCGGTAACAAATTAAATCGTTACCATAGATAAATATGGTAACAGTTTAATACATTACCATAAAGGAGGCATTACCAATATTGGTTAAGATTATTGAACCAATTCTGGATGGGGCCCACATCTGTTGTAACGGTCATAATGGTCACCATTTGAAAAGGTAACCGTTAAAGCCGTTACAATTAGGAAGATATGATGACGATTTTCACCGTTACCATATCTTATAAGCTAACTGATACCTGATGTATTTCATGTATCAGTTAGCTGATACCTCTATGGTAACGATTATACTCGTGACCATAGGGAAGTGGTCACGGTTATAACCGTTACCACCGAAGAACCAATTTTTTTTTTAAAACAGAAAATTCTGCGCTTCACACACGATACTTTCAATCACAAACAACAACAGATAATAATATTCAGAATATCCAATCTCACATATTTATAATAAGAAACAAGTAATATTTGATAGCTTATGGATTTCGATGATCCATTTATTTAGTTTTGATGATAGTTTAATTATGAATAATTTGTTTAGTGTCACTTACTTATCTTCCCTATCATATCGACACTAAACTTGTATACACTTGTTGTTTAACTTTCTTATCATATATCCTGTGTATAACGAGTAATATATCAATATCTCATACTATACTTGTGTTATATTCTTGATATCGATATATTACTCTTATTCATTGTTTTGGTAATTCACACTATGAATTTGTATATACATGTGATCTATATTTTACTTCTCTTATACTATGTATATATATTTAGTATATCAATATCTCATATTTTGAGTTTGAGTTATATCTTGATATTGATATACTATTCATGATTGTGATATCAAAAACAATGAATGTTATGTTTGCTTTAGTGCCCTCAAGGAAATTATTGTAATCGCAGGAAGGAGATTATGATGATTGAGGGAGAACCTTTACAGATAGAACGGTTATACTCGAAATGATACTATGCTATCTAGTTTTAATTTATCATCATGTACATGTATTATGTGATATTATGGATCGCTATTACATATTGATAGAGTCCATACGATTCATACTTGACTACCAGAATTATTATGGCGATCACACTTGTGAGAACTGGATAATCTATAAGCATATACTTAAATGTCCTTAGTTGTGGGAATATCGAGACCAGGCATTGATATTCCAGAGTAGACTAACGTATATGTTTCTTAACCCCGATGAGGGGTATGGCCGGTCTCACAGCCATTGGTGTTAGTCAGTCACCGAGATTGTATACAAGTCGCCGAGAACATACTAGATGGTATTATACATATGTCAGATAGTAATTATCTGGTGACATTAGTATAGATTAGTCTGTCAATCTGAGATCGTTATTTGTCTCATGTGAGTTCTCATTGTGCTTTGATTACTACCCTACCACGGCTCTACCGAGTCGTGCAAATATGTTTTAGTTGGGTACAGTCCCGAACCACATGGAAGCAGTGAGCGGATCGTCGGGGATTCGTTTCCCTCGGTATTGGGAGTTGATGTCGCACTTTGCACGGATGACCATCACCAGAAATTCTTGGCCAAGGTGGACGAGAATTACTGATTGTTGATCAGTAGTTTCTCGATAGGTGATGTGCTACACACTGACACGACTTATCGTGTTGTTAGGGGTCTGATTTTGTCCACTCCCCTAGGCCCAATATGTGATACTCATTAAACGAACAGACCGGACTGTACGGTATGTGTCACCTACAAGCTCAGCAGGGGTTCGGACGGGCTTGCTTGTCGATCCTCCTTTCGTTCAATACCTGAGCAGCCGTTACGTAAAGCTAATATTGCTGATGTGCTTATGGTTAAACCCACTGCCAGCGTATTGTCGAATCTTTAGAGTCTCACGCAGAGCGTTTCCTGGTTTTGGCAAAACGATGTAGTTGCAGTACATTGGTACACGCATTGGTCCGATTAAAACAAGTGTATTTTATACTTTAAAGGTAATTGGACATTTGTAATACTAGCCGGTCTTTTGAAAAGACGGATATTAAATCTACTATGGATTTAATATATGTTACATATATTGTATATATATAATTACTAGTATTATGTCAATTTATATTTTTCCACATATTGCATTTATATGCACATAGTATATATTTATTAGGATATGTTATTATTATGCTAGCATTATGTTACATATATATATTTATACATATTTATCTAAGTCATATCACTTGGTTCTCATTTAGCTATATTATGCCATGGATTAGCACACCCTAATCCATACTCATAATATGGACATATAGAGGGGAGAGAGTGGGATGGATACTTGGTTTTTGAGATGAAAATGGATGGATGAGATTTTTACAAGTTATGTTTAAACTCTAAACTTGTTAAAAATCTCTTCATAATTTTTCAAGCTCTTTTTCTTCATCTCCTTCCTCTAGCTCTTTACCTTCCACTAAAATGAAAAAGGAAAATAGGAATTTAAATGTGGGAAAATTATATATGAAAGAATACTACATCCTTAGTTCACTAACCTTGCAAATTAGTTATCTAAGTTAGCTTCTAGTATGAATCTTGGAGCCGTTGTCAAGAGCACTCAAGGTGGATCATCTTTAATGGAAGTGGGTCTTCACCAAGCTTGTTCATTCACTTAGGAGTCTACATGGAGTCTAACCCAATTGGAGCATATGAAGATGCTATAATGATTGTAAATTCCTTACCTTGTATGAAAACTCTTTGGTTTGTGTTTCTAGTTTGATGTTCTGGCCATAGTCCTTTTTTATTTGACTTGGAGATCCTTTTATTTTTGAAAATCTCATGGATGCTTGCTTGTAAAATATGGTAGAGAGCCCTAGGTCCAACATGTTCGTATACTTGTATTTACTATCTTGCATATTTTTCATAACACTGTATATGATATACTTGGTCATGTTTGAGATTGGTTTCAAGATATCCAGGATATCTCATGACACAAGCATAAAAAGGAGAAAGGAGATTATTGAGCTTAAACGGATATATCTAATGGAGGTTAGAGGATATGGACGAAAGCTTCCCAAATTGCATATCTAGTTTCGTGAGTTCAAACCACGTAGCCGAGAAACAAGGATTCAAGAGTCTAAGCTATGAATAGCTAAGAAGCTAAAAGCCAAGTCTAAGTTTGAAACGTCAAGTGTCGAAGCGAAGTTCATTTGAAGATCAAATATCGACTTTAAGACGTAAATGAGTGGAATGTCTTGTTCGAGTTTAAAGCGTCAAGTGTCGAAGCTAATTGAAAATCAATCGACCAACGCAAAGTTCAAGCGAAGCGCCAAAATTTCAAAAGCTCGTGTTGAAGTATCAAAAATTCAAGATTTCAAAGAAATGCGATATCGACATAGGATTCTATGTAAGTAATCTACTGAATATGGTTATTATCAATTAGAGGTCTTGAACACTCACACACGCTTGCATAAACGTTTTACATTGCATGAACTTTGGGGTTTTCAATGTATAATTGATTTTCATCATAAAACATAAGTTTCTGAGTTTTTACACTACAGACGTCTGTCCCCATGTGCTTCAGACGTCTATCGTCAATCTGTGATTTTACAAAAACCCTTAAATATCAGAAATATCAGTTTTCATACGTTTTGTGCTTCAGACGTCTATCTCTTGCTTATTCGGACGTTTATTTATTCTTTGTGTTTTCAAATGGCCTATTTTTATGAGATACAAACATCTGATATTCATTTGGAAAAACGTATGATATTCATTTGGAAAAACGTCTGAAGCAAGTTTTCAAAATGTTTTTTTTTGTTTTTCAGATGTCCGCCCATTGTTCTTCAGACCTCTGTCTGCGATCTGTGTTTTTGGTTGCCTTTTTAAAAATGATCGACAGACATCTGCAGCTATACGGGGCAGATGTCTGAAGAAGAAAGTTTTTGAAAATCTAGCCGTTGGGTTTTATTTTGTTAAAACTTCAGTCGTCTGTCCGATTGTTCTTCAGACGTCTATTCTTACTTTAAAATGCTGATTTGACTTATAACGGCTAGTTTTTTGTGTGGGGCTATAAAAGAGTTTTGAGTTGGTTTTTTGAGCTCCTATAACGGCTAGTTGCCAATATTTCTAAGTAATCAAGATAGAAAAATCCCATATCTTATATGAGTTCAAAATAGTTTTTGATTTGCTTATCCAAATCTCTCACATACACACACTCAAAAGCTAAATTTGATTTGCTATCTTCTTGAGTATATAGTGCTTCAATTGTAAAACTCTATTGAGAGTAATTGTGCTTCATTGTAAACCCTCTTCTTGTCTTTGTATGAGGATATCTTGAGTGCAAAAGATTCCTTTGTAAGAAAGAAGAGTGAGAGAAGTTTTTTTCTTTGTGTGAGGATCCTTGAGTACATGGTGCCTTTGTAAGGGAGAGAAACTTGTAAGGGATAGAGTCATTCGTGTGTTGAGTGACGTGTTATTGCGGATGCATAACATATTTATCTTATCGGAGACGTGATTAAGTGGAACGAGCTCATACGCCTAAAGAAAGTGGACTGGGAAATCTCTGGAACCACTCTAAAAATCTCTTGTGCCTTGAGTTTGCAATTTCTCTATATTTCTCCTTTATTACTTGCCATTTATATTGTGCTTAATTGATTGCAACTTTTCATTAATAGAAATTTCATGCTAGATTATCTTTGCTCTATATACTCATTCTTGCTTGATTGTGATCTTTATCTCTTGATATATGTTATAATTCACAATTGTAGTTTGCTTAGTATTATATCATCTTGTCTCACATTGCCTGAGCTTTACAATTGAGGTTTTTGATTATCAAGAGTATTGGTTAGAATTTTTAATTCGAGTGTATAGTTAGCATAGTCCTATACACCCCCTCTAGGACTATTTATGTTAGCTTCCGCATATTTTCAATATTAATCGAATCGCAAGCAATAACAAATAAAAAAATATATACAATCCATAGAATCAATAAATCAGCTGACAAACAAATGTTTGTATCAATAAAAAAAATAAGTCTATGATCCACGAGACGATCCACCTCCATCATCTCGTGGCTTGAAGAAACTCCCTAACTCCTCCCGTATGGTCTAGCAGATGGACTCGGTGTGCAACTACCTCAGATCCTGGACCTCCGCCATAAGATTCTGCAGTTGCTCCCGTGTCTGCTTATGCTTATGTAGATGCCGTGCCACCTGGTCACGGAGCTGATAGATCTTCTCCTGCGACGCAGCTACCGCATCCGCCTGCATCTGGGTCACGGTGTACTCTTGGACGGACGCACGCCTAGCAAAGTGTCGGTGGGCCCCGGGACCAACCGTGTGCTCCAACCCATCATGATGCCCGCCGGATAGTGAATCCAGGATAGAGACAATGTCGGTAATTGGGTCGTCGGGGCCAAGCCCTAAGGCGTCCGTCCTCTCCTAGAATTGAGTCTGTAAAGAATACACACACGTGTTAACTTAAACTACAGGATCAATTTAATTATATGAACATCACCATGTACTCGTCCATGCTCCTGTGTAACGTGGACCATTCGTTGGCAGTATTGTAGTTGGCGGGATCTTTTCGTTTCAACGATAAAATTAGGATTTATTTTAATAAGTAATTTGCGACAAAGAAAATATATATTTTTAAATGTCGAAATACTCACGAGCCGGTGCTGAATGCTAGCCTGCGAAGGCTTTCCTTGGATCAAGACAGCGTGGTTTCTGACGCCGTTGTTCTGGTTCTCCTTGTTGGGAACCGACGCCGCCTTACAAATATAAAGAAGATTATATTATATAGTTCAAAATATAATTTCATGTTATATTATTATAATCTTAAAAATTAAATTTATACCCGAACTTCCTCGCGCTTATAATACGCGACCAGCCGTGGCCAATCCTCTCTCGGGACATCCAACGCTATGGCATCTATCATCACGCTCTGCTCCTCTTCAGTCGTCGCGGCCCAGGAAATGTAAAGACGAGTCTTTACGTCACTTCGGCGTCTCCTATTAAGATCCTAACACTCGGATATGACCTAGGAAATAGGGCGATATGGATTGAACAACATGTGCATGACGTCCTCTCCGGTGACGCCTGTCACGCCCCGCTTCCCAGTAGACGGAAACGATGATATGGTAAACCCACGGCATATTTATTCGGAGAAAGTTATTCCCTAAATAAATATACTAAGCGTATTGAAACAATAATATATAATGCATGAATAAAAGGAGACTGTAATATTTTCAGCAAACATCTTTATTTACATTCAACTTGAAATATTTACAGGTTCATGAGTTCAACTGGAAAGTAAATACAATAAAAGAAGATGCCTAAATATATGGTATACATAAGATGAAAGAAAAGGAAAGTTAAGCTAATCTCGAATAGCTATCTAGTCGTAATCTTCCTCTGTAGCCTCCATTTCCTCCGTCTCGACCGTATCTGACGAATATTCCAAGAAAACAAAGGTGAGTGGAATGTCCGTCAGCGAACTAGCGCTCGGTAAGTCCTAAAGGTAGAATAAGAATGGAAAGTGACAAGTATATAATATAAGAAATAATGTAAATGACCAGTAAAAAGTGCGTAGATCTGAATATGGGTATATGTATCTATAAGTCTCTATATGGTCATTATATTAACGTTAAGTTCCAAGTATGAATGTCATTGCAGCCGTAGAAGTATTCATGATCTCAAGAGTGGGGCCCCAGGAGCAAGGAAACATGAGCCCATTTTATGTGTTAGCATCGGGACGACCCGGCTGAGATTCAAGTAAACGAAAAAAATAGGTTAATACGGGACTCCTGAAGCTCCGTTGGATTCACACAAGAAACTATCCCAAACACCCCGAATGTAATATATATTATAATTGTAAGACAGTAAGATAGCCTTAGTTAATTTGATTGGTTGATTATAACATGACTTGATCGACACTATAAATTGCAAAAAGTGAATAATTAAGCCGAGTGAGTCGAGTAAGGTGCAGTCGTGTCAATTGCAATATTGGGTCAAGTCAAGTTAGTCAAGTAAATTGAGTTCGAGTTTACGTTCAACTTTAGATTCGAGTTGGGTTAGAGTTCGAATTTGGGTTCGAGTTCGAGTTTAGTTTCAAATTTGGATTCGAGTTATAGATATTTCTTAGAAATGGATTTAACTGTTGAAATTTTAAGATCGGGAGAAATCGGGCAACTGCTATACATGGACGGCAGGATTTGTGTTTTTTTCTAAGACAATTGCCATTGATAACTCCGTTAACTTGTCTAACCTGAATAGACAAGCACTCACTTTCTCCGGCTCGCTGGGGCTCAAGAGAATTTGATTCCGCTTAAACCTATATTAATTTTGAGTTCTTAAATATTTATATTTTGTTGTTTACATTATATGTATATTATTTGCATTTCTCAAGGAGGTTTATGAAAAATACTTTAATATTGTTTAAAAATAACCTCGATGGTGATTCATGATATTTAGAGTTTTTATGAATATATATTTTAATTTTTGTTGTATTTTACCGATGAAACCTAACTTTAAAAGTTTATGGTACTTTTATGAAAACTACTACTTTTGGAAACTTGGTGGTATTTTATTAAAATTTTAATCTTTCATTTTAAAAATATAGTTTCATAATTTGTTTTTATTGAAAATACGGATTCATAGTCTTATATAATTTTCCAAAATTTAGTTTTGTTTAGAAAATTCGTATTTCTTAAAAAACCTTATTTTTATTTTCTTTCGAGACTGAATACTCCTGAAGAGTTCTGCATCTCGCTCTACTATTCCAAAAATATGCGATAATCTATATCATCCATTAGCGGGTCTCTTAACGAGAGTTGCAGAGACATAATTTCAAAAGAAGGTAAAAATATCGATAAAAGAAATCTTTTTGTAAAACCGTGGTATTTTAATGAAAAACTTATTCTCTTAAATTAGCCGTACATCTAAAACTTGTGATATGAACCAAAAGTGTGCGTATGGGCTAGGACGTTACCCCGTGAATTTTTCTAAAGGTATATATTCTAGTTATCAAAATAAATGTTATGGTATTTTTCTGAAAAGGTTCAATATAGGCGTATTTCACTTGAATTTCGAATTTCATGAAAAAGGGTAAAAATGCGAACAACATGTTAAGATGGTATTTAAAGGTTTTTAATGAATAATTACCCTTGGTGAAGGTGACAAAAGTTGTTTAGAATAAAATTAAACGAGATAACTTCGCTTGTCGATATTTTTTTTAAGATTGGTTTTTGAGATGAAAAGAATAAGAGAAAAGGGACTTACGGGTTCTAGATCATTTAGAAAAGAGTAATGAGAGGAAAAAGGTCTTCGTGGCATCGCGGTTTCGTCAGGAAATGCTCCGGTCGTCGAGATTTGGTTTGCTACTCCACCTGCTGCTTAACTCAACTTTACACTTAGAGAATTTTAATAGAAATTTCAGAATGGGGGAGAGCTAAGACATGAGATGGTATTTATAGTAAAGAATTTAGGGTATGAGAATTAAAAATTTGAATAAAAAGAATTAAAATGGTGTTAATTAGAGATTTGAAGAGTCTCTGTTTGATTGCAGGAAAATCAAATAATGCAGGGGAGTATATGAGAGCAGAAGAGACGTGTGCAAAGCACGGAGGCTATAGGTCAAGATCTGACCACCGGTAGCGAGTGGATTGGTGAATTGGGCGGTTGGATTTTGTCCAATCGTCTCGAGATTCGTGCCACCTGCTTTAATCAGTGTAAACTCCGCTTTTATCCCGTTTGATTTTTCTGAAACTTTTCAATTCTCCGTGTATTGCGCGTGCTACTCTTGAGCTTCTGAAAAGTAAAAAAGAAAAAATATTAAAATTAATTGGGACTGATGAGAATCGAACACACAGGCCATGTCACAGCAGTGCAGAGGCTTTACTAGTGAGCTACAAGTTACTTCTTGTTTTTATTGAATAAAAATAACTTATAACTCCTAATCAGACTGAAGTACCCTTTCTATACATTAAACTAATAAATTTTGTACATGGATTTTTAGAGTCGTTACAACACCGATGAATTTGTAGTGTCTCTCGGCCTGAAATTACAAAATTTTAAGTAAATAAATAAATATATATTACGACAATTGAAATTTCAATATATAAAAGGGTATGTGATACTGCAGCGTTTGCGAAAAACTACCAAACTAACTTAGTCTCGTGCGCGATCCACCTCTGATGGAGCGGGTACTAATAGTAAGTATGGATCTCCACTCCCATGTAGTCCCCCAGTTGGTCGAGTAATCACCAACAAGAACATCTTATTTTTTCCACTCCGGCGTCCATAGACCAACGCCTGTGGCCGGCCTGGAGCAGACGGGTGTAATAAGATCGCTCTTCCAAACACTGGTGGAGCCTGTAAAAAATAGATATACAGACTGCGTCATAACCCTCCATGGCAGCAGGTTATATATAGTCACCACAACGGGCCAAGTACTATGTGTACACCCACCACGAACAATCTCAAATAGACTGAAACCGTCGCTCGCAATTCCCAGCCTCATGTTGTAAGGGTCTGCACTGAATGAAGGATATTTTTCATCTAAAACTTTCCACGATATCGAATCTCTAGGATGACCAATTTTGCTTTCTTCAAGAGCCGCTTTATGGTGTATAGAGTGTTTTTCGTCACCCCGTTGAGATGGGAAATACGCGTTGCTTATCAGGCATATTACAGATTCTCCCTGTCTAGGGTAGACTGGGGTATATTAATTGTGGGGATCTGAATCACCGACAGCCGCAAACTAAACTGTTGTTAATTACCTCTCGTTTTTGGAGCGAGAGAACCTCCGATTGACGGGTAAAACTGTTCATGCGAGCTCAATGTGCAGTGTGCGTGTGTTGTGTTTTGAAGGGGACTTAGAAGTATCGGGGGCCTCGCACGGTTTATGGGGGTCCCGCTATCAGAATTGCGGGTTGGGTGTCAAGGTGGTTAACAGCCTTCCTACGGGATGCAGGGTGCGGGGCAGCGCCCCGGTAGAAAATTTTTCTAACAGGGGACGTGTTTTGAGTGTGGAGCGTGAGGGAAAAAGAGGGGTGAGGAGCGTCCTAAGGATGCGTGAGTGGGCGCCCGCGGGTCACGTGCGCGGCACGCGACCGCTGGAAACATCAGCGGAGAAAGGGGCTTATCCCCTGGGCTGGGAGTTGAACTCCCAAGGGGTTTTAGAGTTAAACTCCTAAACAGGAATTAGGTATGGAATTGGAGTTAAACTCCCAAAAGATTTGGATTTGGAGTTAAACTCCTATGTAAGAAATTGGATATGGAGTTGGCGTTAAACTCCTAAAAAGCTTAGATTTAGGGTTAAACTCCTAAAAGGTCTGGATGTGAAATTAAACTCATTTGAGAATTTGGATATTGGAGTTGAACTCCTCTAAGATCTTCGAAGATGATCAAAGAGGACCCATTTCTTCTCTCTGGAGCCTCGGATTCTCCCAAAGTGGGATTTTTGGAGAAAAAGGGAGGTGGGATTAAAAATCTCTCTTTTAGGGATTTAATGGGAGATCTGAACTCCCCTTCAAGGGTTTTATGGTGAAAAACTATTTCTTTTTGGAAAAAAAAAGAGTTAAACTCTTGATTTAATTGGAAATGAAAAGAAAAGAAAGAACTTGGGAAAAAGGAGATAGATGCACAAACCCAATTTTTTTTTTTGAGAGAGTGAAAAGTTGTTCTTGATTTTTTCATCATGTTTCCTTTTTATAGGCTACACACTTTATATATAACCCATTGAGCTTTTCTAAATCGCACTTGTGTTTCCCCATACCTCACGTGCTTATTTCTTTTTGCACATAAGCTATGGGGTTTACAAAATTTTGGTTGTTTACCCATTTTTCATACATTTAATTCTTAAAAAAAATTAAACTAATTTATTGCCTTCTTTTGGCATGGAGTCGGCCCCTTCCACGCTCGGTCTTGACTTGGGCTTGGGCCTGCCTGCTTGGGCTCCGGCCTACTTGGCTGGGGGGTGACTGACTTTGGCTTGATCAACCGAGGTATAATTTTTTTACCCCAATAAAGTGCCCCCATCAATAAATGCACACCGCGTGTATGAATTGTGTGCATGAAATTGATAGTTTTTGTTCTATATGGAGATTAATTTGATTTGGTTCCCTGTAGAGGGTCGATACTGCTCTTTTAGTGACATGGATGGTCGGTGCTGCCATTTTAGCGACATGGACGGTCGGTGCTGCCATTTTTACAACTTAGACGGTCGGTGCTGCCATTTTTGTGACTTGAACGGTCGGTACTGCCCTTTTTGTGATTTGGATGTTCGGTGCTGCCCTTTTTGCGACTTGGACGTTCGGTGCTGCCCTTTTTGTGACTTGGACGGTCGGTGCTTGATTTGATTTGCTCTGCTTCTTGCGGTGTCGGGGTTGATGTTGACTTGCTTCGCTTCTTGCAGTGTCAGGATTTGATTTGACTTTCTCCGCTTTCTGCGATGTCGGGATTTGATTTGACTTGCTCCGGTTTCTGCGGTGTCGGAATTTTATTTGACTTGCTTCGTTTTCTATGGTGTCGGGATTTGATTTGTTTTTGGGAGTTCCCAACCCGTCCAGTGGTACTTTTGAGCTTGGAAGCGCTACTGAGTGGGACGTTGATTTAATCTGTTTGATTTCTACCTTATTAGGCGGGACTTTTGAATTTGAGAGGAATTTGAAATTTGGATTTTATTTAGCATCAGTATTCCTGCATTGGAATAATGCCAGGAGCAACTCATCATTTTCTCTGGGAGGACTTGGGACTTGGGATTTTGGTCGGCACCAGAACCGCTAACACTGAAGTGTAATGCCGGGAGCGACTCACCATTTGCTGTTACCCGTTGGGGAGCGATGGCTTAGGAAATAGGTTTAGATCTCTATCACCTAAGGCTTTTCAATGTTATGAGCCGTAAGGGTCTCATAAAAGCATTTTTCCCTGCAAGTCGAGAGGATCTCGCTAGTGTACTTTCTCCCTAGGAATCGCAGGGATTCCTAAGTGTATTGCTCATTTGTGAGTCGTAAAGATCTCACGAGGGGATTTTCTCTTCACAAGGTCGAGAGGACTTTGCGAGTATATTTCATCTCTTTTCACGAGTTTGTGCCCTTTCGGGTTTTCATAAACTCGCCGGCAGTTCTGCTGTTTTTACTCACGGAGCCCGTTCGGGTTTTCATCTGTGCCCATTTTGGTTATGAACATACCTTTTTTTTCTTTTTTCTTTTTTGCTTCATCGCAGGTAGGATTTCAGATGTAGTGTTGGGGTAAAAATTTATACCCCAGTTGACCGAGTCAAAGTCAAGGTCAACCCCAAGCCAGGTGGGCCTAAGCCCAGGTCAAGCGGGCCCATGCCCAAGTCGAGCCCACGGCCAGCCTCCCCATGCCAACAACAAAATCATGTAATAAATAATTTCTATGTAATTTTTTATACATGAATGTATACAAAACGGGCAGAAAGCCAAATTTTTGTAAGCCCGTGGCTTATGTGCAAAAATGAAATGGCACATGAGCCATGGGATAGGCAAAACGCCATTTTGTAAAGCCCAAGGGGCTATATGTAAATATGTAAGCCTATAAAAGGCAACATGATGAATAAAAAAACAACACTTTTCATTCTCTCAAAAAAAAACCTAGGGTTTGTATTTCTTTCCCTTTTCTGAAGGTCTCAAACCTTCTTCTTTCTTTTGAATTAAATCAAGAGTTTTACTCTTCCTTTTCAAAAACAAGATAGTTTTTCACCACGAAACCCACAAAGGGGAACTTGGATCTGTCATTAGATCTCAAAAAGGAGAGATTTTGAGATCTCACATCTCTTGATCTTCAAGATCCAGCTAACAGAGAAGGAAGAAGAAGAACCCCTTTCACTTAACCCCTAAAAAAACACACACTCAGGAGTCTAACTCCTCTCTGATTTCTCTTTCGAGAAATTTTTGTAGGCTAAAAGCCTCATTTTCTCGCCGGCGCTTAAGCGCAGAGCGCCCGCATGCCGACACGTGGCGCGCTTGCGCTCAAGCGCAAACGTTCGAGCGCAAGTCGCCCTGGTGCCGACACATAGCGCGCTTGCGCTCAAGTGCAAGCGCTCGAGCGCAAGTCGCCCCCTTGCCGACACGTGGCGCGCTTGCGCTCAAGCGCAAGCGCTCAGGCGCAAGTCGTCCCTTTGCCGACACGTGGCGCACTTGCGCTCAAGCACCCAGCGCTCAAGCGTAAGTCGCTCCCGTGCCGACACGTGGCGCACTTGCGCTTGAGCGTCAGGCGCTGAAGCGCAAAGCGCCCACGTGCCGACAAGTGGCGCGCTTACGCTCAAGCGCCCAGCGCTCAAGCGCAGAGCACCCACGTGCCGACACGTGGCACTCTAGCGCCTGAGCGCACAGCACCTAGGTGCACAGCGTCCAAGGTGCTGCCCCCACACATCCCTTGGATGCCTTTCCCCCCTCTTTTTATGTATATATATTCATATATATATGTATACATATTCGCACATACACGTGCTCCACGACACTGTCCCTAGCCCGCTATCCGGGTAGCGGGACCCCGTAAAAACTCTGCGTGGCTCCCGATATATCCAAAACCCCCTTTTAAAACACAACACACGCACATTGCACATTGAGTTTGCATGACCAGTTTAACCCGTTAATCAGAGGTTCCCTCGCCCCAAAGGCGAGGGGTAATTAACGGCAACTTAGTCCGTGGCTGCCGGAGATTCGGATCCCAACAATCATTAAACCCCGGCCTACCCTAGGCAGAGGGAATCTGTAGTATACGCCTGACAAGCGCGCGCGTATTCCCATCTCAATGGGGTGACGAAAAACACCCTACAGATTTTGGCACGCCCGGTAGGACCAATCTCTCCTCCCATATTTCGGGTTAAACATTCATGCGAACTCAATCAATATACATGTCTATATTTATACTAAAATAATGCTTTTTCATGCAGATTTTCAAGCAAATCACCCTCCGACGATGTTTTCGATGATGAACTCAGCTCCCGTCTCCTACACGATGAGGATAGACTCTAGGACGGTCCTTCCGGCCAGTCTCGGGCGACAATGGGAGGAGTTCATACCAATTGGCACCATCCCAGCTCCTAGAGCTCCAGCAACAGACAGACCGGTCTCGAAAGGCAGGAGACCGAATGTGGTAATCTCGAGGGTGCCCCAACCCAAACGTAAATCGGTGTATGGACGGCTTTCCATGGCCCCAACTAGGGGCAAAGCCATCGGAACAAAAGAAGTTGCCAGACGTCGTTGGCAAGCCCAGGCGATACCTCCGACGGACACGCGGGCAGATGTCTTCTCAAGCATCCCCATCACTCGGCCTATGGCGGCTTCCCAAAGAGCAGAAGCCTGCCAAGCGCTTAAGGCAGAGAAGCTGAGGCAAAAGCAGCTCAGATATAGAGCCAACAAAAGAGCTAGGGCTCTGGCCATGTTAAAATTTATGAATTTCCAAAGCCCGGACCGCTCCGCGAAGCCAGCTGCCAGTGATGAAAGAATGGTCTGAATGTGTAATCCATACTGTCTATATGGCCGGATATGAAGAAACGAACCCTCCTCTTCTTCACAGCCATGGTGATGATATGGTTGACGCTACCCAGCATCGGCTCGATCTAAATGATGAAGAGCCCGCTCAGGACGATAAGCCAGAGGATCCCGTGGTTCCTGCGGAATTGAGCTCAGGCAATAAAGATTACCCGGTTGTCATAGCCGGAACTACAGAACAAGCATTATTCTAATGGCTTCAAAGGCAATTTCAGGACAGGGATGAGAAGATGGCCGAGGTCTATTCCAAAGTCGACGAGCTGGCAAACGTCGTGGCAGATCTCATGACCCAAGTCGCCCGATTACGATTGCAGCAGGGTCAAATTTTGGTTCACGAGCCCGGAGGCAGCCAATTGATATCCCCTTCAACCTAACAGCAGAGCACCTTCGTGAAAAACGGCCGCAATCAGCCTCTAGTCCCTCCGATATATACGCCAGCGGGGAATCACCTCTCAAAGAGAAGCTGGAAAAGGTCTATTCCTTCAAAAGGGAAAAAGTCCACAAGATATTCAGGGACGCCCTAAGAAACGGTCTACAACTGCCGGAATCAAAGAGACTGCAAGAAGCGAACATGACCGATGACCCAGAATATTTCCCCTATCACAGGGTGATAGGCCATGCCATTGAGGACTGCTTCGTCTTCAAAGATTGGGTCGAAAGGCAATACAAGACGGGAGAGATAGAACTGTCTAAAGGCACGTTAGCAAACAGTCAAGCTACGACCGCCGATTTCATGCAAATGGAGACCGAAGCCTTTCGGGAACCTAATCCTCCCAGACATGTGCCATTATCTGAAAGGGGCGAACCAAAGACCGATTGGCCTTGAGGACCAGCATCAATAAAGGCACCTATGCCAATGGAGAGAAAGAAAAAGGTATACTCCTTCAGGAGGGATGAAGTCCGCAAAATATTCATGGACGCCTTGAACAACGGTCTGCAACTGCCTGTTCTGAAGAGTCCACAGGAAATGAACATGACCGGCAATCCCGTATACTGCCCATATCATAGATTGGTGGGTCATACCATCGAAGACTGCTACATTTTCAAAGATTGGGCAGAGGACCAATATAAGCTTGGAAAAACCTCACAATCCTCGGATGTATCGGCAAGCCACAGAGCTAGGTAATCAACACAGCTCCGCCAAGATCAAAGTTCAAGGAGCTGGGATAAGCAAAAAGGACCACCACGTCGTTAAACTGGGAACACCCGCTGACCACCACGTCATTAAACTGGGAATGACAGACCACCAAGTCTTTAAACTGGGAACGATCGACCGCCACGTCATTAAACTGGAAACAATCGACCTCTAAGTCGTTAAACTGGGAATGTAAATAAAATGTAAATAAAAAAATGTTTAAATAAAAGAAAAATAAAGAAAAGACGAAATGATGGGGCAACTCGCAATAAAAACCAGCGAGTAAAATAAAGATGAAAATAAAGCCGAAATGATTGGGCAACCGCGAATAAAAGCCGAAAGGATAGGGCAATCGCGACCTTCGCGATAAGAAAAGCCGAAATGATAGGGCAATCGTGATTTTCGCGATAATAAAAGTTGAAATGATAGAGCAATCACTATAAAACAAAAACAAAAAAAAGAACAAAAAAATAAAGGCGAATGATGGGTTGCTCCTGGCATTATTCCAGTGCAGCAATGCAAACGCCAAACAAAAATTCAGTTTCCCAAAATTCTTTCGCCCCTACGGTTAGTCCCCAAATTGACTGCCGTATACAATCCACGGGCTCAAATAATCCTCAGCATACACATGCCCCACCGCAACCACCATTTTCGCGGCTGGTCTTCGCCTTTGGAATTGTGCTTCATTGGGAAGACCTACTCATGTGTCCTGGCACATGTGCTTCAGTGTTAACAACGCTGATGCCGACCCCTATCCCAAAATTCCAAATCAATCCAGTAGACCTCTAAGTCTTTAAACTGGAAACAGATGACCTCTACGTCGTTAAACTGGAAACAGATGACCACCACGTCGTTAAACTGGAAACAGATGACCACCACGTCATTAAACTGGAAACAGATGACCTCTAAGTCGTTAAACTGGAAGACAGTAGACCTCTGGGTCGTTAAACTGGAAACAAATGACCTCTACGTCGTTAAACTGGAAACAGATGACCTCTAAGTCGTTAAACTGGAAACAGATGACCTCTACGTCGTTAAACTAGAAACAGCAGACCTCTAAGTCGTTAAACTAGAAAAAGATGACCACTACGTCGTTAAACTGGGCACAATAGACCTCTACGTCTTTAAAACTGGAAACAGATGACCTCTACGTCGTTAAACTGGAAAAGATGACCACCACGTCGTTAAACTGGAAACAGATGACCACCACGTCGTTAAACTGGAAACAGATGACCTCTAAGTCGTTAAACTGGAAAACAGTAGACCTCTAAGTCGTTAAACTGGAAACAGATGACCTCTACGTCGTTAAACTGGAAACAGATGACCTCTAAGTCGTTAAACTGGAAACAGCAGACCTCTAAGTCGTTAAAATAGAAAAATATGACCACTACGTCGTTAAACTGGGCACAATAGACCTCTACGTCTTTAAAACTGGAAATAGATGACCTCTAAGTCATTAAACTGGAAACAGATGACCACCACGTCGTTAAACTGGAAACAGATGACCACCACATCGTTAAACTAGAAACAGATGACCTCTAAGTCGTTAAACTGGAAGACAGTAGACCTCTAAGTCGTTAAACTGGAAACAGATGACCTCTACGTCGTTAAACTGGAAACAGATGACCTCTAAGTCGTTAAACTGGAAACAGTAGACCTCTAAGTCGTTAAACTAGAAAAAGATGACCACTACGTCGTTAAACTGGGCACAATAGACCTCTACGTCTTTAAAACTGGAAACAGATGACCTCTAAGTCGTTAAACTGGAAACAGAAGACCCCTAAGTCTTTAAACGGGAAACAGATGGCCACCACGTCGTTAAAATGGAAACAGTCGACCTCTAAGTCATTAAACTGGGAACGAGGGAAATCCACTCATATGTCCTCACGATACATGAGGAGAACAAACCTTTGTGGGATCCTTACGACTCACGAAGGAAAAACACCCTTAGGAATCCTCACGACTCCTAAGGAGAAAATACACCTGCGGGATCCTTACGTCTCGCAGGGAGAAAATGCTTTTATGGGACCCTCACGGCCCATAAAATTGAAAAGTCTTAGGTGATAGGGATCTAAACCTGTCTCCTAAGCCATCGCTCCCCAACCCTAAAGTGGCGAATGATGAGTCGCTCCTGGTACCATATTCTAGTGTAGCGATGCAGACGCCAACCAAATTCCAAATCCCATACCCCCAACGGCGAATAATGAGTCGCTCCTGGTACCACATTCCAGTGCAGCGATGCAGACGTCAACAAAGTCCTGAAATTTTTTCGGCCCTACGGTCTGGATCATGCATCCTGCAAAACCGTATACAATCCACGGGCGTAAAACAATCCCAATCGCTCAAAAAAAAAAAGATATTAAAAGAACGGTATGTCCACAAGCAAAATGGGCACGGATTAAAACCCGAAAGGGCTCCGTGAGTAAAAACAGCAGGACTGCCGGCTAGTTTGTGAAAACCCGAAAGGACGCAAACTCGTGAAAAAAGAAATGAAATGCACTCGCAAAGCCCTCTCGACTTTGTGAGGAGAAAATTCCCGCGTGAGATCCTTACGACTCACAAAGGAGAAACACACTTAGGAGTCCCCATGACTCCTAAGGAGAAAATGCACCTACGGGATCCTTACGACCCGTAGGGAGAAAATGCTTTGTGAGACCCTTACGGCTCACAAAATGGAAAAGCCTTTGGTGACAGGGATCTAAACCTGTCTCCTAAGCCACCAATTCCCAAATTCTCTCGGGGCACATGATGAGTTGCTCCTGGCATTATTCCAGTGCAGCAATGCAGATGCCAAACAAACCAAATCCAAATCCTCCCGGGGCAAATGATGAGTTGCTCCTGGCATTATTCCAGTGCAGCAATGCAGATGCCAAACAAACCAAATCCAAATCCTCTTGGGGCACATGATGAGTTGCTCCTGGCATTATTCCAGTGCAGCAATGCAGATGCCAAACAAACCAAATCCAAATCCTCCCGGGACAAATGATGAGTTGCTCCTGGCATTATTCCAGTGCAGCAATGCAGATGCCAAACAAAAACCAAATCCAAATCCTCCCGGGGCACATGATGAGTTGCTCCTGGCATTATCCCGGTGCAGCAATGCAGATGCCAACAGAAAACCAATTCCCAAATCCTCTCACAGACAGATGATGATTTTCTCCTGGTACCATATTCCAGTGTAGCGATGCTGATGTCAACTCAAATCAAACAAATCAAACCAACCAATTCCAACATCGACCTCTGCGTCAAACCAGCGACACTCCGTGCCGGGGAAAGGTCGACCAGCGACACTCCGTGCCGGGGAAAAGTCGACCACCGACACTCCGCGCCGGGAAAAAGTCGACCAGCGACACTCCGCGCCGGGGAAAAGTCGATCAGCGATACTCCGTGCAGGGAAAAGTCAAACAGCGACACTCCGTGCCGGGGAAAAGTCCACCAGCGACACTCCGCGCCGGGGAAAAGTCAACTAGCGACACTCCGCGCCGGGGAAAAGTCCACCAGCGACACTCCGCGCCAAGGAAAGGTCAACCAGCGACACTCCGCACCGGGGAAAAGTCGATCAGCGACACTCCGTGCCGGGGAAAAGTCAACCACCGACACTCCGTGCCGGGGAAAAGTCGATCAGCGACACTCCGTGCCGGGGAAAAGTCAACCACCGACACTCTGCGCCGGGGAAAAGTCAATCAGCGACACTCCTAGCCGGGGAAAAGTCAACCAGCGATACTCCGCGCCGGGGAAAAGTCGATCAGCGACACTCCATGCCGGGGAAAAGTCAACCACCGACACTCCGCGCCGGAGAAAATTCAATCCGCGACACTCCGTGCCGGGGAAAAGTTAACCAGAGACACTCCACGCCAGGGAAAAGTTGATTGTAATAAATTTGTGTGATTGTAATAAATCAAATCAAATAGTCCCCGGCAACGGCGGCATTTGATTGATAAGAATTCTCGATGTGTCGTATGAATTGTAAAGAAATCACAACCAAAAATTATTTGACCGCAATCAACTACGGTGTCGGATTGTAGTTAGTATGTGAGTGCGGATCGTCTACAGGGAAAGTGTAATCGTTCGTCTTTTGAATTAGATGAATTGAAACATTAAAGAAAGAAAACAACAATTCAAGATTTGTATTTGAAGTTCAAGAATTAGAAAAAAACTAGATCTAATAACAAGAAAAGATAGAATCAAGAATTGATAGTTTGATAATTTTTTTCCAAACCAAATCTCAAGAATCGAAATGAGGCTCGTAGGAATCGATCGGATCTATAGATGTGATGTAATCTTACAATTACGTATTCTTATCCTTCGATGAATTGATACTAGATCGATGATCATCGATGAGAATTAGGGATTTCTTGTGAAACTAGGGTTTCATCTTATCCCTTGTTCTTTCGTCGATGTCATTCACATTCTAGCCTCTAGCAATTTCAAGAAGCGATCGGATTTCCCCAATCTCGAGCGATGTCGATCAAGAAAGCATCGCAACGAATTGGGTCGTCGATTCTTGAACTTGCTAGGGTTTACAAACTCGTGGGATTCAAGAATCGATTACAAATTTGCTACATCATCATACTAAAGATCGTTTCGACTCCTTAACGAGCGGAGTTTTATTCACACATCACCACATAGACAATATTCAAGAATAGTAAAGATAACATGATGCGGAATTTAAAGAAAACAAGATAGAAGAAAATATCACCTTTTATTTAATCAACAATTTCAATACATTCTTTCAAGATCTACAAGAAGAAAGAAAATCGATCGTTGACTCGGCTTCGCTCGTCTCCGTAGATCGTGGATCTACTTTGATCTCTTGCCCGATGGAAGATCGGCTCGGCTCATAAAAGGTTGAAGGAATCTTGCTTGGCTTGCACTCAAGATCTTGAATTGTGGTTGGATTTAGGGTTAGGGTTTCCTACAAGCTTTCTCACTAAACTTGAGGAAGAGGAAGATGAAGAAAGAGAGAATGGCTAAAATCTAAGATGTTGAATCTTTTCCTAGATGCCAAGATGTAACATGATGTTTCAATGAATGAGTCTAGGGTCCTATTTATAGAACTTTCACAACCCTAGGTTTAGGTTTAAATTGAACTTTCCCTCCCAAAGTTTGTTGACAAGGTTTGTTGGGCTTTAGCTTAGGGTTTAAGCAAGGGTTTAGGAAAGTTCTAGAAGTATTAGGCTAGTTTAGGAGTTTGCTGATCTGGTGGAAGTGTCTGGAATCTTCTGGAAGTTTGTGTGCATTATTGAGCTGTGGGCACTGAATCAGGAGTTTTGGTGAAATTCGAGGAGCTGAGTCCCTAGGTCCACCGCGCAACCGCCGCATTAAGTACCTTTAGGCCGCTCTTCCGCCGCGCATTGATGGGCTTGGACCTTGGGCTTTCTTCTGTTGCTTGGTACTACTGTTTGGGCTTTTCTCTGATGTTTAGAATTTCAGTTTCCCTTCTGTGTTGATACCAGATTTGAGTTCAGTGAGTTTACGAGCAATTGTAATGGTCGAGCGATGTATCAATCGAGCAAGCTTTCCTTTTCCTGCCCATACCTCAAAGCACGGGTTGCAAGATATGGAAAATATGCTGTGTAATGCAATGCCGTCAATTTCCCTAGAAATGCCGGTTTTAAGGTCGAATACAAGTAATTTGATATTTTGCGACCGATTAGCTAATATGTGAATTATGAATACCGTATACTTCTATATGTATGCAGATGATAAGGAAATTGCCGGTTAAAATATGCAATATTTTCGACTGATCAAATACCCCCAAACTTAATTTCGATCGTCTCGAACGAATGTTTTATTAAAAAGAAAAAGAGAAGGAGAAAAGAAAGAAAGAGAAAAATCTAACTAGCACACTTTCGTAGGCAACACGATTGCACTGAGCACGTGCAACAAGCCTTTAAACCTCTAGGTGTCCCTAGTAGGAGGAGTGTTGTCTCCTGAGGGTTTTCAGCGGATTGCACCCACAAAATCCAAAAATAAAAGTAAGATCATGAATATTACATTTAAAGATAAGAATTGTAAAAGAAAAGCCTTGAAAATTAGGGTTTCCAACTAAGCTAGCTTTTCGGTTGTCATGAGCCCTATCTTAATGGTCATGAAAAAATGTTAGAAATCACGTCCTCCCTCAATAAAACATCATCTTATTCTTCATTCCTATCTTTATTCCAAACATCGATCATATCACCCTGCGTGTGTGTAAAGACATCCCTACACCCGGAGAATTCAATTCAAGCTATCATACCCTTGCCCATCGGCCTCAGTACTTCTTGGCAAACGAGATTGCTTACACACTTTCATGCGACCGTTAATACTTCTTGAGGTACTAACCGACCGATTACTAATGTGCTTGCTAACTTGGTGTATTTTCCTAGTCTTGCACTACCTCAGGCATAGCAGTAACTCCCAGACCAGTTGACCTTGGGGCACTAGGTGAAGAAGCACCCTTTTGCTATATATTTTTCTTGCCCTTGGTGATAACAAAAACCAGTATCCATTTTTTTTCACCATTTTTTTAAAACACACTTTTCTTTTTTCATACTTTTGGCTTTAAGACAAGAGCATTTCAAGGTATCCTCTACTATCCCAGGCTTTAAGATGCGTGTAAGTGCGAATAGCAGGGTATCAACGTTCAAAATATCTGGCTTCCAGAATAGAAACTATTTTTCAGACTTATTTTTATCCTCAGATTAGTGACGTCCTTCATCTTACTAACCCTTGGGACAACGGCTCATAACTACTTATTACTAGTTCGTATAAGAAAACTTCTAATTTTCTTAGTTTTCTAAAAATTTTCCAATCTCATGGATGTAATTGTTCACTGTCTAAACTTTCATTATTTTATTTATATACGAAAAAAAGTGTAAATATTAAAATTATTTTTATATTTGAAAATTTTTAAATTTTTATGGGTTTTGAAAAATTTTCATTTTTTATAGATTTTTTAAAAGAAATGTTTTGTGCTTATGCAGATGATATGCAAATGATGCGAAAATAAGCACAAACCTCCCCCAAACTTGTTTTCAACAGTGTCCTCACTGTTGCCGACAGTTATACCTACAAAAATCTGTAAATCTGGGAGGAATTATTAGTGGGGCAAACATATAAGTGAAGAACTTCCCCCAAACTTATTTTATTTACTCACCTTCATTCAAAAAAAAATGATGCAATGATATACTGGACATGAAAGTGAGACGGAAGAATTTTAATCAAAATAAACTGGCTCTTGTAAGAACAAGAGCTCCTCCGTGGGGTCAGTGGAAAAATACGGCTTTAATCTATGTCCATTTACTTTGAAAACAGTGCCGTTTTTACCATTTTCAACATCTACTGCCCCGTGCGGGTATACAGACCGCACAACAAAAGGTCCCTTCCAACGAGATCGGAACTTACCCGCATGAAGGTGTAATCGTGAATCATAAAGAAGGACTTGTTGACCAGGTAAAAATGTTTTCCTTACAATGTTTTTATCGTGAAAAACCTTAGTCCTATTCTTTGTGATTACAGCATTATCATAAGCTTCATCGCGGAGTTCGCTTAGCTCGTTTAGTTGCAGCTTCCGAAAGTTGCAAGCAAGGTTTAAATCAAAATTTATTTCTTTTATAGCCCACAATGCTTTATGTTCTATCTCAACAGGTAGATGACATGCTTTCCCAAACACTATCCTATATGGAGACATTCCTAGGTCGGTCTTATATGCAGTCCTGAATGCCCAAAGAGCATCCGTCAATTTGGTTGACCAATCTTTTCTGTTTTTAGCAACAGTTTTCTCCAGGATAAGTTTGATTTGTCTGTTTGAGATCTCAGCCTGCCCGCTTGTTTGGGGGTGATAGGGTGTAGAAAGACGGTGGTTGATTGAATATTTCCGCATCAGAGTCTCGAAAGATCTGTTGCAGAAGTGTGTCCCATTATCGCTAATAATAGCGCGTGGATGTCCAAATCGCGAGAAGATATTCTCTTTCAAGAACTTAATGACAACTTTCTTGTCATTAGTGCGACTTGGAATGGCTTCTACCCACTTGGAGACATAATCAACCGCCAGCAATATGTACAGATTCCCAAAGGAGTTGGGAAAAGGACCCATAAAATCTATGCCCCAAACATCAAACATTTCAACAACCAGAATGGGTTGCTGAGGCATTTCATTCCTTTGGGATATTCTACCCGTATACTGACATTGTGTACAGGTTTTGCAATATTCAAATGCGTCCTTGAATAAGGTCGGCCAATAAAATCCACATTGCAAAACCTTTTCCGCTGTTTTTCTTGGACCAAAGTGACCCCCACAGGCCTGATCATGACAAAATGAAAGAATACTCTTGAACTCTTCATTCGGGACGCACCGGCGAATGATCTGATCAGGACAATATTTAAACAAATAGGGCTCGTCCCAGTAATAGTGTTTTACTTGGGAAAGAAAGCGGTATTTGTCCTGTTTTGACCAATCGCTCGGTATAAGTCCCGTGGCATGATAGTTCACAATATCCCTGAACCATGGTTCAGAGGATACGCTCAAGAGTTGTTCGTCAGGGAACGAGTCATTGATCGGCAGGGTCACAGGGGAAGAAACGATGCGTGAAAGGTGGTCAGCTACTACGTTTTCACATCCTTTCTTATCTTTGATAACAAGATCGAATTCTTGTAAAAGAAGGATCCAACGTATTAGTCGACCTTTGGCATCTTTCTTCGCCAACAGATGTTTCAAAGCGGAATGGTCAGTATATACAACAATAGGTGAGCCGATTAAGTAAGGCCTGAATTTCTCTAATGCGAATACAACCGCTAATAGTTCTTTTTCTGTAGTTGTATAATTGATTTGCGCATCATTCAAGGTCTTACTAGCATAGTAAATCACGTGTGGCATCTTTTCAATGTGTTGTCCAAGGACAACACCTACTGCAAAATCAGATGCGTCACACATCAGCTTAAAAGGGTAGTCCCAGTTTGGTGATGATAAAACGGGGGCTGAAGTGAGTGAATGTTTAAGTGAGTCGAAAGCTGTCTCGCAATCCGAGTCAAAGTGGAAGGTCGTATCCTTGGCCAGGAGTAGTGTTAAAGGTCTAGCAATTTTGCTAAAGTCCTTTATGAATCTCCTATAAAAGCCAGCATGGCCAAGAAAAGATCGAATATCTTTGACGCTTCTGGGATGAGGGAGGTTTTGAATGACATCTACTTTAGCTCTGTCAACCTCAATGCCTTTCTGTGAAATGACATGTCCAAGGACTATTCCTTCTTGGACCATAAAGTGGCATTTTTCCCAGTTCAAAGTCAAGTTCTTCTCTTTGCATCGAGTAAGAACAGCGTCAAGATTCGCTAGGCATTCAGAAAAAGAATCACCAAAAATCGAAAAGTCGTCCATAAAGATCTCCAAGAAATTCTCTACCATATCAGAGAATATCCCCATCATACACCGCTGAAAGGTAGCGGGAGCATTGCATAGCCCGAAGGGCATGCGACTGTAAGCAAAGGTACCAAAAGGACAAGTAAAAGTGGTTTTATCTTGATCCTTTTTGGCGATGGGGACCTGATTGTAGCCTGAGTAACCGTCCATGAAACAATAGTATTGTCGTCCTGCTAAGCGTTCCAGCATTTGATCAATAAATGGTAGAGGAAAATGATCTTTCCTCGTAGCAGCGTTGAGTTTTCTATAATCGATGCATACACGCCACCCAGTTTGGGTGCGTGTCTGAATCAACTCATTCGCTTCATTTGTGATAACTGTGATGCCGGATTTCTTAGGAACGACGTGTATAGGACTTACCCACTGGCTATCGGAGATCGGGTATATAATACCACTATCTAAGCATTTGACGATCTCTTTCATGACAGCTTCCTTCATGACGGGATTTAACCGTCTCTGTGGTTCTCGGGTTGGTCTGGCATCATCCATCACATGTATATGATGTTCAACAATCAAGGGACTGATCCCTTTGATGTCCGCCATACTCCAACCAAACGCCTCTTTATTAGATCTTAATACCGATAGAAGTGCATTCTCTTGCTCTGATGCAAGGGAAGCGGAAATTATAACCGGTAAAGTCTCCTTCTCACCAAGATATGCATATTTAAGGTGAGAGGGTAAAACCTTGAGATCTAATTCAGGCGGAGAAATGATAGAAGGAAGGATCATAGAATGATTTTTGGATTTACAAAGAAGCTCAAAGCCTGTGAAAGATACAGACTCGGGGTGGAGAAAAGTCAGAAGTGCAGGACTCAAGTGTAAGTGAAGTGTCCTCACTAAGATCAAGTGTAAGATCAAGCAGAGATGTGCTAATGTCATCGAGATCAGTAAAGCAAAGTTCCTCGGCTCCACAACTTTCGGGAGCGATCTCATGGACAGAACACACATCTAAAATATGAGCACTAGGTTCTGATGGCTGACTTCCAACTTTGTAGATATTTAGTTCAATGGTCATATTTCCAAATGATAAGTTCATTGAACCATTTCTACAGTTTATAACAGCGTTGGAAATGGCAAGGAAAGGACGACCTAAAATCACCGGAATTTGGCCCCGGGGGTTTGCTACAGGATGTGTGTCGAGCACAATGAAGTCCACAGGGAAAACAAATTCCCCGACCTTTATCAACACATCCTCTAATTCACCCCTTGGTTTGGTGATAGAGCGGTCTGCCATCTGGAGAGTACAATGAGCAGGTTTCAGCTCTCCAATTCCTAGTTGCTCATAGACAGAATAAGGTAACAGGTTAACACTCGCGCCAAGGTCTAAAAGAGCACGATTTATGTTTTTACCCCCAATCGAAATCGATATTGTAGGACATCCTGGGTCCTTTCGTTTCTTTGGTAGCTGGGGAATAAAAGCAGTGCTGATATTATTAGCCATAAAGACCTTTTTCGGCACTTGAGTCTTCCTCTTCCTAGTGCACAAGTCCTTTAGAATCTTCGCATAAGCGGGGACTTGTTGAATCGCATTTAGGAGAGGGATATTGATGTTAACCTGTTTGAACATTTCTAAAATTTTCTCCATATGAGGACTCGTTCTGTTAGCCCTTAGCCGGTTCGGGTAAGGTGCTTTCGCAATAAGCGCGGGGTCCATCATAGGAGAAGGAAAGGGGGGTAGACGAGATCCCAAAAGAGGTGTGGGGACCGTCTGTGGAGAACTATAAGGGTTGGGTGAAGGTGTTGAGCCTAAAGGGAACTGGAGAATAGGCTCATGCGACGGTGGTTTGGTAGAAGAAGAAGGATCAGAAGGAGAAGTGTGTGTATGTGGAAAGGTCTCAGCCGGGGTTTTGACATGATTTTCAGTATTATCAATATCTTCCCCGACATTATTATTCAGCACTCTTCCCGATCTCAACGTAGTAATGGCATTTACATTGTAATGCCCAAGATTCTGTAGGGGTTGAGAGGGAAGTTTCCCTTTTTCTCTCGCACTCATTTCGGCTTTGAGGCGTGCGATTTCAGCTTCCATCGTTCTAATACTCTCAGCTTGTGACGCTGAGTTTTTCTTTATTTCACTGACGGAAGATCTAACCTCAGTTGAAACTTCAATGAAATTGGATAAAAGTGATTTCATGGTTTGAGTAAATTGAGAGAAATCGTCAGAACAGGACTGTATAGGATTAGACTGTGCAGGAGTGTTGCCCTGGTTTTGGAAATTTTGGGACTGGTAGGGGTGCTGAGTGAGTTGGAGGGGTTGCTGTTGTGGTGGAGGAAGAGCCCTTTGAAAGTTATTTGTGTTTGGAACCGTGTTTTGAGATTGATTTTGGTTCCAAGCAAAATTCGGGTGGTTCCTCCAACCCTGATTGTACGTGGAAGAATATGGATCGTTTCGAGGTCGTTGAAATGCGGCATTAGAATGCTCGTGACCTTGAAACGCCGAGTTTAAAGGACATTCTTCCGTTAAATTTGACGGATCAGAACAGCACCCACAAATAGTTTTGGGGAGTGATACCGGGTTTAGGGAGGCTGCTGCAAATTTGTGTTCCATAGCGTCGAGCTTCTTTTGCATTGCTGCCATTTCTGCTCGAACACCTATGGAAACATCTATTTGGTGTACGCCACCCCTATTCAATGGTTGGGTTCCACTCTCCCAAATTAGTGATTTTTCAGCGAACTCTTCTAAGTATCGCCAAGCTTCCCCATCGTCTTTGGTCATAAAAGTACCTTGACACATATTTTCAAGGCTCTGTTTAGTGCTAGGGTTACTGCCCTCATATATGATTCGGCAAAGCTCCCATCTCGGGATGCCGTGATGAGGACATTGAACCAAGAGATCCTTGAAACGTTCAAAGTATTTTGAAAATGGTTCGGTAGGGAGCTGGGCAAATTGGTTCAGTTCGCTACGGATTCGAGCCGTCTTTTGGACTGGGTAAAATTTCTTTAGGAATGCAGCGACGAATTCTTCCCAATTCGTAATAGAGTGTGCAGTAGTGTTATATAGCCACTTCTCGGCTATATCGCACAAGGTAAAAGGAAGAAGTCGTAGACGCATCGCATCCACAGAAAGTTGAGACGTACCCATCATTGCGCATACGTTTTCAAATTTGGTAGTGAAAACATAAGCGTCCTCGGTCTCGAGTCCGTGGTATTTAGGTAAAAGGTTGATATACTGGGGCTTGATTTCAAAGTTATCCCCATTGGCTGGTGGTGTGGATAAGCAGGTCGAAAGAGGACCTCTATGTGGATAGCATCTTTCCTGGAGAGAAATGTGGGGAGGATTCTGCGCACCAACGGACGGTGGCAGATTAGGGTTAAAGAAGTTTGATGGATTCGGATCCATCGATGTGGGTGTGGTAGTAGGTAAAGAAAAGGTAAATGGAGAATTATCGACTTCGGAGTCGATAAAAGGTACGCGGACTAAACAGGCACTAGAATCCCGTGTCCAGCCTATCTTGTACTAAAAAGGGTTAGTACAAGTGGCAGCGTTGGCTTATAATTAGGGGTAAAATGAATGCGGTGTTTGCTTTGAAAAGGGACGGATTTTGAAAAAATGATGCGACAACCAAATGCAGCACACCAACCCTAAAATCTAATGGTCACCTAGGTCCGGCTCTAGACCGCTCCTAACTGCCAAAAGACAAGTCGCAGGATAAATCCTCCACTGCCTCTTTGTCCCCCTGTGGCCGGATAAGTGCCAGGTAAGTGGAAAGGAACCACCACTACAGTGGACCTAATTAATAACCACTAGCCTTAGACACACTCGCCTTAGGCACCACAAGAAAACGCGGATAAGCAATGAATTACCCACGGCCCTCTCTTGTCCTAAATGAGCGCGACAGTCCTTAGAGTCATCTCTAGATTTCTTTTAGTTAATGGGGGTAAATGCGGATGCAAGTTTGGTGGTTTTCGGGGCCTAGGAAGGGTAATGAAATCCCCACCTAATTTGGATTTGGCCGTGCCCCTTAAATTCCGTATTTAATATGCAAAACAACCAAGAAAACAAAATCACGCACAATTTTAATTTGCTTTTGCGGCGCAGCTATTGTTTGCAAAGAATCCTGCAGAAAGGATTAGTTGGAGCTAAAAAGGGAGAGGGGAGAGAGCAAGAAATCACCTGCTGGAAAATTTTCCAGAGAACCCCCAAGACTGCGGCGGTTCCGCCGCAATGACCATGTATATGCCACGCTTCCGCGGCTTGTTGATTGGTTCACTGTACCAAATTTCTTCAGCTGCTTTCTGTTCCTATCTCCAGCTCTCTGGTATATCCCAAATAATTTTTCCACAGCTCAGAATGCTCCAGATCACCTTGCAATCAAATCACAACACACGTATAAGAGTTTGTACGAATTTTGATTTCAAGAAGTGAAACGTAATAATTCTTTCACTTCAAACTATAAAATGTAAACGAATTAACGCACGATCCCCAGCAACGGCGCCATTTTGATTGAAATAAATTCTCGACTTGGATGTAAATGTCAAATCAAATATTTAAATTGACCGCAATCAAACTACGGTGTCAGCTGTAGTTAATGAATGAGTGCGGATCGTCCACAGGGATCTCGAGATTCGTTTGTATTTTAATGTGTTTGAAATGAAATGTTAAGCAACAATAAAAGAAAACATGATTCAAGAATGATTTGTATTCGTGTGTCACTATTCTCTACTAAAGAATCAAGAAACTATAAACAATCAAGAATCGGGTTTCAATGGTATTTTCCAAACAACAATCAAGAATGATAGAGAGGCTCGTAGGAATCGATCGGATCTATAGATGTGATGTAATCTTACAATTACGTATTCTTATCCTTCGATGAATTGATACTAGATCGATGATCATCGATGAGAATTAGGGATTTGTTGTGAAACTAGGGTTTCATCTTATCCCTTGTTCTTTCGTCGATGTCATTCACATTCTAGCCTCTAGCAATTTCAAGAAGCGATCGGATTTCCCCAATCTCGAGCGATGTCGATCAAGAAAGCATCGCAACGAATTGGGTCGTCGATTCTTGAACTTGCTAGGGTTTACAAACTCGTGGGATTCAAGAATCGATTACAAATTTGCTACATCATCATACTAAAGATCGTTTCGACTCCTTAACGAGCGGAGTTTTATTCACACATCACCACATAGACAATATTCAAGAATAGTAAAGATAACATGATGCGGAATTTAAAGAAAACAAGATAGAAGAAAATATCACCTTTTATTTAATCAACAATTTCAATACATTCTTTCAAGATCTACAAGAAGAAAGAAAATCGATCGTTGACTCGGCTTCGCTCGTCTCCGTGGATCGTGGATCTACTTTGATCTCTTGCCCGATGGAAGATCGGCTCGGCTCATAAAAGGTTGAAGGAATCTTGCTTGGCTTGCACTCAAGATCTTGAATTGTGGTTGGATTTAGGGTTAGGGTTTCCTACAAGCTTTCGCACTAAACTTGAGGAAGAGGAAGATGAAGAAAGAGAGAATGACTAAAATCTAAGATGTTGAATCTTTTCCTAGATGCCAAGATGTAACATGATGTTTCAATGAATGAGTCTAGGGTCCTATTTATAGAACTTTCACAACCCTAGGTTTAGGTTTAAATTGAACTTTCCCTCCCAAAGTTTGTTGACAAGGTTTGTTGGGCTTTAGCTTAGGGTTTAAGCAAGGGTTTAGGAAAGTTCTAGAAGTATTAGGCTAGTTTAGGAGTTTGCTGATCTGGTGGAAGTGTCTGGAATCTTCTGGAAGTTTGTGTGCATTATTGAGCTGTGGGCACTGAATCAGGAGTTTTGGTGAAATTCGAGGAGCTGAGTCCCTAGGTCCACCGCGCAACCGCCGCATTAAGTACCTTTAGGCCGCTCTTCCGCCGCGCATTGATGGGCTTGGACCTTGGGCTTTCTTCTGTTGCTTGGTACTACTGTTTGGGCTTTTCTCTGATGTTTAGAATTTCAGTTTCCCTTCTGTGTTGATACCAGATTTGAGTTCAGTGAGTTTACGAGCAATTGTAATGGTCGAGCGATGTATCAATCGAGCAAGCTTTCCTTTTCCTGCACATACCTCAAAGCACGGGTTGCAAGATATGGAAAATATGCTGTGTAATGCAATGCCGTCAATTTCCCTAGAAATGCCGGTTTTAAGGTCGAATACAAGTAATTTGATATTTTGCGACCGATTAGCTAATATGTGAATTATGAATACCGTATACTTCTATATGTATGCAGATGATAAGGAAATTGCCGGTTAAAATATGCAATATTTTCAACTGATCAAAAGTCGATCAGAGACACTCCGCGCCGGGGAAAAGTCGACCAGGGACGCTCCGTGCCGGGGAAAAGTCAACCAGAGACACTCCGCGCCGATAAAAAGTCGATCAGCGACACTCCGTGCCGGGGAAAAGTCAACCACCGACACTCCACGCCAGGGAAAAGTCGATCAGCGACACTCCGTGCCGTGGAAAAGTCAACCAGAGACACTCCGCGCCAGGGAAATGTCGATCAGCGACACTTCATGCCGGGGAAAAGTCCACCAGGGACACTCCGCGCCGGGGAAAAGTCGATCAGCGACACTCCGTGCCTGGGAAAAGTCAACCAGCGACACTCCGCGCTGGGGAAAATTCGATCAGCGACACTCCGTGCCGGGGAAAAGTCCACCAGTGACACTCCGCACCGGGGAAAAGTCGATCAGCGACACTCCGTGCCGGGGAAAAGTCAACCAGAGACACTCCGCGCCGGGGAAAATTCGATCAGCGATACTCCATGCCGGAGAAAAGTCAACCAGCGACACTCCGCGCCGGGGAAAAGTCGATCAGCGACCCTCCGTGCCGGGGAAAAGTCAACCAGCGACACTCTGCGTCGGGGAAACGTCCAACACAGACACTCCGCATCAGGGAAACATCCAACAACGGCGCTCCGTGCCGGGGAAACGTCAAGCAGACACTCCGTGCCGGGGACACGTCAACCAGCGACACTCTGCATCGGGAAAACGTCCAACAAAGACACTCCGCCTCGGGGAAACGTCTACCAGCGACACTCCACCTCGGGGAAACGTCGACCAGCGACACTCCATGCCAGGGACACGTCTACCTAATTACTCTGGGCCAGAGAAACGTCTACCACAGACACTCCAACTCGGAGAAGGATCAAGTCTCGACCGTCCACGTCGTAAAAAGGGCATTGCATCCCAAAAAGTGGGAACCAAAGCAAGTCGCCTCCATGTGAAAGAAGATCCATCAATTTCTTGCACATGACTCACATATGCGGTGTGCATTTATTGATGGGGGCAATTTGTTAGGGTAAAAATTTACACCCCAGTTGACCGAGTCAAAGTCAAGGTCAACCCTAAGTCAGGTAGGCCTAAGCCCAGGTCAAGCGGGCCCATGCCCAAGTCGAGCCTACGGCCAGCCTCCCCATGCCAACAACAAAATCATGTAATAAATAATTTCTATGTAATTTTTTATACATGAATGTATACAAAACGGGCAGAAAGCCAAACTTTTGTAAACCCATGGCTTATGTGCAAAAATGAAATGGCGCATGAGCCATGGGATAGGCAAAACACCATTTTGTAAAGCCCAAGGGGCTATATGTAAATATGTAAGCATATAAAAGGCAACATGATGAATAAAAAAACAACACTTTTCATTCTCTCAAAAAAAACCTAGGGTTTGTATTTCTTTCTTTTTTCTGAAGGTCTCAAACCTTCTTCTTTCTTTTGAATTAAATCAAGAGTTTTACTCTTCCTTTTAAAAAACAAGATAGTTTTTCACCACGAAATCCATAAAGGGGAACTTGGATCTGTCATCAGATCTCAAAAAGGAGAGATTTTGAGATCTCACATCTCTTGATCTTCAAGATCCAGCTAACAGAGGAGGAAGAAGAAGAACCCCTTTCACTTAACCCCCAAAAAAAACACACACTCAGGAGTCTAACTCCTCTCTGATTTATCTTCCGAGAAATTTTTTTAGGCTAAAAGCCTCATTTTCTCGCCGGCGCTCAAACGCAGAGCGCCTGCATGCCGACACGTCGCGCTTGCGCTCCAGCCCTCGAGCGCAAAGCGCCCACGTGCCGACACGTGGCGCGTTTGCACTACAACGCCCTGTGCTCAAGCGCAAAGCGCCCACGTGCCGATACATGGCGCGCTCGACCGCGAGCGCAGATGCTCGAGCGCAAGTCGCCCCGGTGTCGACACGTAGCGCACTTGCGCTCCAGCGCAAGCGCTCGAGCGCAAGTCGCCCTGGCGTGCTTGATCTCAAGCGCAAGCGCTCGAGCGCAAGTCGCCTCCGTGCCGACACGTGGCGCGCTTGCGCTCAAGCGCAAGCGCTCAGGCGCAAGTCGCCCCTTGCCGACACGTGGCGCGCTTGCGCTCAAGCGCAAGCGCTCAGGCGCAAGTCGCCCCTTGCCGACACGTGGCGCGTGCGCTCAAGCGCCCGGCGCTCAAGCGCAAGTCGCTCCTGTGTCGACACGTGGCACACTTGCGCTCGAGCGTTAGGCGCTGAAGTGCAAAGCGCCCACGTGCCGACACGTGGCTCACTTGCGCTCAAGCGCCCAGCGCTCAAGCGCAGAGCGCCTACGTGCCGACACGTGGCACTCTAGCACCTGAGCGCACAGGTGCTGCCCCCACGCATCCCTTGGATGCCTTTTCCCCCTCTTTTTATGTACATACATATTCATATATATGTATACATATTCACGCGCACACGTGCTCCACGACGCTGTCCCTGTTAGAAAAAAATTTCTAACGGAGCGCTGCCCCGCACCCGGCAAGGGGTCTGCTAGTCCCATTGACCCCCAACCCGCTATCCGGGTAGCGGGACCCCCGTAAAAACTCTGCGTGGCTCCCGATATATCCAAAACCCCCTTTTCAAACACAACACATGCACACTGCATATTGAGTTCGCATGACCAGTTTAACCCGTTAATCGGAGGTTCCCTCGCCCCAAAGGCGAGGGGTAATTAACGACAGCTTATTCCGCGGCTGCCGAAGATTCGGATCCCCACAATCATTAAACCCCGGCCTACCCTAGGCAGGGGAAATCTGTAGTATACGCCTGATAAGCGCGCGCGTATTCCCATCTCAATAGGGTGACGAAAAACACCCTACATGTAGTCTCACCGATAGGACTTGAGGAGATAGGTGTTACTTGCGCCCGTAGATTGTATACGGTTTTATAGGACATATGATCCAGATCATAGGGCCGATATGCTCGATTCGTCAGCGACTTGGAGCATTCACGCGTAGTGTTTTTTGAGATATCGTCCATTGATAGGTGGCATAGGCCTCTCTCCCTCGGCACTTATTAGTTGGTTGTATCTTCCGTCGAACATTTTCTCTTGACGTATGGCCCTTACCACTTTGGCTTGGATTTTCCCTTGGCTTGTCAATTGGGGATGATCGGTCTTTTGAGGATCAACACCAATTCTCTTTTCTTGAAAGCAAGAGGACGGGTCATTTTGTCATAAGCCTATGACATTTGGGCTCGGTACAGCTCCAGATTTTGCTGTACTACGAGTCTCTTTTTCTCGAGCGCATCGAGCTCTTCGAGCCGAAGGAGAGCTTTTTCCTCTTTTGTCAGATTGTGCTGGAAAACCATCCTTAGACTAGGAATTTCGACTTCGAGGGGAACAATTGCCTCCACTCCGAAGAGCAGTGAGTATGGAGTGGACTGCGTCGGAGTGCGGTGCGTGGTACGATATGCCCACAACGCCTCGTGGAGCTTCAAATCCCAGTCTCGTTAATTGGCTGAGGCATTTTTTTCTCAGGAGCTTGCACAGGGTTTTGTTGAAGGCTTCGGCTAACCCATGCACCCTTGAATTATAGATGGAAGAATATATCCAGTCTATCTTGTGTTGAGTAGCGAAGCTTGAAATTTTGAAGCTCTTGAAAGAACGTTCGTTGTCAGATATGATTCTTCTTGGTGTACCGAAGCGGTATAGAATATTATGCCGGAAGAATATTAGAATATCTTCCGTCTTGACTTCTTTTAGCGGGACAGTTTCAGCCCATCTGGAGAAGTAGTCAGTTGCGGCCAATATGAACCGGTGGCCTCTGGACGACGAAGGATTAATTAGACCAACTATGTCGATGCCCCAAATTTCGAAGGGCCATGACGCCATCGTAGGATGCAGCGGATTGGGATGCGTGTGAATGAAGTCACCATGAATTTGACCGAGATGACACCTCTTCGCATACTCTTCGCAACCTCTTATCATGGTAGGCCAGTAATACCCAAGCCATTTAATTTGAAGCCGCATTTTGGGGCCAGATTGGTGAGCTCCGCAGACACCTGAGTGAACTTCTTTCATGACTTTTTAGGCTTCAGTCGATGACAGACACCTGAGCCAGAGTTGGTCAAATGATCTGCGGTATAGCGTATTATTTATAAACACGTATAGGAGAGCTCTTTTTTTCAACTGAACCCTCTCAGATTTTTCTTCGGGCAGCTTGTTGTATCGGATGTACTCTATGGAGGGTTCTCTCCAATCGGGCTCGTCGTGAATGATCAGAGCTTCTTTGATATGATTGTTCTCTTGTTCTTTGCTTCCTTCTTCACGGAAAGAGACTGGAGGTAGAATTTGCCAGCTTCTAACTGTTATCAGAATTTAATCCATGTCGGGATCAGCCAGCTCTTTGGCTAAGCGAGCGAGCACATCAGATTTTCCGTTCAATTCCCTAGGGACTCTCATTAGTTCAATGTGAGTGAACTGTTTCATGAGTTTCACTACCCAGCTTCTGTATCGAGTAAACTCGAACTTATATATCTTGTAGTCGCCGCTCACTTTGTTGGCGACAAGCTGGGAGTCACCGTACACCCATAGCCGAAGGATTTCCATTTCTATGGCGAGCTCCAGACCAACTATTAGAGCTTCATACTCAACCTCGTTGTTTGTGTGAGGCTTAGTAAGAGCGTAAGAATGTCGTACGGTTCCCATCGATGGCGTGATGAAAACCAATCCTATCCCTGCTTTTATCTCCGGGACGCTTGATTTGCTGGTGGTCTTTATTGACGATGCTCCATCGAAGTAGAGCTCCCAGCATAGCTCGTTATCTTTGAGATGCGGCACTTGTTCGTCGGATAACTTGCAATTGAGCGGTGACTAATTGATCGTGAAAAAAGTGTCTGTAGAATAACCGCAATCAATAACGGTGTCGCTCGTAGCTAGCCGAGATGAGTACGGGTCGTCCTTAGAGAAATGTGGAACCTTTATCTTGCTTTAGACGAGTTGATTGAAAATAGAGAGAATAGTTTTAAGATATATTTTAAATACGGATATATATTTTATAAGGAAAATGCTCGTACGGTTCATAGGATTTAGTAGTTGATGGATGACTAATAAAAATGACTCCTTTTATCTTTTGATAGATTTAAAACTAGATTGATAGTGATGAATGAGAATTAGGGTTTGTTTCCCTATTATTGACCCTTGTCCCTTCATCGATCTTTATTTATGTCTAGCCCTTAACAAAACAATTGTTAATCTAATCTCAAATCACGGTCGAGACTATCAATAAATTGGTAGCGCGCCCGATAATGATGTTAACGATTCTTTTGCTAAATTTTATAAACTTCATAAGATCTAAAAGAAGTTCAAATATTTTCTCATATATTATTCTATCATAATCCTACGAACCCTAGCAAGCTAGGAATTACTCACACATGTTGTGAGAAGAAGAAGGGATGGAGAATGAGATCATAATTAAAATGCAGAAAGTAAAAATATAAAAAATAAATAATTAAACAAAATGATCTACCTTTATTAATCAACTTCACAAGTACAAATCCTACGAATTTAGATTACAAGAGGAAGAAGTTGCTCTCGATCTCTGCCTCGTAAGAAGTAGATGCTCCGTCGATTTTCACATCGTCCTATCACATGGAATCGTGGACCTGTCGTGGATCTCTTGTTATTTGACAGTGATTTTTTTCGTGTAAAAGGTGATAAGTTTTAATTTTAGCCCTCGGTCCTTTATATATCCCTGAAATAAAAAACCTTAGATCTCATAGGTTTAGACTTGCTATAAATATCCAATTTCCAAAATCACAGATCCTAGGCCACCAATTGGCCGCGGATCAGCCGCAATTAGGGTACATTAGCCGCGGAAGAGACGCGCTATAGAGGGGTTAGGGTTTGGATTTTCTTGTGTGGCCTCTTGTTGACACGTGGAGATCTTTTCCATACTTGGATTCTTTGAATATTTCCCGAGTCTCTACCAGTATTGATTCTATGGTTTTGGCAGATTTTTTATCCTGACATCTTGAATATCTTGATCTCCTGACCTGAGATAAATCTTGCACAATATCTCCATAAATAATATTAGTACTATTTATTAAATTAGAGAGAGTATCTTAATCACTTTATATGGTAATAAATCTTTAAGAAACTTGATTAAGAATATTTGATATGTTATGCATCTTTTAATTACTAAAATATTATATAAATATAAAATGCATATATTTTTCTTCATAATGTTAATTATAATATATAAACATATGGTAAATAGTATTTTGTAGATAAACCCAAATATGTTCTATATTCATAATAAACACCTTTAAAAATTTAAGGAAAGTAAGAAAAATGTTATATCAAAAGTGCAATATTTTCGACTGAACAAATACCCCCAAACTTAACTTTGATCGTCCCGAGCAAACTATTTATTCAAGAGAGAGAGAAAAAAGAAAAAGAAAAACCTAGCACACTTTCATAGGCAATCACGATTGCACTGAGCACGTGCAACAAGTCTTTAAACCTCTAGGTGTCCCCAGTGGGAGGAGTGTTGTCTCTTGAGAGTTTTCAGCGGATTACACCCATAAAATTCCATAATAAAAGAAAGATGGTGGAAGTTACATACAAAGATATGAACATATAAAAGAAAGAACTTGAAAAGAAGAGTTTCCAACTACACCAGCTTTTCTGTTGCCATGAACCCTATCTTAATGGTCGTGAAAAGATGTTAGAAATCACATTATCCCTCAATAAAATATTGCCTTTAGTCTTCCTACCTACCTTTTATCCAAACTTCGATCATATACCCCTACGTGTGTGTAAAAGACATCCGTACACTTAGAGAATTCAATTCAAGCTAGCATACTCTTGTCTATCTGCCAAAGTACTTTTTAATCGGTGAATACTTCAGATGGATTTGCTCACACATCCTTCATACGATCGTTAATACTTCTTGAGGTACTTACCGATCGATTACCAAATGTGCTTGCTTATTTAAGCGTAATATCCTCGTCTTGCAACACCTAAGACTTAGCAGTGGCTCCCAAACCAGTTGGTCTAAGGCACTAGGTGATAAAACACCCTCGCTATATTTTTTTATACTGCCTTAAGTAATTACAAAACCAGTGTTCATTTTTTCACCAATTTTTTGTTTTATTTTTTTATTTTTATTATTCTTCGTACCAAGGCTTTTAGATAAGAGCATTTCAAGGTATTCTCTACTATCCCAAGTTTCAAGATTTATGCAAGTGCGTATAGCAGGGTATCAAAATTCAGATGTTTGGATTCAAGAATAGGGACTATTTTCAGACTTATTTTTATCCTCAGATTAGTAATTTCCTTCATCTTACTAACTCTTGGGACAACGACTCATAGCTACTTATTACTAATCTCGTTTAAGAAAATATCTAACTTTTTTGCTTTTCTCAAACTATTCCTACCTTTCATATATAATTTTTCACTCTCTAATATTTTATTATCAAAAAAAATTATAGTTCCTGGTACGAAAAGATAATTCAGTGAATACAAACCTCCCCCACCCAAACATGTTTTCAGCAGTGTCCTCACTAATGTTGTTCTTTGAGCGTATAGACTTGTAGACTTGGGGAGAGAAAATAATAGGGGTAAAATAATAGTTAAATGAAAACTACCCACAAACTTGTACTTTGGCACGCACGGATATTTAGTTAAGTCATTTTTCACTCACCTCCATTCTTAAGATGAGACCATGTTACCAAAATATGGAGGTGATGCGGAGGAAATTTAATTATGATAAAGCGGCTCCTGTAAAAACAGGAGCTCCTCCGCTGGGTCAGCAGAAAAATACGGTTTCAATCTATGCCCATTTACTTTAAAAATTGAACCGTTTTTAATATTTTCAACTTCTACTACCCCGTGCAGGTATACATACCGCACCACAAAAGGTCCTTTCCAACGAGATTTTAGCTTACCCGGATGAAAATGGAGACGGGAATCGTAAAGAAGGACTTGTTGTCCCGGAGTGAAGGTTTTTCTAAAAAGGTTTTTATCGTGCAATACTTTAGTCCGGTTCTTTACTATAACCACATTATCGTAAGCTTCATCGCGGAGTTCTCTTAGCTCATTTAATTGCAGCTTCCGATAGCTGCTGGCTTGATCAAAATCGAAGTTAAGCCCTTTAATAGCCCACATTGCATTATGTTCGATCTTGACCGGAAGGTGGCATGCCTTTCCAAACACAAGGCAGTATGGAGACATACCAAGATCAGTCTTATAAGCGGTGCGAAATGACCAAAGAGTATCCATCAATTTGGTTGACCAATTTTTACGGTTCTTAGAAATTATCTTCTCCAAAATTTGTTTGATCTGCCTATTAGAAATCTCAGCTAGCCCGCTCATTTAGGGATGATAGGGCGTAGAAAGTTTGTGATTGATTGAATATTTCCGCATCGAAGTCTCGAAAGACCGATTACAGAAATGCGTCCCGTTGTCGCTAATTATAACGCGAGGGTGTCCGAATCGCGAAAAGATATTTTTTTAAGGAACTTAATAACAACCTTGTTGTCATTAGTGCGACACGGTATTGCTTCCACCCATTTTGAGATATAATCAACCGCTAACAAGATGTATAAATTCCCAAAAGAATTGGGAAAATGGCCCATAAAATCAATACCCCAAATATCGAATATCTTCACAACCAAGATAGGTTGGAGCGACATCTCATTTCTTTGTGAAATCTGACCCATATGTTGACACCGTGGACAAGTTTTGCAATGATCATATGCATCTTTAAATAATGTTGGCCAATAAAAGCCACATTGCAAAACTTTCTCCGCCGTTTTACATGGACCAAAGTGACCGCCACATGCCTGATCATGACAAAATGACAATACACTCTTGAATTCATCGTTAGGGACACATCTACGAATAATTTGATCGGGACAATACTTAAACAAATAAGATTCATCCCAGTAAAAGTGTTTTACCTGGGATAGAAATCGAAAATTGTCTTGTTTCGACCAATCGCTGGGAATAAGTCTCGTTGCTAGATAATTCACAATATCCACGAACCAAGGTTTATAGGATATGGTCAAGAGCTGTTCGTCAGGGAAACAGTCGTTTATTGTCAAGGTCAACGTTGGTGAAGAATTGATGCGTGAAAGATGGTCGGCTACGATATTTTCACATCCACTCTTGTCTCGTATGACAAGATCAAATTCTTATAACAACTGGATCCAACGTATTATCCTGGCCTTAGCATCCTTCTTCGATAAAAAGTGTCGTAGGGCAGAGTGATCGGTGTAAAACACTATTGGTGAGCCAATCAAGTAGGGCCTGAATTTTTCTAATGCAAATACAACTGCCAAGAGTTATTTCTCGGTAATTGTGTAATTAATTTGGGTATCATTCAAGGTCCTACTTGCATAATAAAATACATGTGGCATCTTATCAATATGTTGTCTTAAGACTACACCAATAGCAAAATCTGATGTGTCACGCATAAGCTCGAACGAGTGGTTCTAATCCGGAGATGATAGAATGGGTCCTGTAGTGAGGGAACTTTTAAGTGATTCAAAAGCAGTCTCGTAATCCGAATCGAAGTGAAATGTTGTATCCTTGACCAAGAAAAGGTTTGAAGGTCTAGCAATTTTGCTAAAATCCTTAATAAATCTCCTATAAAATCCTGCATGACCAAGAAATGATCGTATATCTTTAACGCATTCGGGAGGAGGAAGGTTGTGGATGACATCTATTTTTGCTCTGTCTATCTTAATGCCTTTTCGTGAAATGATATGTCCAAGGACAATACCTTCTTGGACCATAAAATGGCATTTTTCCTAATTTAAAGTTAAGTTCTTATCCTTACAGCCGGTAAGAACCGTGTCAAGATGACGTAAGCATTCCTCAAAGGAGTCCCCAAATATAGAGAAATCGTCCATAAATATCTCCAGAAAATTCTCGACCATGTCTGAGAATATCCCCATCATACACCGCTGAAATGTAGCGGGAGCGTTGCATAACCCAAAGGGCATGCGTCTATAAGCAAAAGTACCGAAAAGACAAGTAAATGTTGTTTTATCTTGATCCTTTTCGGCGACGGGGACCTGGTTATAGCCAGAGTATCCGTCCAAGAAACAATAGTATTCATGTGCAGGTAATCGTTCCAACATCTGGTCAATGAAAGGTAGAGGGAAGTGATCTTTCCTCGTTGCGGCATTGAGTTTCTTATAATCAATACATACGCGCCACCCAGTTTGGGTGCGTGTTTGGATCAATTCATTAGCCTCATTAGTTATGACCGTGATGCCAGACTTTTTAGGGACCACATGAATAGGACTTACCCATTGGCTATCAGATATTAGGTAAATTATATCGCTGTCTAGGCACTTGACGATTTCTTTCTTTACCGCCTCCTTCATAATGGTATTTAACCGTCTTTGTAGGTCTCGGGCTGGTTTGGCTTTATCCATCAAATGTATATAATGTTCAACAATCAAGGGACTAATCCCTTTGATGTCCGTCATTGTCCAACCAAATGCTTGCCGATTTGATCTCAATACTGTCAAGAGAGCATTCTCTTGCTCTAAAGCTAGAAAAGCAGATATGATCACGGGCAAAGACTCATTCTCACATAAATATACATATTTAAGATGAGAAGGTAGCGGTTTGAGATCTAGTGTCGGCAGAGAGACGATAGAAGGTGGGGTAAGGGAATGGTACTCGGACTCCCTAAGAAGTTCATAACGTGTGTAGGATATTGACTCGGAAAGCGCTACTGACTTTTGCGACGAGTCAAAGGATTCGAACTCGGGGGTGGACTCGTCGAAGGTGTCCTCACTATAATAATTTGCTAGATCAAATAATGTCGCACTAGTGTCGTCAAGATCATTATAGCAAAGTTCCTCAACTTCGCAGCTGTCGGAAGCTATCTTTTTTATAGAACAAACATCGATTAGATGAGCAGAAGGTTCAGATGGTTGACTTTCTACCTTATAAATATTAAGCTCAATTGTCATCTTCCCAAAGGATAAGTTCATAGAACCGTTACGACAATTAATTACAGCGTTGGAAATTGCTAGAAAAGGTCGACCTAGTATCACCGGGATTTGGTTACGTGGGTTCGCCACAGGCTGTGTATCTAAAACAATAAAGTCCACAGGAAATTCCGATTTTGATTAACACGTCCTCTAGCTCACCCCTAAGTTGGGCGATAGATCAGTCTGCCATCTAGAGAGTGCAGTGGACAGGTTTCAACCCTCCTATACCTAGCTGCTCATTGACAGAATATGGGAGCAAGTTAACACTAGCGCCTAGGTCAAGTAAAGCACGATTGATGCTTTTACCCCCAATAGTTATAGACATTGTAGGACAACCGGGGTCCTTACGCTTCTTAGGCAATTGTTGGGTGAAAGTTATGCTCACGTTACTCGTTAAGAATACCTTTTTCGGTACTTGAGTTTTTCTCTTCCTAGTGCATAAGTCCTTAAGGATTTTTGCATAAGATGGAACTTGTTGAATAGCATCTAGGAGAAGAATATTTATGTTAACTTCCTTAAACATTTCCACAATCTTCTCCATTTGCGTGTTAGGTTTGTTGGCCCTCAACCTGTTTGGAAACGCAGCTTTATCAATAAGTTTTGGGTCCAGCATTTGTGGGAAGTTTGTGGGGGTGGAATCGATCCAAGAATTGGAGTTGGGATCGTTTTAGGTTTCCTCGAGGAAGTGGGCGGAGGGTTCGAACCTAGTAGGAAACGGAGAATAGGCTTGGAAGAAGGTGCGAGACTAGACGAATTAGGGCAAGAAGTGGAAGCCGGGGTTTCGATTGATTCCTCATCAGCAATCTGTTCACCCACTTGGTTGTTCAGCACTCTTCCTGATCTCAACGTGGTTACAGCACTCACATTATGATTTTGTGAGCGGCCAGGATTCGGTAGGGGTTGAGATGGAAGTTTCCCTTTCTCTCTCGCACTCATCGTGGCATTTAACTGCACAAGTTGTGCTTCTATCGACTTTATAGTTTCACCGTAGGAGGTGGTGGTCTGCGTTGAAGTTCGGATAGAAGGTTTTAATTCATCCGTCGTTTGCATCAAATGCTTAATAAACATATCCACGCTTCGTTCGAGTGCAGACGAGTTTTTAGTACCGGCCGTTTGGAAAGAATTATTATAATGTGTAGAATTGTTGGCCAGATTTTGAAAAGGCTGCGATTGAAAGGGGTGCTGGCTCTGTGGTGGTGGTTGTTGTTGCTGTGGAGGAGGTTTTTGATAATTTCTTGGGAACTGGTTTTGATTTTGGGTTTGGTTTTGGTTCCAAGCAAAATTGGGATGATTCCTCCATCCATGATTGTATGTGGAAGAATAAGGATCGTTTCTAGGTCGTTACTGAAAAACAACATTGGTGTGTTCTTAACCTTGAAACGGAGAATTCAAAGAACATTCTTCCGTCAAATGTAATGGGTTGGAACAGCAACCACACACGATTTTGGGAAGCGTAATTTGTTTTAGGGAGGCTGAAGAGACTTTGTTTTCTATAGCATCGAGTTTTCTTTGTATAGCGGCCATTTCCACTTTTACTGCGATGGAAATATCGAGCTGATGGAGACTTCCCCTAGACGATGATGGACTAACGCTTTCCCACTGCAAAGTTTGTTCAGCGAGATCTTCCAGAAATTGCCAAGCTTCACCATCGTCTTTGGACATGAAATGGCATTGACAAATGATTTCAAGCATCTGCTTTGTCCATGGATTAACACCCTCATATAGAATTCGGCACAGATCCCATCTATTTATTCCGTGATGAGGACATTGGACAAGCAGACCTTTAAACTGTTTAAAGCATTTCCAAAATGGTTCATTGGGAAGCTGGGTAAACTGGTTAATCTCGTTCCGAACACGGGCGGTCTTATGATTGGGATAAAATTTCTTAAGGAATGCTATAACAAATTCATCCTAATTGGAAATAGAGTGTGCGGCAGTGTTATAAAGTCATTTTTCTGCTAAATCGCACAAAGTAAAAGGGAGAAGACGCAATCTCATAGCATCCACTGAAAGTTGTGAAGTGCTCATCATTGTGCATACGTTTTCGAATTTGGTGATAAAAACGTATGCGTCTTCAGACTCAAACCCGTGAAATTTGGGCAACAGGTTGATGAAGTGGGGTTTAATTTCAAAATTATCCCCATTGGCTGGTGGAATAGATAGACAGGTAGGAAGGGGACCGCGTATAGGATAGAATCTTTCTTGGAGAGAGATGCGCGGTGGATTCTGCGCACCGACGGGTGGTGACAGGGTGGTGTTATAATCTGATGGAGAACCGTCCATCTCGGTCGATGTGGTGGGTGGAGGGGAAAAAGAAGATGAAGAAGTACCGACTTCGGAGTCGATAGCAGGAACGCGGACAAGACGGGCACTAGAATCCTGTGTCCAGCCGAGCATGCACTAAATAGGTTTAGTGCAAATGGCAGCGTGTGAACGATAAAATGGTTTGTTTTGAAAAAGTGTCGGACGTGAGACAAATCACACAAAAAATGCACAATCAACCCTAGAACTAAGGTCACCTAGGTCAAGTCACTAGACCGTTTCTAGACTTCCAAAGGACAAGCCACAGGATGAACCTCTACCACCTCTTTATTACTCTTATGGCCAGATAAGTGCCAGGTAAGTGGGAGGTGTCCGCTATACGAATCACCAAAAATAGCGGGACTAATTAAGTAAGCACTTGCCTTAGACACCACATGAGTAATGCGGATAAGCGATAGTTTACACACGACCTTCCTCTGTCCTAATTGAACGCGACGGTCCTTAGAGTCTTAGGCTAGATATTTTTAATTAATGCAGGGTGATACGGATGCTCGTTTTGTGATTTGTGGGGCCTAGGAAGGGTGATGAAATCCCCACCTAATCTGAATTTTGGTCTTGCCACTTAAAATCCGTATTAAAAATATGCAAAAACAAACCGCAAAACAAAACAAGCAAAAAGATTTTTGAGCGGCGAAATTTGCAAAGAATCCTGCAGAAAAATATATTATTGGATTTTTCATAGGAGAGAGAAAAATATAGGAAAGTTACCAGAGAAGTTTGGAACCCTAATTCCCCAACTATGTCGCGGTTCCGCCTCCAAAATGGACTTGTTGCCGCAGTTCCCCAACGGAGTTGAGAGATCTTTTGAAAAAAATTTCTACGGTGGCCTCGGTTTTTCCTCTGGTCCTCTCAGAAAGTTTCTGAATCTCAAATTTCTCATTCAAGTGACTCCAAATTTCCTTGCAAAATTCGCACAATAATTGTTAAATACACAATTTGCTGTTTTGTTTTATTATGATATGGATCGAATAAGAATTCAACCCGAATAGTAAGAAAAAAATTACGTATATATCCCCGGCAACGGCGCCATTTGATCGATTATGAAAAAAAGTGTCTGTAGAATAACCGTAATCAATAACGGTGTCGCTCATAGCTAGCCGAGATGAATACGGGTCATCCTCAGGGAAACATAGAACCTTTATCTTACTTTAGACGAGTTGATTGAAAATAGGGAGAATAGTTTTAAGATCTATTTTAAATACGGATATATATTTTATAAGGAAAATGCTCGTAGGGTTCTTAAGATTTAGTAGTTGATGGATGACTAATAAAGATGACTCTTTTTATCTTTTGATAGATTTAAAACTAGATTGATAGTGATGAATGAGGATTAAGGTTCTTGGAAGAAACTAGAGTTTCCCCACTATTGACCCTTGTCCCTTCACTGATCTTTATTCATTTCTAGCCCTTAACAAAACAATTGTTAATCTAATCTCAAATCGCGGTCGAGACTATCAATAAATTGGTTGCGCGCCCGATAATGATGTTAATGATTCTTTTGCTAAAGTTTATAAACTTCATAAGATGTAAAAGAAGTTAAAATATTTTCTCATCCATTGTTCTACCATAATCCTATGAACCCTAGCAAGTTAGAAATTACTCACACATGTTGTGAGAAGAAGAAGGGATGGAGAATGAGATCATAATTAAAATGCAGAAAGTAAAAATACAAAAAATAAATAATTAAACAAAATGATCTACCTTTATTAATCAACTTCACAAATACAAATCCTACGAATTTAGATTACAAGAGGAAGAAGTTGCTCTCGATCTCTGCCTCGTAGGAAGTAGATGCTCCGTCGATTTTCACGTCGCCCTATTACGTCGAATCGTGGACCTGTCGTGTATCTCTTGTTTTTTGACGGTGATTTTCTTCGTGTAAAAGATGATGAGTTTTAATTTTAGCCATCGGTCGTTTATATATCCCTCAAATCAGAAACACTAGATCTCATTGGTTTAGACTTGCCTTAAATATCCAATTTCCAAAACTACAGATCCTACGGCCACCAATTGGCCACAGATCCGCCGCAATTAGGGTGCAATGGCCGCGGAAGCGCCACGCTATAGAGGAGTTAGGGTTTGGATTTTCTTGTGTGGCCTCTTGTTGACACGTGGAGATCTTTTCCTTACTTGGATTCTTCGAATATTTCCCGGGTCTCTGTCAGTATTGATTCCACGGTTTTGGCAGATTTTTTATCCTGACATCTTGAATATCTTGATCTCCTGATCTGAGCTAAATCTTGCACAATATCTCCATAAATAATGTTAGTACTATTTATTAAATTAGAGATAGTGTCTTAATCACTTTATATGGTCATAAATTTTTAAGAAACTTGATTAAGAATATTTGATATGCTATGCATCTTTTAATTACTAAAATATTATATAAATATAAAATGCATATATTTTCTTTCATAATGTTAATTATAATATATAAAAATATGGTAAATAGTATTTTGCAGATAAACCCAAATATGTTCTATATTTATAATAAACGCCTTTAAATATTTAAGAAAAGTAAGAAAAATGTTATATCAAAAGTACAATATTTTCGACTGAACAGTAACCCTTCAGGTATGGGATGAGCAGCGAGGAAGTCGGCGAGCGCTTGTCCTTTTACTGCTTCTGTTGAATATAGATTATGTCGAACTCAAGCTGCATGATAGCCCATCTTACTATTCTGCCGGCTAGGCTTGCTTTGGTCATTAAGTATTTAAGCGGGTTGACCTTGGAGATCAGCATAACCCGATGAGCGAGCAGATAGTGGCTCAGCTTCTTCACGGCTAATATCAGGACCAGGCATTGCTTTTCGATCAGAGACTAGTTATGTTCCGCCGCGACTAAAGTTCGACTGATGTGGTTGAGTGCATTTTCTTTTCCCTCCACGTTATTATGGGTAAGAAGCGCGCCGAGTGATTCATCTAGTGCGGCAGTGTAGAGAATCAACAATTTATTTAAAATGGGAGCATCAAGCACTGGAGAGTGCAACAGGTACTGTTTGATGCTTTTGAACACTTCTTGACATTCGTCATCCCAGACAAAAAGACCTCCTTTCTTCATGAGCTTTGAGAAGGGCCTGCATCTCCCTAATAAATTTGAGATAAACCTTCATATATAAGCAAGCTTGCCATGAAAATATCTCATCAAATTCTTCGGTGGGGGCATCTCCATGATGGCCTTTATCTTTGATGGGTCAACTTCGATCCCTCGATGTAGGACTATGATGCCCAGAAATTTTCTCGATGACACGCCAAAAGCGCACTTTAGAACATTCATTTTCAAATCCTATTCTCTCAGTCTGGTGAAAACGGTCTTGAGATCTTGGATGTGATCGGCCTTGGTTTTAGTCTTTACGACCAAATCATCAACATAACATTCGACGATTTTATGGATTAGATCATCAAAGATATTGGTCATTGCCCTTTGATATGTAGCACCTACGTTCTTTAGTCTGAATGGCATCACTTTGTAACAGTATATGCCGGTCGGGATTCGAAATGATATATGCTTCTCATCTTCAGGCGACATTTTTATTTGATTGTACCCAGACGAACCATCCATGAAAGTGAATAGCTCATAATTTAACATATCGTCGACCATCATTTCCATTACCGGAAGAAGGAAATTATCTTTATGGCATTCCTTGTTGAGCTCACTGAAATCGACGCAAACTCGTATCTGTCCATTTTTCTTCTTCACCGGGATGATGCACGCGATCCAGTCCGTGTATTTCTCTTCTCTGATGAAGCCAGCATCGATAAGTTTCTTAGTTTCCTCGATGACCTTTTCTTCTATCTCCCCTCTCATTGTTCGAGGGGCTTGTTTGACTAGCTTGGCATCGGGAGATATAGCCAGCTTGCGTATGACCACTTCATGAGAGAGGCTGAGCATTTCTTTGTAAGTCCTCGCAAAGCAGTTGACGAACTCATGCGACAGGGCGATTATTTGTTCTTTCATTTCCTCTGATAAGAGTGAGCCGATGTAGGTCGGCCTTAGATTATCGGACGTTCCCAAATCAATCTTTGTTAGCTCATCGAAGGTTACTTGTCCGTCATCTTCGAGCTCATGAGGGGCTTCTTCTAGCTCGGCTAGCTCGTCTTCATCATTTGATTTTCCGCTAGCTTCATCAACATGAATCATGTAGCATACTTTGACGTCGGGGTGAATGAAGCCTATATCTCGTCTATCTGGGATTCGTCCATCGACGAGTGCTCGGACCTGAGGCGGATGCCACAACCCATCATAAAACTTCGCTTTGGATTCCATTTGATATAACCGACATCCGCACTTTTTAAAATATTCCCGCATCTCGGGCATATAATATCTGGGATTGAGGATGGCTCTTATGCCTCTCTCATAGGGAAGGCACGTGACAGACAAATCATCCGGGTGCACGACAGAATTTGACCCATAAAACAGGATGCCCTTCTGTCCACTTTTCCTTCCGGGAATGTAGAAAATTTGCAGTTGGTTCACAGTAGAGACCGACTAAGCATCTAGCTCCTTGCACATCTGTTCCGGCACCCTTGTGATAGTTAGGGACCCTTCTATAATCTCAAAGGTTTCTCTTAGCTTCGCTTTTTGCATGAGGGCCCAATATGCATAGCTGTTGCAAGGCGAGTCCTCTTCCTCCAACTCTTCAGTGTCACTGCCGAAATAAGGGTGAATTTTGCTGCCGGATGGGCCTTTTGTATCAGACTCGTCCGTGGCGCTACCGAAATGAGGGCGAGTTTTACGGAAGGATGGACTTCCAGCGTCGGATTCATCGATGTCACTGCCAATACGCGGGTGAACTTGAGGTTTTTGCTTTTGAAAGTGACAGCCGGCTTAGATTTACTTTTGAGTTTCGGAGCCGTTCTGTCTTTGGTCAGTCGTGGCTTGGTATTTTGGGGTTTCACGAAGTACCGATGGCACGCCCTGCTTCCCACTGTACGACGAAGGGGATGCGACGAGGTCCGCTACGTATATACTCAGAAGTACATATGCTAAGCGTATCTAAGCAATATAAAATAAATACACAAGAGACAAGATATAAAAAGAATAGCAACTTTTATTTGTTAACATTCTTTCTACAATGCATGAAAAGGAAATACAACTGAAATAAAAAGATGACTAAACAGTGGCATAACAGGAAATGAAAAGTACAGAGAGGAAAAGTGTACAATGAAACAAAAGTGCAGGGTCTTCGGCAAACTGCTCCAAGTCTTCTGCAGATGGCTCGATCTCTGCCGGGTCCGAAACACCTGACGACATTCAAAGAAGAAAGAAATAGAATGTCGTCAGCGAACAAGTCGCTCGGTAAGTCCCAAAGATAAGGGGGAATAGACAGAGAGTAAGAGAGGGAGAGAGAGTAGCTTTTAATGTTGTATTGTATTGTTGTAATGTTGTATTAACGCTGTTGTTTGTAGCTTGGTACAGAAGATGCCAGTGTATACGAGGGGAGTCCCACTTACACCGGGGACCTTGGTAACCTGTAGTACAAGGCTCCGTCGATAATACCACGGAACAACGGCATGGATGTAATTACCTCTTAAGTGGCCACCTCATGCCACCTTTAATATATTCCGTACCAGTCTACCCCTTAAACCCCGCGATGTCGTGTTTGTATTGTTATCTTGTAAATTGTATTGGTTGTAAGATTGATTGACTGACTGACCGAAACCATGATATCAGGAAATGGTTATAACCGTAGAGTCATGTAAATGAAATAATTGAGAATCATGTAAAAGGAATATATATCTATGGTTCGGTTCAGTCAAGTTGTATAAATTGATAATTGTATTCATGGATTCATGAGTTCATATTGAAGTGGAAACTTGTAGATTATAGATTGACTTGAATCATATTCAAGTCAAATTAATCAGACTCAAATCCGAGTCAGACAATCAGAAATGTGAATCGAGGTCTTACAATTGCTAGGGTCCTTAGGGTAACTTATAAAACTTAAGGGGTTTTATGTAAAAGTACTTTTATATACTTTTCAAAATACGCCTCAAGTATTTATTATTCGTATTTAGGGTTGTAATGAGGGTGCATTTTATGTTGTGATATTTCTAGTGAAAATATCATAGTTATAGGTATTTATCTGTAATATTGATTTATTTGAAGTTCATGGTATTTTAGTGTAAAATTTATTATTGTGATTTTTAGGAAAAAGTGGAAAATTTATATTATAGTAAAATAGATATTTAAATGATAAATATACATATGTTTATACAAAAATAATTTTTAATAAATATTTTGTATTCCAAAAATCTCATTTTCTTAAGATGTCGTATTTTAAACCTTTCGAGACCGAATGCTCCTTTCGGAGGTCTGAATCTCGCACTACTAGCCCGAGGGTGCGTGATAAACCGCACGATCCCGAACGGGTTCCCCAAAGATGGGTTGTAGCGGTGCTTTGCAAAGATTGTAAAATACTAATCCTTTAGAAAACGGTTTTATATAGTAAAAGATATTTATTTGAAAAGTGTAATTTTCCGTATTTTAGATTCTAGGGTTTCCTAAGCCAACTAGCCTATTTCTAAATGGTCTAAACGACAATTCGTTAGAAGCCTCAAATCGCCTCTTCACCGCCAATTGCGGCCAGGTAAGTTCCAGGTAAGTGGGAGGCTCTCCACTACAAGTAGTGGCCCTAATTAAGTAACCACTTGCCTTAGACACACTTTCCTAGACACCACAAATTCAGGTTTAGATAAACGATCGATGTCCACAACTTATCGTATTTTTCCTATTAAAGATATTGTTTAAACAAATGTATCAAATCTAAACTTTTATAAAAGGTTTTATTAAAGAAATGGTATTTTAATGTAAAATCTTCTTTTATCGTATTAGTAGTTTTCAAGATAGCATATTATGGTTTCATATGTGTGTGTGAGGAGGTAGGTCTTTACCTCGTGATCTATTTTAAAGTATAGCAATGTTAAAAGCTTAAATGTGAAATTGAAACATGAGGGTATTAGGGTGAAAAAATACGGTAAGTTGAAAAGGTTGTCATTTCATGTGTGAAAACTTATTCAAATTAATTTTTAAGTGATTAGTAGTCTACATGAATATATTTAAGCATTATGGAATTAGTGATAAGTGAGATTTGATAGAAAACCGAATCGGAAATCGGTTTGTTCCGATTTCCGTCGGGTTTCGTAATTTCGTATTTTTGAGAATTAGAAAGGGAGATAGAATGAAACTTACGGGTTTCGATCTATACTAAAGAGTATAGAGGAACTAGATGAGTTGCCGAGGCGTTGTTTCGTCACCGGTAGTTTCAAAAAACGTTGCCGGAATTTCCGCCGGAATTTCGCCGGAGCTTCGCCGCGAACTTGTTTTCAAAATACACAACTCTTGAGAGGATTTTGAGAGATGAGCTTAGGATTTTGGTATAAAAGGATAGAGGGGAGGGGTGTATTTATAGGGTAGGCTATAGGTAGGGTAGGTGAAGGGTTTTTAAATAAAAATGTAAAAATATATAAAATCATTAAAAGTTGGAGTAAATAGGGTATATGAAAGGTTTTAATATAAAAATGTATAAAATCATTAAAAATTGGAGTAAATAGGGTATATGAAAGGTTTTAATGTAAAAATGTATTAAAAATCATTAAAATGGAGTAAATAGGGTATATGAAAGGTTTTAATGTAAAAATGTATTAAAAAATCATTAAAATGGAGTAAATGGGAATTTCAAAGGTCTCTGAAACCGATCTAGGAATTTGAAGTGTATAGGGGGTTTGGAAGATGAAGAGACACAACATTGAAGAAGGGAACTCGGCCGTCCGGACGAGTCCGGCCGGCGGCGTCGGGCCGAGTCAGGGAATGGGGAGGTGGGGGTCGTCTAGTGTAGCCTCTGGTATATTTAGTTTTTAAAGTGTAATAGGAAAATCTGGAGTTATCTTGTGTGGACTGTTGGGCTTCCATAAAATTTAAAACAAAATAAATATTAAAAATAATGTGGGGTAGGGGATTTGAACTCTGGTGGCTTGGTTCAGCAATGCAAGGTATTACCAATGAGCTACAAGCTCCTTCTTGTAATTAAATTGCTAATCAATTACTTAAATCTTGTGCTCAGGCAATAAATACCGCTTTATGAATTTTTGAAAAAAATTAATTTAAAAATTTGTATATAAAAGGGTATAAGAAAATTAGGGTTGTTACATTCTATTCCCCTTATAAAAATTTCGTCCTCGAAATTTATAAAACGAAAGTGTAACAGATTCAAGGAAAGTTTGGTGAGAGTGTGAAGAATGAAAGGATGTGAAGGTTTTGGTAAAATTGTAAAAGAGGTGAGGGAATTTTGGGTTAGGACAGATTCAAGATATATGATTCAAAGAATAAGAAATGATGGCATTCAAGGAACATGATTGTAAAGAATGTTTTAGTTGCTGGTTCTTGTGTTTTATATTGCTTAGGGTTCCATACAGCTCTGACCTGCTTGGGAAGCCAACAAAACCTGCCACGCCCCGCTTCCCAGTGTACGGCGAAGGGGACGCGACGAGATCCGCTACGTATATACTCAGAAGTACATACGCTAAGCGTATCTAAGCAATATAAAATAAATACACAAGAGACAAGATATAAAAAGAACAGCAACTTTTATTTATTAACATTCTTTCTACAATGCATGAAAAGGAAATACAACTGAAATAAAAAGATGACTAAACAGTGGCATAACAGGAAATGAAAAGTACAGAGAGGAAAAGTGTACAATGAAACTAAAGTGCAGGGTCTTCGGCAAACTGCTCCAAGTCTTCTGCAGATGGCTCGATCTCTGCCGGGTCCGAAACACCTAACGACATTCAAAGAAGAAAGAAATAAAATGTCGTCAGCGAACAGGTCGCTCGGTAAGCCCCAAAGATAAGGGGGGAATAGACAGAGAGTAAGAGAGGGAGAGAGAGTAGCTTTTAATGTTATATTGTATTGTTATAATGTTGTATTAACGTTGTTGTTTGTAGCTTGGTACAGAAGATGCCAGTGTATACGAGGGGAGTCCCACTTACACCGGGGACCTTGGTAACCTGTAGTACAAGGCTCCGTCGATAATACCACGGAACAACGGCATGGTTGTACTTACGTCTTAAGTGACCACATCGTGCCACCTTTAACATATTCCGTACCAGTCTACCCCTTAAACCCCGCGATGTCTTGTTTGTATTGTTATCTTGTAAATTGTATTGGTTGTAAGATTGATTGACTGACTGACCGAAACCATGATATCAGGAAACGGTTATAACCGTAGAGTCATGTAAATGGAATAACTGAGAATCATGTAAAAGGAATATATATCCATGGTTCGATTCAGTCAAGTTGTATAAATTGATAATTGTATTCATGGATTCATGAGTTCATATTGAAGTGGAAACTTGTAGATTATAGATTGACTTGAATCATATTCAAGTCAAATTAATTAGACTCAAACCCGAGTCAGACAATCAAAAATGTGAATCGAGGTCTTACAATTGGTATGGTCCTTAGGGTAACTTATAAAACTTGAGGGGTTTTATGTAAAAATACTTTTATATACTTTTCAAAATACGCCTCAAGTATTTATTATTCGTATTTAGGGTTGTAATGAGGGTGCATTTTATGTTGTGACATTTCTAGTGAAAATATCCTAGTTATAGGTATTTATCTGTAATATTGATTTATTTGAAGTTCATGGTATTTTAGTGTAAAATTTATTATTGTGATTTTTAGGAAAAAGTGGAAAATTTATATTATAGTAAAATAGATATTTAAATGATAAATATACATATGTTTATACAAAAATAATTTTTAATAAATATTTTATATTCCAAAAATCTTATTTTCTTAAGATGTCGTATTTTAAACCTTTCGAGACCGAATGATTCTTTCGGAGGTCTGAATCTCGCACTACTAGCCCGAGGGTGCGTGATAAACCGCACGATCCCGAACGGGTTCCCCAAAGATGGGTTGTAGCGGTGCTTTGCAAAGATTGTAAAATACTAATTCTTTAGAAAACGGTTTTATATAGTAAAAGGTATTTATTTGAAAAGTGTAATTTTCCGTATTTTAGATTCTAGGGTTTCCTAAGCCAACTAGCATATTTCTAAATGGTCTAAACGACAAGTCGTTAGAAGCCTCAAATCGCCTCTTCACCGCCAATTGCGGCCAGGTAAGTGCCAGGTAAGTGGGATGCTCTCCACTACAAGTAGTGGCCCTAATTAAGTAACCACTTGCTTTAGACACACTTGCCTAGACACCACAAAGTCAGGTTTAGATAAACGATCGATGTCCACAACTTATCGTATTTTTCCTATTAAAGATATTGTTTAAACAAATGTATCAAATCTAAACTTTTATAAAAGGTTTTATTAAGGAAATGATATTTTAATGTAAAATCTTCTTTTATCGTATTAGCAGTTTTCAAGATAGCATATTATGGTTTCATATGTGTGTGTGAGGAGGTAGGTCATTACCTCGTGATCTATTTTAAGGTATAGCAATATTAAAGGGTTAAATGAGAAATTGAAACATGAGGGTATTAGGGTGAAAAAATACGGTAAGTTGAAAAGGTTGTCATTTCATGTGTGAAAACTTATTCAAATTAATTTTTAAGTGATTAGTAGTCTACATGAATATGTTTAAGTATTATGGAATTAGTGATAAGTGAGATTTGATAGAAAACCGAATCGGAAATCGGTTTGTTCCGATTTCCGTCGCGTTTCGTAATTTCATATTTTTGAGAATTAGAAAGGGAAATAGAATGGGACTTACGGGTTTCGATCTATACTAAAGAGTATAGGGGAACTAGATGAGTTGCTGAGGCGTTGTTTCGTCACCGGTAGTTTCAAAAAACGTTGCCGGAATTTCCGCCGAAATTTCGCCGGAGCTTCGCCGCGAACTTGTTTTCAAAATACACAACTCTTGAGTGGATTTTGAGAGATGAGCTTAGGATTTTGGGATAAGAGGGTAGAGGGGAGGGGTGTATTTATATGGTAGGCTAGCGGTAGAGTAGGTGAAGGGTTTTTAAATAAAAATGTAAAAATATATAAAATCATTAAAAGTTGGAGTAAATAGGGTATATGAAAGGTTTTAATATAAAAATGTATAAAATCATTAAAAATTGGAGTAAATAGGGTATATGAAAGGTTTTAATGTAAAAATGTATTAAAAAATCATTAAAATGGAGTAAATAGGTATATGAAAGGTTTTAATGTAAAAATGTATTAAAAAATCATTAAAATGGAGTAAATGGGAATTTCAAAGGTCTCTGAAACCGATCTAGGAATTTGAAGTGTATAAGGGGTTTTCGAAGATGAAGAGACACAACATTGAAGAAGGGAACTCGGCCGTCCGGACGAGTCCGGCCGGCGGCGTCGGCCCGAGTCGGGCCGAGTCAGGGCATGGGGAGGTGGGGGGTCGTCTAGTGTAGTCTCTGGTATATTTAGTTTTTAAAGTGTAATAGAAAAATATGGAGTTATCTTGTGTGGACTGTTGGGCTTCCATAAAATTTAAAACAAAATAAATATTAAAAATAATGTGGGGCAGGGGATTTGAACTCTGGTGGCTTGGTTCAGCAATGCATGGTATTCCCAATGAGCTACAAGCTCCTTCTTGTAATTAAATTGCTAATCAATTACTTAAGTCTTGTGCTCAGGCAATAAATACCCCTTTATGAATTTTTGAAAAAAATTAATTAAAAATTTTGTATATAAAATGGTACAAGAAAATTAGGGTTGTTACAACCGAGAATCTTCTTATCGGATTTCATGCACACCGAACGGGTGGATGTCTCCGTCAATACGTCTTTCTTCACCATTTTTGGTATACTTCATGCAATGATGGAGAGTTGACGGAACGATACCGTAATGGTGGAGCCACGGTCGTCCTAGAAGAATTTTATAAGATATGTCGGCATCTATTACGTATATCTTAGTTTCGGTTTATAGGTCCCTGAACCTGATCGACAAAGCTAAGGATCTCAGAACTTGCTGGCAATTTTTATTGAAGCCTTAAATAACAATCATTTCCCTTGATAAATGTCGGACATCCAATGACAAACTTTTCGGAGTCCGCAAGTTCATGATGTTCACTGAGGATTCCGGATCAATCAATATGTGATTAATCCGATCACTGTCACCGTACCCGGTCACGTAAAGCGGCCGGTTATGCCTAGCTGTTCCTAGTAGCAGGTCTTCATCCTTAAACGTGACCACGGCGGCATGCGAAGTATACTGGGCTTCTTTCATCTTAATTTCTGCAAAGCGAACCTGGTACACCACTTGGGGTTTTATAGAGCGTGAATGAGAACATCTCTAAGCTCCTTAGAAAGAACCAAGGCATCGTAGATGCTCAGGAGAGACGAAAGCTTCAGGAGATGGGCCAAAACATTATAGTCCACTGAGGAAGGACTCGAGTTTTCATGAGCCGGCTCTTCGCCATCTACTTCATTAGCGACTTGTTTTTCCTTTCCTTTTGGGGCGTTGCCCTGATTTGGCGGTAGAGCCCTGCCGCTTCTGAGCTGAATTTAGTTGGCCTTTGTGGCGAGCTCCTCGTCCTCTTTGGGAAAACAGAGCTTTTCTTCAGAGTCGCTACCAAGGTGGACGACGTAGCAGGTCACTTTAGGGATCTCGTCATTGGAGTCTTTTTCTAGCTCCTCCAAAATCTCAGTCGCTTTTACGGGGAAGAACTCCTTCAATTCAATCAGAGTTCTTTCCTTTTGTTCATAGTTTTTTTAATAACCGGTCTCACTTTATATTTAAATCCGTATTTAAATAAATATTTTTTCCTAACTCTTTTGCTACCAAACTTAAGGCTTAAAACCATATGCCCAAGTCCATATTTAATCACTCTTTTCTTTCTAAATTCTTCTTGAGGCCCGGCCCACATCTTTTTCCCAAGCCCAAACAATTATCCCTTCTCATTTCTTTTTGGATTCCCACAAATCCAAACCGAAATCTCCACCATGAATTCCCATTAATCACAACGAATCCCATCTTTATATCATATTAATTCTAATTAATTATTTTAATTAAATCCCCCAATTCTCTCTCTCTCTCTCTCTCACGCCCACTCTCTCTCTGTGCTCACGCCCACTCTCTCTCTCAACTCACGTTTTCCTTTCCACTATTCTCACCCCTCCCTCTTCTTCCCTATCTCCTCGCTCTAAATTTCTCCCGCCTTCGTTTTCCTCCTCGAGGAGCCGAACCCATGTCGGCCAACCCCTGCACCGACCCCACGTCGGCCAACTCCGACACCGGACCTCGTCGGCCACCTCCTTCCATCATCCGTGTCAACCCCACCTCTTCTCCCGAGCACCTCGTCGTTGCAACCCATCTTGTCGAGCTTAACTCCAGCCTTCAACTCTCGACTTGAGCACCGCCTACCATCATCGTCGACCGCCAACCCCATCAACACCGACCCTCCTTACAACCCAGCCCAGCTATGACGAACCCAAGAACCCACCGAGCGACCCACACCTCGCTCAGCACTCGTCGCCCCTGCCCTCACCGCCGATCACCTCTTTGGTCTCTTCACCACCTCCTCTTCCACCTTACCCCCTCCTGCATCTCCGACGTGAGGCCCCGACCAACCCACTGCAACCCGACCCGACCTGCACATCACTATTGCCTCGTCCGAGCTCCTGCTCCATCGCCGGCCATCACCACTGCCACCCATAGCCGAGAGCCCCATCACCTTCGCCTGCTCCGGCCAACCAACTCACCGCCAGCCTTCAACACCACAACCACTAGCACCTTGAGCGCCTCACCCCCGCCTTCTCTCTCTCCTGCCCTCAAGCCATGCCCAAGTCCCCACGTCGACGACCACCTCAGCCACCACCGACTGCCTCCATCCAGTGCCTTCACCACCGACCGCAGCCGCCTCTCCCAGCATACCCGAACCATCGCTGCCGAGTCGTCGAACCCAAATTCAAACCGAGGCCAAACTTCTGCATTGTCGTGTCGTGCCTAGTCCGTGTCTGCAACGTGCCGTACCGTTCATCACCGTCCGCTGCTGTCATATCACCGATCATCGTCGTCAGGCAAGTTTAAATACTTGCTTCATGCTATTATATTTTCATTTCAATTACGATTCATTATTATTATAAGTGTTCGATGCAAACCATAATCTGAAAATCCCCTTAAAATGACGGAAATTAAACGTAACAGTTGGCCCGAGTGATAACGAATACTGTGTTAAGATTTGGCTTGAAAAATACGGATTTTAACAATGTAAAATGACATCCCAATTGGTTACGTCAAATCTAAAAATCACCGTACCCATCATGTCGTAAAATTTGTAGTTAATTAAATATAAATCTAATCATGGTGTTCCAGGGCTCGTATCGAACCTAACTATATAAACTATAACCCTATGTAATTAGTTATTGAATATTGAAAATTCATGACACTGAAAAATGAAGAGGAACGCAACCCTGAACTGCATTCCGGGGCAGCGTTCGTTCTGGATACATGGTTTTGGAACACCTATATACCCCTTATTTAAACTGAAAATGCGCGGAGCCCCATATGGTCGCGTAGATAAATTAGTTAGTTAACACCTAAATCTAATCCCGTGGGGTTTCACCATCATTTGATATTTAATTGGCATTTTAACATACCTAGGTATCCTGCAGTTTTCGGCAGTGACAGTTTGTACACATTGATATTAAACTGAACATATCTTCCCGTATATAGCGGATATTGTTTGAAAACCACCCGCGCGCGCAAACGCGTATGTTTTGGAAATGTGATATCATTTTATGGAAAACGGAATGCGCGCACGAGATCGTTCTCGTTTTAAAATTTATAACCGCAAGTGCACGGCGCGTTGTAGCGAGCCGGCAAGCACGAGAAAATTCATGACACTGAAAAATGAAGAGGAACGCAACCCTGAACTGCATTCCGGGGCAGCGTTCGTTCTGGATACATGGTTTTGGAACACCTATATACCCCTTATTTAAACTGAAAATGCGCGGAGCCCCATATGGTCGCGTAGATAAATTAGTTAGTTAACACCTAAATCTAATCCCGTGGGGTTTCACCATCATTTGATATTTAATTGGCATTTTAACATACCTAGGTATCCTGCAGTTTTCGGCAGTGACAGTTTGTACACATTGATATTAAACTGAACATATCTTCCCGTATATAGCGGATATTGTTTGAAAACCACCCGCGCGCGCAAACGCGTATGTTTTGGAAATGTGATATCATTTTATGGAAAACGGAATGCGCGCACGAGATCGTTCTCGTTTTAAAATTTATAACCGCAAGTGCACGGCACGTTGTAGCGAGCCGGCAAGCACGAGTCGATCCACAGGAAATCTGAGTTTTTACACTACAGACGTCTGTCCCCATGTGCTTCAGACGTCTATCGTCAATCTGTGATTTTACAAAAACCCTTAAATATCAGAAATATCAGTTTTCATACGTTTTGTGCTTCAGACGTCTATCTCTTGCTTATTCGGACGTTTATTTATTCTTTGTGTTTTCAAATGGCCTATTTTTATGAGATACAAACATCTGATATTCATTTGGAAAAACGTATGATATTCATTTGGAAAAACGTCTGAAGCAAGTTTTCAAAATGTTTTTTTTTGTTTTTCAGATGTCCGCCCATTGTTCTTCAGACCTCTGTCTGCGATCTGTGTTTTTGGTTGCCTTTTTAAAAATGATCGACAGACATCTGCAGCTATACGGGGCAGATGTCTGAAGAAGAAAGTTTTTGAAAATCTAGCCGTTGGGTTTTATTTTGTTAAAACTTCAGTCGTCTGTCCGATTGTTCTTCAGACGTCTATTCTTACTTTAAAATGCTGATTTGACTTATAACGGCTAGTTTTTTGTGTGGGGCTATAAAAGAGTTTTGAGTTGGTTTTTTGAGCTCTTATAACGGCTAGTTGCCAATATTTCTAAGTAATCAAGATAGAAAAATCCCATATCTTATATGAGTTCAAAATAGTTTTTGATTTGCTTATCCAAATCTCTCACATACACACACTCAAAAGCTAAATTTGATTTGCTATCTTCTTGAGTATATAGTGCTTCAATTGTAAAACTCTATTGAGAGTAATTGTGCTTCATTGTAAACCCTCTTCTTGTCTTTGTATGAGGATATCTTGAGTGCAAAAGATTCCTTTGTAAGAAAGAAGAGTGAGAGAAGTTTTTTTCTTTGTGTGAGGATCCTTGAATACATGGTGCCTTTGTAAGGGAGAGAAACTTGTAAGGGATAGAGTCATTCGTGTGTTGAGTGACGTGTTATTGCGGATGCATAACATATTTATCTTATCGGAGACGTGATTAAGTGGAACGAGCTCATACGCCTAAAGAAAGTGGACTGGGAAATCTCTGGAACCACTCTAAAAATCTCTTGTGCCTTGAGTTTGCAATTTCTCTATATTTCTCCTTTATTACTTGCCATTTATATTGTGCTTAATTGATTGCAACTTTTCATTAATAGAAATTTCATGCTAGATTATCTTTGCTCTATATACTCATTCTTGCTTGATTGTGATCTTTATCTCTTGATATATGTTATAATTCACAATTGTAGTTTGCTTAGTATTATATCATCTTGTCTCACATTGCCTGAGCTTTACAATTGAGGTTTTTGATTATCAAGAGTATTGGTTAGAATTTTTAATTCGAGTGTATAGTTAGCATAGTCCTATACACCCCCTCTAGGACTATTTATGTTAGCTTCCGCATATTTTCAATATTAATCGAATCGCAAGCAATAACAAATAAAAAAATATATACAATCCATAGAATCAATAAATCAGCTGACAAACAAATGTTTGTATCAATAAAAAAAATAAGTCTATGATCCACGAGACGATCCACCTCCATCATCTCGTGGCTTGAAGAAACTCCCTAACTCCTCCCGTATGGTCTAGCAGATGGACTCGGTGTGCAACTACCTCAGATCCTGGACCTCCGCCATAAGATTCTGCAGTTGCTCCCGTGTCTGCTTATGCTTATGTAGATGCCGTGCCACCTGGTCACGGAGCTGATAGATCTTCTCCTGCGACGCAGCTACCGCATCCGCCTGCATCTGGGTCACGGTGTACTCTTGGACGGACGCACGCCTAGCAAAGTGTCGGTGGGCCCCGGGACCAACCGTGTGCTCCAACCCATCATGATGCCCGCCGGATAGTGAATCCAGGATAGAGACAATGTCGGTAATTGGGTCGTCGGGGCCAAGCCCTAAGGCGTCCGTCCTCTCCTAGAATTGAGTCTGTAAAGAATACACACACGTGTTAACTTAAACTACAGGATCAATTTAATTATATGAACATCACCATGTACTCGTCCATGCTCCTGTGTAACGTGGACCATTCGTTGGCAGTATTGTAGTTGGCGGGATCTTTTCGTTTCAACGATAAAATTAGGATTTATTTTAATAAGTAATTTGCGACAAAGAAAATATATATTTTTAAATGTCGAAATACTCACGAGCCGGTGCTGAATGCTAGCCTGCGAAGGCTTTCCTTGGATCAAGACAGCGTGGTTTCTGACGCCGTTGTTCTGGTTCTCCTTGTTGGGAACCGACGCCGCCTTACAAATATAAAGAAGATTATATTATATAGTTCAAAATATAATTTCATGTTATATTATTATAATCTTAAAAATTAAATTTATACCCGAACTTCCTCGCGCTTATAATACGCGACCAGCCGTGGCCAATCCTCTCTCGGGACATCCAACGCTATGGCATCTATCATCACGCTCTGCTCCTCTTCAGTCGTCGCGGCCCAGGAAATGTAAAAACGAGTCTTTACGTCACTTCGGCGTCTCCTATTAAGATCCTAACACTCGGATATGACCTAGGAAATAGGGCGATATGGATTGAACAACATGTGCATGACGTCCTCTCCGGTGACGCCTGTCACGCCCCGCTTCCCAGTAGACGGAAACGATGATATGGTAAACCCACGGCATATTTATTCGGAGAAAGTTATTCCCTAAATAAATATACTAAGCGTATTGAAACAATAATATATAATGCATGAATAAAAGGAGACTGTAATATTTTCAGCAAACATCTTTATTTACATTCAACTTGAAATATTTACAGGTTCATGAGTTCAACTGGAAAGTAAATACAATAAAAGAAGATGCCTAAATATATGGTATACATAAGATGAAAGAAAAGGAAAGTTAAGCTAATCTCGAATAGCTATCTAGTCGTAATCTTCCTCTGTAGCCTCCATTTCCTCCGTCTCGACCGTATCTGACGAATATTCCAAGAAAACAAAGGTGAGTGGAATGTCCGTCAGCGAACTAGCGCTCGGTAAGTCCTAAAGGTAGAATAAGAATGGAAAGTGACAAGTATATAATATAAGAAATAATGTAAATGACCAGTAAAAAGTGCGTAGATCTGAATATGGGTATATGTATCTATAAGTCTCTATATGGTCATTATATTAACGTTAAGTTCCAAGTATGAATGTCATTGCAGCCGTAGAAGTATTCATGATCTCAAGAGTGGGGCCCCAGGAGCAAGGAAACATGAGCCCATTTTATGTGTTAGCATCGGGACGACCCGGCTGAGATTCAAGTAAACGAAAAAAATAGGTTAATACGGGACTCCTGAAGCTCCGTTGGATTCACACAAGAAACTATCCCAAACACCCCGAATGTAATATATATTATAATTGTAAGACAGTAAGATAGCCTTAGTTAATTTGATTGGTTGATTATAACATGACTTGATCGACACTATAAATTGCAAAAAGTGAATAATTAAGCCGAGTGAGTCGAGTAAGGTGCAGTCGTGTCAATTGCAATATTGGGTCAAGTCAAGTTAGTCAAGTAAATTGAGTTCGAGTTTACGTTCAACTTTAGATTCGAGTTGGGTTAGAGTTCGAATTTGGGTTCGAGTTCGAGTTTAGTTTCAAATTTGGATTCGAGTTATAGATATTTCTTAGAAATGGATTTAACTGTTGAAATTTTAAGATCGGGAGAAATCGGGCAACTGCTATACATGGACGGCAGGATTTGTGTTTTTTTCTAAGACAATTGCCATTGATAACTCCGTTAACTTGTCTAACCTGAATAGACAAGCACTCACTTTCTCCGGCTCGCTGGGGCTCAAGAGAATTTGATTCCGCTTAAACCTATATTAATTTTGAGTTCTTAAATATTTATATTTTGTTGTTTACATTATATGTATATTATTTGCATTTCTCAAGGAGGTTTATGAAAAATACTTTAATATTGTTTAAAAATAACCTCGATGGTGATTCATGATATTTAGAGTTTTTATGAATATATATTTTAATTTTTGTTGTATTTTACCGATGAAACCTAACTTTAAAAGTTTATGGTACTTTTATGAAAACTACTACTTTTGGAAACTTGGTGGTATTTTATTAAAATTTTAATCTTTCATTTTAAAAATATAGTTTCATAATTTGTTTTTATTGAAAATACGGATTCATAGTCTTATATAATTTTCCAAAATTTAGTTTTGTTTAGAAAATTCGTATTTCTTAAAAAACCTTATTTTTATTTTCTTTCGAGACTGAATACTCCTGAAGAGTTCTGCATCTCGCTCTACTATTCCAAAAATATGCGATAATCTATATCATCCATTAGCGGGTCTCTTAACGAGAGTTGCAGAGACATAATTTCAAAAGAAGGTAAAAATATCGATAAAAGAAATCTTTTTGTAAAACCGTGGTATTTTAATGAAAAACTTATTCTCTTAAATTAGCCGTACATCTAAAACTTGTGATATGAACCAAAAGTGTGCGTATGGGCTAGGACGTTACCCCGTGAATTTTTCTAAAGGTATATATTCTAGTTATCAAAATAAATGTTATGGTATTTTTCTGAAAAGGTTCAATATAGGCGTATTTCACTTGAATTTCGAATTTCATGAAAAAGGGTAAAAATGCGAACAACATGTTAAGATGGTATTTAAAGGTTTTTAATGAATAATTACCCTTGGTGAAGGTGACAAAAGTTGTTTAGAATAAAATTAAACGAGATAACTTCGCTTGTCGATATTTTTTTTAAGATTGGTTTTTGAGATGAAAAGAATAAGAGAAAAGGGACTTACGGGTTCTAGATCATTTAGAAAAGAGTAATGAGAGGAAAAAGGTCTTCGTGGCATCGCGGTTTCGTCAGGAAATGCTCCGGTCGTCGAGATTTGGTTTGCTACTCCACCTGCTGCTTAACTCAACTTTACACTTAGAGAATTTTAATAGAAATTTCAGAATGGGGGAGAGCTAAGACATGAGATGGTATTTATAGTAAAGAATTTAGGGTATGAGAATTAAAAATTTGAATAAAAAGAATTAAAATGGTGTTAATTAGAGATTTGAAGAGTCTCTGTTTGATTGCAGGAAAATCAAATAATGCAGGGGAGTATATGAGAGCAGAAGAGACGTGTGCAAAGCACGGAGGCTATAGGTCAAGATCTGACCACCGGTAGCGAGTGGATTGGTGAATTGGGCGGTTGGATTTTGTCCAATCGTCTCGAGATTCGTGCCACCTGCTTTAATCAGTGTAAACTCCGCTTTTATCCCGTTTGATTTTTCTGAAACTTTTCAATTCTCCGTGTATTGCGCGTGCTACTCTTGAGCTTCTGAAAAGTAATAAAGAAAAAATATTAAAATTAATTGGGACTGATGAGAATCGAACACACAGGCCATGTCACAGCAGTGCAGAGGCTTTACTAGTGAGCTACAAGTTACTTCTTGTTTTTATTGAATAAAAATAACTTATAACTCCTAATCAGACTGAAGTACCCTTTCTATACATTAAACTAATAAATTTTGTACATGGATTTTTAGAGTCGTTACAACACCGATGAATTTGTAGTGTCTCTCGGCCTGAAATTACAAAATTTTAAGTAAATAAATAAATATATATTACGACAATTGAAATTTCAATATATAAAAGGGTATGTGATACTGCAGCGTTTGCGAAAAACTACCAAACTAACTTAGTCTCGTGCGCGATCCACCTCTGATGGAGCGGGTACTAATAGTAAGTATGGATCTCCACTCCCATGTAGTCCCCCAGTTGGTCGAGTAATCACCAACAAGAACATCTTATTTTTTCCACTCCGGCGTCCATAGACCAACGCCTGTGGCCGGCCTGGAGCAGACGGGTGTAATAAGATCGCTCTTCCAAACACTGGTGGAGCCTGTAAAAAATAGATATACAGACTGCGTCATAACCCTCCATGGCAGCAGGTTATATATAGTCACCACAACGGGCCAAGTACTATGTGTACACCCACCACGAACAATCTCAAATGGACTGAAACCGTCGCTCGCAATTCCCAGCCTCATGTTGTAAGGGTCTGCACTGAATGAAGGATATTTTTCATCTAAAACTTTCCACGATATCGAATCTCTAGGATGACCAATTTTGCTTTCTTCAAGAGCCGCTTTATGGTGTATAGAGTGTTTTTCGTCACCCCGTTGAGATGGGAAATACGCGTTGCTTATCAGGCATATTACAGATTCTCCCTGTCTAGGGTAGACTGGGGTATATTAATTGTGGGGATCTGAATCACCGACAGCCGCGAACTAAACTGTTGTTAATTACCTCTCGTTTTTGGAGCGAGAGAACCTCCGATTGACGGGTAAAACTGTTCATGCGAGCTCAATGTGCAGTGTGCGTGTGTTGTGTTTTGAAGGGGACTTAGAAGTATCGGGGGCCTCGCACGGTTTATGGGGGTCCCGCTATCAGAATTGCGGGTTGGGTGTCAAGGTGGTTAACAGCCTTCCTGCGGGATGCAGGGTGCGGGGCAGCGCCCCGGTAGAAAATTTTTCTAACAGGGGACGTGTTTTGAGTGTGGAGCGTGAGGGAAAAAGAGGGGTGAGGAGCGTCCTAAGGATGCGTGAGTGGGCGCCCGCGGGTCACGTGCGCGGCACGCGACCGCTGGAAACATCAGCGGAGAAAGGGGCTTATCCCCTGGGCTGGGAGTTGAACTCCCAAGGGGTTTTAGAGTTAAACTCCTAAACAGGAATTAGGTATGGAATTGGAGTTAAACTCCCAAAAGATTTGGATTTGGAGTTAAACTCCTATGTAAGAAATTGGATATGGAGTTGGCGTTAAACTCCTAAAAAGCTTGGATTTAGGGTTAAACTCCTAAAAGGTCTGGATGTGAAATTAAACTCATTTGAGAATTTGGATATTGGAGTTGAACTCCTCTAAGATCTTCGAAGATGATCAAAGAGGACCCATTTCTTCTCTCTGGAGCCTCGGATTCTCCCAAAGTGGGATTTTTGGAGAAAAAGGGAGGTGGGATTAAAAATCTCTCTTTTAGGGATTTAATGGGAGATCTGAACTCCCCTTCAAGGGTTTTATGGTGAAAAACTATTTCTTTTTGGAAAAAAAAAGAGTTAAACTCTTGATTTAATTGGAAATGAAAAGAAAAGAAAGAACTTGGGAAAAAGGAGATAGATGCACAAACCCAATTTTTTTTTTTGAGAGAGTGAAAAGTTGTTCTTGATTTTTTCATCATGTTTCCTTTTTATAGGCTACACACTTTATATATAACCCATTGAGCTTTTCTAAATCGCACTTGTGTTTCCCCATACCTCACGTGCTTATTTCTTTTTGCACATAAGCTATGGGGTTTACAAAATTTTGGTTGTTTACCCATTTTTCATACATTTAATTCTTAAAAAAAATTAAACTAATTTATTGCCTTCTTTTGGCATGGAGTCGGCCCCTTCCACGCTCGGTCTTGACTTGGGCTTGGGCCTGCCTGCTTGGGCTCCGGCCTACTTGGCTGGGGGGTGACTGACTTTGGCTTGATCAACCGAGGTATAATTTTTTTACCCCAATAAAGTGCCCCCATCAATAAATGCACACCGCGTGTATGAATTGTGTGCATGAAATTGATAGTTTTTGTTCTATATGGAGATTAATTTGATTTGGTTCCCTGTAGAGGGTCGATACTGCTCTTTTAGTGACATGGATGGTCGGTGCTGCCATTTTAGCGACATGGACGGTCGGTGCTGCCATTTTTACAACTTAGACGGTCGGTGCTGCCATTTTTGTGACTTGAACGGTCGGTACTGCCCTTTTTGTGATTTGGATGTTCGGTGCTGCCCTTTTTGCGACTTGGACGTTCGGTGCTGCCCTTTTTGTGACTTGGACGGTCGGTGCTTGATTTGATTTGCTCTGCTTCTTGCGGTGTCGGGGTTGATGTTGACTTGCTTCGCTTCTTGCAGTGTCAGGATTTGATTTGACTTTCTCCGCTTTCTGCGATGTCGGGATTTGATTTGACTTGCTCCGGTTTCTGCGGTGTCGGAATTTTATTTGACTTGCTTCGTTTTCTATGGTGTCGGGATTTGATTTGTTTTTGGGAGTTCCCAACCCGTCCAGTGGTACTTTTGAGCTTGGAAGCGCTACTGAGTGGGACGTTGATTTAATCTGTTTGATTTCTACCTTATTAGGCGGGACTTTTGAATTTGAGAGGAATTTGAAATTTGGATTTTATTTAGCATCAGTATTCCTGCATTGGAATAATGCCAGGAGCAACTCATCATTTTCTCTGGGAGGACTTGGGACTTGGGATTTTGGTCGGCACCAGAACCGCTAACACTGAAGTGTAATGCCGGGAGCGACTCACCATTTGCTGTTACCCGTTGGGGAGCGATGGCTTAGGAAATAGGTTTAGATCTCTATCACCTAAGGCTTTTCAATGTTATGAGCCGTAAGGGTCTCATAAAAGCATTTTTCCCTGCAAGTCGAGAGGATCTCGCTAGTGTACTTTCTCCCTAGGAATCGCAGGGATTCCTAAGTGTATTGCTCATTTGTGAGTCGTAAAGATCTCACGAGGGGATTTTCTCTTCACAAGGTCGAGAGGACTTTGCGAGTATATTTCATCTCTTTTCACGAGTTTGTGCCCTTTCGGGTTTTCATAAACTCGCCGGCAGTTCTGCTGTTTTTACTCACGGAGCCCGTTCGGGTTTTCATCTGTGCCCATTTTGGTTATGAACATACCTTTTTTTTCTTTTTTCTTTTTTGCTTCATCGCAGGTAGGATTTCAGATGTAGTGTTGGGGTAAAAATTTATACCCCAGTTGACCGAGTCAAAGTCAAGGTCAACCCCAAGCCAGGTGGGCCTAAGCCCAGGTCAAGCGGGCCCATGCCCAAGTCGAGCCCACGGCCAGCCTCCCCATGCCAACAACAAAATCATGTAATAAATAATTTCTATGTAATTTTTTATACATGAATGTATACAAAACGGGCAGAAAGCCAAATTTTTGTAAGCCCGTGGCTTATGTGCAAAAATGAAATGGCACATGAGCCATGGGATAGGCAAAACGCCATTTTGTAAAGCCCAAGGGGCTATATGTAAATATGTAAGCCTATAAAAGGCAACATGATGAATAAAAAAACAACACTTTTCATTCTCTCAAAAAAAAACCTAGGGTTTGTATTTCTTTCCCTTTTCTGAAGGTCTCAAACCTTCTTCTTTCTTTTGAATTAAATCAAGAGTTTTACTCTTCCTTTTCAAAAACAAGATAGTTTTTCACCACGAAACCCACAAAGGGGAACTTGGATCTGTCATTAGATCTCAAAAAGGAGAGATTTTGAGATCTCACATCTCTTGATCTTCAAGATCCAGCTAACAGAGAAGGAAGAAGAAGAACCCCTTTCACTTAACCCCTAAAAAAACACACACTCAGGAGTCTAACTCCTCTCTGATTTCTCTTTCGAGAAATTTTTGTAGGCTAAAAGCCTCATTTTCTCGCCGGCGCTTAAGCGCAGAGCGCCCGCATGCCGACACGTGGCGCGCTTGCGCTCAAGCGCAAACGTTCGAGCGCAAGTCGCCCTGGTGCCGACACATAGCGCGCTTGCGCTCAAGTGCAAGCGCTCGAGCGCAAGTCGCCCCCTTGCCGACACGTGGCGCGCTTGCGCTCAAGCGCAAGCGCTCAGGCGCAAGTCGTCCCTTTGCCGACACGTGGCGCACTTGCGCTCAAGCACCCAGCGCTCAAGCGTAAGTCGCTCCCGTGCCGACACGTGGCGCACTTGCGCTTGAGCGTCAGGCGCTGAAGCGCAAAGCGCCCACGTGCCGACAAGTGGCGCGCTTACGCTCAAGCGCCCAGCGCTCAAGCGCAGAGCACCCACGTGCCGACACGTGGCACTCTAGCGCCTGAGCGCACAGCACCTAGGTGCACAGCGTCCAAGGTGCTGCCCCCACACATCCCTTGGATGCCTTTCCCCCCTCTTTTTATGTATATATATTCATATATATATGTATACATATTCGCACATACACGTGCTCCACGACACTGTCCCTAGCCCGCTATCCGGGTAGCGGGACCCCGTAAAAACTCTGCGTGGCTCCCGATATATCCAAAACCCCCTTTTAAAACACAACACACGCACACTGCACATTGAGTTTGCATGACCAGTTTAACCCGTTAATCAGAGGTTCCCTCGCCCCAAAGGCGAGGGGTAATTAACGGCAGCTTAGTCCGTGGCTGCCGGAGATTCGGATCCCAACAATCATTAAACCCCGGCCTACCCTAGGCAGAGGGAATCTGTAGTATACGCCTGACAAGCGCGCGCGTATTCCCATCTCAATGGGGTGACGAAAAACACCCTACAGATTTTGGCACGCCCGGTAGGACCAATCTCTCCTCCCATATTTCGGGTTAAACATTCATGCGAACTCAATCAATATACATGTCTATATTTATACTAAAATAATGCTTTTTCATGCAGATTTTCAAGCAAATCACCCTCCGACGATGTTTTCGATGATGAACTCAGCTCCCGTCTCCTACACGATGAGGATAGACTCTAGGACGGTCCTTCCGGCCAGTCTCGGGCGACAATGGGAGGAGTTCATACCAATTGGCACCATCCCAGCTCCTAGAGCTCCAGCAACAGACAGACCGGTCTCGAAAGGCAGGAGACCGAATGTGGTAATCTCGAGGGTGCCCCAACCCAAACGTAAATCGGTGTATGGACGGCTTTCCATGGCCCCAACTAGGGGCAAAGCCATCGGAACAAAAGAAGTTGCCAGACGTCGTTGGCAAGCCCAGGCGATACCTCCGACGGACACGCGGGCAGATGTCTTCTCAAGCATCCCCATCACTCGGCCTATGGCGGCTTCCCAAAGAGCAGAAGCCTGCTAAGCGCTTAAGGCAGAGAAGCTGAGGCAAAAGCAGCTCAGATATAGAGCCAACAAAAGAGCTAGGGCTCTGGCCATGTTAAAATTTATGAATTTCCAAAGCCCGGACCGCTCCGCGAAGCCAGCTGCCAGTGATGAAAGAATGGTCTGAATGTGTAATCCATACTGTCTATATGGCCGGATATGAAGAAACGAACCCTCCTCTTCTTCACAGCCATGGTGATGATATGGTTGACGCTACCCAGCATCGGCTCGATCTAAATGATGAAGAGCCCGCTCAGGACGATAAGCCAGAGGATCCCGTGGTTCCTGCGGAATTGAGCTCAGGCAATAAAGATTACCCGGTTGTCATAGCCGGAACTACAGAACAAGCATTATTCTAATGGCTTCAAAGGCAATTTCAGGACAGGGATGAGAAGATGGCCGAGGTCTATTCCAAAGTCGACGAGCTGGCAAACGTCGTGGCAGATCTCATGACCCAAGTCGCCCGATTACGATTGCAGCAGGGTCAAATTTTGGTTCACGAGCCCGGAGGCAGCCAATTGATATCCCCTTCAACCTAACAGCAGAGCACCTTCGTGAAAAACGGCCGCAATCAGCCTCTAGTCCCTCCGATATATACGCCAGCGGGGAATCACCTCTCAAAGAGAAGCTGGAAAAGGTCTATTCCTTCAAAAGGGAAAAAGTCCACAAGATATTCAGGGACGCCCTAAGAAACGGTCTACAACTGCCGGAATCAAAGAGACTGCAAGAAGCGAACATGACCGATGACCCAGAATATTTCCCCTATCACAGGGTGATAGGTCATGCCATTGAGGACTGCTTCGTCTTCAAAGATTGGGTCGAAAGGCAATACAAGACGGGAGAGATAGAACTGTCTAAAGGCACGTTAGCAAACAGTCAAGCTACGACCGCCGATTTCATGCAAATGGAGACCGAAGCCTTTCGGGAACCTAATCCTCCCAGACATGTGCCATTATCTGAAAGGGGCGAACCAAAGACCGATTGGCCTTGAGGACCAGCATCAATAAAGGCACCTATGCCAATGGAGAGAAAGAAAAAGGTATACTCCTTCAGGAGGGATGAAGTCCGCAAAATATTCATGGACGCCTTGAACAACGGTCTGCAACTGCCTGTTCTGAAGAGTCCACAGGAAATGAACATGACCGGCAATCCCGTATACTGCCCATATCATAGATTGGTGGGTCATACCATCGAAGACTGCTACATTTTCAAAGATTGGGCAGAGGACCAATATAAGCTTGGAAAAACCTCACAATCCTCGGATGTATCGGCAAGCCACAGAGCTAGGTAATCAACACAGCTCCGCCAAGATCAAAGTTCAAGGAGCTGGGATAAGCAAAAAGGACCACCACGTCGTTAAACTGGGAACACCCGCTGACCACCACGTCATTAAACTGGGAATGACAGACCACCAAGTCTTTAAACTGGGAACGATCGACCGCCACGTCATTAAACTGGAAACAATCGACCTCTAAGTCGTTAAACTGGGAATGTAAATAAAATGTAAATAAAAAAATGTTTAAATAAAAGAAAAATAAAGAAAAGACGAAATGATGGGGCAACTCGCAATAAAAACCAGCGAGTAAAATAAAGATGAAAATAAAGCCGAAATGATTGGGCAACCGCGAATAAAAGCCGAAAGGATAGGGCAATCGCGACCTTCGCGATAAGAAAAGCCGAAATGATAGGGCAATCGTGATTTTCGCGATAATAAAAGTTGAAATGATAGAGCAATCACTATAAAACAAAAACAAAAAAAAGAACAAAAAAATAAAGGCGAATGATGGGTTGCTCCTGGCATTATTCCAGTGCAGCAATGCAAACGCCAAACAAAAATTCAGTTTCCCAAAATTCTTTCGCCCCTACGGTTAGTCCCCAAATTGACTGCCGTATACAATCCACGGGCTCAAATAATCCTCAGCATACACATGCCCCACCGCAACCACCATTTTCGCGGCTGGTCTTCGCCTTTGGAATTGTGCTTCATTGGGAAGACCTACTCATGTGTCCTGGCACATGTGCTTCAGTGTTAACAACGCTGATGCCGACCCCTATCCCAAAATTCCAAATCAATCCAGTAGACCTCTAAGTCTTTAAACTGGAAACAGATGACCTCTACGTCGTTAAACTGGAAACAGATGACCACCACGTCGTTAAACTGGAAACAGATGACCACCACGTCATTAAACTGGAAACAGATGACCTCTAAGTCGTTAAACTGGAAGACAGTAGACCTCTGGGTCGTTAAACTGGAAACAAATGACCTCTACGTCGTTAAACTGGAAACAGATGACCTCTAAGTCGTTAAACTGGAAACAGATGACCTCTACGTCGTTAAACTAGAAACAGCAGACCTCTAAGTCGTTAAACTAGAAAAAGATGACCACTACGTCGTTAAACTGGGCACAATAGACCTCTACGTCTTTAAAACTGGAAACAGATGACCTCTACGTCGTTAAACTGGAAAAGATGACCACCACGTCGTTAAACTGGAAACAGATGACCACCACGTCGTTAAACTGGAAACAGATGACCTCTAAGTCGTTAAACTGGAAAACAGTAGACCTCTAAGTCGTTAAACTGGAAACAGATGACCTCTACGTCGTTAAACTGGAAACAGATGACCTCTAAGTCGTTAAACTGGAAACAGCAGACCTCTAAGTCGTTAAAATAGAAAAATATGACCACTACGTCGTTAAACTGGGCACAATAGACCTCTACGTCTTTAAAACTGGAAACAGATGACCTCTAAGTCATTAAACTGGAAACAGATGACCACCACGTCGTTAAACTGGAAACAGATGACCACCACATCGTTAAACTAGAAACAGATGACCTCTAAGTCGTTAAACTGGAAGACAGTAGACCTCTAAGTCGTTAAACTGGAAACAGATGACCTCTACGTCGTTAAACTGGAAACAGATGACCTCTAAGTCGTTAAACTGGAAACAGCAGACCTCTAAGTCGTTAAACTAGAAAAAGATGACCACTACGTCGTTAAACTGGGCACAATAGACCTCTACGTCTTTAAAACTGGAAACAGATGACCTCTAAGTCGTTAAACTGGAAACAGAAGACCCCTAAGTCTTTAAACGGGAAATAGATGGCCACCACGTCGTTAAAATGGAAACAGTCGACCTCTAAGTCATTAAACTGGGAACGAGGGAAATCCACTCATGTGTCCTCACGATACATGAGGAGAACAAACCTTTGTGGGATCCTTACGACTCACGAAGGAAAAACACCCTTAGGAATCCTCACGACTCCTAAGGAGAAAATACACCTGCGGGATCCTTACGTCTCGCAGGGAGAAAATGCTTTTATGGGACCCTCACGGCCCATAAAATTGAAAAGTCTTAGGTGATAGGGATCTAAACCTGTCTCCTAAGCCATCGCTCCCCAACCCTAAAGTGGCGAATGATGAGTCGCTCCTGGTACCATATTCTAGTGTAGCGATGCAGACGCCAACCAAATTCCAAATCCCATACCCCCAACGGCGAATAATGAGTCGCTCCTGGTACCACATTCCAGTGCAGCGATGCAGACGTCAACAAAGTCCTGAAATTTTTTCGGCCCTACGGTCTGGATCATGCATCCTGCAAAACCGTATACAATCCACGGGCGTAAAACAATCCCAATCGCTCAAAAAAAAAAAGATATTAAAAGAACGGTATGTCCACAAGCAAAATGGGCACGGATTAAAACCCGAAAGGGCTCCGTGAGTAAAAACAGCAGGACTGCCGGCTAGTTTGTGAAAACCCGAAAGGACGCAAACTCGTGAAAAAAGAAATGAAATGCACTCGCAAAGCCCTCTCGACTTTGTGAGGAGAAAATTCCCGCGTGAGATCCTTACGACTCACAAAGGAGAAACACACTTAGGAGTCCCCATGACTCCTAAGGAGAAAATGCACCTACGGGATCCTTACGACCCGTAGGGAGAAAATGCTTTGTGAGACCCTTACGGCTCACAAAATGGAAAAGCCTTTGGTGACAGGGATCTAAACCTGTCTCCTAAGCCACCAATTCCCAAATTCTCTCGGGGCACATGATGAGTTGCTCCTGGCATTATTCCAGTGCAGCAATGCAGATGCCAAACAAACCAAATCCAAATCCTCCCGGGGCAAATGATGAGTTGCTCCTGGCATTATTCCAGTGCAGCAATGCAGATGCCAAACAAACCAAATCCAAATCCTCTTGGGGCACATGATGAGTTGCTCCTGGCATTATTCCAGTGCAGCAATGCAGATGCCAAACAAACCAAATCCAAATCCTCCCGGGACAAATGATGAGTTGCTCCTGGCATTATTCCAGTGCAGCAATGCAGATGCCAAACAAAAACCAAATCCAAATCCTCCCGGGGCACATGATGAGTTGCTCCTGGCATTATCCCGGTGCAGCAATGCAGATGCCAACAGAAAACCAATTCCCAAATCCTCTCACAGACAGATGATGATTTTCTCCTGGTACCATATTCCAGTGTAGCGATGCTGATGTCAACTCAAATCAAACAAATCAAACCAACCAATTCCAACATCGACCTCTGCGTCAAACCAGCGACACTCCGTGCCGGGGAAAGGTCGACCAGCGACACTCCGTGCCGGGGAAAAGTCGACCACCGACACTCCGCGCCGGGAAAAAGTCGACCAGCGACACTCCGCGCCGGGGAAAAGTCGATCAGCGATACTCCGTGCAGGGAAAAGTCAAACAGCGACACTCCGTGCCGGGGAAAAGTCCACCAGCGACACTCCGCGCCGGGGAAAAGTCAACTAGCGACACTCCGCGCCGGGGAAAAGTCCACCAGCGACACTCCGCGCCAAGGAAAGGTCAACCAGCGACACTCCGCACCGGGGAAAAGTCGATCAGCGACACTCCGTGCCGGGGAAAAGTCAACCACCGACACTCCGTGCCGGGGAAAAGTCGATCAGCGACACTCCGTGCCGGGGAAAAGTCAACCACCGACACTCTGCGCCGGGGAAAAGTCAATCAGCGACACTCCTAGCCGGGGAAAAGTCAACCAGCGATACTCCGCGCCGGGGAAAAGTCGATCAGCGACACTCCATGCCGGGGAAAAGTCAACCACCGACACTCCGCGCCGGAGAAAATTCAATCCGCGACACTCCGTGCCGGGGAAAAGTTAACCAGAGACACTCCACGCCAGGGAAAAGTTGATTGTAATAAATTTGTGTGATTGTAATAAATCAAATCAAATAGTCCCCGGCAACGGCGGCATTTGATTGATAAGAATTCTCGATGTGTCGTATGAATTGTAAAGAAATCACAACCAAAAATTATTTGACCGCAATCAACTACGGTGTCGGATTGTAGTTAGTATGTGAGTGCGGATCGTCTACAGGGAAAGTGTAATCGTTCGTCTTTTGAATTAGATGAATTGAAACATTAAAGAAAGAAAACAACAATTCAAGATTTGTATTTGAAGTTCAAGAATTAGAAAAAAACTAGATCTAATAACAAGAAAAGATAGAATCAAGAATTGATAGTTTGATAATTTTTTTCCAAACCAAATCTCAAGAATCGAAATGAGGCTCGTAGGAATCGATCGGATCTATAGATGTGATGTAATCTTACAATTACGTATTCTTATCCTTCGATGAATTGATACTAGATCGATGATCATCGATGAGAATTAGGGATTTCTTGTGAAACTAGGGTTTCATCTTATCCCTTGTTCTTTCGTCGATGTCATTCACATTCTAGCCTCTAGCAATTTCAAGAAGCGATCGGATTTCCCCAATCTCGAGCGATGTCGATCAAGAAAGCATCGCAACGAATTGGGTCGTCGATTCTTGAACTTGCTAGGGTTTACAAACTCGTGGGATTCAAGAATCGATTACAAATTTGCTACATCATCATACTAAAGATCGTTTCGACTCCTTAACGAGCGGAGTTTTATTCACACATCACCACATAGACAATATTCAAGAATAGTAAAGATAACATGATGCGGAATTTAAAGAAAACAAGATAGAAGAAAATATCACCTTTTATTTAATCAACAATTTCAATACATTCTTTCAAGATCTACAAGAAGAAAGAAAATCGATCGTTGACTCGGCTTCGCTCGTCTCCGTAGATCGTGGATCTACTTTGATCTCTTGCCCGATGGAAGATCGGCTCGGCTCATAAAAGGTTGAAGGAATCTTGCTTGGCTTGCACTCAAGATCTTGAATTGTGGTTGGATTTAGGGTTAGGGTTTCCTACAAGCTTTCTCACTAAACTTGAGGAAGAGGAAGATGAAGAAAGAGAGAATGGCTAAAATCTAAGATGTTGAATCTTTTCCTAGATGCCAAGATGTAACATGATGTTTCAATGAATGAGTCTAGGGTCCTATTTATAGAACTTTCACAACCCTAGGTTTAGGTTTAAATTGAACTTTCCCTCCCAAAGTTTGTTGACAAGGTTTGTTGGGCTTTAGCTTAGGGTTTAAGCAAGGGTTTAGGAAAGTTCTAGAAGTATTAGGCTAGTTTAGGAGTTTGCTGATCTGGTGGAAGTGTCTGGAATCTTCTGGAAGTTTGTGTGCATTATTGAGCTGTGGGCACTGAATCAGGAGTTTTGGTGAAATTCGAGGAGCTGAGTCCCTAGGTCCACCGCGCAACCGCCGCATTAAGTACCTTTAGGCCGCTCTTCCGCCGCGCATTGATGGGCTTGGACCTTGGGCTTTCTTCTGTTGCTTGGTACTACTGTTTGGGCTTTTCTCTGATGTTTAGAATTTCAGTTTCCCTTCTGTGTTGATACCAGATTTGAGTTCAGTGAGTTTACGAGCAATTGTAATGGTCGAGCGATGTATCAATCGAGCAAGCTTTCCTTTTCCTGCCCATACCTCAAAGCACGGGTTGCAAGATATGGAAAATATGCTGTGTAATGCAATGCCGTCAATTTCCCTAGAAATGCCGGTTTTAAGGTCGAATACAAGTAATTTGATATTTTGCGACCGATTAGCTAATATGTGAATTATGAATACCGTATACTTCTATATGTATGCAGATGATAAGGAAATTGCCGGTTAAAATATGCAATATTTTCGACTGATCAAATACCCCCAAACTTAATTTCGATCGTCTCGAACGAATGTTTTATTAAAAAGAAAAAGAGAAGGAGAAAAGAAAGAAAGAGAAAAATCTAACTAGCACACTTTCGTAGGCAACACGATTGCACTGAGCACGTGCAACAAGCCTTTAAACCTCTAGGTGTCCCTAGTAGGAGGAGTGTTGTCTCCTGAGGGTTTTCAGCGGATTGCACCCACAAAATCCAAAAATAAAAGTAAGATCATGAATATTACATTTAAAGATAAGAATTGTAAAAGAAAAGCCTTGAAAATTAGGGTTTCCAACTAAGCTAGCTTTTCGGTTGTCATGAGCCCTATCTTAATGGTCATGAAAAAATGTTAGAAATCACGTCCTCCCTCAATAAAACATCATCTTATTCTTCATTCCTATCTTTATTCCAAACATCGATCATATCACCCTGCGTGTGTGTAAAGACATCCCTACACCCGGAGAATTCAATTCAAGCTATCATACCCTTGCCCATCGGCCTCAGTACTTCTTGGCAAACGAGATTGCTTACACACTTTCATGCGACCGTTAATACTTCTTGAGGTACTAACCGACCGATTACTAATGTGCTTGCTAACTTGGTGTATTTTCCTAGTCTTGCACTACCTCAGGCATAGCAGTAACTCCCAGACCAGTTGACCTTGGGGCACTAGGTGAAGAAGCACCCTTTTGCTATATATTTTTCTTGCCCTTGGTGATAACAAAAACCAGTATCCATTTTTTTTCACCATTTTTTTAAAACACACTTTTCTTTTTTCATACTTTTGGCTTTAAGACAAGAGCATTTCAAGGTATCCTCTACTATCCCAGGCTTTAAGATGCGTGTAAGTGCGAATAGCAGGGTATCAACGTTCAAAATATCTGGCTTCCAGAATAGAAACTATTTTTCAGACTTATTTTTATCCTCAGATTAGTGACGTCCTTCATCTTACTAACCCTTGGGACAACGGCTCATAACTACTTATTACTAGTTCGTATAAGAAAACTTCTAATTTTCTTAGTTTTCTAAAAATTTTCCAATCTCATGGATGTAATTGTTCACTGTCTAAACTTTCATTATTTTATTTATATACGAAAAAAAGTGTAAATATTAAAATTATTTTTATATTTGAAAATTTTTAAATTTTTATGGGTTTTGAAAAATTTTCATTTTTTATAGATTTTTTAAAAGAAATGTTTTGTGCTTATGCAGATGATATGCAAATGATGCGAAAATAAGCACAAACCTCCCCCAAACTTGTTTTCAACAGTGTCCTCACTGTTGCCGACAGTTATACCTACAAAAATCTGTAAATCTGGGAGGAATTATTAGTGGGGCAAACATATAAGTGAAGAACTTCCCCCAAACTTATTTTATTTACTCACCTTCATTCAAAAAAAAATGATGCAATGATATACTGGACATGAAAGTGAGACGGAAGAATTTTAATCAAAATAAACTGGCTCTTGTAAGAACAAGAGCTCCTCCGTGGGGTCAGTGGAAAAATACGGCTTTAATCTATGTCCATTTACTTTGAAAACAGTGCCGTTTTTACCATTTTCAACATCTACTGCCCCGTGCGGGTATACAGACCGCACAACAAAAGGTCTCTTCCAACGAGATCGGAACTTACCCGCATGAAGGTGTAATCGTGAATCATAAAGAAGGACTTGTTGACCAGGTAAAAATGTTTTCCTTACAATGTTTTTATCGTGAAAAACCTTAGTCCTATTCTTTGTGATTACAGCATTATCATAAGCTTCATCGCGGAGTTCGCTTAGCTCGTTTAGTTGCAGCTTCCGAAAGTTGCAAGCAAGGTTTAAATCAAAATTTATTTCTTTTATAGCCCACAATGCTTTATGTTCTATCTCAACAGGTAGATGACATGCTTTCCCAAACACTATCCTATATGGAGACATTCCTAGGTCGGTCTTATATGCAGTCCTGAATGCCCAAAGAGCATCCGTCAATTTGGTTGACCAATCTTTTCTGTTTTTAGCAACAGTTTTCTCCAGGATAAGTTTGATTTGTCTGTTTGAGATCTCAGCCTGCCCGCTTGTTTGGGGGTGATAGGGTGTAGAAAGACGGTGGTTGATTGAATATTTCCGCATCAGAGTCTCGAAAGATCTGTTGCAGAAGTGTGTCCCATTATCGCTAATAATAGCGCGTGGATGTCCAAATCGCGAGAAGATATTCTCTTTCAAGAACTTAATGACAACTTTCTTGTCATTAGTGCGACTTGGAATGGCTTCTACCCACTTGGAGACATAATCAACCGCCAGCAATATGTACAGATTCCCAAAGGAGTTGGGAAAAGGACCCATAAAATCTATGCCCCAAACATCAAACATTTCAACAACCAGAATGGGTTGCTGAGGCATTTCATTCCTTTGGGATATTCTACCCGTATACTGACATTGTGTACAGGTTTTGCAATATTCAAATGCGTCCTTGAATAAGGTCGGCCAATAAAATCCACATTGCAAAACCTTTTCCGCTGTTTTTCTTGGACCAAAGTGACCCCCACAGGCCTGATCATGACAAAATGAAAGAATACTCTTGAACTCTTCATTCGGGACGCACCGGCGAATGATCTGATCAGGACAATATTTAAACAAATAGGGCTCGTCCCAGTAATAGTGTTTTACTTGGGAAAGAAAGCGGTATTTGTCCTGTTTTGACCAATCGCTCGGTATAAGTCCCGTGGCATGATAGTTCACAATATCCCTGAACCATGGTTCAGAGGATACGCTCAAGAGTTGTTCGTCAGGGAACGAGTCATTGATCGGCAGGGTCACAGGGGAAGAAACGATGCGTGAAAGGTGGTCAGCTACTACGTTTTCACATCCTTTCTTATCTTTGATAACAAGATCGAATTCTTGTAAAAGAAGGATCCAACGTATTAGTCGACCTTTGGCATCTTTCTTCGCCAACAGATGTTTCAAAGCGGAATGGTCAGTATATACAACAATAGGTGAGCCGATTAAGTAAGGCCTGAATTTCTCTAATGCGAATACAACCGCTAATAGTTCTTTTTCTGTAGTTGTATAATTGATTTGCGCATCATTCAAGGTCTTACTAGCATAGTAAATCACGTGTGGCATCTTTTCAATGTGTTGTCCAAGGACAACACCTACTGCAAAATCAGATGCGTCACACATCAGCTTAAAAGGGTAGTCCCAGTTTGGTGATGATAAAACGGGGGCTGAAGTGAGTGAATGTTTAAGTGAGTCGAAAGCTGCCTCGCAATCCGAGTCAAAGTGGAAGGTCGTATCCTTGGCCAGGAGTAGTGTTAAAGGTCTAGCAATTTTGCTAAAGTCCTTTATGAATCTCCTATAAAAGCCAGCATGGCCAAGAAAAGATCGAATATCTTTGACGCTTCTGGGATGAGGGAGGTTTTGAATGACATCTACTTTAGCTCTGTCAACCTCAATGCCTTTCTGTGAAATGACATGTCCAAGGACTATTCCTTCTTGGACCATAAAGTGGCATTTTTCCCAGTTCAAAGTCAAGTTCTTCTCTTTGCATCGAGTAAGAACAGCGTCAAGATTCGCTAGGCATTCAGAAAAAGAATCACCAAAAATCGAAAAGTCGTCCATAAAGATCTCCAGGAAATTCTCTACCATATCAGAGAATATCCCCATCATACACCGCTGAAAGGTAGCGGGAGCATTGCATAGCCCGAAGGGCATGCGACTGTAAGCAAAGGTACCAAAAGGACAAGTAAAAGTGGTTTTATCTTGATCCTTTTTGGCGATGGGGACCTGATTGTAGCCTGAGTAACCGTCCATGAAACAATAGTATTGTCGTCCTGCTAAGCGTTCCAGCATTTGATCAATAAATGGTAGAGGAAAATGATCTTTCCTCGTAGCAGCGTTGAGTTTTCTATAATCGATGCATACACGCCACCCAGTTTAGGTGCGTGTCTGAATCAACTCATTCGCTTCATTTGTGATAACTGTGATGCCGGATTTCTTAGGAACGACGTGTATAGGACTTACCCACTGGCTATCGGAGATCGGGTATATAATACCACTATCTAAGCATTTGACGATCTCTTTCATGACAGCTTCCTTCATGACGGGATTTAACCGTCTCTGTGGTTCTCGGGTTGGTCTGGCATCATCCATCACATGTATATGATGTTCAACAATCAAGGGACTGATCCCTTTGATGTCCGCCATACTCCAACCAAACGCCTCTTTATTAGATCTTAATACCGATAGAAGTGCATTCTCTTGCTCTGATGCAAGGGAAGCGGAAATTATAACCGGTAAAGTCTCCTTCTCACCAAGATATGCATATTTAAGGTGAGAGGGTAAAACCTTGAGATCTAATTCAGACGGAGAAATGATAGAAGGAAGGATCATAGAATGATTTTTGGATTTACAAAGAAGCTCAAAGCCTGTGAAAGATACAGACTCGGGGTGGAGAAAAGTCTGAAGTGCAGGACTCAAGTGTAAGTGGAGTGTCCTCACTAAGATCAAGTGTAAGATCAAGCAGAGATGTGCTAATGTCATCGAGATCAGTAAAGCAAAGTTCCTCGGCTCCACAACTTTCGGGAGCGATCTCATGGACAGAACACACATCTAAAATATGAGCACTAGGTTCTGATGGCTGACTTCCAACTTTGTAGATATTTAGTTCAATGGTCATATTTCCAAATGATAAGTTCATTGAACCATTTCTACAGTTTATAACAGCGTTGGAAATGGCAAGGAAAGGACGACCTAAAATCACCGGAATTTGGCCCCGGGGGTTTGCTACAGGATGTGTGTCGAGCACAATGAAGTCCACAGGGAAAACAAATTCCCCGACCTTTATCAACACATCCTCTAATTCACCCCTTGGTTTGGTGATAGAGCGGTCTGCCATCTGGAGAGTACAATGAGCAGGTTTCAGCTCTCCAATTCCTAGTTGCTCATAGACAGAATAAGGTAACAGGTTAACACTCGCGCCAAGGTCTAAAAGAGCACGATTTATGTTTTTACCCCCAATCGAAATCGATATTGTAGGACATCCTGGGTCCTTTCGTTTCTTTGGTAGCTGGGGAATAAAAGCAGTGCTGATATTATTAGCCATAAAGACCTTTTTCGGCACTTGAGTCTTCCTCTTCCTAGTGCACAAGTCCTTTAGAATCTTCGCATAAGCGGGGACTTGTTGAATCGCATTTAGGAGAGGGATATTGATGTTAACCTGTTTGAACATTTCTAAAATTTTCTCCATATGAGGACTCGTTCTGTTAGCCCTTAGCCGGTTCGGGTAAGGTGCTTTCGCAATAAGCGCGGGGTCCATCATAGGAGAAGGAAAGGGGGGTAGACGAGATCCCAAAAGAGGTGTGGGGACCGTCTGTGGAGAACTATAAGGGTTGGGTGAAGGTGTTGAGCCTAAAGGGAACTGGAGAATAGGCTCATGCGACGGTGGTTTGGTAGAAGAAGAAGGATCAGAAGGAGAAGTGTGTGTATGTGGAAAGGTCTCAGCCGGGGTTTTGACATGATTTTCAGTATTATCAATATCTTCCCCGACATTATTATTCAGCACTCTTCCCGATCTCAACGTAGTAATGGCATTTACATTGTAATGCCCAAGATTCTGTAGGGGTTGAGAGGGAAGTTTCCCTTTTTCTCTCGCACTCATTTCGGCTTTGAGGCGTGCGATTTCAGCTTCCATCGTTCTAATACTCTCAGCTTGTGACGCTGAGTTTTTCTTTATTTCACTGACGGAAGATCTAACCTCAGTTGAAACTTCAATGAAATTGGATAAAAGTGATTTCATGGTTTGAGTAAATTGAGAGAAATCGTCAGAACAGGACTGTATAGGATTAGACTGTGCAGGAGTGTTGCCCTGGTTTTGGAAATTTTGGGACTGGTAGGGGTGCTGAGTGAGTTGGAGGGGTTGCTGTTGTGGTGGAGGAAGAGCCCTTTGAAAGTTATTTGTGTTTGGAACCGTGTTTTGAGATTGATTTTGGTTCCAAGCAAAATTCGGGTGGTTCCTCCAACCCTGATTGTACGTGGAAGAATATGGATCGTTTCGAGGTCGTTGAAATGCGGCATTAGAATGCTCGTGACCTTGAAACGCCGAGTTTAAAGGACATTCTTCCGTTAAATTTGACGGATCAGAACAGCACCCACAAATAGTTTTGGGGAGTGATACCGGGTTTAGGGAGGCTGCTGCAAATTTGTGTTCCATAGCGTCGAGCTTCTTTTGCATTGCTGCCATTTCTGCTCGAACACCTATGGAAACATCTATTTGGTGTACGCCACCCCTATTCAATGGTTGGGTTCCACTCTCCCAAATTAGTGATTTTTCAGCGAACTCTTCTAAGTATCGCCAAGCTTCCCCATCGTCTTTGGTCATAAAAGTACCTTGACACATATTTTCAAGGCTCTGTTTAGTGCTAGGGTTACTGCCCTCATATATGATTCGGCAAAGCTCCCATCTCGGGATGCCGTGATGAGGACATTGAACCAAGAGATCCTTGAAACGTTCAAAGTATTTTGAAAATGGTTCGGTAGGGAGCTGGGCAAATTGGTTCAGTTCGCTACGGATTCGAGCCGTCTTTTGGACTGGGTAAAATTTCTTTAGGAATGCAGCGACGAATTCTTCCCAATTCGTAATAGAGTGTGCAGTAGTGTTATATAGCCACTTCTCGGCTATATCGCACAAGGTAAAAGGAAGAAGTCGTAGACGCATCGCATCCACAGAAAGTTGAGACGTACCCATCATTGCGCATACGTTTTCAAATTTGGTAGTGAAAACATAAGCGTCCTCGGTCTCGAGTCCGTGGTATTTAGGTAAAAGGTTGATATACTGGGGCTTGATTTCAAAGTTATCCCCATTGGCTGGTGGTGTGGATAAGCAGGTCGAAAGAGGACCTCTATGTGGATAGCATCTTTCCTGGAGAGAAATGTGGGGAGGATTCTGCGCACCAACGGACGGTGGCAGATTAGGGTTAAAGAAGTTTGATGGATTCGGATCCATCGATGTGGGTGTGGTAGTAGGTAAAGAAAAGGTAAATGGAGAATTATCGACTTCGGAGTCGATAAAAGGTACGCGGACTAAACAGGCACTAGAATCCCGTGTCCAGCCTATCTTGTACTAAAAAGGGTTAGTACAAGTGGCAGCGTTGGCTTATAATTAGGGGTAAAATGAATGCGGTGTTTGCTTTGAAAAGGGACGGATTTTGAAAAAATGATGCGACAACCAAATGCAGCACACCAACCCTAAAATCTAATGGTCACCTAGGTCCGGCTCTAGACCGCTCCTAACTGCCAAAAGACAAGTCGCAGGATAAATCCTCCACTGCCTCTTTGTCCCCCTGTGGCCGGATAAGTGCCAGGTAAGTGGAAAGGAACCACCACTACAGTGGACCTAATTAATAACCACTAGCCTTAGACACACTCGCCTTAGGCACCACAAGAAAACGCGGATAAGCAATGAATTACCCACGGCCCTCTCTTGTCCTAAATGAGCGCGACAGTCCTTAGAGTCATCTCTAGATTTCTTTTAGTTAATGGGGGTAAATGCGGATGCAAGTTTGGTGGTTTTCGGGGCCTAGGAAGGGTAATGAAATCCCCACCTAATTTGGATTTGGCCGTGCCCCTTAAATTCCGTATTTAATATGCAAAACAACCAAGAAAACAAAATCACGCACAATTTTAATTTGCTTTTGCGGCGCAGCTATTGTTTGCAAAGAATCCTGCAGAAAGGATTAGTTGGAGCTAAAAAGGGAGAGGGGAGAGAGCAAGAAATCACCTGCTGGAAAATTTTCCAGAGAACCCCCAAGACTGCGGCGGTTCCGCCGCAATGACCATGTATATGCCACGCTTCCGCGGCTTGTTGATTGGTTCACTGTACCAAATTTCTTCAGCTGCTTTCTGTTCCTATCTCCAGCTCTCTGGTATATCCCAAATAATTTTTCCACAGCTCAGAATGCTCCAGATCACCTTGCAATCAAATCACAACACACGTATAAGAGTTTGTACGAATTTTGATTTCAAGAAGTGAAACGTAATAATTCTTTCACTTCAAACTATAAAATGTAAACGAATTAACGCACGATCCCCAGCAACGGCGCCATTTTGATTGAAATAAATTCTCGACTTGGATGTAAATGTCAAATCAAATATTTAAATTGACCGCAATCAAACTACGGTGTCAGCTGTAGTTAATGAATGAGTGCGGATCGTCCACAGGGATCTCGAGATTCGTTTGTATTTTAATGTGTTTGAAATGAAATGTTAAGCAACAATAAAAGAAAACATGATTCAAGAATGATTTGTATTCGTGTGTCACTATTCTCTACTAAAGAATCAAGAAACTATAAACAATCAAGAATCGGGTTTCAATGGTATTTTCCAAACAACAATCAAGAATGATAGAGAGGCTCGTAGGAATCGATCGGATCTATAGATGTGATGTAATCTTACAATTACGTATTCTTATCCTTCGATGAATTGATACTAGATCGATGATCATCGATGAGAATTAGGGATTTCTTGTGAAACTAGGGTTTCATCTTATCCCTTGTTCTTTCGTCGATGTCATTCACATTCTAGCCTCTAGCAATTTCAAGAAGCGATCGGATTTCCCCAATCTCGAGCGATGTCGATCAAGAAAGCATCGCAACGAATTGGGTCGTCGATTCTTGAACTTGCTAGGGTTTACAAACTCGTGGGATTCAAGAATCGATTACAAATTTGCTACATCATCATACTAAAGATCGTTTCGACTCCTTAACGAGCGGAGTTTTATTCACACATCACCACATAGACAATATTCAAGAATAGTAAAGATAACATGATGCGGAATTTAAAGAAAACAAGATAGAAGAAAATATCACCTTTTATTTAATCAACAATTTCAATACATTCTTTCAAGATCTACAAGAAGAAAGAAAATCGATCGTTGACTCGGCTTCGCTCGTCTCCGTGGATCGTGGATCTACTTTGATCTCTTGCCCGATGGAAGATCGGCTCGGCTCATAAAAGGTTGAAGGAATCTTGCTTGGCTTGCACTCAAGATCTTGAATTGTGGTTGGATTTAGGGTTAGGGTTTCCTACAAGCTTTCTCACTAAACTTGAGGAAGAGGAAGATGAAGAAAGAGAGAATGACTAAAATCTAAGATGTTGAATCTTTTCCTAGATGCCAAGATGTAACATGATGTTTCAATGAATGAGTCTAGGGTCCTATTTATAGAACTTTCACAACCCTAGGTTTAGGTTTAAATTGAACTTTCCCTCCCAAAGTTTGTTGACAAGGTTTGTTGGGCTTTAGCTTAGGGTTTAAGCAAGGGTTTAGGAAAGTTCTAGAAGTATTAGGCTAGTTTAGGAGTTTGCTGATCTGGTGGAAGTGTCTGGAATCTTCTGGAAGTTTGTGTGCATTATTGAGCTGTGGGCACTGAATCAGGAGTTTTGGTGAAATTCGAGGAGCTGAGTCCCTAGGTCCACCGCGCAACCGCCGCATTAAGTACCTTTAGGCCGCTCTTCCGCCGCGCATTGATGGGCTTGGACCTTGGGCTTTCTTCTGTTGCTTGGTACTACTGTTTGGGCTTTTCTCTGATGTTTAGAATTTCAGTTTCCCTTCTGTGTTGATACCAGATTTGAGTTCAGTGAGTTTACGAGCAATTGTAATGGTCGAGCGATGTATCAATCGAGCAAGCTTTCCTTTTCCTGCACATACCTCAAAGCACGGGTTGCAAGATATGGAAAATATGCTGTGTAATGCAATGCCGTCAATTTCCCTAGAAATGCCGGTTTTAAGGTCGAATACAAGTAATTTGATATTTTGCGACCGATTAGCTAATATGTGAATTATGAATACCGTATACTTCTATATGTATGCAGATGATAAGGAAATTGCCGGTTAAAATATGCAATATTTTCAACTGATCAAAAGTCGATCAGAGACACTCCGCGCCGGGGAAAAGTCGACCAGGGACGCTCCGTGCCGGGGAAAAGTCAACCAGAGACACTCCGCGCCGATAAAAAGTCGATCAGCGACACTCCGTGCCGGGGAAAAGTCAACCACCGACACTCCACGCCAGGGAAAAGTCGGTCAGCGACACTCCGTGCCGTGGAAAAGTCAACCAGAGACACTCCGCGCCAGGGAAATGTCGATCAGCGACACTTCATGCCGGGGAAAAGTCCACCAGGGACACTCCGCGCCGGGGAAAAGTCGATCAGCGACACTCCGTGCCTGGGAAAAGTCAACCAGCGACACTCCGCGCTGGGGAAAATTCGATCAGCGACACTCCGTGCCGGGGAAAAGTCCACCAGTGACACTCCGCACCGGGGAAAAGTCGATCAGCGACACTCCGTGCCGGGGAAAAGTCAACCAGAGACACTCCGCGCCGGGGAAAATTCGATCAGCGATACTCCATGCCGGAGAAAAGTCAACCAGCGACACTCCGCGCCGGGGAAAAGTCGATCAGCGACCCTCCGTGCCGGGGAAAAGTCAACCAGCGACACTCTGCGTCGGGGAAACGTCCAACACAGACACTCCGCATCAGGGAAACATCCAACAACGGCGCTCCGTGCCGGGGAAACGTCAAGCAGACACTCCGTGCCGGGGACACGTCAACCAGCGACACTCTGCATCGGGAAAACGTCCAACAAAGACACTCCGCCTCGGGGAAACGTCTACCAGCGACACTCCACCTCGGGGAAACGTCGACCAGCGACACTCCATGCCAGGGACACGTCTACCTAATTACTCTGGGCCAGAGAAACGTCTACCACAGACACTCCAACTCGGAGAAGGATCAAGTCTCGACCGTCCACGTCGTAAAAAGGGCATTGCATCCCAAAAAGTGGGAACCAAAGCAAGTCGCCTCCATGTGAAAGAAGATCCATCAATTTCTTGCACATGACTCACATATGCGGTGTGCATTTATTGATGGGGGCAATTTGTTAGGGTAAAAATTTACACCCCAGTTGACCGAGTCAAAGTCAAGGTCAACCCTAAGTCAGGTAGGCCTAAGCCCAGGTCAAGCGGGCCCATGCCCAAGTCGAGCCTACGGCCAGCCTCCCCATGCCAACAACAAAATCATGTAATAAATAATTTCTATGTAATTTTTTATACATGAATGTATACAAAACGGGCAGAAAGCCAAACTTTTGTAAACCCATGGCTTATGTGCAAAAATGAAATGGCGCATGAGCCATGGGATAGGCAAAACACCATTTTGTAAAGCCCAAGGGGCTATATGTAAATATGTAAGCATATAAAAGGCAACATGATGAATAAAAAAACAACACTTTTCATTCTCTCAAAAAAAACCTAGGGTTTGTATTTCTTTCTTTTTTCTGAAGGTCTCAAACCTTCTTCTTTCTTTTGAATTAAATCAAGAGTTTTACTCTTCCTTTTAAAAAACAAGATAGTTTTTCACCACGAAATCCATAAAGGGGAACTTGGATCTGTCATCAGATCTCAAAAAGGAGAGATTTTGATATCTCACATCTCTTGATCTTCAAGATCCAGCTAACAGAGGAGGAAGAAGAAGAACCCCTTTCACTTAACCCCCAAAAAAAACACACACTCAGGAGTCTAACTCCTCTCTGATTTATCTTCCGAGAAATTTTTTTAGGCTAAAAGCCTCATTTTCTCGCCGGCGCTCAAACGCAGAGCGCCTGCATGCCGACACGTCGCGCTTGCGCTCCAGCCCTCGAGCGCAAAGCGCCCACGTGCCGACACGTGGCGCGTTTGCACTACAACGCCCTGTGCTCAAGCGCAAAGCGCCCACGTGCCGATACATGGCGCGCTCGACCGCGAGCGCAGATGCTCGAGCGCAAGTCGCCCCGGTGTCGACACGTAGCGCACTTGCGCTCCAGCGCAAGCGCTCGAGCGCAAGTCGCCCTGGCGTGCTTGATCTCAAGCGCAAGCGCTCGAGCGCAAGTCGCCTCCGTGCCGACACGTGGCGCGCTTGCGCTCAAGCGCAAGCGCTCAGGCGCAAGTCGCCCCTTGCCGACACGTGGCGCGCTTGCGCTCAAGCGCAAGCGCTCAGGCGCAAGTCGCCCCTTGCCGACACGTGGCGCGTGCGCTCAAGCGCCCGACGCTCAAGCGCCCGACGCTCAAGCGCAAGTCGCTCCTGTGTCGACACGTGGCACACTTGCGCTCGAGCGTTAGGCGCTGAAGTGCAAAGCGCCCACGTGCCGACACGTGGCTCACTTGCGCTCAAGCGCCCAGCGCTCAAGCGCAGAGCGCCTACGTGCCGACACGTGGCACTCTAGCACCTGAGCGCACAGGTGCTGCCCCCACGCATCCCTTGGATGCCTTTTCCCCCTCTTTTTATGTACATACATATTCATATATATGTATACATATTCACGCGCACACGTGCTCCACGACGCTGTCCCTGTTAGAAAAAAATTTCTAACGGAGCGCTGCCCCGCACCCGGCAAGGGGTCTGCTAGTCCCATTGACCCCCAACCCGCTATCCGGGTAGCGGGACCCCCGTAAAAACTCTGCGTGGCTCCCGATATATCCAAAACCCCCTTTTCAAACACAACACATGCACACTGCATATTGAGTTCGCATGACCAGTTTAACCCGTTAATCGGAGGTTCCCTCGCCCCAAAGGCGAGGGGTAATTAACGACAGCTTATTCCGCGGCTGCCGAAGATTCGGATCCCCACAATCATTAAACCCCGGCCTACCCTAGGCAGGGGAAATCTGTAGTATACGCCTGATAAGCGCGCGCGTATTCCCATCTCAATAGGGTGACGAAAAACACCCTACATGTAGTCTCACCGATAGGACTTGAGGAGATAGGTGTTACTTGCGCCCGTAGATTGTATACGGTTTTATAGGACATATGATCCAGATCATAGGGCCGATATGCTCGATTCGTCAGCGACTTGGAGCATTCACGCGTAGTGTTTTTTGAGATATCGTCCATTGATAGGTGGCATAGGCCTCTCTCCCTCGGCACTTATTAGTTGGTTGTATCTTCCGTCGAACATTTTCTCTTGACGTATGGCCCTTACCACTTTGGCTTGGATTTTCCCTTGGCTTGTCAATTGGGGATGATCGGTCTTTTGAGGATCAACACCAATTCTCTTTTCTTGAAAGCAAGAGGACGGGTCATTTTGTCATAAGCCTATGACATTTGGGCTCGGTACAGCTCCAGATTTTGCTGTACTACGAGTCTCTTTTTCTCGAGCGCATCGAGCTCTTCAAGCCGAAGGAGAGCTTTTTCCTCTTTTGTCAGATTGTGCTGGAAAACCATCCTTAGACTAGGAATTTCGACTTCGAGGGGAACAATTGCCTCCACTCCGAAGAGCAGTGAGTATGGAGTGGACTGCGTCGGAGTGCGGTGCGTGGTACGATATGCCCACAACGCCTCGTGGAGCTTCAGATCCCAGTCTCGTTAATTGGCTGAGGCATTTTTTTCTCAGGAGCTTGCACAGGGTTTTGTTGAAGGCTTCGGCAAACCCATGCACCCTTGAATTATAGATGGAAGAATATATCCAGTCTATCTTGTGTTGAGTAGCGAAGCTTGAAATTTTGAAGCTCTTGAAAGAACGTTCGTTGTCAGATATGATTCTTCTTGGTGTACCGAAGCGGTATAGAATATTATGCCGGAAGAATATTAGAATATCTTCCGTCTTGACTTCTTTTAGCGGGACAGTTTCAGCCCATCTGGAGAAGTAGTCAGTTGCGGCCAATATGAACCGGTGGCCTCTGGACGACGAAGGATCAATTAGACCAACTATGTCGATGCCCCAAATTTCGAAGGGCCATGACGCCATCGTAGGATGCAGCGGATTGGGATGCGTGTGAATGAAGTCACCATGAATTTGACCGAGATGACACCTCTTCGCATACTCTTCGTAACCTCTTATCATGGTAGGCCAGTAATACCCAAGCCATTTAATTTGAAGCCGCATTTTGGGGCCAGATTGGTGAGCTCCGCAGACACCTGAGTGAACTTCTTTCATGACTTTTTAGGCTTCAGTCGATGACAGACACCTGAGCCAGAGTTGGTCAAATGATCTGCGGTATAGCGTATTATTTATAAACACGTATAGGAGAGCTCTTTTTTTCAACTGAACCCTCTCAGATTTTTCTTCGGGCAGCTTGTTGTATCGGATGTACTCTATGGAGGGTTCTCTCCAATCGGGCTCGTCGTGAATGATCAGAGCTTCTTTGATATGATTGTTCTCTTGTTCTTTGCTTCCTTCTTCACGGAAAGAGACTGGAGGTAGAATTTGCCAGCTTCTAACTGTTATCAGAATTTAATCCATGTCGGGATCAGCCAGCTCTTTGGCTAAGCGAGCGAGCACATCAGATTTTCCGTTCAATTCCCTAGGGACTCTCATTAGTTCAATGTGAGTGAACTGTTTCATGAGTTTCACTACCCAGCTTCTGTATCGAGTAAACTCGAACTTATATATCTTGTAGTCGCCGCTCACTTTGTTGGCGACAAGCTGGGAGTCACCGTACACCCATAGCCGAAGGATTTCCATTTCTATGGCGAGCTCCAGACCAACTATTAGAGCTTCATACTCAACCTCGTTGTTTGTGTGAGGCTTAGTAAGAGCGTAAGAATGTCGTACGGTTCCCATCGATGGCGTGATGAAAACCAATCCTATCCCTGCTTTTATCTCCGGGACGCTTGATTTGCTGGTGGTCTTTATTGACGATGCTCTATCGAAGTAGAGCTCCCAGCATAGCTCGTTATCTTTGAGATGCGGCACTTGTTCGTCGGATAACTTGCAATTGAGCGGTGACTAATTGATCGTGAAAAAAGTGTCTGTAGAATAACCGCAATCAATAACGGTGTCGCTCGTAGCTAGCCGAGATGAGTACGGGTCGTCCTTAGAGAAATGTGGAACCTTTATCTTGCTTTAGACGAGTTGATTGAAAATAGAGAGAATAGTTTTAAGATATATTTTAAATACGGATATATATTTTATAAGGAAAATGCTCGTACGGTTCATAGGATTTAGTAGTTGATGGATGACTAATAAAAATGACTCCTTTTATCTTTTGATAGATTTAAAACTAGATTGATAGTGATGAATGAGAATTAGGGTTTGTTTCCCCATTATTGACCCTTGTCCCTTCATCGATCTTTATTTATGTCTAGCCCTTAACAAAACAATTGTTAATCTAATCTCAAATCACGGTCGAGACTATCAATAAATTGGTAGCGCGCCCGATAATGATGTTAACGATTCTTTTGCTAAATTTTATAAACTTCATAAGATCTAAAAGAAGTTCAAATATTTTCTCATATATTATTCTATCATAATCCTACGAACCCTAGCAAGCTAGGAATTACTCACACATGTTGTGAGAAGAAGAAGGGATGGAGAATGAGATCATAATTAAAATGCAGAAAGTAAAAATATAAAAAATAAATAATTAAACAAAATGATCTACCTTTATTAATCAACTTCACAAGTACAAATCCTACGAATTTAGATTACAAGAGGAAGAAGTTGCTCTCGATCTCTGCCTCGTAAGAAGTAGATGCTCCGTCGATTTTCACATCGTCCTATCACATGGAATCGTGGACCTGTCGTGGATCTCTTGTTATTTGACAGTGATTTTTTTCGTGTAAAAGGTGATAAGTTTTAATTTTAGCCCTCGGTCCTTTATATATCCCTGAAATAAAAAACCTTAGATCTCATAGGTTTAGACTTGCTATAAATATCCAATTTCCAAAATCACAGATCCTAGGCCACCAATTGGCCGCGGATCAGCCGCAATTAGGGTACATTAGCCGCGGAAGAGACGCGCTATAGAGGGGTTAGGGTTTGGATTTTCTTGTGTGGCCTCTTGTTGACACGTGGAGATCTTTTCCATACTTGGATTCTTTGAATATTTCCCGAGTCTCTACCAGTATTGATTCTATGGTTTTGGCAGATTTTTTATCCTGACATCTTGAATATCTTGATCTCCTGACCTGAGATAAATCTTGCACAATATCTCCATAAATAATATTAGTACTATTTATTAAATTAGAGAGAGTATCTTAATCACTTTATATGGTAATAAATCTTTAAGAAACTTGATTAAGAATATTTGATATGTTATGCATCTTTTAATTACTAAAATATTATATAAATATAAAATGCATATATTTTTCTTCATAATGTTAATTATAATATATAAACATATGGTAAATAGTATTTTGTAGATAAACCCAAATATGTTCTATATTCATAATAAACACCTTTAAAAATTTAAGGAAAGTAAGAAAAATGTTATATCAAAAGTGCAATATTTTCGACTGAACAAATACCCCCAAACTTAACTTTGATCGTCCCGAGCAAACTATTTATTCAAGAGAGAGAGAAAAAAGAAAAAGAAAAACCTAGCACACTTTCATAGGCAATCACGATTGCACTGAGCACGTGCAACAAGTCTTTAAACCTCTAGGTGTCCCCAGTGGGAGGAGTGTTGTCTCTTGAGAGTTTTCAGCGGATTACACCCATAAAATTCCATAATAAAAGAAAGATGGTGGAAGTTACATACAAAGATATGAACATATAAAAGAAAGAACTTGAAAAGAAGAGTTTCCAACTACACCAGCTTTTCTGTTGCCATGAACCCTATCTTAATGGTCGTGAAAAGATGTTAGAAATCACATTATCCCTCAATAAAATATTGCCTTTAGTCTTCCTACCTACCTTTTATCCAAACTTCGATCATATACCCCTACGTGTGTGTAAAAGACATCCGTACACTTAGAGAATTCAATTCAAGCTAGCATACTCTTGTCTATCTGCCAAAGTACTTTTTAATCGGTGAATACTTCAGATGGATTTGCTCACACATCCTTCATACGATCGTTAATACTTCTTGAGGTACTTACCGATCGATTACCAAATGTGCTTGCTTATTTAAGCGTAATATCCTCGTCTTGCAACACCTAAGACTTAGCAGTGGCTCCCAAACCAGTTGGTCTAAGGCACTAGGTGATAAAACACCCTCGCTATATTTTTTTATACTGCCTTAAGTAATTACAAAACCAGTGTTCATTTTTTCACCAATTTTTTGTTTTATTTTTTTATTTTTATTATTCTTCGTACCAAGGCTTTTAGATAAGAGCATTTCAAGGTATTCTCTACTATCCCAAGTTTCAAGATTTATGCAAGTGCGTATAGCAGGGTATCAAAATTCAGATGTTTGGATTCAAGAATAGGGACTATTTTCAGACTTATTTTTATCCTCAGATTAGTAATTTCCTTCATCTTACTAACTCTTGGGACAACGACTCATAGCTACTTATTACTAATCTCGTTTAAGAAAATATCTAACTTTTTTGCTTTTCTCAAACTATTCCTACCTTTCATATATAATTTTTCACTCTCTAATATTTTATTATCAAAAAAAATTATAGTTCCTGGTACGAAAAGATAATTCAGTGAATACAAACCTCCCCCACCCAAACATGTTTTCAGCAGTGTCCTCACTAATGTTGTTCTTTGAGCGTATAGACTTGTAGACTTGGGGAGAGAAAATAATAGGGGTAAAATAATAGTTAAATGAAAACTACCCACAAACTTGTACTTTGGCACGCACGGATATTTAGTTAAGTCATTTTTCACTCACCTCCATTCTTAAGATGAGACCATGTTACCAAAATATGGAGGTGATGAGGAGGAAATTTAATTATGATAAAGCGGCTCCTGTAAAAACAGGAGCTCCTCCGCTGGGTCAGCAGAAAAATACGGTTTCAATCTATGCCCATTTACTTTAAAAATTGAACCGTTTTTAATATTTTCAACTTCTACTACCCCGTGCAGGTATACATACCGCACCACAAAAGGTCCTTTCCAACGAGATTTTAGCTTACCCGGATGAAAATGGAGACGGGAATCGTAAAGAAGGACTTGTTGTCCCGGAGTGAAGGTTTTTCTAAAAAGGTTTTTATCGTGCAATACTTTAGTCCGGTTCTTTACTATAACCACATTATCGTAAGCTTCATCGCGGAGTTCTCTTAGCTCATTTAATTGCAGCTTCCGATAGCTGCTGGCTTGATCAAAATCGAAGTTAAGCCCTTTAATAGCCCACATTGCATTATGTTCGATCTTGACCGGAAGGTGGCATGCCTTTCCAAACACAAGGCAGTATGGAGACATACCAAGATCAGTCTTATAAGCGGTGCGAAATGACCAAAGAGTATCCATCAATTTGGTTGACCAATTTTTACGGTTCTTAGAAATTATCTTCTCCAAAATTTGTTTGATCTGCCTATTAGAAATCTCAGCTAGCCCGCTCATTTAGGGATGATAGGGCGTAGAAAGTTTGTGATTGATTGAATATTTCCGCATCGAAGTCTCGAAAGACCGATTACAGAAATGCGTCCCGTTGTCGCTAATTATAACGCGAGGGTGTCCGAATCGCGAAAAGATATTTTTTTAAGGAACTTAATAACAACCTTGTTGTCATTAGTGCGACACGGTATTGCTTCCACCCATTTTGAGATATAATCAACCGCTAACAAGATGTATAAATTCCCAAAAGAATTGGGAAAATGGCCCATAAAATCAATACCCCAAATATCGAATATCTTCACAACCAAGATAGGTTGGAGCGACATCTCATTTCTTTGTGAAATCTGACCCATATGTTGACACCGTGGACAAGTTTTGCAATGATCATATGCATCTTTAAATAATGTTGGCCAATAAAAGCCACATTGCAAAACTTTCTCCGCCGTTTTACATGGACCAAAGTGACCGCCACATGCCTGATCATGACAAAATGACAATACACTCTTGAATTCATCGTTAGGGACACATCTACGAATAATTTGATCGGGACAATACTTAAACAAATAAGATTCATCCCAGTAAAAGTGTTTTACCTAGGATAGAAATCGAAAATTGTCTTGTTTCGACCAATCGCTGGGAATAAGTCTCGTTGCTAGATAATTCACAATATCCACGAACCAAGGTTTATAGGATATGGTCAAGAGCTGTTCGTCAGGGAAACAGTCGTTTATTGTCAAGGTCAACGTTGGTGAAGAATTGATGCGTGAAAGATGGTCGGCTACGATATTTTCACATCCACTCTTGTCTCGTATGACAAGATCAAATTCTTATAACAACTGGATCCAACGTATTATCCTGGCCTTAGCATCCTTCTTCGATAAAAAGTGTCGTAGGGCAGAGTGATCGGTGTAAAACACTATTGGTGAGCCAATCAAGTAGGGCCTGAATTTTTCTAATGCAAATACAACTGCCAAGAGTTATTTCTCGGTAATTGTGTAATTAATTTGGGTATCATTCAAGGTCCTACTTGCATAATAAAATACATGTGGCATCTTATCAATATGTTGTCTTAAGACTACACCAATAGCAAAATCTGATGTGTCACGCATAAGCTCGAACGAGTGGTTCTAATCCGGAGATGATAGAATGGGTCCTGTAGTGAGGGAACTTTTAAGTGATTCAAAAGCAGTCTCGTAATCCGAATCGAAGTGAAATGTTGTATCCTTGACCAAGAAAAGGTTTGAAGGTCTAGCAATTTTGCTAAAATCCTTAATAAATCTCCTATAAAATCCTGCATGACCAAGAAATGATCGTATATCTTTAACGCATTCGGGAGGAGGAAGGTTGTGGATGACATCTATTTTTGCTCTGTCTATCTTAATGCCTTTTCGTGAAATGATATGTCCAAGGACAATACCTTCTTGGACCATAAAATGGCATTTTTCCTAATTTAAAGTTAAGTTCTTATCCTTACAGCGGGTAAGAACCGTGTCAAGATGACGTAAGCATTCCTCAAAGGAGTCCCCAAATATAGAGAAATCGTCCATAAATATCTCCAGAAAATTCTCGACCATGTCTGAGAATATCCCCATCATACACCGCTGAAATGTAGCGGGAGCGTTGCATAACCCAAAGGGCATGCGTCTATAAGCAAAAGTACCGAAAAGACAAGTAAATGTTGTTTTATCTTGATCCTTTTCGGCGACGGGGACCTGGTTATAGCCAGAGTATCCGTCCAAGAAACAATAGTATTCATGTGCAGGTAATCGTTCCAACATCTGGTCAATGAAAGGTAGAGGGAAGTGATCTTTCCTCGTTGCGGCATTGAGTTTCTTATAATCAATACATACGCGCCACCCAGTTTGGGTGCGTGTTTGGATCAATTCATTAGCCTCATTAGTTATGACCGTGATGCCAGACTTTTTAGGGACCACATGAATAGGACTTACCCATTGGCTATCAGATATTAGGTAAATTATATCGCTGTCTAGGCACTTGACGATTTCTTTCTTTACCGCCTCCTTCATAATGGTATTTAACCGTCTTTGTAGGTCTCGGGCTGGTTTGGCTTTATCCATCAAATGTATATAATGTTCAACAATCAAGGGACTAATCCCTTTGATGTCCGTCATTGTCCAACCAAATGCTTGCCGATTTGATCTCAATACTGTCAAGAGAGCATTCTCTTGCTCTAAAGCTAGAGAAGCAGATATGATCACGGGCAAAGACTCATTCTCACATAAATATACATATTTAAGATGAGAAGGTAGCGGTTTGAGATCTAGTGTCGGCAGAGAGACGATAGAAGGTGGGGTAAGGGAATGGTACTCGGACTCCCTAAGAAGTTCATAACGTGTGTAGGATATTGACTCGGAAAGCGCTACTGACTTTTGCGACGAGTCAAAGGATTCGAACTCGGGGGTGGACTCGTCGAAGGTGTCCTCACTATAATAATTTGCTAGATCAAATAATGTCGCACTAGTGTCGTCAAGATCATTATAGCAAAGTTCCTCAACTTCGCAGCTGTCGGAAGCTATCTTTTTTATAGAACAAACATCGATTAGATGAGCAGAAGGTTCAGATGGTTGACTTTCTACCTTATAAATATTAAGCTCAATTGTCATCTTCCCAAAGGATAAGTTCATAGAACCGTTACGACAATTAATTACAGCGTTGGAAATTGCTAGAAAAGGTCGACCTAGTATCACCGGGATTTGGTTACGTGGGTTCGCCACAGGCTGTGTATCTAAAACAATAAAGTCCACAGGAAATTCCGATTTTGATTAACACGTCCTCTAGCTCACCCCTAAGTTGGGCGATAGATCAGTCTGCCATCTAGAGAGTGCAGTGGACAGGTTTCAACCCTCCTATACCTAGCTGCTCATTGACAGAATATGGGAGCAAGTTAACACTAGCGCCTAGGTCAAGTAAAGCACGATTGATGCTTTTACCCCCAATAGTTATAGACATTGTAGGACAACCGGGGTCCTTACGCTTCTTAGGCAATTGTTGGGTGAAAGTTATGCTCACGTTACTCGTTAAGAATACCTTTTTCGGTACTTGAGTTTTTCTCTTCCTAGTGCATAAGTCCTTAAGGATTTTTGCATAAGATGGAACTTGTTGAATAGCATCTAGGAGAAGAATATTTATGTTAACTTCCTTAAACATTTCCACAATCTTCTCCATTTGCGTGTTAGGTTTGTTGGCCCTCAACCTGTTTGGAAACGCAGCTTTATCAATAAGTTTTGGGTCCAGCATTTGTGGGAAGTTTGTGGGGGTGGAATCGATCCAAGAATTGGAGTTGGGATCGTTTTAGGTTTCCTCGAGGAAGTGGGCGGAGGGTTCGAACCTAGTAGGAAACGGAGAATAGGCTTGGAAGAAGGTGCGAGACTAGACGAATTAGGGCAAGAAGTGGAAGCCGGGGTTTCGATTGATTCCTCATCAGCAATCTGTTCACCCACTTGGTTGTTCAGCACTCTTCCTGATCTCAACGTGGTTACAGCACTCACATTATGATTTTGTGAGCGGCCAGGATTCGGTAGGGGTTGAGATGGAAGTTTCCCTTTCTCTCTCGCACTCATCGTGGCATTTAACTGCACAAGTTGTGCTTCTATCGACTTTATAGTTTCACCGTAGGAGGTGGTGGTCTGCGTTGAAGTTCGGATAGAAGGTTTTAATTCATCCGTCGTTTGCATCAAATGCTTAATAAACATATCCACGCTTCGTTCGAGTGCAGACGAGTTTTTAGTACCGGCCGTTTGGAAAGAATTATTATAATGTGTAGAATTGTTGGCCAGATTTTGAAAAGGCTGCGATTGAAAGGGGTGCTGGCTCTGTGGTGGTGGTTGTTGTTGCTGTGGAGGAGGTTTTTGATAATTTCTTGGGAACTGGTTTTGATTTTGGGTTTGGTTTTGGTTCCAAGCAAAATTGGGATGATTCCTCCATCCATGATTGTATGTGGAAGAATAAGGATCGTTTCTAGGTCGTTACTGAAAAACAACATTGGTGTGTTCTTAACCTTGAAACGGAGAATTCAAAGAACATTCTTCCGTCAAATGTAATGGGTTGGAACAGCAACCACACACGATTTTGGGAAGCGTAATTTGTTTTAGGGAGGCTGAAGAGACTTTGTTTTCTATAGCATCGAGTTTTCTTTGTATAGCGGCCATTTCCACTTTTACTGCGATGGAAATATCGAGCTGATGGAGACTTCCCCTAGACGATGATGGACTAACGCTTTCCCACTGCAAAGTTTGTTCAGCGAGATCTTCCAGAAATTGCCAAGCTTCACCATCGTCTTTGGACATGAAATGGCATTGACAAATGATTTCAAGCATCTGCTTTGTCCATGGATTAACACCCTCATATAGAATTCGGCACAGATCCCATCTATTTATTCCGTGATGAGGACATTGGACAAGCAGACCTTTAAACTGTTTAAAGCATTTCCAAAATGGTTCATTGGGAAGCTGGGTAAACTGGTTAATCTCGTTCCGAACACGGGCGGTCTTATGATTGGGATAAAATTTCTTAAGGAATGCTATAACAAATTCATCCTAATTGGAAATAGAGTGTGCGGCAGTGTTATAAAGTCATTTTTCTGCTAAATCGCACAAAGTAAAAGGGAGAAGACGCAATCTCATAGCATCCACTGAAAGTTGTGAAGTGCTCATCATTGTGCATACGTTTTCGAATTTGGTGATAAAAACGTATGCGTCTTCAGACTCAAACCCGTGAAATTTGGGCAACAGGTTGATGAAGTGGGGTTTAATTTCAAAATTATCCCCATTGGCTGGTGGAATAGATAGACAGGTAGGAAGGGGACCGCGTATAGGATAGAATCTTTCTTGGAGAGAGATGCGCGGTGGATTCTGCGCACCGACGGGTGGTGACAGGGTGGTGTTATAATCTGATGGAGAACCGTCCATCTCGGTCGATGTGGTGGGTGGAGGGGAAAAAGAAGATGAAGAAGTACCGACTTCGGAGTCGATAGCAGGAACGCGGACAAGACGGGCACTAGAATCCCGTGTCCAGCCGAGCATGCACTAAATAGGTTTAGTGCAAATGGCAGCGTGTGAACGATAAAATGGTTTGTTTTGAAAAAGTGTCGGACGTGAGACAAATCACACAAAAAATGCACAATCAACCCTAGAACTAAGGTCACCTAGGTCAAGTCACTAGACCGTTTCTAGACTTCCAAAGGACAAGCCACAGGATGAACCTCTACCACCTCTTTATTACTCTTATGGCCAGATAAGTGCCAGGTAAGTGGGAGGTGTCCGCTATACGAATCACCAAAAATAGCGGGACTAATTAAGTAAGCACTTGCCTTAGACACCACATGAGTAATGCGGATAAGCGATAGTTTACACACGACCTTCCTCTGTCCTAATTGAACGCGACGGTCCTTAGAGTCTTAGGCTAGATATTTTTAATTAATGCAGGGTGATACGGATGCTCGTTTTGTGATTTGTGGGGCCTAGGAAGGGTGATGAAATCCCCACCTAATCTGAATTTTGGTCTTGCCCCTTAAAATCCGTATTAAAAATATGCAAAAACAAACCGCAAAACAAAACAAGCAAAAAGATTTTTGAGCGGCGAAATTTGCAAAGAATCCTGCAGAAAAATATATTATTGGATTTTTCATAGGAGAGAGAAAAATATAGGAAAGTTACCAGAGAAGTTTGGAACCCTAATTCCCCAACTATGTCGCGGTTCCGCCTCCAAAATGGACTTGTTGCCGCAGTTCCCCAACGGAGTTGAGAGATCTTTTGAAAAAAATTTCTACGGTGGCCTCGGTTTTTCCTCTGGTCCTCTCAGAAAGTTTCTGAATCTCAAATTTCTCATTCAAGTGACTCCAAATTTCCTTGCAAAATTCGCACAATAATTGTTAAATACACAATTTGCTGTTTTGTTTTATTATGATATGGATCGAATAAGAATTCAACCCGAATAGTAAGAAAAAAATTACGTATATATCCCCGGCAACGGCGCCATTTGATCGATTATGAAAAAAAGTGTCTGTAGAATAACCGTAATCAATAAGGGTGTCGCTCATAGCTAGCCGAGATGAATACGGGTCATCCTCAGGGAAACATAGAACCTTTATCTTACTTTAGACGAGTTGATTGAAAATACGGAGAATAGTTTTAAGATCTATTTTAAATACGGATATATATTTTATAAGGAAAATGCTCGTAGGGTTCTTAAGATTTAGTAGTTGATGGATGACTAATAAAGATGACTCTTTTTATCTTTTGATAGATTTAAAACTAGATTGATAGTGATGAATGAGGATTAAGGTTCTTGGAAGAAACTAGAGTTTCCCCACTATTGACCCTTGTCCCTTCACTGATCTTTATTCATTTCTAGCCCTTAACAAAACAATTGTTAATCTAATCTCAAATCGCGGTCGAGACTATCAATAAATTGGTTGCGCGCCCGATAATGATGTTAATGATTCTTTTGCTAAAGTTTATAAACTTCATAAGATGTAAAAGAAGTTAAAATATTTTCTCATCCATTGTTCTACCATAATCCTATGAACCCTAGCAAGTTAGAAATTACTCACACATGTTGTGAGAAGAAGAAGGGATGGAGAATGAGATCATAATTAAAATGCAGAAAGTAAAAATACAAAAAATAAATAATTAAACAAAATGATCTACCTTTATTAATCAACTTCACAAATACAAATCCTACGAATTTAGATTACAAGAGGAAGAAGTTGCTCTCGATCTCTGCCTCGTAGGAAGTAGATGCTCCGTCGATTTTCACGTCGCCCTATTACGTCGAATCGTGGACCTGTCGTGTATCTCTTGTTTTTTGACGGTGATTTTCTTCGTGTAAAAGATGATGAGTTTTAATTTTAGCCATCGGTCGTTTATATATCCCTCAAATCAGAAACACTAGATCTCATTGGTTTAGACTTGCCTTAAATATCCAATTTCCAAAACTACAGATCCTACGGCCACCAATTGGCCACAGATCCGCCGCAATTAGGGTGCAATGGCCGCGGAAGCGCCACGCTATAGAGGAGTTAGGGTTTGGATTTTCTTGTGTGGCCTCTTGTTGACACGTGGAGATCTTTTCCTTACTTGGATTCTTCGAATATTTCCCGGGTCTCTGTCAGTATTGATTCCACGGTTTTGGCAGATTTTTTATCCTGACATCTTGAATATCTTGATCTCCTGATCTGAGCTAAATCTTGCACAATATCTCCATAAATAATGTTAGTACTATTTATTAAATTAGAGATAGTGTCTTAATCACTTTATATGGTCATAAATTTTTAAGAAACTTGATTAAGAATATTTGATATGCTATGCATCTTTTAATTACTAAAATATTATATAAATATAAAATGCATATATTTTCTTTCATAATGTTAATTATAATATATAAAAATATGGTAAATAGTATTTTGCAGATAAACCCAAATATGTTCTATATTTATAATAAACGCCTTTAAATATTTAAGAAAAGTAAGAAAAATGTTATATCAAAAGTACAATATTTTCGACTGAACAGTAACCCTTCAGGTATGGGATGAGCAGCGAGGAAGTCGGCGAGCGCTTGTCCTTTTACTGCTTCTGTTGAATATAGATTATGTCGAACTCAAGCTGCATGATAGCCCATCTTACTATTCTGCCGGCTAGGCTTGCTTTGGTCATTAAGTATTTAAGCGGGTTGACCTTGGAGATCAGCATAACCCGATGAGCGAGCAGATAGTGGCTCAGCTTCTTCACGGCTAATATCAGGACCAGGCATTGCTTTTCGATCAGAGACTAGTTATGTTCCGCCGCGACTAAAGTTCGACTGATGTGGTTGAGTGCATTTTCTTTTCCCTCCACGTTATTATGGGTAAGAAGCGCGCCGAGTGATTCATCTAGTGCGGCAGTGTAGAGAATCAACAATTTATTTAAAATGGGAGCATCAAGCACTGGAGAGTGCAACAGGTACTGTTTGATGCTTTTGAACACTTCTTGACATTCGTCATCCCAGACAAAAAGACCTCCTTTCTTCATGAGCTTTGAGAAGGGCCTGCATCTCCCTAATAAATTTGAGATAAACCTTCATATATAAGCAAGCTTGCCATGAAAATATCTCATCAAATTCTTCGGTGGGGGCATCTCCATGATGGCCTTTATCTTTGATGGGTCAACTTCGATCCCTCGATGTAGGACTATGATGCCCAGAAATTTTCTCGATGACACGCCAAAAGCGCACTTTAGAACATTCATTTTCAAATCCTATTCTCTCAGTCTGGTGAAAACGGTCTTGAGATCTTGGATGTGATCGGCCTTGGTTTTAGTCTTTACGACCAAATCATCAACATAACATTCGACGATTTTATGGATTAGATCATCAAAGATATTGGTCATTGCCCTTTGATATGTAGCACCTACGTTCTTTAGTCTGAATGGCATCACTTTGTAACAGTATATGCCGGTCGGGATTCGAAATGATATATGCTTCTCATCTTCAGGCGACATTTTTATTTGATTGTACCCAGACGAACCATCCATGAAAGTGAATAGCTCATAATTTAACATATCGTCGACCATCATTTCCATTACCGGAAGAAGGAAATTATCTTTATGGCATTCCTTGTTGAGCTCACTGAAATCGACGCAAACTCGTATCTGTCCATTTTTCTTCTTCACCGGGATGATGCACGCGATCCAGTCCGTGTATTTCTCTTCTCTGATGAAGCCAGCATCGATAAGTTTCTTAGTTTCCTCGATGACCTTTTCTTCTATCTCCCCTCTCATTGTTCGAGGGGCTTGTTTGACTAGCTTGGCATCGGGAGATATAGCCAGCTTGCGTATGACCACTTCATGAGAGAGGCTGAGCATTTCTTTGTAAGTCCTCGCAAAGCAGTTGACGAACTCATGCGACAGGGCGATTATTTGTTCTTTCATTTCCTCTGATAAGAGTGAGCCGATGTAGGTCGGCCTTAGATTATCGAACGTTCCCAAATCAATCTTTGTTAGCTCATCGAAGGTTACTTGTCCGTCATCTTCGAGCTCATGAGGGGCTTCTTCTAGCTCGGCTAGCTCGTCTTCATCATTTGATTTTCCGCTAGCTTCATCAACATGAATCATGTAGCATACTTTGACGTCGGGGTGAATGAAGCCTATATCTCGTCTATCTGGGATTCGTCCATCGACGAGTGCTCGGACCTGAGGCGGATGCCACAACCCATCATAAAACTTCGCTTTGGATTCCATTTGATATAACCGACATCCGCACTTTTTAAAATATTCCCGCATCTCGGGCATATAATATCTGGGATTGAGGATGGCTCTTATGCCTCTCTCATAGGGAAGGCACGTGACAGACAAATCATCCGGGTGCACGACAGAATTTGACCCATAAAACAGGATGCCCTTCTGTCCACTTTTCCTTCCGGGAATGTAGAAAATTTGCAGTTGGTTCACAGTAGAGACCGACTAAGCATCTAGCTCCTTGCACATCTGTTCCGGCACCCTTGTGATAGTTAGGGACCCTTCTATAATCTCAAAGGTTTCTCTTAGCTTCGCTTTTTGCATGAGGGCCCAATATGCATAGCTGTTGCAAGGCGAGTCCTCTTCCTCCAACTCTTCAGTGTCACTGCCGAAATAAGGGTGAATTTTGCTGCCGGATGGGCCTTTTGTATCAGACTCGTCCGTGGCGCTACCGAAATGAGGGCGAGTTTTACGGAAGGATGGACTTCCAGCGTCGGATTCATCGATGTCACTGCCAATACGCGGGTGAACTTGAGGTTTTTGCTTTTGAAAGTGACAGCCGGCTTAGATTTACTTTTGAGTTTCGGAGCCGTTCTGTCTTTGGTCAGTCGTGGCTTGGTATTTTGGGGTTTCACGAAGTACCGATGGCACGCCCTGCTTCCCACTGTACGACGAAGGGGATGCGACGAGGTCCGCTACGTATATACTCAGAAGTACATATGCTAAGCGTATCTAAGCAATATAAAATAAATACACAAGAGACAAGATATAAAAAGAATAGCAACTTTTATTTGTTAACATTCTTTCTACAATGCATGAAAAGGAAATACAACTGAAATAAAAAGATGACTAAACAGTGGCATAACAGGAAATGAAAAGTACAGAGAGGAAAAGTGTACAATGAAACAAAAGTGCAGGGTCTTCGGCAAACTGCTCCAAGTCTTCTGCAGATGGCTCGATCTCTGCCGGGTCCGAAACACCTGACGACATTCAAAGAAGAAAGAAATAGAATGTCGTCAGCGAACAAGTCGCTCGGTAAGTCCCAAAGATAAGGGGGAATAGACAGAGAGTAAGAGAGGGAGAGAGAGTAGCTTTTAATGTTGTATTGTATTGTTGTAATGTTGTATTAACGCTGTTGTTTGTAGCTTGGTACAGAAGATGCCAGTGTATACGAGGGGAGTCCCACTTACACCGGGGACCTTGGTAACCTGTAGTACAAGGCTCCGTCGATAATACCACGGAACAACGGCATGGATGTAATTACCTCTTAAGTGGCCACCTCATGCCACCTTTAATATATTCCGTACCAGTCTACCCCTTAAACCCCGCGATGTCGTGTTTGTATTGTTATCTTGTAAATTGTATTGGTTGTAAGATTGATTGACTGACTGACCGAAACCATGATATCAGGAAATGGTTATAACCGTAGAGTCATGTAAATGAAATAATTGAGAATCATGTAAAAGGAATATATATCTATGGTTCGGTTCAGTCAAGTTGTATAAATTGATAATTGTATTCATGGATTCATGAGTTCATATTGAAGTGGAAACTTGTAGATTATAGATTGACTTGAATCATATTCAAGTCAAATTAATCAGACTCAAATCCGAGTCAGACAATCAGAAATGTGAATCGAGGTCTTACAATTGCTAGGGTCCTTAGGGTAACTTATAAAACTTAAGGGGTTTTATGTAAAAGTACTTTTATATACTTTTCAAAATACGCCTCAAGTATTTATTATTCGTATTTAGGGTTGTAATGAGGGTGCATTTTATGTTGTGATATTTCTAGTGAAAATATCATAGTTATAGGTATTTATCTGTAATATTGATTTATTTGAAGTTCATGGTATTTTAGTGTAAAATTTATTATTGTGATTTTTAGGAAAAAGTGGAAAATTTATATTATAGTAAAATAGATATTTAAATGATAAATATACATATGTTTATACAAAAATAATTTTTAATAAATATTTTGTATTCCAAAAATCTCATTTTCTTAAGATGTCGTATTTTAAACCTTTCGAGACCGAATGCTCCTTTCGGAGGTCTGAATCTCGCACTACTAGCCCGAGGGTGCGTGATAAACCGCACGATCCCGAACGGGTTCCCCAAAGATGGGTTGTAGCGGTGCTTTGCAAAGATTGTAAAATACTAATCCTTTAGAAAACGGTTTTATATAGTAAAAGATATTTATTTGAAAAGTGTAATTTTCCGTATTTTAGATTCTAGGGTTTCCTAAGCCAACTAGCCTATTTCTAAATGGTCTAAACGACAATTCGTTAGAAGCCTCAAATCGCCTCTTCACCGCCAATTGCGGCCAGGTAAGTTCCAGGTAAGTGGGAGGCTCTCCACTACAAGTAGTGGCCCTAATTAAGTAACCACTTGCCTTAGACACACTTTCCTAGACACCACAAATTCAGGTTTAGATAAACGATCGATGTCCACAACTTATCGTATTTTTCCTATTAAAGATATTGTTTAAACAAATGTATCAAATCTAAACTTTTATAAAAGGTTTTATTAAAGAAATGGTATTTTAATGTAAAATCTTCTTTTATCGTATTAGTAGTTTTCAAGATAGCATATTATGGTTTCATATGTGTGTGTGAGGAGGTAGGTCTTTACCTCGTGATCTATTTTAAAGTATAGCAATGTTAAAAGCTTAAATGTGAAATTGAAACATGAGGGTATTAGGGTGAAAAAATACGGTAAGTTGAAAAGGTTGTCATTTCATGTGTGAAAACTTATTCAAATTAATTTTTAAGTGATTAGTAGTCTACATGAATATATTTAAGCATTATGGAATTAGTGATAAGTGAGATTTGATAGAAAACCGAATCGGAAATCGGTTTGTTCCGATTTCCGTCGGGTTTCGTAATTTCGTATTTTTGAGAATTAGAAAGGGAGATAGAATGAAACTTACGGGTTTCGATCTATACTAAAGAGTATAGAGGAACTAGATGAGTTGCCGAGGCGTTGTTTCGTCACCGGTAGTTTCAAAAAACGTTGCCGGAATTTCCGCCGGAATTTCGCCGGAGCTTCGCCGCGAACTTGTTTTCAAAATACACAACTCTTGAGAGGATTTTGAGAGATGAGCTTAGGATTTTGGTATAAAAGGATAGAGGGGAGGGGTGTATTTATAGGGTAGGCTATAGGTAGGGTAGGTGAAGGGTTTTTAAATAAAAATGTAAAAATATATAAAATCATTAAAAGTTGGAGTAAATAGGGTATATGAAAGGTTTTAATATAAAAATGTATAAAATCATTAAAAATTGGAGTAAATAGGGTATATGAAAGGTTTTAATGTAAAAATGTATTAAAAATCATTAAAATGGAGTAAATAGGGTATATGAAAGGTTTTAATGTAAAAATGTATTAAAAAATCATTAAAATGGAGTAAATGGGAATTTCAAAGGTCTCTGAAACCGATCTAGGAATTTGAAGTGTATAGGGGGTTTGGAAGATGAAGAGACACAACATTGAAGAAGGGAACTCGGCCGTCCGGACGAGTCCGGCCGGCGGCGTCGGGCCGAGTCAGGGAATGGGGAGGTGGGGGTCGTCTAGTGTAGCCTCTGGTATATTTAGTTTTTAAAGTGTAATAGGAAAATCTGGAGTTATCTTGTGTGGACTGTTGGGCTTCCATAAAATTTAAAACAAAATAAATATTAAAAATAATGTGGGGTAGGGGATTTGAACTCTGGTGGCTTGGTTCAGCAATGCAAGGTATTACCAATGAGCTACAAGCTCCTTCTTGTAATTAAATTGCTAATCAATTACTTAAATCTTGTGCTCAGGCAATAAATACCGCTTTATGAATTTTTGAAAAAAATTAATTTAAAAATTTGTATATAAAAGGGTATAAGAAAATTAGGGTTGTTACATTCTATTCCCCTTATAAAAATTTCGTCCTCGAAATTTATAAAACGAAAGTGTAACAGATTCAAGGAAAGTTTGGTGAGAGTGTGAAGAATGAAAGGATGTGAAGGTTTTGGTAAAATTGTAAAAGAGGTGAGGGAATTTTGGGTTAGGACAGATTCAAGATATATGATTCAAAGAATAAGAAATGATGGCATTCAAGGAACATGATTGTAAAGAATGTTTTAGTTACTGGTTCTTGTGTTTTATATTGCTTAGGGTTCCATACAGCTCTGACCTGCTTGGGAAGCCAACAAAACCTGCCACGCCCCGCTTCCCAGTGTACGGCGAAGGGGACGCGACGAGATCCGCTACGTATATACTCAGAAGTACATACGCTAAGCGTATCTAAGCAATATAAAATAAATACACAAGAGACAAGATATAAAAAGAACAGCAACTTTTATTTATTAACATTCTTTCTACAATGCATGAAAAGGAAATACAACTGAAATAAAAAGATGACTAAACAGTGGCATAACAGGAAATGAAAAGTACAGAGAGGAAAAGTGTACAATGAAACTAAAGTGCAGGGTCTTCGGCAAACTGCTCCAAGTCTTCTGCAGATGGCTCGATCTCTGCCGGGTCCGAAACACCTAACGACATTCAAAGAAGAAAGAAATAAAATGTCGTCAGCGAACAGGTCGCTCGGTAAGCCCCAAAGATAAGGGGGGAATAGACAGAGAGTAAGAGAGGGAGAGAGAGTAGCTTTTAATGTTATATTGTATTGTTATAATGTTGTATTAACGTTGTTGTTTGTAGCTTGGTACAGAAGATGCCAGTGTATACGAGGGGAGTCCCACTTACACCGGGGACCTTGGTAACCTGTAGTACAAGGCTCCGTCGATAATACCACGGAACAACGGCATGGTTGTACTTACGTCTTAAGTGACCACATCGTGCCACCTTTAACATATTCCGTACCAGTCTACCCCTTAAACCCCGCGATGTCTTGTTTGTATTGTTATCTTGTAAATTGTATTGGTTGTAAGATTGATTGACTGACTGACCGAAACCATGATATCAGGAAACGGTTATAACCGTAGAGTCATGTAAATGGAATAACTGAGAATCATGTAAAAGGAATATATATCCATGGTTCGATTCAGTCAAGTTGTATAAATTGATAATTGTATTCATGGATTCATGAGTTCATATTGAAGTGGAAACTTGTAGATTATAGATTGACTTGAATCATATTCAAGTCAAATTAATTAGACTCAAACCCGAGTCAGACAATCAAAAATGTGAATCGAGGTCTTACAATTGGTATGGTCCTTAGGGTAACTTATAAAACTTGAGGGGTTTTATGTAAAAATACTTTTATATACTTTTCAAAATACGCCTCAAGTATTTATTATTCGTATTTAGGGTTGTAATGAGGGTGCATTTTATGTTGTGACATTTCTAGTGAAAATATCCTAGTTATAGGTATTTATCTGTAATATTGATTTATTTGAAGTTCATGGTATTTTAGTGTAAAATTTATTATTGTGATTTTTAGGAAAAAGTGGAAAATTTATATTATAGTAAAATAGATATTTAAATGATAAATATACATATGTTTATACAAAAATAATTTTTAATAAATATTTTATATTCCAAAAATCTTATTTTCTTAAGATGTCGTATTTTAAACCTTTCGAGACCGAATGATTCTTTCGAAGGTCTGAATCTCGCACTACTAGCCCGAGGGTGCGTGATAAACCGCACGATCCCGAACGGGTTCCCCAAAGATGGGTTGTAGCGGTGCTTTGCAAAGATTGTAAAATACTAATTCTTTAGAAAACGGTTTTATATAGTAAAAGGTATTTATTTGAAAAGTGTAATTTTCCGTATTTTAGATTCTAGGGTTTCCTAAGCCAACTAGCATATTTCTAAATGGTCTAAACGACAAGTCGTTAGAAGCCTCAAATCGCCTCTTCACCGCCAATTGCGGCCAGGTAAGTGCCAGGTAAGTGGGATGCTCTCTACTACAAGTAGTGGCCCTAATTAAGTAACCACTTGCTTTAGACACACTTGCCTAGACACCACAAAGTCAGGTTTAGATAAACGATCGATGTCCACAACTTATCGTATTTTTCCTATTAAAGATATTGTTTAAACAAATGTATCAAATCTAAACTTTTATAAAAGGTTTTATTAAGGAAATGGTATTTTAATGTAAAATCTTCTTTTATCGTATTAGCAGTTTTCAAGATAGCATATTATGGTTTCATATGTGTGTGTGAGGAGGTAGGTCATTACCTCGTGATCTATTTTAAGGTATAGCAATATTAAAGGGTTAAATGAGAAATTGAAACATGAGGGTATTAGGGTGAAAAAATACGGTAAGTTGAAAAGGTTGTCATTTCATGTGTGAAAACTTATTCAAATTAATTTTTAAGTGATTAGTAGTCTACATGAATATGTTTAAGTATTATGGAATTAGTGATAAGTGAGATTTGATAGAAAACCGAATCGGAAATCGGTTTGTTCCGATTTCCGTCGCGTTTCGTAATTTCATATTTTTGAGAATTAGAAAGGGAAATAGAATGGGACTTACGGGTTTCGATCTATACTAAAGAGTATAGGGGAACTAGATGAGTTGCTGAGGCGTTGTTTCGTCACCGGTAGTTTCAAAAAACGTTGCCGGAATTTCCGCCGAAATTTCGCCGGAGCTTCGCCGCGAACTTGTTTTCAAAATACACAACTCTTGAGTGGATTTTGAGAGATGAGCTTAGGATTTTGGGATAAGAGGGTAGAGGGGAGGGGTGTATTTATATGGTAGGCTAGCGGTAGAGTAGGTGAAGGGTTTTTAAATAAAAATGTAAAAATATATAAAATCATTAAAAGTTGGAGTAAATAGGGTATATGAAAGGTTTTAATATAAAAATGTATAAAATCATTAAAAATTGGAGTAAATAGGGTATATGAAAGGTTTTAATGTAAAAATGTATTAAAAAATCATTAAAATGGAGTAAATAGGTATATGAAAGGTTTTAATGTAAAAATGTATTAAAAAATCATTAAAATGGAGTAAATGGGAATTTCAAAGGTCTCTGAAACCGATCTAGGAATTTGAAGTGTATAAGGGGTTTTCGAAGATGAAGAGACACAACATTGAAGAAGGGAACTCGGCCGTCCGGACGAGTCCGGCCGGCGGCGTCGGCCCGAGTCGGGCCGAGTCAGGGCATGGGGAGGTGGGGGGTCGTCTAGTGTAGTCTCTGGTATATTTAGTTTTTAAAGTGTAATAGAAAAATATGGAGTTATCTTGTGTGGACTGTTGGGCTTCCATAAAATTTAAAACAAAATAAATATTAAAAATAATGTGGGGCAGGGGATTTGAACTCTGGTGGCTTGGTTCAGCAATGCATGGTATTCCCAATGAGCTACAAGCTCCTTCTTGTAATTAAATTGCTAATCAATTACTTAAGTCTTGTGCTCAGGCAATAAATACCCCTTTATGAATTTTTGAAAAAAATTAATTAAAAATTTTGTATATAAAATGGTACAAGAAAATTAGGGTTGTTACAACCGAGAATCTTCTTATCGGATTTCATGCACACCGAACGGGTGGATGTCTCCGTCAATACGTCTTTCTTCACCATTTTTGGTATACTTCATGCAATGATGGAGAGTTGACGGAACGATACCGTAATCGTGGAGCCACGGTCGTCCTAGAAGAATTTTATAAGATATGTCGGCATCTATTACGTATATCTTAGTTTCGGTTTATAGGTCCCTGAACCTGATCGACAAAGCTAAGGATCTCAGAACTTGCTGGCAATTTTTATTGAAGCCTTAAATAACAATCATTTCCCTTGATAAATGTCGGACATCCAATGACAAACTTTTCGGAGTCCGCAAGTTCATGATGTTCACTGAGGATTCCGGATCAATCAATATGTGATTAATCCGATCACTGTCACCGTACCCGGTCACGTAAAGCGGCCGGTTATGCCTAGCTGTTCCTAGTAGCAGGTCTTCATCCTTAAACGTGACCACGGCGGCATGCGAAGTATACTGGGCTTCTTTCATCTTAATTTCTGCAAAGCGAACCTGGTACACCACTTGGGGTTTTATAGAGCGTGAATGAGAACATCTCTAAGCTCCTTAGAAAGAACCAAGGCATCGTAGATGCTCAGGAGAGACGAAAGCTTCAGGAGATGGGCCAAAACATTATAGTCCACTGAGGAAGGACTCGAGTTTTCATGAGCCGGCTCTTCGCCATCTACTTCATTAGCGACTTGTTTTTCCTTTCCTTTTGGGGCGTTGCCCTGATTTGGCGGTAGAGCCCTGCCGCTTCTGAGCTGAATTTAGTTGGCCTTTGTGGCGAGCTCCTCGTCCTCTTTGGGAAAACAGAGCTTTTCTTCAGAGTCGCTACCAAGGTGGACGACGTAGCAGGTCACTTTAGGGATCTCGTCATTGGAGTCTTTTTCTAGCTCCTCCAAAATCTCAGTCGCTTTTACGGGGAAGAACTCCTTCAATTCAATCAGAGTTCTTTCCTTTTGTTCATAGTTTTTTTAATAACCGGTCTCACTTTATATTTAAATCCGTATTTAAATAAATATTTTTTCCTAACTCTTTTGCTACCAAACTTAAGGCTTAAAACCATATGCCCAAGTCCATATTTAATCACTCTTTTCTTTCTAAATTCTTCTTGAGGCCCGGCCCACATCTTTTTCCCAAGCCCAAACAATTATCCCTTCTCATTTCTTTTTGGATTCCCACAAATCCAAACCGAAATCTCCACCATGAATTCCCATTAATCACAACGAATCCCATCTTTATATCATATTAATTCTAATTAATTATTTTAATTAAATCCCCCAATTCTCTCTCTCTCTCTCTCTCACGCCCACTCTCTCTCTGTGCTCACGCCCACTCTCTCTCTCAACTCACGTTTTCCTTTCCACTATTCTCACCCCTCCCTCTTCTTCCCTATCTCCTCGCTCTAAATTTCTCCCGCCTTCGTTTTCCTCCTCGAGGAGCCGAACCCATGTCGGCCAACCCCTGCACCGACCCCACGTCGGCCAACTCCGACACCGGACCTCGTCGGCCACCTCCTTCCATCATCCGTGTCAACCCTACCTCTTCTCCCGAGCACCTCGTCGTTGCAACCCATCTTGCCGAGCTTAACTCCAGCCTTCAACTCTCGACTTGAGCACCGCCTACCATCATCGTCGACCGCCAACCCCATCAACACCGACCCTCCTTACAACCCAGCCCAGCTATGACGAACCCAAGAACCCACCGAGCGACCCACACCTCGCTCAGCACTCGTCGCCCCTGCCCTCACCGCCGATCACCTCTTTGGTCTCTTCACCACCTCCTCTTCCACCTTACCCCCTCCTGCATCTCCGACGTGAGGCCCCGACCAACCCACTGCAACCCGACCCGACCTGCACATCACTATTGCCTCGTCCGAGCTCCTGCTCCATCGCCGGCCATCACCACTGCCACCCATAGCCGAGAGCCCCATCACCTTCGCCTGCTCCGGCCAACCAACTCACCGCCAGCCTTCAACACCACAACCACTAGCACCTTGAGCGCCTCACCCCCGCCTTCTCTCTCTCCTGCCCTCAAGCCATGCCCAAGTCCCCACGTCGACGACCACCTCAGCCACCACCGACTGCCTCCATCCAGTGCCTTCACCACCGACCGCAGCCGCCTCTCCCAGCATACCCGAACCATCGCTGCCGAGTCGTCGAACCCAAATTCAAACCGAGGCCAAACTTCTGCATTGTCGTGTCGTGCCTAGTCCGTGTCTGCAACGTGCCGTACCGTTCATCACCGTCCGCTGCTGTCATATCACCGATCATCGTCGTCAGGCAAGTTTAAATACTTGCTTCATGCTATTATATTTTCATTTCAATTACGATTCATTATTATTATAAGTGTTCGATGCAAACCATAATCTGAAAATCCCCTTAAAATGACGGAAATTAAACGTAACAGTTGGCCCGAGTGATAACGAATACTGTGTTAAGATTTGGCTTGAAAAATACGGATTTTAACAATGTAAAATGACATCCCAATTGGTTACGTCAAATCTAAAAATCACCGTACCCATCATGTCGTAAAATTTGTAGTTAATTAAATATAAATCTAATCATGGTGTTCCAGGGCTCGTATCGAACCTAACTATATAAACTATAACCCTATGTAATTAGTTATTGAATATTGAAAATTCATGACACTGAAAAATGAAGAGGAACGCAACCCTGAACTGCATTCCGGGGCAGCGTTCGTTCTGGATACATGGTTTTGGAACACCTATATACCCCTTATTTAAACTGAAAATGCGCGGAGCCCCATATGGTCGCGTAGATAAATTAGTTAGTTAACACCTAAATCTAATCCCGTGGGGTTTCACCATCATTTGATATTTAATTGGCATTTTAACATACCTAGGTATCCTGCAGTTTTCGGCAGTGACAGTTTGTACACATTGATATTAAACTGAACATATCTTCCCGTATATAGCGGATATTGTTTGAAAACCACCCGCGCGCGCAAACGCGTATGTTTTGGAAATGTGATATCATTTTATGGAAAACGGAATGCGCGCACGAGATCGTTCTCGTTTTAAAATTTATAACCGCAAGTGCACGGCGCGTTGTAGCGAGCCGGCAAGCACGAGAAAATTCATGACACTGAAAAATGAAGAGGAACGCAACCCTGAACTGCATTCCGGGGCAGCGTTCGTTCTGGATACATGGTTTTGGAACACCTATATACCCCTTATTTAAACTGAAAATGCGCGGAGCCCCATATGGTCGCGTAGATAAATTAGTTAGTTAACACCTAAATCTAATCCCGTGGGGTTTCACCATCATTTGATATTTAATTGGCATTTTAACATACCTAGGTATCCTGCAGTTTTCGGCAGTGACAGTTTGTACACATTGATATTAAACTGAACATATCTTCCCGTATATAGCGGATATTGTTTGAAAACCACCCGCGCGCGCAAACGCGTATGTTTTGGAAATGTGATATCATTTTATGGAAAACGGAATGCGCGCACGAGATCGTTCTCGTTTTAAAATTTATAACCGCAAGTGCACGGCGCGTTGTAGCGAGCCGGCAAGCACGAGTCGATCCACAGGGAATTGTGTATTAAGTATTATTGTTTAAGGTTAACAAATTAACGAATTGGGGTTTGTCACAAAAATATAAAAGAATAAAAACAAGGAAAAAGAAAGAAAAGGAGTTAAGGAAAGAATGGTTATGGCTTGGTTCGGAAGCTTGAATCGCGACGTTTACCTCTATACTTTATTGGTCATGAATTTTCCGGCCTTACCTTGATCCCGGCATGAAGCATGACTTGTCAACACGGTTGCGGAGCACAAACCGTCAAAGTCCGATATTTGCCGCAAATCCCGAAACAATTCCGTTTTGGTCACTTACCGTTTGTATGTCCGCGCTTGGGGTATCAACACTAAACACGAGAGTTAGCAAGCATACCGCAACAACAAAAACACAAAGTAGTCAGTGAGGGCAAATGGTTTTAGTGTGGAGTTTGCTAAGGATTTGTGATGGTATATGCTATATGAAATCAAGGGATTGTCAAGCACTTGATCAAGACATAACATATCCAAACTTAGCAAACTTAACACTAAATAGATTTTAACTTAAACATTGAAATGGGGAAAGGGAATGAATATGGTATATGAGGAGGTTACAAGTAACCATATGTCAAAATACCATATCATATCAATACATTAGCAATATTTAAGTTAGAATCAAAAAGTTAAGCACATGAAACATAAATAAGACGTGGAGGAGGCAAAGTTTTTCATCTCACTTCCTCACCCACACCACAACCAAATAAAGAATTGGTTAAGCATGATTAAAAGAAAGCAAGTAAGTAAAGAAAGCAATAAAAGAAAGCAATATATATAAACACTTGATGAAGAGTTACAAGATTATGGTAGTTTGTTCAACCTCCTTAATGAAGCTCTCCAAAGAGAGCTTCAAGAGGGAAGAAGAAGAAGAAACCAAATGAAGATCACTCACCTTCAAGCTAAACCAAAAAGAAAAAAAAACTATCAAAATGAGAAGTGGTATATACATGGTATCCCTTTCCCTTGCCACTGATCTGCTATTTATAGGCGCAAAATATGATTAAACAAACAATAAAAACAAGCCTACGTGGCAACAAGGGAGGCACAGACAAAAGATGGGGCCTATTGGAGCTTGTATGGCCGAGCTCACCGGTTTCAATGAGTATGTGGCCAGGTGAAATCCGAGGAGAAGGGCTCATATTCATTGTGTGGTATAATGTTGTCCCCACAAGTCCACTGGTGCTGTTTGTTTTCTTTGTAGAGGCTTGTATAGTACCCGGTAGTTTTGGAGGGAAACCAAACCTTTAACTCACATCATAACTTTTAGCAATAAATGCACAATCAATGCACATCACACCCATATTGCCTACTTGCTCATAGCAATCATGCCATGGCAGCCCCACTTGGTCCATGCTATGTGCACACATGCATTGTGTTGGACCAAAAAAAGTGTGCACGCATTTATTGCAAAAGAGCTCTTGGGATATCGGCCGGTTTTCTGGTCTGCTTGCAGTGTCGGCTCCTAAACGTCATATCCGTGATTTTGAGTATGTTTTCAGTGTTGTATTACGAATACCTATAAACTGTAATAACTAAGCAGACACTGATTAATAGTACCTATATAAAGCAAAACAGATAACGAATGAGAGGTATTAAAATGCAGTTTTCTGTGGTGAACAAATACCCCCAAACTTATCTTTTTCTCGTCCCGAGCAAAACAAAAAAATCCTAGCCTCATTTTCGCAGGGAAAACGATTTCACTGAGCACGTGCAACAAAACGTTAAACCTCTAGGTGTCGCTAGTAGGAGGAGTGTTGTCTCCTGAGGCTTTTCAGCGGATTACACCCACAAAATCCCGTCAAGCTAGTTTCATAAGTTAACGTCGATTCTACTCCTACAGTTTAGTATCTAAATTAGAAATTCTATCATCCTAAATTAGAAATATTCAACTCGTATGTTTCACACCTCCTATCTATTTAATCTCAGATCATATGCGTATTTACAGTTTAGAAAGATATTGGTATTTCTGATTTTTCCTTCTAAAGTGCGGTCTCCAATCAGGATTTTTATCAACTTTACAGGAAACATAAGTCTTATTCTTCATTTTTATGTTTCCCCCAAAAATCGATTGTATACCCCTACGTGTGTGTAAATTTTCACCCCTACACTTAATAATTCAATTCAAGCTATAGTACCCTTTCCTTAATTCCTAATACTACTTCTTTTCATTAATAGATGGACGGTGTTGCTCATACACCTTTCATGCGACTATTAATGCTTCTTGAGGCACTAACAGCTGATTAGTGAATGTATGAGCTTAAAGCGTAAATAGCAGTCTCCACGTCTTGTCACGTCCCGCTTCCCGGTATACGACGAAGGGGACGGGACTGGTCCGCTACGTATTTACTGTGAAGTAAATACGCTAAGCGTATCTAAGCAATATAAAAGTAATCACAAGATGTAAGAGATATAAAATTACAGAAACTTTATTTATTAACATTCTTTTGTGCAATGCATGAAAAGTAAATACAACGGAAATAAAAGCGATGCCTAAACAATGGCATAACAGGAATTGAAGAGTACTGAATGGAAATGTACAATGTCTAGAGCTCGGGGTCTTCGAGGAACTGATCCAAGTCTTCACTGGTGGGCTCGATCTCTGCTGTGTCCAGAGCACCTGACGACATTTAAAGAAGAAAGAAATAGAATGTCGTCAGCGAATAGGTCGCTCGGTTAGTCCCAAAGATAAGGGAGAAATAGAAAAAAACAGAATAAGAAGGTATCTTTTAAAGTTGTATAATATTGTAGAATATTGTGTTAACGCTGTTGTTTGTAGTTTGGTACAGAAGGATGCTAGTGTATACGAGAGGGGTCTAAGTATGCTAGAGACCAGAGCAAACGGAAAGTACAAGGAACCGTTAAACCACGGTACAATAGCAACGGAATATAGGTTAGGTGTCTTAATCTTACTTTCTCGTGCCACTTCTAATACCTTCCATACCAATCTACCTCTTAAACCCCGTAGTGTTTTGATTGTATTGTTGTGTTGTATTGTATAGTTGGATGACTAACCAAAACCATGATATCAGTAAACGGATGTAACTGCATAATCATGTAAATAGAATAACTGGATAATGGATGTATATCCATGGTTTGATTCAGTCATGTTGTATAGATTGATAACTGGATTCATGGATTCATGTGTTCATATTGAATTGAAATATTGTAGATTGTAGATTGTACTTGAATCATATTCAAGTCAGATATAATCAGACTCAAACCCGAGTCAGACAACTAGAAATGTAAATCGAAATCTTGATTATTTCTTAAACCTATATTTACTAGGGTCCTTAGGGTAATTTATAAAACTTGAGGGGGTTTTATGTAAAAATATTTTTTATATAGTTTTCAAGATAAACCCCAAGTAATTATTATCGTCTTTAGAGTTGTAATAATTGTAGATTTTATATTAGTGATATTTCTAATGAGAATTACCTAATTCCATAAATAAAGGTATTTATGTGTAAATATTGTTTAAATGGAATTCATGGTATTTTAGTGTAAACCGATTCTTGTGCCATTTTTAGAAAAAGGTTGAATATTCATAATAATTCAAAGTAGGTATTATGGAGTTACATATACATATATTTATATGAAAATAATTTTTTTTAATATTTAATATAATCTAGAAATCTCATTTTTCTTAAGATATCGTATTTAAATCTTTCGAGACCGAATGCTCCTTGCGGAGGTCTGAATCTCGCACTACTAAGCCCGAGGATGTGCGATAATCCGCACCATCCCGAACGGGTTCCCCAAATGAGTTGTAGCGGAGCTTTGCAAAGATTTGTATAAATACTAATCATTAAGGAAAAACCGTTTTATTGATTATGGTATTTATTTGTAAATATATCGATTTTCCGTATTCTATGTTCTAGACTGCTCCTAGTTGGCAACAAGTTGTGAGATGTCCTTCAAGATCGTCTCTTCACCGCCAATTGTGGCCAGGTAAGTACAAGTGAAGAAAGGAGGGATCCGCTCACGAATCACCGTGAGACGGGCCTTTTAAAGTTACCTTTCTCACTTGTCTAGCCTAGGCACCACAAAGTCGAGTTTAGATAAACGGCTGAATGCCCACAACTTCCCCTATCCTAATGAATGCGACGGTCCTTAATTGGCCGAGTCTCGATATTTTTTATTAGTTCAAAAGTTATTTATTTATAAACATGTATCAATACTAAATCTTTTAAATTTGGTTTTTATTAAGTAAAAGGTATTTAAATGAAATTGTTCGTTTTCCCGTATTCTAAGTTCTCGAGGTATCGTGTTATGTTTTCTTATGAGTGTGTGAGGAGGTAGGTCATTACCTCGTGATCTACTTAAGGGTATAGCAAGTTTTAATGGAGTTAAATGTATAATTGAAACAATGTGGTATTTAAGTGAAAAATACGATTAATGAAAATAGTTATCATTTTATGAATTGAAACTTGATCAATTTAGTTATTTAGTGTTTAATAGTCAACATGATGGTGTTTAAGCATAATTTAAATAATGAGAAGTGAAGTTTATAAGAAAACGGAATCGGAAATCGGAGTTGTTCTGATTCCATCGGGTTTTGTAAATCGTATTTTTTTAAGATAGAAAAGAGAGATAAAAAAAGGACTTACGGGTTTTGGACAAACACGAGAGTGAAAGGGAAGTAGGGGAATCGCCGATGTGTTGTGTCGTCGCCGGTGATTCCTAGAACGGTCGCCGGAGCTTCACCATAGATTTCGCCGGAGCTTCGTTTTTCGCTCGTTTTCAAAGTACACAAGATTCTTGGGACTTTGAGAGAGTGGGCTCAGAATTTTAGGGTGAGAGGGTAGGGGGCAAGGGTGTATTTATAGGGTTAGGTTAGGGTTAGGGTAGGTGTAGGGTTTTTAATTAAAAATTATAAAAATACATTAAAAATTCACTAAAAATAGAGTAAATAATGTTTTAAAAGCTCTCTGGAACCGATCCAATAATTTAAAGTGTGCAGGGGGTAGGGGAGCCCAAGAGCCCTAACTTTGAAGTTGGGGACTCGGCCGTCCGGCCGAGTCGGGCCGAATCAGGGGGTCGGGGTGTGGGTCGTCGGTTGGAGTGCTCACTGGTATATTTAGTTTTGTGGGTGAAGTGGGGTTTTTGTGAGAAAACACGTGTTAACTGTTGGGCTTCTGTAAAATTTAAAACAAAATAATATTAAAAATAATATGGGGCATGGGATTTGAACTCTGGTGGCTTGGTTCAGCAGTGCAAGGTATTACCAATGAGCTACAAGCTCCTTCTTATAATTATGGTGTGAAATAAATACTTAAAGAGATATCGACAACATTAAATACTCCAAGTATATTTTGAATTTAAATCAATTCTTTGTACATTAAAAATGGAGTTGTTACAGGTCTTGACTTTATTTTTTTTTATTTTTCTTTTTTTCTTTTCAAGACTGGATATATTTTTCAACGATACTCTTATGGTGTTTAGCTTTAAATACCGTTTTTTCATACTAGGATTTCAGGCAAGAGTATTTCTGGGTATCCTCTACTATCCCAAGTTTCAAGGTGCGTGTATGTGCAATTTGTAGGGTATATACTTTCTAAATTTGGATTTAAGAATAGAAACTATTTTTCAGACTTATCTTTTAGTAAACCTTCAATACTTTCCCTTCATCTTGACTTTACTAAAGAACTGAACTCAAGATTACCTAGTTCTAAAAAAACTGTAAGGACGTAGGCTAAACAGAATGAGAGTTATTTTTAGGATTTTCAATTTCTAAGTCTAGGATTTAGTTACTTCTAACGTATTAACTAAACTTTCGGTATAAAATCTAAGTTACCCTATTAGCTAATTTGACGACAAAGTTTTTATATTTTTCGGAAATTTTTTCAATTTTTATGGGTTTTTTAATATATATGCAATGCAGAATGTACACATGATACTTCAAAATAAACGGAGTGCTCACCCCCAAACTTGAGTTTTACGATGTCCTCATCATTACCCCCGTCTCCGGTAGCTAGACTTAGACATCGGGGTGAGAATTTTATTAAAAGAAAAAGAAAAAACCTAAGAATAATTACAACATTTACATGTAAAAGACTGGGTTAGTGCAGAAATTAATACCAGCCATTCAAAAATTTTGTTAATATAGTGCCATGGCTGGCAAAAGAATATGTATAATAAAAAGAAAAAGAGAATATACAAAAAATGGTTAGATGTTAGTAAAGAGCATGTGTGTAAAAGTAGGGAGCAAAAAATGTTGAAGGTGAAAATGAAGTATTGAAGCGGTCAAAGCATTGTTTTCTGAATGAATTGAATTTTCAATAAGTATGTGTTGAGTTTCGAAATCAGGTTCGTATAAGAACTGGAGTTCATCCGCAAAAAGTTCTGAAAAAGAAAGGTTCAAAGGATGATCCCAAAATGATCCCGACCCAAACTCACTAAGAATATCAAGTTCATCGGCAAAAATTTTCTCAAAACTCAGTATAAAAGAATATTTCAACACCGCCTTCCTCCCTATTATTTTTCACAATCCTACTCTCATTATTTACACTCTCTCCCAAAAAGATTTCCTCCTCATCACATTCAAAAATAGGTAGGTTCATATCATTTAAAAAAGTAGGTTCCCATACTAACGTTTCTTCCAAAACCATATCAACAGGTGATATAAAAATTGTGGGTTCCTGATCATTGATTTCTTCTAATCTATCCCAACCATACCCGTCAAATTCACAAGGTCCCTCATTAAAAATTGGAAAGCAAAAATCAGACTGAGGACTTTCTTGTGTGTCCTGGTAGCACTCAGTCAATCCATTTGTATCATCATCTATGAAATCATCAAAATTCGTTTGACCATTTATCTCACTCGGATGACTTTCTAATTGACAGACATTTACACTATTGGGTTCTGATTGACTGTGCTCACTCCCTAGAATCCTCACAGCTAAATGTTTCACTTGTTCCTCTATGCTAGCCAATGATTGGGCCTGAGCAAGAAATAATTGCTTAGACTGTTGTATGAATAGGACTAACGTAGAAGCTGATTGATTCTCGACCGCAGTCATCACTTCAATACATAACTCTAAAGCGATCAACCTAGCATCCATCTCACTATCACTCTCTAAAGATGGTTCAATTGTTTCAGGTTAGAGGGATTGTGATGGTGGTGATGCTAGAGCAGTCATTCTGTCGACCTCTTTCTATAAATCTTCAATCATTTGGTCAATGGTTGAAGTGGTACTGGGTTCAGGAGTGTTAGGTGGATGACCGTTATCAAGAATTTGGGCCGGTTGGTCACCCCCTAGAAAAGGACAATCATCATGAATGTGGGAAGAATCATTGCAATTTTAAAAAATGAATTGGGACTGAGTATAAACAAATGAATAAGAATCGTGAAAAATGGAACTGAATCGTGTATCACCCATATTAACAAGAATGCACAAATATCACAAACACAAAGAATATCACACCCCTAGCAGTTTACGGTGTGCTAGTCAACTAGACCTGCTCAAGAACCTGATTGTCGAAATAAAACTGTGTCGAGAAACGGGCTCAAGATATACGGATCACGAAGCCAGGTAAGTGCAAAAGAGAAGGGGATGATTTACAACGCTTTCGCGAAGTTCCTTAATTAAATAACCCTTTTCTCTTGAACGCTTTTCTAGACACCCCGTGAACGATATACCGTTAAGCAGTGTTCTAAACACAGTTAACTTCTCCTAATGAGCGCGATGTCCTTAGAGTCAAAGTTTTAGTTAATTTTAATTTACTGAGAGTATGCAAGAATGCAGTTTTTGTGATTTGTGGGCTACGGAGAAAAGGTGATGAAATTCTTTACCGTATCTTGTTTGGTCATTTTGCCCTTAATATCCGTATTAATATGCAATGCGCAATCAATAAAAGAATTTAAGAAAATCAATCAATTAATGCAATTCTTTTTCAGTTAAGTATTATGCGCTGCAACAAATATGGTTAGTTCTCTTGTTCTATGGGCGGCAAAAATTTTGCGAAGGATCCTGCAAAAGATAGAAAATTGGATTGCGTCGGATTCGAGCGAAGGTGTTAGGAGATACGTACCAATATGAATTGGTTTAAGAAAACCCCTTTGAAAGTGATCTGAGTCGTTGAATGTTCGCTTGCATGGGTCAAACTACCCGGATCATTGGCACTAATCTTCCCTAAAGTCTTGAAATTGTATTTGAATCTCGCTCCGCAAGATCGCTGGTCATAATTCCGCGAAAAACCTAAAATGTCGGAAAATACGATATTTAGTGTCAAAAGCGATACGTGTGCCCCAATTCCTGCATACTAAAAATTACAAAAATCAAACAAGACCAAAAGAGTACTGATAACACACTGGAGATCACACAAAAAGAAAAAATCACAAACACCCAAAACGGGCTGATCTCACCGGATTTGGTATCAATGTCGCCGGCCACATTGAGTTTGTTTGTGCTCGAATTTTGAGTGATTTCCCTTGGCTATCAAAGTGCTCTTATGGTATTATTAGATTTTTAAGTTGAATTTCAGGGTGATTGCAGGTTTCCAGAACAGAGAACAAAAGTCAAAGAATTCAATTAGTGTTAGTTTTGAAAGAATTTGAATTAGATGTTAGTTTTGTTAGTAGAACCAGAAATAACAGCACCTAATGACTACAAATCCCCGGCAACGGCGCCAAAAACTTGTTGGGAAACCACCCGCGCGCGCAAACGCGTATGTTTTGGAAATGTGATATCGTTTTATGGAAAACGGAATGCGCGCACGAGATCGTTCTCGTTTTAAAATTTATAACCGTAAGTGCACGACGCGTTGTAGCGAGCCGGCAAGCATGGGTCGATCCGCAGGGAATTGTGTATTAAGTATTGTTGTTTAAGGTTAACAAATTAATGAATTGGGGTTTGTCATAAAAAATATAAAAGAATAAAAACAAGGAAAAAGCAAGAAACGGAGTTAAGGAAAGAATGGTTGTGGCTTGGTTCGGAAGCTTGAATCACGACATCTACCTCTACACTTCCTTGGTCATGAGTTGTCCGGCCTTACCTTGATCCCGACATGAAGCACGACTTATCAATGCAGTTGCGGAGCACAAACCATCAAAGTTCGATAATCGTCGTAAAGCACGAAACGATTCCGTTTTGGTCATTTACCGTTTGTATGTCCGTGCTTGGGGTATCAACACTAAACACGAGGGTTAGCAAGTATACCGCAACAACAAAAACAAAGTAGTTAGTGAGAGCAAATGGTTTTAGTGTGGAGTTTGCTAAGGGTTTGTGATGGTATATGCTATATGAAATCAAGGGATTGTCAAGCATTTGATCACGACATAACATATCCAAACTTAGCAAACTTAACACTAAATAGATTTTAACTTAAACATTGAAATGGGGAAAGGGAATGAATATGGTATATGAGGAGGTTACAACTAACCATATGTCAAAATACCATATCATATCAATACATTAGCAATATTTAAGTTAGAATCAAAAAGTTAAGCACATGAAACATAAACAAGAGGTGGAGGAGGCAAAGCCTTTCATCTCACTTCCTCACCCACACCACAACTAAATAAAGAATTGGTTAAGCATGATTAAAAGAAAGCAAGTAAGTAAAGAAAGCAATAAAAGAAAGCAATATGTATAAACACTTGATGAAGAGTTACAAGATTATGGTAGCTTTTTCAACCTCCTTAATGAAGCTCTCCAAAGAGAGCTTCAAGTGGGAAGAAGAAGAAGAAGAAAGCAAATGAAGATCACTCACCCTCAAGCTAAACCAAAAAGAAACAAACTATCAAAATGAGAAGTGGTATATACATGGTATCCCTTTCCCTTTCCACTGATCTGCTATTTATAGGCACAAAAGATGATTAAATAAACAATAAAAACAAGCCTACAGGGCAACAAGGGAGGCACAGAGAAAATATGAGGCCCATTGGAGCTTGTACGACCGAGCTCGCCGGTTTCCATGAGTATGTGGCCGGGTGAAATCCGAGGAGAGGGGCTCGTATTCATTGTGTGGTATAATGTTGTCCCCACAAGTCCACTGATGTTGTTTGTTTTCTTTGTAGAGGCTTGTATAGTACCCAGTAGTTTTGGAGGGAAACCAAACCTTTAACTCACATCATAACTTTTAGCAATAAATGCATAATTAATGCACATCACACCCATATAGCCTACTTGCTCATAGCCATCATGCCATGGCAGCCTCATTTGGTCCATGCTATGTGCACACATGCATTGCGTTGGACCAAAAAAAGTGTGTCCACACATTTATTGCAAAAGAACTCTTGGGATATCGGTCGGTTTTCTGGTCTGCTTGCAGTGTCGGCCCCCAAACGTCATATCCATGATTTTGAGTATGTTTTCAGTGTTGTATTACGAATACCTATAAACTGTAATAACTGAGCAGACACTAATTAATAGTACTGATATAAAGCAAAACAGATAACGAATGAGAGGTATTAAAATGCAGTTTTCTGTGGTGAACAGATATCATCGATCCATCTAATACGTTGGAAACCTAACTGTTAAACCTAAATATTATCCAACTGTAGCGTCACCTATTTATGCTTCCAAATAGGAGTAAAACGTGTTACGAAAAGGACTTCCAGTTCAGGAATTGGATTCCCAGCAGTGAACACTTAAAATGAAATGACCATAACTACCAAACCTGAAACCCGATGGACACGAAACCAATTTTGCTGTATAGATGATTAAATATACTGCCTGCTTCTTTTATATCATTTTGCTAAATTATGCACGTGTGATTTTATATGATTTTCCTAGTCCAACCGACACTGGTTGTTTATATGTTGTTAGCGGTACATTTACTATATCCCCATCATGTGCATGATTGTCATACTCGTGTAAATAGTGTTCATTAGTATCGATAACCTAGTGATCGTGTACATTACGTATGATAAGTATTAGTGATTAGAATGTGGCAAGTACGTTAGTGCATAAGTGTGATTGAATAGTGAAAGTGACACGTACTTGTACACACTCAGCGGAACCAGTTAATTATTCCATTGTCGACGCCTATGGGGCATATGTAAGTGTTACTATAATTGTTATGGAACGATTATGGAAGAAATTATATTAGTGTTATAGGTAAGGCGTCAAACACTGTCCATTTATCTTAGGTACCAATCGAGACATGCTTGATGGAGATCATGTCTCTAGTTCTCGCGTAGACTTGTCATGGACCGACTAGTATTTGGGTTTATGGTCGGTATTTGATGTCGACCGTGGGTGTGGGGTAGTTTGAGTGTGAATTCAACGGAATCTCGGGAGTCCCATTGCCGGCATATGCAGCGATTCTGGGAGTCATATGGGTGATATTACTGACTATTAGCGAGCGTGATTCGGGCCCGTGTTCCCTTGCCCCTGGGGCCCTACCCTTAGGTTGGGGATACTCCTGCGTGGTTGAATTTCACACTTGGACTGACGATAGGTTTTGCGACCTGGACAGTGAGACTTAGAGATTGATAGGGTTAGTGACATTGACATGCATTACTTACTGATTTGATATACCTACTTTACTGTTTACTTGTACCGATTGTTTCATATGCGTAATCATTCTATATTTACTGCTTCATGTTCATCATTATTGCACGTGTTTACTTTTGCATTATATATTTCTATTGTGTCGCTCTGACGACCTGAGTATGCATGCTCAGAGTGAGAAGTGGACTTAGCTCGGATCAGCACATGTCGTACCTTGAGGATATTGCGGACATCTAGATCAGCGACGTCAGCACTATCTTTCCTTTGACTCCATCTGGTTAGTTTTATACCTGTTTTGATTTAGTGACTGCATTTCTCATTACCTGTGCATTGATTACTGATTACCACGTAAAGCTAGAAGTCGAAGTGTGACTACGGCAGGATGTTTCCTCGACCGTAGGAGCATGACTGGCCTTGTCAACCCCTCGTATTCCATATTTTTGAAAGCGGGGCATGACATGATTTTGTTGGTATCAGAGCGAGGTTGGTTTGGTTCGAGATTGCATTTTTCGACTAGAGCTTGACAATTTAAGCCACCCTTTCGACTTAGATTGTAAACTTGTTATCCTTGACCTTGATTCATATATTGTGTTCTGCTACATATTTTGATCCATCCGCTAGAGTTTTGAGTGACTTAGTAGAGTTATGCGATTGTAATTATGAACTGCAGCATAGTTACAAGGCAGCACTCTGCTTGAGTGACTTGGAGTTCTACATCTGATTTCCGCTCGTTTGAGTTTCACCTCACCCAATATTCTTGTTTCGTTGTCCATTCTATATCTTATTCTGATTCTTATTCCTTGTACCTTATATCGTCCTCAAATTTGTTGTTTCAGGACCATAGCTTCCAACGACTCTTCCTCCAGCTCTACTCCCCCAGAATCAGACCGTCGAGATTTTGAATGTACTGCAAGGCTTGAAGGAAGCCCAGGAGCGAACGAACAATCTCTTAGCTGAGGGACTAAGAAGGAAAATGGCTCATGCACCAGCAGGAGGCCCCAATCATAGGGAAATCGCTGATAAACGAAAAGGTTGCGTAAAGATGAAGCGCTCATTTGTTCCTAAGCAACCGAAGCAGCGGAGAGTCCAATGTTGTGGTTATTGCAAGAGGCCAGGACACTTTCAGAGGGACTGTCGCCAGGCCAAAGGGCAATGCTTGATTTGTGGATCCGACGAACATCTGGTCAATGGTTGCCCTAGGAGGAAGGAGCTGCAAGGTGGAGATTCGGCAACGCCCTCCAAATCTGATTGAGCGACTTGGTTGTTTTCGTACTTAAATTTCGAGGATGGCACGAACCCAGTACAAGATTCAGACTTGCCTTACGAGACTGCAGAGATTAAATACCGACGTGAATATCACCTTCCCAGTTTTCAAAAAAAAGGATATTGTTACTCTATTTAGTAGCTCTTTTCTTTCGTTTAAAATCTTGTATCCGTTGAACTTCTTAGTTTGAATGCAATAAATTGTGAATTGTGACTGCCTATTTTTGTTTGACTCACTATATTTAGACCCTGAGCTTAGTCGACATCATGGTTCACCACCGCACCCCATGACTCTCTTTTCAATTAAGTTGTATCTTGCCGCTACCCTGTCTAAAATTGTCAAACTCACACTCTTTCTAAATTATATCTCTTCCTGATTTTGAATCCGATTTCATCCTTTATCTTTATATCATTTTGGACAGCCCAATTCCTCCTCACTTTTCTCCCATTCGGGTGCTTTCTCACGGAGTCGATCTTCAATATATATACCGCAATCCATTCTCCGACTAGTTTATTGCACCTTACCGGTGTTATTTTTCCGTTGATATAATTATAATCAGTACGTTTACTATTTTAAAATTTTAGAGTTTTGTCTATTTATAATAAGATAGATTTCCATTATGTGTTAATAAGTATTTTTAGTTACTTTCCCGAATTTCTTTACTATTTCTAAGTGCTAGAATCGTTTTGATTTACATTATATATTTTATTATTCAGTGAATTTTCCATACTAATGCTTTTGTTGTTTTCGTTGCTATCTCGCTTATTCTTCGTTTTATTTTTCGACACTTTTACCTTATACGTATTCTGAAGTTATTTTGTACTTGTTTAAATTGTAATCTCACCAAAGTAGTTTTGATTCTTAAGGCCTATTAACCGATCCCTCACTATTGTTTATTATTGTTTTTCCGTGTGTTGTATATATGTAGTTTATCATTATAAATGGTTATGCCATGTGCTTATTTTTGATTATTATTTTAGCTGCGCTATTTCTTATATATACACGTACGTGTGTGTGTGTGTGTGTGTGTGTGTAATTATGATTTTTATCTAGCCGCTTTTACGTAAATCACTATATAGTAGTATTTGATTTTGTGACTTTTCGCATATTATTTTATAGCTTATTGTTTATTTTAATTTCGATGACGAAATTTTTTTAAGGGGGGTATGATGTAATAACCGGTCTCACTTTGTATTTAAATCCGTATTTAAATAAATATTTTTCCCTAACTCTTTTGCTACCAAACTTAAGGCTTAAAACCATATGCCCAAGTCCATATTTAATCACACTCTTTTCTTTCTAAGTTCTTCTTGAGGCCTGGCTTACATATTTTTCCCAAGCCCAAACAATTATCCCTTCTCATTTCTTTTTGAATTCCCACAAATCCAAACCGAAATCTCCACCATTAATTCCCATTAATCACAATGAATCCCATCTTTATATCCTATTAATTCTAATTAATTATTTTAATTAAATCCCTCCCCATTCTCTCTCTCTCTCACTCTCTCTCTCTCATCTCGCGTTTTCCTTTCGCCTATTCTCACCCCCTCCCTCTTCTTCCCTATCTCCTCACTCTAAATTTCTCCCGCCCTCGTTTTCCTCCTCGAGGAGCCAAACCCATGTCGGCCAACCCCTGCACCGAACCCACGTCGGCCAACCCCTGCACCGGACCTTGTCGGCCACCTCCCTCCTTCATCCGCGTCAACCCCACCTCCTCTCCCGAGCACCTCGTCGTTGCAACCCATCTTGCCGAGCTTAACTCCAGCCTTCAACTCTCGACTTGAGCACCGCCGAACTTCATCGTCGACCGCCAACTCCATCAACACTGACCCTCCTCACAACCCAGCCCAGCCACGACGAACCCAAGAACCCACCGAGCGACCCACACCTCGCTCAGCACTCGTCGCCCCTGCCCTCACCGTCGATCACCTCTTTGGTCTCTTCACCACCTCCTCTTCCACCTTACCCCCTCCTGCATCTCCGACGTGAGGACCCGACCAACCCACTGCATCCCAACCCAATATGCACATCACCATTGCCTCGCCCGAGCTCCTGCTCCATCGCCAGCTATCACCACTGCCACCCATAGCTGAGAGCCCCATCACCTTCGCCTGCTCCGGCCAACCAACTCACCGCCGGCCTTCAACACCACAACCACCAGCACCATGAGCGCCTCACCTCCGCCTTCTCTCTCTCCTGCCCTCAAGCCGTGCCCAAGTCCCCACGTCGACGACCACCTCAGCCACCACTGGCTGATTCCATCCAGTGCCCTCACCACCAACCGCAGCCGCCTCTCCCAGTATACCCGAGCCATCGCTGCCGAGCCGTCGAACCCAAGTTCGAACCGAGGCCAAACTTCTGCGTCGCCGTGTCTTGCCTAGTCCGTGTCTGCAACATGTCGCACCGTTCATCACCGTCCGCTGCTGTCATATCACCGATCGTCGTCGTCAGGCAAGTTTAAATACTTGCTTCATGCTATTATATTTTCATTTCGATTACGATTCATTATTATTATAAGTGTTCGATGCAAACCATAATCTGAAAATCCCTTTAAAATGACGGAAATTAAACGTAACAGTTGGCCCGAGTGATAACGAATACTGTGTTAATATTTGGCTTGAAAAATACGGATTTTAACAATGTAAAATGACATCCCAATTGGTTACGTCAAATCTGAAAATCACCGTACCCATCATGTCGTAAAATTTGTAGTTAATTAAATATAAATCTAATCATGGTGTTCCAGGGCTCGTATCGAACCTAACTATATAACCTATAACCCTATATAATTAGTTATTGAATATTGCAAATTCATAACACTGAAAAATGAAGAGGAACGCAACCCTGAACTACAGTCCGGGGCAGCGTTCGTTTTGGATACGTGGTTTTGGAACACCTGTATACCCCTTATTTAAACTGAAAATGCATAGAGCACCGTATGGTCGCGTAGATAAATTAGTTATCTAACACCTGAATCTAATCCCGTGGGGTTTCACCATCATTTGATATTTAATTGGCATTTTAACGTACCTAGGTATCCTGCAGTTTTCTGCAGTGACAGTTTGTACACATTGATATTAAACTGAACATATCTTACCGTATACAGTGTATATCATTGATCTGTCTGATACGTTGGAAATCTAACTGTTAATCCTAAATATTATCCAACTGTAGCGTCATCTAATTATGCACCAAAATAGGAGTAAAACATGTTACGAAAAATACTTCTGGTTCAGGAATTGGATTCCCAGCAGTGAACACTTAAAATGAAATGACCATAACTAGCAAACCTGAAACCCGATAGACCCAACACTAATTTTACTGTATAGATGATTAAATATACTGTCTACATATTTTATATCATTTTGCTAAATTATGCACGTGTGATTTTATATGATTTTCCTAGTCCAACCGACACCGGTTGTTTATATGTTGTTAGCAGTACATTTACTATATCCCCACCATGTGCATGATTGTCATACTCGTGTAAATAATGTTCATTAGCATCGATAACCTAGTGATCGTGTACATTACCAGTGATAAGTATTAGTGATTAGAGTGTGGCAAGTACGTTAGTGTATAAGCATGATTGAATAGTGAAAGTGACACGTACTTGTACACACTCAGCGGAACCAGTTAATTATTGCATTGTCGACGCCTATGGGGCATATGTAAATGTAACTATAATTGGTATGGAACGATTGTGGAAGCATTTATATTAGTGTCATAGGTAAGGCGTCAAACACTGTCCATTTATCTTAGGTACCAGTCGAGACATGCTTGATGGAGATCATGTCTTCAGTTCTCGCGAAGACTTGTCATGGACCGACTAGTATTTGGGTTTATGGTCGGTATTTGATGTAAACCGTAGGTGTGGGGTAGTTTGAGTGTGAGTTCAACGAAATCTCGGGAGTCCCATTGCCGGCATAAACAGCGATTCTGGGAGTCATATGGGTGATATTACTGACTATTAGCGAGCGTGATTCGGGCCCGTGTTCCCTTGCCCCTGGGGCCCTACCTTTGGGTTGGGGATACTCCTGCGTGGTTGACTCTCACACTTGGACTGACGATAGGTTTAGCGACCTGGACAGTGAGACTTAGAGACTGATAGGGTTAGTAATATTGACATGCATTGCTTACTGATTTGATATACCTACTTTATTGTTTACTTGTACCGATTATTTCATGTGCGTCATCATTCTATATTTACTGCTTCATGTTCATCATCATTGCACGTGTTTACTTTTGCATTATATATATTGCTATTGTGTCGCTCTGACGACCTGAGTATGCATGCTCAGAGTGAGAAGTGGACTTAGCTCGGATCAGCACCTGTCGTAGCTTGAGGATATTGCGGACATCTTGATCAGCGACGTCAGCGCTATCTTTCCTTTGACTCCATCTGGTTAGTTTTATACCTGTTTTGATTTAGTGACTGCATTTCTCATTACCTGTGCATTGATTACTGATTACCACGTAAAGCTAGAAGCCGAAGTGTGACTACGGCAGGATGTTTCCTCGACCATAAAAGCATGGTTGGCCTTGTCAACCCCTCGTATTCCGTATTTTGGGAAGCGGGGCGTGACAGTTTTCGAGGGAATCAATGTACTTTTGAGTGGTCGATCTCCCCGCAGACTCTTTTTCGCGTCGAGCTGAACTTTTTTTCTTCTTGAACTTTTTGGATTTTGGGTCTGATTGAGCCGAATTGGAAGCTGGAATAGTGGGCTTTTTCTGCCCTTCCCATTCAGTTCTGGGCTCTTTCTGAAGAAATTTTAATTTCTTCTTCGTCTTTTTGGACATGTGCTTGCTCCATAGAGGCTGCGGCATGTCAGTTTTATTCCTCAGGGTAGCGGGTTCAGCTGTCTGCTCCCAGAAGGCTTCAGCTTATGTCTGTATAAAGTTGATGGTTGCAGCTTGTTGTTCACAATACACTCTTGGACAACTCGACCTGTTCAGTCTTGTACTGCTTCTCGACCCAGTCATTGAAAATGTATCAATTCTCGATCGCATAGCTTACTACTATATGGTACGGGCAATACAGGGGACTGTCGGTCATTTTTGCTTCGTGAGGTCTTTTCAACTCTGGCAATTGTAGACTGTTGTTCAAGACATCTTTGAATATCTTATGGACCTTGTCCCTCCTGAAAGAGTAAACCTTATTTTTCTTCTCCTCTAAAGAAAGACCTTCTCCTATTAGCACTGGATTTCGGGACAGATCCGTTTTTTGCCCGCTCGCTTTTCGCTTGTCTTCATTGTCAGATGCATTGAAGGCGTTGGTCTTGTTGGAGCTCTCACTTTTAAGGTTGTCGTCTTTTCTGCTCTTCCAAGACTTGTCATTCGGAGAGTCCGAGGTAGTCTCTTATTTTGAGCGTTCCAACATTTGAACTTTCTTGGTCAGCTCTTAAAACGTCTTGAGGCCAGCTTTACATAAGAATGGGACCATCTAATTGCTGAGGTTCCCAATGAGAAGGATGACGGACTGGTCCTGCTCTAGCGGCGGTTCGCACTTGACCGTGAGATTATGCCATCGGGCAATAAAATCCGTGTTTCTTTTGTTCTTCCCCGGTTTGGTCCTCACAAGGTCAGTAATGGAGATTTATTACTGACACTCATAAAGCTTTGTCGAAATAGACACTCTATTTGGGCAAAATTGGTGACGAACCCATCTGGTATGCTCGCGTACCAGTCGAAAATGACACCGGTCAGGCTGTTGATAAACTGACGAAGAAGGAGCGCATCATTGCCCTCTGTATTTCCGCACGACGTTTTAAAGTGGGCGATGTACTGATTTGTGTTTCCCATCCCTTCAAATCTTCCGAATTTAGGAATAACGTAGCCGCTCGGGAACTCGATCAGATCGTACTGTGTGGGATATGGTCGCCCACTACTACCAATTTCTTTCTGAGCTTCGGCTTCGGCCACCAATGTTTTAACCTTGCTGGTGACCAAATCAATTATCTGATCTTGTGTTAGTGGGATGGTGCCATTCGGAGCTAAGGCATCCCCAGAAGTAGAATGTGGTCAGCTTTCGTGCGCTTGCCTAAACTTGGACCCAAAGGTGCAGGTATCGGTTGCTTCGAGTCGTTATTGTCCGACTCATAAGTAGAGACATGCGCTTGATTGGAAGGAACCCGAGCAATTTGAGCCGTGAGCTGCATCATAACATTCGCCAGGTCATCAATTTTTGAGTAGAGCTTGGCCATCTCTTTATCTTTGCTCCTGAGCTATTTTCGAAGCTCTTGCTCTGTGGTCCTAAGGCGGAAAGGCGGCTCTTCTTCGCTGTCCGAGCTTGATTCCACATGGACTGAGAGGTCCTTCTGCCTATTGGTCTCATTGAGAGGGTTTTCATCGTCCAACGGAGGTGGCTGATCTTGGGAAACGGCAACCACATTCAAGCCAGACTGGGACTTGGATGTGGTGGCCCCATCCTTACTTTCGTTGTGCAAGTTTTCGTTGGGACGTGTGCCCACTATATAAACCGTATGGATAGCATATCCGGCCGTCTTTTCATCCTTGGCAGCTGATTTTGCGGACTGATATCATGGACCTTCTTTTTTCGGTAACGGGCAATCGATTGAAGGCGGTTGGCCTAACCGGGTTCTTGAATGGTGCTAGTGCTTCCTGTTTGCTTTGCCCCGCTGCTTTCACGTGGCACAAAGCTTGTGATAGACTCTTGAAGAGACAGTGTCATACTTTCGATATTAGGGCTGATGCACACCACTTTGAAGTATCGTCCGGTTTGATGTCTTCTTGAATCTGGCGGTCATGGCGTTTTTCTGAACCCACATCAGGGGTTCGAAGGAGTTGCTGACTTTTATGGCCGACTCGGCTGTCGTCGCGGGGTAACCCTGTCCTTGGAATCTTATAAAATTCCACTTGGCTAGAGTTCTGGACCTCTTGTTGGCTTTATATCTGAGCCTCTTCTGCCTTAACTTTTATGTTTTGAGCACTCGGCAAGCTTCGGCTCTTCGGGAAGACAACGTAGACCGATTGACAGAGAGTCCAGAGAAGACGCCCATTTGCGCGATTGTTATGGGCACCATTTGAGCTTGCTGGAGATACTTCATAGCTTCATTGGTATTGACGACCTTGCCCCCAATCGGAACAATAGAGAACCGTTCGAATACGGACTTGCATTTGGGGTGGGATGCTTTGGCAGCCACAACGTTCGGCCTCCTGCCCCTTGAGGTCGGTTTGGCCGCTTGGTTTGCCGGGACCTCCACCAGATGAGCACTTCCGGTAGGGTATATGATGACAGAACCAATTAACGGGGTAGCTCCTCCCATTGCCGGCTGAGACTTGCAGGGAGAACCACGCGGGCATTGATCTTGACTACGTAGGGAATTAGAGTCGCGTCAGAAACGAAGCTCGTCTGGGGAGACATGATTGCTGAGTTCATGATTGTGACTGAAAGTTGTTAACCTGTACACACAAAAAAATATGACTTCAGTACAGGCAATCGATATATATGTTGATTGAGTTCGCATGAATATTTAACCCGAAATATGGGAGGAAAGAAGGTCCCAACGGGCGTGCCAGAATCTGTAAAGTGTTTTTCGTCACCCCATTGAGATGGGAATTACGCGTCGCTTGTCAAGCGTATTACAGATTCCCCCTGTCTGGGGTAAGCTATGGTTTATTGATTGTGGAGATCCGAATCTCCAACAGCCGCGGACTAAACTTCCATTAATTATTCTTCATTTTTGAAGCGAAGGAACCTCCGATTGACGGGTAAAACTGGTCATGCGAACTCAATGTGCGTGTGTTGTGTTTTGAAGGGGACATAGACGTATCGGGGGCCTCGCAGAGTTTACGGGGGTCCCGCTACCCGAATAGCGGGCTGGGGGTCAAGACGACTAGCAGCCTCTTGTGGGGTGCGGGAAAGCGCCTCGTTAGAAAAAATTTCTAACAGGGGATGTGTTTTGAGTATGGAGCGTGTGGGAAAAGAGGGGTGAAGAGCGTCCTAAGGACGCGTAAGTGGCGCGTGGGCGCTTGCCGGTCACGTGCCCTGCATATAGGCGCTGGGCGCCCGCCGGTCACATGCATGGCACTCGACCGCTAGAAACACCAGCGGAGAAAGGGGCTTATCCCCTGGGCTGGGAGTTGAACTCCCGAAGGGTTTTAGAGTTGAACTCTTAAAAAAGAATTAGGTATAGATTTGGAGTTAAGCTCCTATGTATGAAATTGGATGTGGATTTGGAGTTAAACTCCTAAAAGGTCTGGATGTGGAGTTAAACTCCTTTAAGAATTTGGATCTTGGAGTTGAACTTCTCGAAAATTTTCAGAGATGATCAAAAGGGACCCATTTCTTCTCCCTGGAGCCTCGGATCCTCCCAAAGTGGGATTTTTGGATGTGGGTCTTCTTCCTCCTCCTCTCCTTTTGTTGGATCTTAGAGAAAAAAGGAGGTGAGATTAATATCTACCTTTTAGGGATTTGATAGGAGATATGAACTCCCCATTGAGGGTTTTATGGTGAAAAACTATTTCTTCTTGGAAAAAAAGAGAGTTAAACTCTTGATTTAATTGGAAATGAAAAGAAAAGGGAGACCTTGAGAGAAAAGAGATGGAGTCACAAACCCTATAATTTTTTTGAAAGAATGAAAAGTTGTTCTTGATTTTTTCGTCATGTTTGTCTTTTATAAGCTACACGCTTTACATATAACCCCTTGGGCTTTTCTAAATGGCAGTTGTGTCTCCCCATGCCCCATGTGCCTATTTCTTTTTGCACATAAGCCATTGGGTTCACAAAATTTTGGCTTTTTGACCATTTTTCATACATTTAATTCTAAAAAAAGTATTTAAACTAATTTATCGTCTTCTTTTGGCATGGAGCCGGCCCTTTCCACGCTTGGTCTTGACTTGGGCTCAGGCCCGCTTGTTTAGGCACGGGCCCCCTTGGCTGGGCATTGACTGACTTTGACTTGACCGACTGGGGTGTAATTTTTGACCCCAACACGGTGCCACTGCATTTCGGACACCGTCTCCTCACACATAAACAACTGTTGCAGGCTCAGTATTAATGGAAAATGACGAATAATTTTCACATGCACATCACTCGAACGAAAGTCTTTCTTATGCTTCAATCGGCTGGTCCCACACACGGGGCAGTTTCTGAGTCTGGTGTGTTCATTCTGGAACAAAACGCAATCATTCTTGCATGCATGTATCTTATGACACTTCAAGCCAATGTTTGTGATTATTTTTTGTGCCCCGTACCAGCTCGGTGGCACTTCATTTCTGTCAGGAAAAGATTCCTTCAGAAATTCTTGGAGATTGGTGAAAGACTAGTTACTCCATCTATTCTTGCACTTGATTTGGAAGAGACGTACGATAATAGACTGTTTTGAAAACCCTTTGCAATTTAGATATAGCGGGATTCTAGAGTCAGCCTTGTACTTTTCCAATAACGAGGGTCTAGTGCTTTTCGTATCATAAAGAAATCCAGCGACATTTATAAGCTCATCCATGTCATTGGTCGGCGCGAATACAGCATCATCTTCTTCGACGGCATTGCTTTCTTCAAACTACCATTTCTCTTCCTCCTCTTCTTCTGTTATACCTTACCACTCCACAGTTTCCGTTTCGATGAATTTGTTTTCTGTCTCTTGCACTGGCCATATCTCATCTTCCGTTAGAACGACTTCTTTTCTCTGTGAAGTTCCCACTTAGTGTAATTTCTAACGAAACTATTTTTCAAGATGTGAAACTTAACATCCGACTTCTTGAGCAATCGTTGTCGGGGTCAAAAATTACACCCCACGGTCGAGATCAACAAATCAATAAGTCAAAGTCAAGATCCGAAAAGTGGGTCCGGGCCTAACATCGAATCCAAGTCAAGTGGGCCCAAACCCAGGTCCAAGTACGCAGGCCTAAACCCAGGTCAAGTGGGCCCATGCTCAAGTCGAGGCCAAGCATGAAGAGGCCCCCCATGCCAAAGGAATAATTATCAAGCAATAAATTGGTTTAATATAATTTTCATGCATAAATGTAAAATAAATAGGCAAAAATTCAAATTTTTGTATAGCCCATGGTTCATATGCAAAAATAAATAAGCACATGGATATGAGATGGGAAAAATACCATTTTGTAAAGCCCAATAGGCTATGTGTAAACTTGTAAGCCTATATAAGGCAACATTATGATGAAATGAAAGAAGAATTCATTCCCCTCAAAAATTTCTAGGGTTTTGTGCCTATTTCTTCTTCCTCAAGGTTTTAAATCTTTTTTCTTTTTTGGATTAAATTAAGAGTTTAACTCTTTTTTGACCAAAAGGAATAGTTTTTCACTATAAAACCCTTGAAGGGGAGCTCAAATTTCTCATCAGATCCCTAAAAGGGAGATTTTAAATCTTAACGCCCTTTTTCTCCAAAATCCAACAAAAAGAAAGGAGGAAGAAGGAACATATCCCATTTTAAGGAAGTCTAAGACTTGAAGAGAAAGAAAAAGGATCACTTTTCACCGTCTAAGATCTAAGTCCTTTGGAAGTTTAATTCCAAATTAATCTTTGAAGAGCTCAACTCTAAGATCCAAATCCTCAAAGGAGTTTAACCCTAAATCCAGTTCTTTTAGGAGTTTAACTCTAAATAAAAATCCTTTTTTCTAGGAGTCTCTCAGGAGTTCAACTTTCAGTTCAGGGGCTAAGCCTCTTTTTCTGCTGGTGCCCAGCGGTTGCGTGACCTGTTGGCGCCCAGCGGCCACGTACTAACTCACGCGTCCTTAGGACGCTCCCCACCCCTATTTTCCACACGTTTCACACTCGAAACACTTCCTCATTAGAAAAAAATTCTAACGGGGCGCTGCCCCACAAGGGGGCTACTAGCCCTTTTAACCCCCAGCTCGCTATCCGGATAGCGGGACCCCCATGAACTCTACGAAGCCCCCGATACATCCAAAACACCTTCAAAACACAACACTGCATATTGAATTCGCATGACTAGTTTTACCAGTCAATTGGAGGTTCTCTCGCTCTAAAGACGAGAAGTAATTAACGACGGTTTAGTCCGTGGCTGCTGGAGATTCGGATCCCCACAATCAATAAACCTTAGTCTAGCCTTAACAGGGGGAATCTGTATACGCCTGACAAGATCGTGTATTTCTATCTCAATAGGGTGACGAAAAATACTATACAATCGCATGTCCATACACTTAGAGCAAGGACAATAGATTTCGTGCTCTTTTGGTAATCTAAGACGGGTGTAGGCAAAATCCATGAAAAAGTAAACACTGTTAAGGAAAAATTCATTGGCTCTCGAGAGAATATCGACGTACATCCAACTCTTTTCGTGGAGGTATGGGAATGCCATATTGGAACAATCCGAACGAAGCAAGGTTTCTATATACAAGACTTATCAAATTAAGATTTCTTAACAGATACGCGATAGACGGGATACTAAGAAGCGTTAGTGCTAGATTTAATTGACGACTTGGTTAATTTAAATTTCAATTGACAATTTAGCTATAAAGATTATCTGGGACCGAGAGCTGTCACGACCCAAAGGTACGGAACGTGACTAACACTTAAATTACGAAGTGTCTCAAGGCGTAACGTAATCTAAGTAAGTCAAACCCCAGAAATCTAAACCATTTAAAGAAATAGAGTGAAAGAAAACTTAACTTAAAAAGGTGTTTTAGTAAAATAAAGTCACATTAAAAACACTTTAAAACATCAAATTTTCCCGAAAATTTCGGCAGAATCTCCTTTGTAAACATTGGCCCCCAAACGGATATAACACATGGAAATACACAAGTAAAGAATATCGGCATCCCCAAGTGGGAGCTAGCTCTTCGCCAATGGCGGAATCACAACCACACGCAATATATATATCATAATATGAAATCAACATTTAAAAGTAAGAGTAAAAACCAAGTATAAAGTCGGGTCACACGAGCTCGACGCCAGAAATCAGAATACACACACACACACACACACTAACGAACCTCACAAACTCACAGTCTAGGTCCAATATACGAAGGGTAGATGGAGTATACTAGATACAAAATAATATACATGGTGGGACCAAAAGAATATCCTCAAAACCCACCTCCGAACAAGCTGCAAGTCGCCGAAAATGAAGCAAAAGAAGAAGTATGTCCGCCGCTACTATGCTGACGGGTCGGACCTGCAAGATACTACGGCACAACGGGGGTGAGTTGCCAACTAATGAGTAGTAAGTAATATCTAATAAGGCTATCGTAAGCATGTACGCAAATGCGTCACACCCTACATATATCAATACGATGTGATGCACTATTATGAATGCAACATGGATGCATAATCAAACACGAAACTTGAATATACCTGGTATGAGAAAATTTGTATTTTATCTTAGAAAAACTTCTGTGCGGTAAACTGAAGTGTCATCCATGAAAATCAACAAAAAATCCGTGTCAAGCATCGACACAATATATGTATATTCCAATGTCTCAATGTCTCAATGTCTCAATATCTCAATATCTCAATATCCCGGGCTCCGTCAGTCCGGATCGGCCCATATCATCAAATCTCACGACTACGGTCGGTATCCTCCGGATATCCGCCGTGTCAGAAATCACCGGTAGATAGCCAGCCCCAGCCAGGCTCATCGTCTACAACTCGAGCTTCTTGCCCCGGAGTACCATACCAGGTCCACCATGTACCCGAGACGGTTCATCCTACTCCTTGAATCGGGTCTCGAAAACCAACAGAAATCATGAAAACTCATGGTGGGCGACATATACATCATATCACGAGAAAGCCGCAACTTGCATTTTTAAAATGATAATAAGCTCATAAAATCCTTGCGGTTTCCCCCAAAATCCAGAAATCTCATAAACACGGAAATCTCCAAGAAAATCACAACATATGAACATGTCGGCGATGATGGATGCCTATGGTATCAATAATATGAAATATGATGTGTGACTAGAAAACTATGCATGAATGATGATGCAATGAGGTATATACATATGACTAGCAATCCTACGTATCCAATCCTGATGAGATGAATATACAACTACAAGTTTACATATCATATATGATGCAAATGCACAGATACCGATTCTAAGAAAATTCTATAGTATTCGTGACATAGCAATTACCAATGGCATGTGTGTTCGCATGAATAGTGCACGTGCGGCATGAACCAATGGTAATGGTGCAAGTGCCCTATGAGATAATATCATATATATATATATAAGATGATGTAATGCAATGAGATAAATGACTAAGAGACTACGCATATAAATACAAGCACTACTAGTAATCCTAACTATTGGGCGCCTTGCACCATCCAGACGATTCCCCATAGATGTGTACATCTACTCACCGGGACGCCTCAGCTAATCTGCTCCAATCACAGCCCTGCCTTTCCACGCCGCGTCCGACATCTCTGCACCCGATCCTAAAATCGCACAAAAGTAAATAAGAGGATAGATATATAAATATTCGCGGACACAAACGATACAGGAAAACCAACGCACACTAACAAGATGCGCACGCACTTGGTGCACAAACGCGCTCGCGACAACGCCACAACCCACAACTAAGGGTCGCTATACGTGACAACCACCAAGCCTAGAACCCGATCGCACCAATCACGCATTCACAACACACTAAATATTTTAGGTAATAGGTTGTAGATCTTTCCAATCTCAAACTTAATTAAAATCTATTTATTCCAAAACCTAGTAAGCAACAATTAACCATTTTAGTGCATATCTAGATGTTTTAGCAAATCTAGTGGCCAAAATGTTCATTTAATATCTTAATTAGGCCACACAATTCTTAACTAAATTTTAATCTCACCTATTTACACTAATCATGAAATTAGTTTGCAAGAATATTTAATTAGGACAATTTAAAAGTAACAATTAGCAAATTAACAACTAGACTAGATTTTGCAAGTCTTTAGATATTAATCTACACTTGGTTGACTTAATTTATTAATAAAAACCCTAACTTGAACCCAAACCCTTTTCTTTAAAAACTCAATTCTTGCAATTAAAACCAAATTAATACCTAAATAAGTTAGATTAAAGTAATTAACCAACAAATTAACCATAGGGTTAAAATTTATACCTCATAAATTTTGAGATCTAACTTGCAAACCTGGCCTCCCAAATGCTTTCTTGCTCCAAGATCCATGCTATTTTAGGCCAAGGAATTTTAGGTGAAGATTTAACTATGAATTAGTGAGATTTTTGTGTGGATTTATGATGGAAAAATAAAGATTTTTGTGATGAAATGAGATGGAGAAATGGGATGGACAGCCACTAGAAGTTTCGGCCAAAATGAGAGGTGTTTGTGTGTGGGTGAGTAAGAGAAAGAGAGGTAACCATAAACACCCCCCCCCACACACACATCAACATCTTATCATTCTTTTTTCTTTAATTATGTCCTTTTAATTTTATTTTCAATTTAAAATTTTCTCCTAGAATTGTCTAGAACCATGGAGACAATTTGAGAGAGAGAGAACATATTACAAACTTGGTATTAAGTTGTCATGGTGCACAAGTGTGTGGTTAATCCATTATAATTGTAATTAATAATAATTAAATGTGCAAGTAAATGATTAAAATAATATTTAAAATAAATACTTAAAGAAAATAATTAAATAACCAGCAATTAAAATAAATGACTAATTAAATACCAAATACTAGAAATTACATAGCTAAAATAGGTATATTTAGGTCTATGTGGAAAAATAAATATAACTAAGTTTTACGGAAAACACGAGTTGTGTTACCGATTATCGGACAATTAACATAAACGATTTTTAAAACGTTACAAGAGCAAACGCTCATAGCTAGGAAGTTGGATTCTTCTTCCAAGAAAGACGATGATGATATTAAATGTTTTATATTGGATGTCGAGGGTAGCGGCTATCGGGGGTAAGGCACTTATCCCATTAAGAATGTATAAAGTATACACCCATTCACTTATACTTTCATCCATTTTGAGAAAATTTTTGCAGCACCTCTCTGCTGTTCTTTGAGCACACTGTAATAGAAAAAATGATCATTTCAATGCTGTCAGACAACATTGAAATGAATATCTAATTTATCGTTGTATACGGAGAACCGGCAGAAAGGTACCGATGGAATATCTCGAAACGAATGAAATACACAAGTGAATGCAGGTGTTTGCTTTATACATTCCTAACTTTTCTACACAGGACAAATCTATCAGTTATCATACGATTGAATATTCTCGTCACATAAACTACACGACGGTTGTTAGAACCGAACGATACCGTCCGATATTTAACAACTTTCGTGTAGTTTTATGTCACGACAAATATCGAACGTATGTTAACCGATAGACGGGAACTAAGTTGCATTTTTATTTTCATATATCATTATCGATGAGAATATGAAAATTTCATATTATCATCGAGTATCACACACTTACTTTAAGATTTAAATTGAATTAATTTTATGTTTACGTTTCAATTTCAAGGTTTCGAAATTTTTGGTTTAGGATAAAGTTGTTAACGTTTATCTTAATCAAGTTTAATATTTTGGATATAGGGTTTTCTTAATGAAGTTTGATATTTTGGATTTAGGGTTGGTTTGAGGGTGGGATTTGACAAGAGTTCAATATAGAGGAGAATGATGATGAATTAAAATTTGGCCTTATGTGTGTTTGTGTGTGTGAGACTGTGCGTGTGTGTGTTTGTGTGTGTGAATGTATGTGTGGTTGTGTGTGTGTGTCTATGTGTGTGTGCGCACGCTTTTCACTAAAATACCCTTAACTGTTGTTGGTTTTTCACTAAACTACCTAAACAAATTTAAATAAACAATTCATCTTCTTAAATTATCTAAATTGCTATAAATTTCACTAAAATACACTTAGCTATTGTTGGTTTTCTACTAAACTATCTTAAAATTTTACTTAAAACCCTCTTTTGCTCCATTTTACATTTTTACACTAAAATACCATTAACTACTATTATTGCAATTTTACACTAAAATACTCCAATACTTAGTCTTATCCCTAATCCTAACCCTAACCCGTAACCCCTAACCCTAACCCCAGCCCCACCCGCAACCGGCCCTAACCCCAACCCCAACCCCAACCCTAACTCAGTCCCTAATACTATCCTTAACCCAAAACCCTAACCTTAACCCTTAACCTTAACCGGCCCTAACGAAACCCTAGAAACAATAACAATAAAAACAACGAAGTAAACAAGTCAATTCCAAATTTTAAACTAAATTAATCGACAGCAACAACAAAATTTTAAAAAAAATTAACAAAATTTACAAATTAAAACACAAACCTTTAAAGGAAAGAGGCATGGCCACAAGACTGGCGTGAGGAGGGAGGGAAAAAGATGAGATCGGGGACGAAGGCTTCGGTGGCGAGATGCTCGAGAAGGGGACGAGAATATTCAATCGTCGAGGACAAGGAGGGGACAAGGGCTTCGACGGCAACTTTGAGCGGCAGGAGCTAGCTGCAGACGCCGCAGGCGACTTCGACTCTGGAGGCACGGCGCGTGGAACCGAGCGAGGAGGTGAGGCAGGGCTTCGGCGGGGCTTCGATTGTCGAGGACGAGAGCGGCGGGAGAAAATTGGGGGGAAATATAGGGGGGATTTTTTTGAGAAAAGGAAGGAAAAAGATGAATGGGGGAATTGGGGTTTTGGTATTTTAATGCCAGTGGGTTATGGGGCCCGCCTCATATTTGATTTGATAACAATTTAACCAGTTACTCATTCCCTTAAAACCGTTACTCAAATATGGTAACAGATTTAACCGTCACCATTTCCCCATTACCGAAACTCATATTTGTAGTAGTGATGATGTTGTTGCAGCTGACGGAGTGAGTGGAAGCAACAAAGACAATGGAGATATAATAATAGCATTGATAGCAGAGAGGATAGTGCGATTGCGACAGCGGCGATGACGTTGATTGTTATAGAAGTAATAGAGGTTGAGACGAAGACTTTGGAAGCAACAATGAAAATGGTGGCAACAATGAATATGACAATTTTGGGCCACTAACGACAGAGCGAATTGAGAGGATATCAACAATGACAATAGCGCGCGAGGTGTTAACGATGGCTGAAGTAACAATGTTTATGACAGTAGAAGAAAAAATACAGAGGTTTTTCAATACCCAAAACTTTTCATGCTATATATACCTAAAACTTTTCATGATATATATATATATATATATATATATATATATATATATATTGTTGCAAATGTTTTTGAAGAGAATCAGATTTATTTTTCTTGGTAGCTAGGAACACATAGATTTAGTGTAATAAGATATTAATTTGCAATGGCCCCACTCAATGCTTGGATATGAAGTCCAAAGTCTAGAAATTCAGATTAATTTAAAAGTTTATTATGATAGGATTTGTAAGTGATAATATCTCATATTTGAAAATTTCATATTTAAAAATATATGAAAAATTATCTTATAATTACTTCGGCGTGTTTCTTTAGTTTGTCAATATTTTTCCTGTAGTAGCACATGAAAATCATGAAATTTTCAAATATCTAACTCCGTTTTATATATTTTTAAAAATATTTTGCATGTAAAAACTCTTGAAAATTGCGAAATTTTTAAAAATCTTAAATTTTTCTGTTTTCTTCGGTTTTCTAATTTTTTTCTTTTATAGCAAATGAAAATCATGGTATTTTTAAAACTTTTTTGTTTTCTTAAATTTTCAATATTTCGCATCTTAACACATGAAAGCCAGGAAATTTTTAAAAACCTAAAAAATTTCTGTTTTATTTAGTTTTTCCAATATTTTACTATAACTATCGAAGATCATGATTTTTTCAAAAATATTAAGTATTTTCTACATTCTCCGGTGTTTTGATAGTTTGCATGCTATATGCTAATAAAAATTCCAGAAATTTTTAAAACTGTCAAAAATTTCTGTTTTCTACCGATTTTCAATATTTTGCGTGTAGCATAAAAAAATTATGAATTTTACAAAAATCTAAAAATTTACATTTTAGTTTATAGTTTAGTACACGAAAATCATAGATGGAGGTGATACGAAACGATATGGGTGCCAAAGGACTTGATGAAAGTATATTGTTCGATAGGAGTGAGTGGAGGCAGAGAATTCATATGCTGGACCCGGCGTGATTCTCATGTTGGTTCATGTAACCTACCCCATATGGTTGGGATAAAAGGCTCAGTTGTTGTTGTATAGTACATGAAAATCATAGAATTTATAAAAATCCCAAGATTTATATTTACTTCAAATTTTTAATATTTTGCACGGTACAACTCCTCAAAACAGCAAACTTTTTCAATATCTCGATTGCTATATTATGAAAATCACAAAATTTTCAAAAATCTCATATAATTTGGTTTTCTTCTGTTTTGAAATATTATGCATGCTATATTGTTGGATATAGTGCCCTCAAGGCAATTATTGTAATTGCAGACACGCGATTATGATAATTGAAGAAGGACCTATACAGGTAGAACAATCTTATTCGAAATGATAGTATGCTATCTGGTTTATCTTTATCATTGATGTGTACACCTTTTACTTGTTATTGCGTGTCGCTAATACATAATGATGAAGCCCGTAGGATTCTTGCTTGACTACCGGTATTTTGATGGCGATCATATACGTGAGAGCTGGGTAGCCTATAAGCACATCCTAAAATGTCCCTAATCGTGGGAGTATCGAGATTGGGCATTGATATTCCGGAGTAGACTAGTGTATACGTTTCGTGACCTCGACAAGGAGCGGTGGCCAGTCTCACAAGCCATTAGTGTTATGTCACCTAAGATAGTATGCAGGTGCTCACTGAAGGTGAGTACACTGGACAGCCTCGCCATGAACTTCTAGATGGTATTATACCTATCGTCAGATGGAAGTTCTCAGGTGGCATGAGTACAGGTTAGTCTTTTAACCTGAAGTCGTCATTTGTCTCGTGTGAGTTCCCACTGTACTTTGATTACTCCCCTACCACGGCTCAAAAGATTCGTGCAAACAGGTTTTAGTTGGGTACAGTCCCGAGCCACATGGAGGCAGTGGTCGACTGTCAGGGATTCGTCTCTCCTCGTATTAGGAGTCAATGTCGCGCTTTGTTCAGTTGGCTATCACCAGAAATCCGTGGCTACGGTAGGGGAGATTTACTGATAATTGATCAGTAGTATCTCAGTTGGTGATGAGCTTGACTCAGACACGACTTATCGGGTTAGTAGGGGTGTGACATTATCCACCCCCTAGATTCGATATGCGATACTCTTTGATGAAGAGACTGGACTGTACGGAGATTGTCACATTCAGGCTCAGTAGGGTAAGGACGCACTTGATTATCGACCCCCCTTTTGAAAACTACATGGGTAGTCAATACGTACAGTTAGTGCCGCTGACGTGCTTGTGGCTAAACCCACTGCCAGCGTATTGTCGAGTCTTTAGAGTCCCACACAGAGGGTTTTTCCGGTTCAGGCGACAGATGTAGGAGCCGTATGGTGGTACGTGCAAGGGGTCGATTAACTACGTGTACGCGATATACGGACTTTAATCGGACAGTTGATAATACTATCCGGTTTAGGATTAAGCCGGGTTATTAAATCAGGTTTTGATTTAATAATTTATATATGTATTTTGATACATATATTTTAGTATTATTGTTCACTATTCATTTTCTCTCTTTAGTGTTATCCGCATTTTTATACAGATACGCGTATGTGTAGTGATACGTATACCGGGTGAAGTATTCCGTATTTATACGGGAATGCTTCTAGAAGAAAAACACCTCATATTTATTTTTCTATTTAGAAAAATAAAAAGGGAAATAAGGTGGATATGAGGTGTAAAGGGAAGCATGGTTCATTGCATGTAGAGAGGGATGGCTTTGGATTTTAAAATGATAAAATCCATTTAGATGCACTATTGCACCATGGTTGATATTTGGTAACCATTCCTTTCTACTAACTTACTTGATGATTTTTTCTTCATCTCCTCCATTCATGCTTCATGCTTCCTCTAGCTCTTCACCTTCTTCTTCTTGCTCTCCATTTTGAGCATAGACTTAGAGAAAAAAATATTTAGTGAAGTATTCCCACATACCGACCATCCAAACCTCGCGAGTTTGGATCGTCGGTGTAGGGTGTTTTTTGTCACCCCATTAAGATGGGAATACGCGTCACTTATCAGGCGTACTATAGATTCCCCCTGCCTTGAGTAGGTTGGGGTTTATTGATTGTGGGGATCCGAATCTCCGGCAGCCACGGACTAAGTTGTCGTTAATTACCCCTTGCCTTTGGAGCGGGGGAACCTCCGATTGACGGATCAAACTGGTCATGCGAACTCAATATGCAGTGTATGTGTGTTGTGTCTTGAGGGGTTTCTGATATATCGGGGCCTCGCAGAGTTTACGGGGGAAGTGTGTATGTATATAAAAATAATTTTAAAAAGGAGGGAAATAGTGTCCAAAGGACGCGTGAGCGCCTGCGCCCCACGTGTCTGGCATGGCACGCGGGCGCTGGGCGTCAGCAGGAAAAGGGGTTTAACCCCTACACAGGGAGTTGTACTCCCGATTGACTTTTGGAGTTGAACTTCTGACTGTCACGCCCCGCTTCCCGTTGTACGGCGAAGTGGACGCGACGAGGTCCGCTACATATATACTTAGAAGTACATACGCTAAGCGTAACTAAGCAATATAAAGTAAATCACAAGAGACGAAAGATATAGAAATAACAGCAACTTTATTAATAACATTCTTTTGTACAATGCATGAAAAGAAAATACAACAGAAATGAAAGCGGTGCCTAAACATTGGCATAATAGGAAATGAAAGTACTGAAAAGAACAAGGTACAATATCTAGAGCTCGTGGTCTTCGTGAAACTGCTCCAAGTCTTCACCGATGGGCTCGATCTCTGCTTGGTCCAACGCACCTGACGACATTCAAAGAAGAAAGAAATAGAATGTCGTCAGCGAACAGGTCGCTCGGTAAGTCCCAAATATGAGGAAGAATTAGAAAGACGGTGTAAAAGTATCTTCTAAGTATTATATTGTTGAATATTATGGAATATTGAGTTAACGCTTTTGTTTGTAGCTTGGTACAGAAGGATGCCAGTGTATACGAGGGGGGTCTCTATATGCTAGAGACCAGGGCAAAAGAAAAGTACAAGGAACCGTTAAGCCACGGTACAACAGCAATAGGATTCAGGTTAGGTGTCTTAATCTGACAACCTCGTGCCACCTTTAACACCTTCCGTACCAATCTACCCCTTAAACCCCGTAGTGTTTTAACAGTATTGTTGTATTGTCTTGTGTAAGTTGGGTGACTGACCAAACCATGATATCAGTAAACATGTTATAACTGCATAATCAGGTAAATGGTATAACAGGATAATGGATGAATATCCATGGTTTGATTCAGTCAAATTATGTAAAATGTTAACTGGATTCAGGGATTCATATATTCATATTGAGTTGGAATATAAAAGAATATAGATTGACTTGAATCATATTCAAGTCAGAAATAGTCAGAATCTAACCCGAGTCAGACTAAAAGAAAGGTAATTTGAAGTTCAATAATTGTTAGGGGCCTTATTGTAATTTATAAAACTTGAGGGGGTTTTATGTAAAAAATACTATTGTATAGTTTTCAAGATACATCTTAAGTATTTAATATTTGTCTTTATAGTTATAATGAGTGTGAATTTTATTTGTGTTATTCTAGTGAATATATCCTAATAAAAGTATTAATTGATTTATTTGAATTTCATGGTATTTTAATATAACTTTTAATCTTGTAATTTTAGAAAAAAGTGGAAACTTTATCTTATGATAAAATAGGTGTTTAAATGATAATTATATATATATTAACACATGAATAATTTTAAATAAATATTTTTATTTTCCAAAATCTCATTTTTCTTAAATGCCGTATTTTAAACCTTCCGAGACCGAATGCTCCTTGCGGAGGTCTGAATCTCGCACTACTAGCCCGCGGGTGCACGATAAACCGTACTATCCCTAACGAGTTCCCCAAAGATGGGTTGTAGTGGCGCTTTGCTTAGGTTTAATAAATACTATTCATTTAGAAAAAACGGTTTCATAAATATAAGGTATTTATTTGTAAAGTTCCGTATTTTAGTTTCTAGGGTTTCTTAAGCCAACTAGCCTATTTCTAAGGTCTAAACGATAAGTCGTTAGAAGCATCAAATCGCCTCTTCACCGCCAATTGCGGCCAGGTAAATGGGAAGGAACCACGGTAGTGGGCCAATTAAAAACCACTAGCCTAGACACACTTGCCTAGACACCACAAAGTCAGTTTAGATAAACGATCGATGTCCATGACATATTGTGCTTTCATTTTAAAAGATTTTATTTAGAATTGTATTCAACTTAGAATTTCAAGAAAAGTTTATAAAGTAAATGGTATTTTAGTGAAAAGTCTTGTATTTTCGTATTCTAAGTTTTGACATTATCAATTTGGGTTATATTTGTGTGTGTAGAGGTAGGTCATTACCTCATGACTTATTTTAAGGTTTAGTGAAGTTTAGAGATTAAATATGATATATTAAACATGAAGGTATTTATGTGCAAGAATACGGTATTTGAAAACGTTATCATTTCATATATAAAAACTCATTCAAATTGATTTCTACAAGTTTAGTGGTCAAGATGAACATGTTTAGGAATGAGGGAATTAATTAGAACAAGAAAAATAAACTTTATGGTATTTTTGTGGAAAGAATACGATATTACAAGAAAGTTATCATTTCATGTGGAAAACTTTGTCTAAATTGATTTTTATGTGATTAATAGTCATCATGAATATGTTTAGGTATTATGGATTAAGTGACAAGTGAAATTTTGTAGAAAAACCGAATCGAAAATCGGTTTGTTCCGTTTTCCGTCGGGTTTCATAAAGTCGTATTTTGAGAAATAGAAAAGAGAGAAGAATGGGACTTACAAGTTTGGACAAGCTAGGGAGGCTAAGGAAGTGGTGGGTTGTCGGTGCGTCGAGACGTCGCGAAGGGTTCTAGCACGATCGCCGGAATTCGTCGTCGGTTTCGGCAGCGCTTCGCTTCTCGCTCTTTTTCTAACGTACCGAGTTCTCTTGAGAATTTTAGAGAGTGGACTTAGATTTGTAGGGTGAAATGGTAGAGGGTAGGGGTGTTTATATAGGGCTAGGCTAGGGTTAGGGTTTTGATTAAAAATAATATATAAAAATAATTAAGAAAATCATTAAATTTTGGAATAAAAGAGGTGTATTGGGAATTTGGTAACTGTTCTAGAAAAATGAAGTTTTCAGGTGAGAAAACCAAGTCAACACGGATTTTTTTCCGTGTTGACGACTCGGCCATCCGGCCGAGTCCGGCCGGCGGCGCCGGCCGACTTGGCCGAGTTGGGCCGAGTCAAGGGCTCGTTGGGTAGGGTTTCTTATGGGAGGAATTTTGGTGTACTTTTTTTTTATGTGCAGTATTAATTTTGAGAGTTATGGCTGTTTGACCGTTGACCTTCCCAAAAAAATTAAAACAAAATGATATAAAAAATATGTGGGGCATGGGATTCGAACTTTGGTGTCTTGGTTCAGCAGTGCAAGGTATTACTGTTCATCACAGAATACTGCATTTTATACCGCCCATTCTTACGCTCGGTTGTTTATAGGTAGGTGCTTTTAATCCGTGTTTGTTACATATTTGCAGGATACAGGTTCTCGGTTCTAAAACGGTGAAATTCATGGAAAACACGACAAAATCCGGGTTCCTGCCAACCACTGAGAAAACACGGTCTCCGCTCGTCATCCGTATGTTGCCAGATACCAGTTTAGGAAGACAAAATGTCAAATCAATGTCACCTTCATGCACAAGGCTCAATGGCAACAACAAGTTCCAAGAAATCTACGCGGAGCTCGAGGCAATCATGACAAAAGCATCCACAAAAGTCCACCTTTCCTCAACAGAAATTCTGGAAGAAATGTTAAAGTATTTTCAGAAAATACATATACCAGACAAGAGGGGACAGAAAACCAGGGAAGCACCCAAAAGACCACGACCTAACTCACCTATATAGTCGCGGATCCGCGGCCAATAGGGGGTATTGGCCGCGGATCCGCGGCCATGTGGGCCCCTCTCCCTGTCGTTTTTTCTGGGCATTTTGGGGACTTCATATTGTGTCAGAATTTGCCCCTAGGGTTTCATTTCCCTGCCTATAAATACAGCAGATCTGAGCCCAACCTTGGTCATTCTTTGTTCTCCATTCTTTTGTAGTTTTAGTTCTTTTTCTTCTTCTTCTTCATTCTTTTTCCATGAAAATTGTAGTGAGAGCTTTTTGAGTGGGAGATTAATGAAGATGAGGGTTTTGTATCATTCTCTTTTGTTTCTTCTTCCCCTTGAGATTCTTGCTTTCTCTTGATCATTCAACCTCTTCATTGAGCTTGAATGGTTAAGGGTTAGTTATTGATCTCAAGGGTCGTATTCTTTCATGGAATTAGCACTTCATTTCACATGCGTTCTCTACCCTTCCCTTGATCTTACAACCTCTTGATTGAGCTTGCAAGTTTAAGGGTTGGCTATTAATCACATGCTTGTCTTGAGTCCTAGTTTCTTGTTCTTTTTATCGCTTTTTATTACTTGCTTATTATTATCTTGCTTTTCTTTCTTGCAATTTATTTCATGCACTTAAATTCATGCACTTAATACTTGTAATCTTTTCTTTTCTTTGTTCTTTTCTTTTGCTCTCTTTTGTTCATTTTGTGAATGTTGTAATTATTGTTGTTAAGAATCCATATGATATTGTAAGTTAACATTTCCTTGCTCATTTCCTTTTCCCGTTATTTTCCATTTGAACTCCGCCCAAACCATACGCAAGCGCTCCGTTAGGCACCCTACCCTAACAAGGTAACGATGATTCCTAACCGCGACCGGTTGCGTTCGGTTTGGCCGGAGGCGAAAGCAAGAGACAAGAACGGAAGGACAAGGGTAAATAAGCCGGATTCCACGAATACCGCGCTTAAATCCCCTAATCCACGTTGTTTCAGATTGCTCTAGCTTCAATTGGTCAAGACTCGGCTCAAAGGTTTTGAGTACGGATTTCTTTAGCTTACATTATCGTATCTTTTTTTAACAACTTTATACTTGCAAATAAACACATAGGTTAGATCAAACAAACACACAGATTCTTTATTGACTCGTCTAAGACAAGAAGGTAAAATACCACCATCTCCCTGTGGACCGACCCGTGCTCAACCCGCTAGCTGCATAGCGACACCGTCCTGATCGCAGTAAACTTTAGAACTTTGAACTTCCGACACGCCAAAAGCCATTTGATCGCACGCTTTTGGCGTGTCGGAAGTTCAAAGTTCTAAAGTTTACCGCGATCAGGACGGTGTCGCTATGCAGCTAGCGGGTTGAGCACGGGTCGGTCCACAGGGAGATGGTGGTATTTTACCTTCTTGTCTTAGACGAGTCAATAAAGAATCTGTGTGTTTGTTTGATCTAACCTATGTGTTTATTTGCAAGTATAAAGTTGTTAAAAAAAGATACGATAATGTAAGCTAAAGAAATCCGTACTCAAAACCTTTGAGCCGAGTCTTGACCAATTGAAGCTAGAGCAATCGGCAACAACGTGGATTAGGGGATTTAAGCGCGGTATTCGTGGAATCCGGCTTATTTACCCTTGTCCTTCCGTTCTTGTCTCTTGCTTTCGCCTCCGGCCAAACCGAACGCAACCGGTCGCGGTTAGAAATCACCGTTACCTTGTTAGGGTAGGGTGCCTAACGGAGCGCTTGCGTATGGTTTGGGCGGAGTTCAAATGGAAAATAACGGGAAAAGGAAATGAGCAAGGAAATGTTAACTTACAATATCATATGGATTCTTAACAACAATAATTACAACATTCACAAAATGAACAAAAGAGAGCAAAAGAAAAGAACAAAGAAAAGAAAAGATTACAAGTATTAAGTGCATGAATTTAAGTGCATGAAATAAATTGCAAGAAAGAAAAGCAAGATAATAATAAGCAAGTAATAAAAAGAGATAAAAAGAACAAGAAACTAGGACTCAAGACAAGCATGTGATCAATAGCCAACCCTTAAACTTGCAAGCTCAATCAAGAGGTTGCAAGATCAAGGGAAGGGTAGAGAACACATGTGAAATGAAGTGCTAATTCCATGAAAGAATACGACCCTTGAGATCAATAACTAACCCTTAACCATTCAAGCTCAATGAAGAGGTTGAATGATCAAGAGAAAGCAAGAATCTCAAGGGGAAGAAGAAACAAAAGAGAATGATACAAAACCCTCATCTTCATTAATCTCCCACTCAAAAAGCTCTCACTACAATTTTCATGGAAAAAGAATGAAGAAGAAGAAGAAAAAGAACTAAAACTACAAAAGAATGGAGAACAAAGAATGACCAAGGTTGGGCTCAGATCTACTGTATTTATAGGCAGGGAAATGAAACCCTAGGGGCAAATTCTGACACAATATGAAGTCCCCAAAATGCCCAGAAAAAACGACAGGGAGAGGGGCCCACATGGCCGCGGATCCGCGGCCAATACCCCCTATTGGCCGCGGATCCGCGGCTATATAGGTGAGTTAGGTCGTGGTCTTTTGGGTGCTTCCCTGGTTTTCTGTCCCCTCTTGTCTGGTATATGTATTTTCTGAAAATACTTTCACATTTCTTCCAGAATTTCTGTTGAGGAAAGGTGGACTTTTGTGGATGCTTTTGTCATGATTGCCTCGAGCTCCGCGTAGATTTCTTGCAACTTGTTGTTGCCATTGAGCCTTGTGCATGAAGGTGACATTGATTTGACATTTTGTCTTCCTGAACTGGTATCTGGCAACATACGGATGACGAGCGGAGACCGTGTTTTCTCAGTGGTTGGCAGGAACCCGGATTTTGTCGTGTTTTCCATGAATTTCACCGTTTTAGAACCGAGAACCTGTATCCTGCAAATATGTAACAAACACGGATTAAAAGCACCTACCTATAAACAACCGAGCGTAAGAATGGGCGGTATAAAATGCAGTAATCTGTGATGAACAGTAATACCCCCAAACTTAACTTTTGCTCGTCCCGAGCAAAACCAATTATTCGTAAAAAAGAAAATCCTAACCGCACTTTCGCAGGGAACGCGATTGCACTGAGCATGTGCAACAAGCCGTTAAACCTCTAGGTGTCCCTAGTAGGAAGAGTGTTGTCTCCTGAGGGTTTTCAGCGGATACTACCCACAAAATCCCGTCAAGCTAGTGTCATAAGTCAACGTCGATTCTACTCCTACAGTTTAGTATTTATGTTAGAAATTCTATCATCCTAAGTTAGAAATATCCAACCCTTATTGCTTCACACCTCCTATCTATTTAACTTTAAATCATATACGTTCCAAAAAAAAGTTTAGAAAGATGTTGGTTCTCCTGAGTTTTCCTTCTAAAAGTGTGGTCTCAAATCAGGGATTTTTATCAACTTTACAGAAAACATAAGTCTTATTCTTCATTTCTATCTCTTATTCAAACATCGATTGTATACTCCTACGTGTGTGTGTATTTGCACCCCTACACTCAAGAATTCAATTCAAGCTATAATACCCTTGCCCTAATACCTAATACTACTTCTTTTCATTAAGGATGGACGGATTTGCTCACACACCTTTCATGCGACTATTAATGCTTCTTGAGGCACTAACGACCGATTACTGAATGTGTGAACTTAAAACGTAAATAGCAGTTTCCAGGTCTTGACCTTATTCTATTTTTCTCTTTTTTTCTCTTTTTTTTTCTTTTTTTCCTTTTTCAAGACCGGATATATTTTTCAATATGCTCTATTGGTGTTTAGCTTTAAATACCGTTTTTTCTTTCATACTAGGCTTTTAGGCAAGAGTATTTCTAGGTATCCTCTAATATCCCAAGTTTCAAGGTGCGTGTAAGTGCAGTTTGTAGGGTATATACTTTCTAAATTTAAAATCAAGAAAAGAAACTATTTTTCAGACTTATCCTCCGGTAAAGCTTCAATACTTTCCCTTTATCTTGATTTAACTTAAGAACTGAACTCAAGATTACCTAGTTCTCAAAAAAAACTGTAAGGACGTATACTTACCAAGTTTAAACAGAAAGAGGGTTATTTTTAGGGTTTTCAATTCCTAAGCCTAGAATTTAGTTATTTCTATCATATCAACTAAACTTTCGGAATAAAGATCTAAGTTACCCTATTAGCTAACTTGACGACAAAGTTTTTATATTTTTTTGGAAATTTTTCGATTTTTATGGGTTTTTAATAAGGTATGCAAATGCAAAATATACAAATGAATGCGAAGGAAGAAAGCTTACCGAGCACACTCCCAAACTTAAACTTGACAGTGCCCTCACTGTCAGGCTATACCAAGAGGGTCAAAATTGCCGGTGCTCCCTAAAAAAAATTATATACAACAAAGAAAACAAAAAATATATATACAAAAAAGTGTCCCCCCCAAACTTAAGTAAAACAGTGTTTCCACTGTTAAGCGTTGAAATTCAGGATTAGGGGGGAAAGAGAACAGTATTAGGCTATACAAGGCCTTGCACAGACCGAAAGTTAACACCAACCATTCAAAGATTTTATCGCTATAATGTACAGGTTGGTGGAAGAAGGCGTAGAGAAAAGAGAGGGACAATACGCGAGACCGTGCGGGATACGGTCTCGGTATATCGGAAGAAGAATGGCGGAAGGGAAAAAGAAGGGGAGTACGAACTTGAGGGTGCAAATGGAGTAAATAGATTAGCACAATTTGTGATGACCGATGTGTGAAAAGTGATTGTGCTAATATATTTACTCGTCGAGAAATTGGGTCGAATCCCTCAAGATTCGTAAGAAACCATGGGTACGCAGAACTTGGTAAACCAGACATATGAAATGAAAGTGAGACAGGTTCTTGCAAGGTCGGAACGATGGAAAGGGTGGGGGGAAGTGGTTGAGGAAGGGTATCGGTTAAGGGTTCAGGAGGGTGTACACAGTCAGTGGAAGGAACAGGATGAATTGGAAAATCCGACTCATCAAGCAAAACTGGTTCATCCTCAAAACTATCCTCAATATTCTCCTCAAAATTTAGCACATCCATGCACTTCTCTTCAAATTCCGGACGCATATGGGGTTCGGGAAAAACATTTAATGACTCGGGATGATGAATTGGAGAGAAAAACTCAGTCAAATCTACAGGTTTATCATCCAAAATAGTCCTAGCGTCAATATCCTTAATCAAGTGAAAGTCAATTTTCTCAGACACCTCATCAAAAGCATGGATTTCAATCAATTCTGGTTCTAAGATATAGGTGTAGAGGTCAAAAGGATTAGGTATGGTTTCACTTGGAAGGGACCCTTCACAATCGGGCAAATCAAACACTACGAAGTCGCACAACTCATTTATCATTCTATCTTCAATTGATAAATCATGTGGGATACTCGATAGATTTTCAAAACAGGAGTTGTGGGATTCAATTTGGGACGGGTAGGTTTGATTTGGAAGGGGGTACATCTCACTCTCTCCATTCAAATTCACAGCCTGTCTTGCCGCCTCATCATACATTGAAAAAGTTGGAGCTAGTTGAAAACTAGCTACCGGGTCACTAGGTTGCATGAGGGCGGACATGGACGCATTCAAATCCATCATTTGTTGGCTTGACGCTACCCTAAAGTCTTCCAACGACCGTTCTAGACTAGACATGGGTTGAAAAGGGGTTTCAGGAAAAGATTCAAAGTTGTTTGGGTACTGAAAACTCCCAAATGGCGGTTCTGATGCAATGTCTAGGGAAGGTGCAAAAGTATGGTAGGATTGGTAGGAATTGAATGGCTGGACAGGAGCAGGATCAACATTTGGATAGGAAGGTGAATGGCATTGTTGATCCCAAGAATTTGAAGTGGTGAAAGGAGTGAAAGATCGGCTACGAGATTGTTCAATACGTTCTGCAATAGACATAGGTCTTGGAATTGCAACATGACTCGAAGAAGGGGTATCAACGTAAGAAGGGGTGAATGTATGAAATGGTTGATACGAAGTGGATTGCGGAGTCAAATTGTTTGTCCTAGACGCGTCTATCCGATCTTTCAACGAAATTTTGGGCATGGAGGGGTCGTTCGAAGTTCGGCCAAAGCAAGAACCGTAAGATGTAATGTCTGGTTGTGGGTACCAAAGTTCGGCAAGAGTTTTTCGAGGTGGGGTACCCATGATATGAAGAGAGAGAAAGAAAGGTAGAGAAAAGGAGGGGAAAAAGAATGTGATATTTTTTTTTAGTTTATATATTAACAAAAGAAAAAAAAACAATATGGACAAAAATAATCACGACACAAAAATACCACACACCTAATCGTTCTAGGGTTCGCCTAGGTCAACTAGACCTGCTCCAGAACTTGATTGTCGAAGTAAAACTGTGTCGAGAAACAGGCTCAAGATACACTGATCACGAGGCCAGGTAAGTGCAGAGATAAGGGGAGGTTTTCCAACGCTTTCGCGAAGTTCCTTAATTAAATAACCCTTTCTCTTTTTGCGGTTGCGCCGTTAACACTTTCCTAGACACCCCGTAAACAATATACCGTGAAGCAAGGTTCTAAACACAGTTAACTTCTCCTAGTGAGCGCGAAGTCTTTAAGGCTTAAAGTCTAGTTTCTTTTAAATTTGTGCGGGTAAACGTTATGCTCAAGTTCGTGATTTGTGGGCCACGGAAAAGGTGATGAAATCCTTTACCGTATATTATGGGGTTCGCTTGCCCTTAAGTCCGTATTAATGTATGCAATGCGCAATTCAATAAAAATTCTATAAAGAATCAAAAAATTGTTCTTTTTTAGTTTAAGCGCGGCGCTGCAACAAATACGGGTTAGTCAATTTTTTAGCGTTTGCTAGCGAACTTGCAAAGAATCCTGCAAAGAATTGTATATTGGATGCGTCGGATTTGAGAAGAAGGTGTTAGTAAAATACGTACCGTTAAGTTTTGGGTTAGGAAACCCCCGTTGAATCAAATCCGGTAAGCTTGAAAAGTTCGCTTGCGCGGGTCAAACTACCCGGATCTTTGGTACTGTACTTCGTAATCACCTTTGCCTTGAATGCACACTTTGCTCCCCACAATCGTAGTTTGCAAATACGCAAAAATCTGCAAACTTGCCCACAAAAATTATCAAAAAACAAAACAAAAAGAATATTTTTTTTTTTAAAATATATACAAAAAGAATATTAACCCGAATAACAAGAAAGAAAATACGCTACCGTCTCCCAGGCAACGGCGCCATTTGCCTTGTCCTTCCGTTCTTGTCTCTTGCTTTCGCCTCCGGCCAAACCGAACGCAAGAGAACTAACCCGTAGCATCAAATGGCGGGCGCCGTTGCCGGGGAGACGGTAGCGTATTTTCTTTCTTGTTATTCGGGTTAATATTCTTTTTGTATATATTTTAAAAAAAATATTCTTTTTGTTTTTTTTATTGATAATTTTTGTGGGCAAGTTTGCAGATTTTTGCGTATTTGCAAACTACGATTGTGGGGAGCAAAGTGTGCATTCAAGGCAAAGGTGATTACGAAGTACAGTGCCAAAGATCCGGTTAGTTTGACCTGCGCAAGCGAACTTTTCAAGCTTATCGGATTTGATTCAACGGGGGTTTCCTAACCCAAAACTTAACGGTACGTATTTTACTAACACCTTCTTCTCAAATCCGACGCATCCAATATACTATTTTTTGCAGGATTCTTTGCAAGTTCGCTAGCAAACGCTAAAAAATTGACTAACCCTTATTTGTTGCAGCGCCGTGCTTAAACTAAAAAAGACAATTTTTTAATTCTTTATAGAATTTTTATTGAATTGCGCATTGCATACATTAATACGGACTTAAGGGCAAGCGAACCCCATAATATACGGTAAAAGATTTCATCACTTTTTCCGTGGCCCACAAATCACGAACTTGAGCATAACGTTTACCCGCACAAATTTAAAAGAAACTAGACTTTAAGCCTTAAGGACTTCGCGCTCACTAGGAGAAGTTAACTGTGTTTAGAACCTTGCTTCACAGTATATTGTTTACGGGGTGTCTAGGAAAGTGTTAACGGCGCAACCGCCAAAAGAGAAAGGGTTATTTAATTAAGGAACTTCGCGAAAGCGTTGGAAAACCTCCCCTTATTTCTGCACTTACCTGGCCTCGTGATCAGTGTATCTTGAGCCTGTTTCTCGACACAGTTTTACTTCGACAATCAAGTTCTGGAGCAGGTCTAGTTGACCTAGGTGAACCCTAGAACGATTAGGTGTGTGGTATTTTTGTGTCGTGATTATTTTTGTCCATATTGTTTTTTTTTCTTTTGTTAATATATAAACTAAAAAAAAATATCACATTCTTTTTCCCCTCCTTTTCTCTACCTTTCTTTCTCTCTCTTCATATCATGGGTACCCCACCTCGAAAAACTCTTGCCGAACTTTGGTACCCACAACCAGACATTACATCTTACGGTTCTTGCTTTGGCCGAACTTCGAACGACCCCTCCGTGCCCAAAATTTCGTTGAAAGATCGGATAGACGCGTCTAGGACAAACAATTTGACTCCGCAATCCACTTTGTATCAACCATTTCATACATTCACCCCTTCTTACGTTGATACCCCTTCTTCGAGTCATGTTGCAATTCCAAGACCTATGTCTATTGCAGAACGTATTGAACAATCTCGTAGCCGATCTTTCACTCCTTTCACCACTTCAAATTCTTGGGATCAACAATGCCATTCACCTTCCTATCCAAATGTTGATCCTGCTCATGTCCAGCCATTCAATTCCTACCAATCCTACCATACTTTTGCACCTTCCCTAGACATTGCATCAGAACCGCCATTTGGGAGTTTTCAGTACCCAAACAACTTTGAATCTTTTCCTGAAACCCCTTTTCAACCCATGTCTAGTCTAGAACGGTCGTTGGAAGACTTTAGGGTAGCGTCAAGCCAACAAATGATGGATTTGAATGCGTCCATGGCCGCCCTCATGCAACCTAGTGACCCGGTAGCTAGTTTTCAACTAGCTCAAACTTTTTCAATGTATGATGAGGCGGCAGGACAGGCTGTGAATTTGAGTGGAGAGAGTGAGATGTACCCCCTTCCAAATCAAACCTACCCGTCCCAAATTGAATCCCACAACTCCTGTTTTGAAAATCTATCGAGTATCCCACATGATTTATCAATTGAAGATAGAATGATAAATGAGTTGTGCGACTTCGTAGTGTTTGATTTGCCCGATTGTGAAGGGTCCCTTCCAAGTGAAACCATACCTAATCCTTTTGACCTCTACACCTATATCTTAGAACCAGAATTGATTGAAATCTATGCTTTTGATGAGGTGTCTGAGAAAATTGACTTTCACTTGATTAAGGATATTGACGCTGGGACTATTTTGGATGATGAACCTGTAGATTTGACTGAGTTTTTCTCTCCAATTCATCATCCCGAGTCATTAAATGTTTTTCCCGAACCCCATATGCGTCCGGAATTTAAAGAGAAGTGCATGGATGTGCTAAATTTTGTGGAGAATATTGAGGATAGTTTTGAGGATGAACCAGTTTTGCTTGATGAGTCGGATTTTCCAATTCATCCTGTTCCTTCCACTGACTGTGTACACCCTCCTGAACCCTTAACCGATACCCTTCCTCAACCACTTCCCCCCACCCTTTCCATCGTTCCGACCTTGCAAGAACCTGTCTCACTTTCATTTCATATGTCTGGTTTACCAAGTTCGGCGTACCCATGGTTTCTTACGAATCTTGAGGGATTCGACCCAATTTCTCGACGAGTAAATATATTAGCACAATCACTTTTCACACATCGGTCATCACAAATTGTGCTAATCTATTTACTCCATTTGCACCCTCAAGTTCGTACTCCCCTTCTTTTTCCCTTCCGCCATTCTTCTTCCGATATACCGAGACCGTATCCCGCACGGTCTCGCGTATTGTCCCTCTCTTTTCTCTACGCCTTCTTCCACCAACCTGTACATTATAGCGATAAAATCTTTGAATGGTTGGTGTTAACTTTCGGCCTGTGTAAGGCCTTGTATAGCCTAATACTGTTCTCTTTCCCCCCTAATCCTGAATTTCAACGCTTAACAGTGGAAACACTGTTTTACTTAAGTTTGGGGGGGACACTTTTTTGTATATATTTTTTTTGTTTTCTTTGTTGTATATAATTTGTTTTTAGGGAGCACCGGTAATTTTGACCCTCTTGGTATAGCCTGACAGTGAGGGCACTGTCAAGTTTAAGTTTGGGGGTGTGCTCGGTAAGCTTTCTTCCTTCGCATTCATTTGTATATTTTGCATTTGCATACCTTATTAAAAACCCATAAAAATCGAAAATTTTCCAAAAAAATATAAAAACTTTGTCGTCAAGTTAGCTAATAGGGTAACTTAGATCTTTATTCCGAAAGTTTAGTTGATATGATAGAAATAACTAAATTCTAGGCTTAGGAATTGAAAACCCTAAAAATAACTCTCTTTCTGTTTAAACTTGGTAAGTATACGTCCTTACAGTTTTTTTTTAGAACTAGGTAATCTTGAGTTCAGTTCTTGAGTTAAGTCAAGATAAAGGGAAAGTATTGAAGCTTTACCGGAGGATAAGTCTGAAAAATAGTTTCTTTTCTTGAGTTTAAATTTAGAAAGTATATACCCTACAAACTGCACTTACACGCACCTTGAAACTTGGGATAGTAGAGGATACCTAGAAATACTCTTGCCTAAAAGCCTAGTATGAAAGAAAAAATGGTATTTAAAGCTAAACACCAATAGAGCATATTGAAAAATATATCCGATCTTGAAAAAGAAAAAAAGAAAAAAAAAGAAAAAAAAAAGGGAAAAATAGAATAAGGTCAAGACCTGGAAACTGCTATTTACGCTTTAAGTTCACACATTCAGTAATCGGTCGTTAGTGCCTCAAGAAGCATTAATAGTCGCATGAAAGGTGTGTGAGCAAATCCGTCCATCCTTAATGAAAAGAAGTAGTATTAGTTATTTGGGCAAGGGTATTATAGCTTGAATTGAATTCTTGAGTGTAGGGGTGCAAATATACACACACGTAGGGGTATACAATCGATGTTTGAATAAGAGATAGAAATGAAGAATAAGACTTATGTTTTCTGTAAAGTTGATAAAAATCCCTGATTTGAGACCACACTTTTAGAAGGAAAACTCAGGAGAACCAACATCTTTCTAAACTTTTTTTTGGAACGTATATGATCTAAAGTTAAATAGATAGGAGGTGTGAAGCAATAAGGGTTGGATATTTCTAACTTAGGATGATAGAATTTCTAACATAAATACTAAACTGTAGGAGTAGAATCGACGTTGACTTATGACACTAGCTTGACGGGATTTTGTGGGTAGTATCCGCTGAAAACCCTCAGGAGACAACACTCCTCCTACTAGGGACACCTAGAGGTTTAACGGCTTGTTGCACATGCTCAGTGCAATCGCGTTCCCTGTGAAAGTGCGGTTAGGATTTTCTTTTTTACGAATAATTGGTTTTGCTCGGGACGAGCAAAAGTTAAGTTTGGGGGTATTACTGTTCATCACAGAATACTGCATTTTATACCGCCCATTCTTACGCTCGGTTGTTTATAGGTAGGTGCTTTTAATCCGTGTTTGTTACATATTTGCAGGATACAGGTTCTCGGTTCTAAAACGGTGAAATTCATGGAAAACACGACAAAATCCGGGTTCCTGCCAACCACTGAGAAAACACGGTCTCCGCTCGTCATCCGTATGTTGCCAGATACCAGTTTAGGAAGACAAAATGTCAAATCAATGTCACCTTCATGCACAAGGCTCAATGGCAACAACAAGTTCCAAGAAATCTACGCGGAGCTCGAGGCAATCATGACAAAAGCATCCACAAAAGTCCACCTTTCCTCAACAGAAATTCTGGAAGAAATGTGAAAGTATTTTCAGAAAATACATATACCAGACAAGAGGGGACAGAAAACCAGGGAAGCACCCAAAAGACCACGACCTAACTCACCTATATAGCCGCGGATCCGCGGCTAATAGGGGATATTGGCCGCGGATCCGCGGCCATGTGGGCCCCTCTCCCTGTCGTTTTTTCTGGGCATTTTGGGGACTTCATATTGTGTCAGAATTTGCCCCTACGGTTTCATTTCCCTGCCTATAAATACAGCAGATCTGAGCCCAACCTTGGTCATTCTTTGTTCTCCATTCTTTTGTAGTTTTAGTTCTTTTTCTTCTTCTTCTTCATTCTTTTTCCATGAAAATTGTAGTGAGAGCTTTTTGAGTGGGAGATTAATGAAGATGAGGGTTTTGTATCATTCTCTTTTGTTTCTTCTTCCCCTTGAGATTCTTGCTTTCTCTTGATCATTCAACCTCTTCATTGAGCTTGAATGGTTAAGGGTTAGTTATTGATCTCAAGGGTCGTATTCTTTCATGGAATTAGCACTTCATTTCACATGCGTTCTCTACCCTTCCCTTGATCTTGCAACCTCTTGATTGAGCTTGCAAGTTTAAGGGTTGGCTATTGATCACATGCTTGTCTTGAGTCCTAGTTTCTTGTTCTTTTTATCGCTTTTTATTACTTGCTTATTATTATCTTGCTTTTCTTTCTTGCAATTTATTTCATGCACTTAAATTCATGCACTTAATACTTGTAATCTTTTCTTTTCTTTGTTCTTTTCTTTTGCTCTCTTTTGTTCATTTTGTGAATGTTGTAATTATTGTTGTTAAGAATCCATATGATATTGTAAGTTAACATTTCCTTGCTCATTTCCTTTTCCCGTTATTTTCCATTTGAACTCCGCCCAAACCATACGCAAGCGCTCCGTTAGGCACCCTACCCTAACAAGGTAACGGTGATTCCTAACCGCGACCGGTTGCTTTCGGTTTGGCCGGAGGCGAAAGCAAGAGACAAGAACGGAAGGACAAGGGTAAATAAGCCGGATTCCACGAATACCGCGCTTAAATCCCCTAATCCACGTTGTTGCCGATTGCTCTAGCTTCAATTGGTCAAGACTCGGCTCAAGGGTTTTGAGTACGGATTTCTTTAGCTTACATTATCGTATCTTTTTTTAACAACTTTATACTTGAAAATAAACACATAGGTTAGATCAAACAAACACACAGATTCTTTATTGACTCGTCTAAGACAAGAAGGTAAAATACCACCATCTCCCTGTGGACCGACCCGTGCTCAACCCGCTAGCTGCATAGCGACACCGTCCTGATCGCGGTAAACTTTAGAACTTTGAACTTCCGACACGCCAAAAGCGTGCGATCAATTACCAATGGGCTACAAGCTCCTTCTTGTAATTATTGTAGGGAAATAGATACTTAAAGTGTTATCAGCAACATTAATACTCCAAGTATACTTTAAATTTAAATCAAATTTAGGTATACAAAAATTAGAGTTGTTACACTGACAAAGAGGATAAAAGGGCTTAGCTCCTGCACTGGGAGTTATACTCCCAAAAAGAAAGATTTATTATTTTATATATATATTTTTTGAGGAGTTAAACTTCTAAGATATTTTTGGAGCTGATGGAAGGGAACCATTTTCTTCTCCCTTGAGCCCTGGATCTTCCCTAAAGTGGGGTTTTTGGAGATCGGTTTCCTTCTTCTTCCTCTCAGTTGGCCTGATCTTGGAGAAAAGTGTAGGGTTCCTTATCACCCTCACAAAGTTTTTTAGGGTATCAAGTATGCAATTTTAAAAACCTAAAGTGCTAAGCAACCCATAACGAGGATCTAACTAGAGGATTAGGGTAAAAGCTAATATGTAAACATCTTTACACTAAGTGAATGGGGAATATAACCTTTGTAGACCGGTCCTTCACTTCAAAAGCTCCGTGTGGTAGTCCCTTTGCTCCAAGTAGTGGTCTCCCGGACTCTCGCTAGGCTCCACTAGGCGAAAAGAACAAGCTTACTTGAAGTCTTCGAGGCCGAACATGATCTACGTCGAGAAATCTCCAACTCAAGCTACATCTTCACTAATTGGGAATTAGTGAAGCAAACAACCTAAACTAAATGGATAATCTAGTGTAGGTTGATGAAGTTGGAATTTTGCTCACTTTAGAATTATTTTTCTCACTAAATTTCTTCACCGGTTGGAAACTTAGAGAGCTTTCTTTTGATGAAGAATAAGATGAAGTGAAGAATGGAATGGCAACCATGGGTGAGAAATATCTTATATAACTCATGTAGAGACTTAACCATGGCTTTAGATAATGGTTAGGTTAATAAATATCTAAGGTAAAACAAAACTAGTGGACTAAGTCAATGGTTCAACAAGCTTCTCCAAGCATCATTAACATGACAATTTTCCACTTAATTTTGATTTACCCTTAATAATTAAAACCTCATATTATCTCAAGTATGGTGTGAGTCCCATACACCCATGTACAATGTATCATCAAGCATGACATATAAGAACAAATACAATAATATATATCATATATATATTATATGCATAAGTGAGAAAAAAAATACTTAAGTGAGCTTAATATTAGTTAATGTATGTTAATATATCAAATATATATAATTATACATTAAATTATTAAATTAACACTTGATTTAATAATCCGGCTATATCACATATAACCGACTAATATCAGATATATCAACTTATCGAATCAACACTTGATTCGATAACCCGGCTATATCACATATAACCGAGCGATATCACATATCGCGAGATTAGAATATGGTATCATATACACGCATTAATCTCGGTCTTGCACATATCACATATGTGCTCCTACTTCGTTTCGCCTGAGCCAGGAAACCTCTGTGTAGGACTCTAATGACTCGTCAATATGCCGGCAGTAGGTGATGATCATATCAGTCACCCACAAGCCATCAACGGTACTAGTTGGACGTAACGGCTACCCGGGTACTGAGCGATCAGAAGATCAACAAGCAAGTCTGCTCATACTCCTGTGAATCCAATAAGTAACACTACCATACAGTCCGGCCTCTTCATCTGATATGTCGCATATCTAGTTTAGGGGTGGTAAACGTCAGACCCCAGTAACTTGATAAGTCATGCCGATGTGAGGCTCATAACGGGTCGAGAAACTACTGATAACACTTAACAGTAAATCTCTGTATCAGCCCTGGCCAGGGACTTCCTGTTATAGCCAATCGAGCACAGCACAACATCAACCCCCAATACTGGGAGAGATGAAACCCCTCATATCGCTCATTACCTCTATGTGAATCAGGACTGTACCCGAAAACCACCGTTTTGCATGTTCTCTTGAACGTGGTAAGGTGGAAATCAAAGCACAGTGGGAATCACACAAGACTCTATGACGATCTTGGATGTCACCAGAGAACTGCTATCTGACATGAGATATAATACCATCTAGGAGTTCTCGGCGAGTCATGTTCAGTGTACCCATTCTCCACTGAGCATCCATATACCATCTTTGATGTCAAACACCAATGGATGTGGGATAATCCATCGCCCATAATATGGTCAAGAAGTGTATACGCTAGTCTACTCTAGAATATCGATGCCCCGTCTCGATATACCCTCGACTAGGAACAATTAGAGGATGAACTTATGGACTACCCTGGCCCCACTAGTATGATCTGCATCATAATCCTGGTAATCAAGTATACATCCTAAGGGCTTTATCAACATGTGAGAGCAAGACAGTATCACAATACAAGTCTACATGTTAAGATAAAGTGCAACCAGATAGCATACTATCATGTCGAGCAAGAAAGTACTCTATATATATGTCCAAGCATCCACTATAATATACAATCATGTACAATAATGGCCTCTAGGGCATACATACAACTAACAAAAAGGGGGTGAGATTTAAAAATCTCCCCTTTTAAGATCTGATGGAAGATCTGAGTTCCCCTTCAAGGGTTTGATGGTGAAAATCTGTTTATTTTTTAAAAATGAAGAGTTAAACTCTTGATTTAATTCAAAGAAAAGTAAGAAGGTTTAGAACCTTGAGCAAAGAGAAGGAGGCACAGGAAACCTAATTTTTTGGGGAGAATGAAATTATTTTTTCATTTCATCATCATGTTGTCTTTTATAGGCTTATAAATTTACATATTGCCCCTTGGGCTTTACAAAATGACATTTTGCACATCTCATGTCTCATGTGCTTACTTCCTTTTGCACATGAGCCATGGGTTTCACAAAAATTTGGCTTTATGCCCATTTTTCTTACATTTATATATGAAAATTACATCAAAATTATTTATTACATAATTTTCATTTTGTCATAGGGAAGGCTGGCCGCGGGGCTCGACTTGGGCATGGGCCCACTTGGCCTGGGCTTGGGCCCACCTGGCTTAGGGTTGACTTTGAATTGATCAACCAGGGTGTAATTTTTGACCCCAACAAAGTGCCACCCATCAATAAATGCACACCGCATATGTGGGTCATGTGCATGAAATTGATGGATCTGTTAGTTATATGTATGCCCTAGAGGCCATTACTGTACATAGGATGTATATTGTAGTGGATGCTGGGACATATATAGGGAGGACTTTCTTGCTCGACATGATAGTATGCTATCTGGTTACTCTTTACCTTAACGTGTACACTGATTGTCTCTCTGTTACATGTTGGTAAAGCCCTTAGGATGTGTACTTGACTACCTGGACTATGATGCGGATCATACTAGTGGGGACATGGTAGTCCATAAGTACATCCTTCAAAGTTCCTAGTCGTGGGTGTATCGAGACGGGGCATCGATATACCAGAGTAGACTAGCGTGTACCTTCTCGACCCATACAGATGGGCGATGGATGATCCCATATCCATCGGTGTTTGACATCAGAGATGATATACGGGTGCTCAGTAGAGACTGGGTACACTGGACGGACTCGCCGAGAACTCCCAGATGGTATTATACCTCACGTCAGATGGCAGTTCTCTGGTGACACTGGTACAGAGTAGTCTGTTGACCCGAGATCGTCATAGAGTCTTGTGTGGTTCCCACTGTGCTTTGATTTCCATCTTACCACGTCCAAGAGGGCGTGCAAAACGGTGGTTTTTGGGTACAGTCCCGAGTCACATGGAGGCAATGAGCGATAGGAGGGGATTCGTCTCTCCCGGTATAGGGAGTTGATGTTGCGCTGTGTTCGATTGGCTATAACAGGAAATCCCTGGCCAGGGTTGCTGAGATTTACTGGTAAGTGTTACCAGTAGTTTCTCGAATTGTTATAGACCTCATATCGACACGACTTATCGAGCTATTGGGGTCTGACGTTTACCACCCCTGGGCAAGATATGCGACATATCAGACGATCAGACCGGACTGTACGGTAGTGTTACTGGTTGGATTCACTGGAGTGTGAACGGGCTTGCTCGTCGATCTTCTGATCGCTCAATACCCGGGTGGCCGTTACGTTTAGCAGACCGCTTGCGGCTTGTGGGTGTTTGATATGATCATCATCTGCTGCCGGCGTATTGACGAGTCTTTAGAGTCCTACACAGAGATTTCCTGGCTCAAGCGAAACGAAATAGGAGCGCATATGAGATATGTGCGGGACCGAGAATAATGCGTGTATATGATACCGTATTTCATTCTCGCGATGAATGTATCGAATGGTTGTATGCGATATAACCTAGTTATCGATTCAAGCGTTGATTCGATAAGCCGATACATTGTATACTAGTCGGTTATGTGCGACATGACCGGATCATTGAATCAAGTGTTGATTTAATGATTTAATGCATAATTATATACTTGATATATTACTTTGCACTAACTAGTATTGGTTCACTTTAAATGGATTTTCTCACTCGGGATGTGCACATTGTATATGAGATATACTTTTGTACACATGATTGTATCATGATTGATGATACATGTTTACTTGGTTAAGTGTAAAGAATTAAACCTTGGTTAAACATATAATTAGGGTTTTATTTTTCCATTACTTATTTATTCATTTATTTATTTGTTTATACATTTTGGAAAATAAATGGAAAAGAGAAAAGAATGGTGGCTTTATTTATTGTTTAGTTGAAGCTTCATGAAGCTTTGACTTAGTCCACCATTCTTATCTCATCCTTAACCCTAACCATTACTTTAACCTTGGTCAATTCTCTACACATAACCATAGTTAGAATTATGATAAGAATTGTTTTTCTATTCTATTCTAATTAACTTATCATAACATTATTCATCTTCTTCTTCTTCTTGACCACTTGAAGAAAGCTTACTTCATCAATGGTGATTGATGAAGAAGAGTGAGAAATCCAATTCTAAAGTCTACCCACTTCCTATTTCTTCATCCTCTACCTCTTTCCAAGTAGTAGAGTGTGTTTCCTTCACAAGTTTTCATGGCTTGGTGAAGGTGGAGCTTGATCTAGCGATGCCTCGACGTAGATCATCTTCGGCATGGACATCGACGACCTAGCTCGCCATTTCTCCGACGAAGACGACGCTAGAGCCCGGGAATTCATTTGGACAGCGAGGGGACTTCGTTGCGGAGCTATGGAGGTGGAGCACCGGATCTGCAAAGGTTGTATTTCCGTTTAAACTTTAGTTAAGTTGTTAACTAGTTTCATTTTCGCCTAGAAATCTAGCCAACGATCCGTAGTCTAGGGTTTCTCGGCACCGTAATTTCTGAAATTGGCATGGTTGATGCCTTGTGAGACCTCTTGAGAGTGCCTAGGAACCCTACAGTGGTATCAGAGCCTAGCTAGAGCCTTAGGCGATGCGTAGACGGAGTTAGAAGTCCGATCGACCCGAAACCCCGACTTTAAAATGCTCTCTGGACATTTTTGTAAAATGTGGATTTTTGCAAATTAAAAATATGCAGAAAAATCAGCAGGGAAATATAAGAATTACGGAGCAAAATTTAGCTCCTAATTCCATAAAAGTGCGGCGGAAACGCGGCATTAGCGTGCTAATGCGGCTGTTCCGCGGCCCTTTTGTCTTATCTCCCATTGAAATTTGCACAGTAACTCCTACTTTTCAGTGCTGGTTTTCCTGGATATTTTTAATCTGAAATAAAGAGATGAGTATTTTGGGTTGTATTGGGAGTTCGTACATTCGATCGGATTGTCAAACTTTGTCTAAGTGTTTTTCCGGATAATTTTTTGAATATGTTAAAAAGTTCGACCGGATATAAATACCCAATTTTTCCCCTGTCGGGAAATTTCCAAGTGTTGGATTTTTCTGTGCTTTAATGACGTTCTAAGTAGTGCAAGTAACACAATGGTCCCTCTAGAAGACAACAAACCTTAACTCGATTATGTGACCGTCTTGAACTGCCCTTTGAACCTTCGGGTTTGGGGCAGTACGGCGTGTCACATGTGAGGCGTTGGCTTGACCCTTCTACGGCTGGACCATTGGTACTGAGGCACGAACTGAATGTTTTTAGACTTGTTTCATGTGTTGATCTGTATCGGGAAAACTTGGGTGTTTGAATGTTCGATCGGAAAGTTTAACATTTTCTAATTATCTGGAATGTGATACAATAATTGGAATTCACAAGCAGTTATGAGATAACTGAATGAATGTTATAAACATAGCAGTTTAGTCTCAATTGATCGGTTGCCACGGAATTTTGATGTGATCAAAAGTCCGTCGCAATCACGTAGCGTACGCGGATACTCGCCGGGTAAACTTAATAGACAGCTACACCCCATAGCCCCGACCAAGTGACTGTAGGAGAACCCCGTCGCCGAAAGCATCCGTTCAGGTGCTCCCGGTAGCGGTGTTCCGCCTTGGTGCACTTTGTCGACGGCGTCGGGGGTGCGGCCGTCTACTGAAGTTTGCGACGAGCATTCGATCAGGATGTTGGGAATCTTGTTGAATTGCCCGACTTAATATTGAAAAGAGTTTTCGATTTTGAGACTAAAATGCGGGGTTTATAATTGTTAGGCATGTGATGTCTAAAGTATTCATTTGATTAGGCATGCGATGTCTATGCAGATTGCGGATTCCAACTGTTGTAGTTTTACACTTTCTTTTCTGTGACCGTAAGTGTAATATGTGATATCGCCGGTTTCGTTGCTATATGCCAACGACAATTGGGATGCGCATATTTACTTACGTTGATGACATGTGATGTTATGTGTTGCTGGATATGTTATATTGGATCGTCGTGTTTGAATAGCCGGGGGTTTTTATGTGAGATGAGTGTTTTTCATTTTCATTCATGTAAAAACTTGTATGTAATATTCTTTTATTGGGGCACTTCCAGGTTGCGGAAGTTGTCACCTGTTGTATATTATTTACTTTTCCGCACTAGGATAGACCCAAGGAGGGGAGCACAAGTAACCGGGTTCTGGAGTCCAGTGGGAGACCAACTCGAGGAGTCGAGTCCGGGTCTCCTAACTCTAGAATTGGTAGGGTTGCTTGCCGCTCTCGTAGGGGTCTAGGGGTGTGGGTTTGGCTATTCATCACGACCGTGGAATCCGTGTTTTATACTGGCTCGTATTGAAAACACGGATGTCCTAGTATATCCAATATTTCATATGATTCTTCTGCTGCGATATCTGTGATGTGATCATGTGATGTTCTGTGATAGATACTGTATATAATATATATGATATATTATATAGACGTTACTTATGTTTTACACCCGCGCTAGCCCTGCCCCGCTCTGCCGTTAGTTACCTAACCTAACGGTGCACGAGGGGACATCGAGGCGAATGCGGATGGCATAAGTGTACGTCGTATTTATCTGTGATGTTTAGGTACTTTAAATGATGGGACTTCATTAATGAGATTAATGAAATAAAAGAAACCTAAGATGTTGTAGAATCGAATTTCAAAATAAAACAGGTAGCTACAGTTCTTGCTTTGCACAGTGATGTATATGATATATCCCGCACCTCATTCGACGAGGAAAGGACCGAGATCCCTTCACCGGGAGTGACTCCTTTAGCAATAACTGGCAGATGCTACACACTCGGTTTGTCTTTTGATTGCTTTTAAGAGTTTTTGCTTTGCACAGTGATATATGTGATATATCCAGCACCTCATTCGACGAGGAAAGGACCGACGATCCCTTCACCGGGAGTGACTCCTTTAGCAAAACTAGAAAAGCCTCAAAAGCACTCCATTTCAAATTCATTCGATCCTACAACGATATCAAGTTCATTACGCAATAGGTTTTCAGAAAAACCTGTCGCAGCCCTCCGTCATTTCAGATAAATAGTAGTTAGTATTCGTGCTGCGTTTGTTGGCCTTTGTCAAGGCGCAGTGTGCGGTAGCTAACTGGTGCTTATCTGCTTATGCATATGATGCAGATTGGGTTAGGGTAGTCGTGCGACCTTGTTGGCCTTTGTCAAGGGCCGTGCGGGTGGGTTTAATTCAATCAGGAAATGACGGGTTGAACTTGACTAGCATCCTATGGTTTGTTGGCCTTTGTCAAGGTCATAGGAGGTTAGGGGCAAAATATTATCGGGAATTTCAAGTGTTGAAATTTGCAATGAGATTGCATACCTTCTATGAGATAGTTGGATCCCGATACCCGCTGCGAGTAATTGTTACTCCTGGGAGAGTTTTGCACATTACAATTAGCCGATCAAGTAGGTGTCTAGAAAGGTGTCAACGGGGTTACGCCTCTGGGAAAACGAGGTTTACATTAATTAGGTTCGTGCGAAAGCACGGGGGACCTCCCTCAAAGTACCGACACTGGCCTGGCTGAAAAATTGGCGAACTTGTAGTGTGTAATTAATCCCGGCTAGTCTTTCCTTTTAGGGTTTGAAGGAAGATTTGATAAAAAGCAGTGGGAGCCATCCTGATTAGATAAAATAATAACCAATCTATTCTTGCAAGAGCGCACGCTGAGTGTTTTCTTCTCTCCCTCTACATGTAGCGACCATATCACGCCTTAATCAAGATAATAATACGGAATATTGACCGAACTCGCTTATTATACTGAGCTGGGGAACGTTGGTCCCGCTCCAACTTATAATTGTTATAAGACAGAGCAGGAAATTGGGGAATACCAGATTTCCCGTGCCGCCCAAACGAAGAAAGTGCATGATGATGCATCTCCTTCGGGTATATTCGTTACAAAGAACTGTTTCTCAGTATCTTCTGCATCCTGGGTATATGATACCGGATCAGGATCCCAGATATGTAATCTGTTACATAGGGCTACAAAAGGGTAGAAAAACTGAGAACGGGTGATAAGTTTCATGAGGCGGAAAACGGGGCAAGTGTTGCAGCCAAGTCTGTTGGTCACTGTCACCCTGTATTGTAATACATTGATTCTGAACGTATGTTATTAGATACCGAACCTGATATACAAAATCATATCTGTCTCTTTATTAGTAAAGAAACGATAATATTTTGTATTGTTGGATAATGTTTTGAACATTTCCTATATCAAAAGTTGATCGGTTCAGGCACGTTATCTAAAAGCATTGATGTTCTAAATCAAACTACAGTTCTTAGTATACGGAACACACACAAGAGGAAGAGTTCAGAAATGAACGAATTCTTCTTGAGGTATTGTAGACTAGGTCAGATCAATGTGACCCGACTAGCTAGAGTTACATATAGATGCATATTTAAATCAGTTTGAATTTACATCTTGTGAAACTCGCCAGTCATGTCAGAAAGATAAGATGACCATAGCTCTGTTTATTGGAAACAGAGAAAGAGTTAATGAACTCTTGGGACTGATACATGATGATGTATGTAAGGTCTCCTGTCTACACATGCCTGGACTGGTTCTTTATACTTCATTACATCCTCTGATGATCTTTCGAGATTCAGACCTATGTTCCTGTTGAAACACAAGTCCGAATCTTTTGAGATATTCACAGAATATAAGTTAGAAGTAGAGAACCAAAATAAGGGTATAAGTATTATGTCCTTTGATGTGATCAAGGAGGAGAATACTTGAGCACGGAAATCCTGGACTATTCTAAAGGAGAATGAGATTCTCTATCAGCATTACTCCTCCGTATACACCATAGCACGATTGTATGTCGGGGCGGAGCAATTGCACCCTATTCGATATGGTGTGCTCTATGATGAGTACTACTGAGTTACCTATTTCCTTTTGGGAGTTATGCACTTATGAAGCTGCATACCTATTGAATTAGGGTTCGAATCAAATCAAAGCCTACCATTTCATATGTGATATGGAAAGGGAAGAGCCCATATCTTAAGTTAGTTAAGATTTGGGGTTGTCCGGCCTATGTCTAAAAGCAAAATCCGGACAAGCTCGAGGCAACGTCTGTTATGTAGAACTGAAAACGTTCCAGCTATACAAACTGGAGTTGATGATTTGGTAGAACCGAAGGATTCAGTAGATTCCAACGAACCTCAGCCTCTCCGCCGATCTAGTAGGGTTCCTCACCCACCTGAGAGATACTTCGGTTTCTCTATGACAGTGGGAGCGAGGAATGCATCATGAGATGATGACCCAACTAGCTTCGAGCTGGCCATCAGGAGTGAGACTCTGTAAGAATGGCTGGATGCTTATCGATCTGAGATGGAATCCTTATACACCAACAAAGTATGGACTTTGGTTGCTATATCTGAAGGGTTAAATCCCCATCAGGAGCAAGTATATCTTGAGAAGATTACATGGTGTAGATGGAAAAGTTGAGACTTTCAAAGCTAGACTTGTTAAAGGTTTTCGTCATTGACCAGGCGTGGATAATGATGAAACCTTTTCCAGTACCTATGCTTAAGTCCATCCAGATCCTACTTGTCACGGCTACATACCATGACTACGATATCTGGCGGTTGGGTATCATGACTGCTTTTCTAAATACTGATTTAGAAGAGTGCGTCTATAAGTACACAGCCAGAGGGCCTCGTAGACAGTGGGAGCAGCGGAAACGTGTGCAAGATGCTTTATAGGTTAAAGCAGGCATCGCGGAGTTGGAACATCTGTTTTGATAGATTGTCAAAGAGTTTGACATCATCAAAATGGTAGATGAACCTTGTATAAACAAAAAGGTAGTAGGGAGTATGGTGGTGATCCTCGTAGAGTACGTGGATGACATACTCTTGATAAGAAAGGAGTTTCTTATGCTACGCTCGATCAATCTCCGTTTATCACAACGATTCTCCGTGTAGGATCAAAATGATACCTCCTAAATCCTGAGTTTTGGATCTATGAGATAGATCTAATTGGATGTTAGGATACTCACTAGTAGTAGTGAGATGGTATCAATCGATCCTGGGGAAAATCACTGGAAGTGTTCCAGAGTGATAAAGACGACTGAATGTCAGTCGCAGGCATTGTCTTTACCCTCAGTAAAGGGACGGTATGTTGGAAGAGTTCTAAGCTAGATACCGTGACATACTAGACGATAAAGGCTGGATACATCGCTACTTAAGATGCTACCAAAGAGGCTGTTTGGATGTATAATGGTTCATGAGATGAACTACGTTCCTACCATTGTGAGACAATGGAGTTGTGGCTTATGCCAAGGAACGCCGGTCCCATCAGTGATCCAGACTTATTCTAAGGCAGTATCACCTGATCATGGAGATGGTTGATCTCCAGGTTGATCGAGGCAAGGAGAGCAGACTTAGAGGATAACGCAGCGGATCCACTCATGAAGGCCTATTCCCAGAGAGAGACTTTTATGGGATGGTTGAGTATGAGATACTACAACCACTGCTACAGATGGCCCTAGTGCAAGTGGGAGATTGTTAGTTATATGTATGCCCTAGAGGCCATTACTGTACATAGGATGTATATTGTAGTGGATGCTGGGACATATATAGGGAGGACTTTCTTGCTCGACATGATAGTATGCTATCTGGTTACTCTTTACCTTAACGTGTACACTGATTGTCTCTCTGTTACATGTTGGTAAAGCCCTTAGGATGTGTACTTGACTACCTGGACTATGATGCGGATCATACTAGTGGGGACATGGTAGTCCATAAGTACATCCTTCAAAGTCCCTAGTCGTGGGTGTATCGAGACGGGGCATCGATATACCAGAGTAGACTAGCGTGTACCTTCTCGACCCATACAGATGGGCGATGGATGATCCCATATCCATCGGTGTTTGACATCAGAGATGATATACGGGTGCTCAGTAGAGACTGGGTACACTGGACGGACTCGCCGAGAACTCCCAGATGGTATTATACCTCACGTCAGATGGCAGTTCTCTGGTGACACTGGTACAGAGTAGTCTGTTGACCCGAGATCGTCATAGAGTCTTGTGTGGTTCCTACTGTGCTTTGATTTCCATCTTACCACGTCCAAGAGGGCGTGCAAAACGGTGGTTTTTGGGTACAGTCCCGAGTCACATGGAGGCAATGAGCGATAGGAGGGGATTCGTCTCTCCCGGTATAGGGAGTTGATGTTGCGCTGTGTTCGATTGGCTATAACAGGAAATCCCTGGCCAGGGTTGCTGAGATTTACTGGTAAGTGTTACCAGTAGTTTCTCGAATTGTTATAGACCTCATATCGACACGACTTATCGAGCTATTGGGGTCTGACGTTTACCACCCCTAGGCAAGATATGCGACATATCAGACGATCAGACCGGACTGTACGGTAGTGTTACTAGTTGGATTCACTGGAGTGTGAACGGGCTTGCTCGTCGATCTTCTGATCGCTCAATACCCGGGTGGCCGTTACGTTTAGCAGACTGCTTGCGGCTTGTGGGTGTTTGATATGATCATCATCTGCTGCCGGCGTATTGACGAGTCTTTAGAGTCCTACACAGAGGTTTCCTGGCTCAAGCGAAACGAAATAGGAGCGCATATGAGATATGTGCGGGACCGAGAATAATGCGTGTATGTGATACCGTATTTCATTCTCGCGATGAATGTATCGAATGGTTGTATGCGATATAACCTAGTTATCGATTCAAGCGTTGATTCGATAAGCTGATACATTGTATATTAGTCGGTTGTGTGCGACATGACCGGATCATTGAATCAAGTGTTGATTTAATGATTTAATGCATAATTATATACTTGATATATTAATTTGCACTAACTAGTATTGGTTCACTTTAAATGGATTTTCTCACTCGGGATGTGCACATTGTATATGAGATATACTTTTGTACACATGATTGTATCATGTTTGATGATACATGTTTACTTGGTTAAGTGTAAAGAATTAAACCTTGGTTAAACATATAATTAGGTTTTTATTTTTCCATTACTTATTTATTCATTTATTTATTTGTTTATACATTTTGGAAAATAAATGGAAAAGAGAAAAGAATGGTGGCTTTATTTGTTGTTTAGTTGAAGCTTCATGAAGCTTTGACTTAGTCCACCATTCTTATCTCATCCTTAACCCTAACCATTACTTTAACCTTGGTCAATTCTCTACACATAACCATAGTTAGAATTATGATAAGAATTGTTTTTCTATTCTATTCTAATTAACTTATCATAACATTATTCATCTTCTTCTTCTTCTTGACCACTTGAAGAAAGCTTACTTCATCAATGGTGATTGATGAAGAAGAGTGAGAAATCCAATTCTAAAGTCTACCCACTTCCTATTTCTTCATCCTCTACCTCTTGCCAAGTAGTAGAGTGTGTTTCCTTCACAAGTTTTCATGGCTTGGTGAAGGTGGAGCTTGATCTAGCGATGCCTCGACGTAGATCATCTTCGGCATGGACATCGACGACCTAGCTCGCCATTTCTCCGACGAAGACGACGCTAGAGCCCGGGAATTCATTTGGACAGCGAGGGGACTTCGTTGCGGAGCTATGGAGGTGGAGCACCGGATCTGCAAAGGTTGTATTTCCGTTTAAACTTTAGTTAAGTTGTTAACTAGTTTCATTTTCGCCTAGAAATCTAGCCAACGATCCGTAGTCTAGGGTTTCTCGGCACCGTAATTTCTGAAATTGGCATGGTTGATGCCTTGTGAGACCTCTTGAGAGTGCCTAGGAACCCTACAGGATCTTCTTTCATGTGGAGGCGACTTGATTTGGTTCCCGCTTTTTGGGAAGCTGGTACTGCCCTTTTTACGACATGGACGGTCGATGCTTGACGTGTCTCCGAGGCAGAGTGTCGGTGGTTGACGTGTCCCCGAGGCGGAGTATCTGTTTGACTTTATTCCAAGGCGGAGCATAATTCTGACGAGGAGGTCGTTGCTGCCCTTTTTGCGACTTGGACGGTCGGTGCTGCCATTTCTGCGACGTAAATGGTCAGATCTGCCCTTTTAGCGACGTGGACGGTCGGTTCTGCCCTTTTAGAGACGTGGATGGTCGGTTCTGCCCTTTTTGCGACGTGGACGGTCGGTTCTGCCCTTTTTGCAACGTGGACGGTCGGTTCTGCCCTTTTTGCGACGAGGACTGTCGGTGTTTCCCTTTTAGCGACGTGGACGGTCGGTTCTGCCCTTTTTGCGACGTGGACGGTCAGTGCTGCCCTTTTAGCGACGTGGACGGTCGGTTCTGCCCTTTTTGCGACATGGACGGTCGGTTCTGCCTTTTTTGTGACGTGGACGGTCGGTGCTTCCCTTTTTGCGATGTGGAGGGTCGGTTCTGCCCTTTTTACGACGTGGACGGTCGGTGCTACCTGTTCCCGCCAAAAATTTCTGCGCAAAAGAGTCCAAGGTATCAAATGGCAGAAATACGCTTAAGAAAATACGAACCAGTATCTTCCGGCCTGTATTTTGATAAACTCTCCAATAAGAAACTGTTAAATTATGATGGTATTGAAAGAATCTCGAAAATCCCTTCGATTTGATATATTATGGGCCTCATAATTCATCCGGGATCAAAAGTTATGAGCAAATGTCTATGCACATGTGATCTAAGGAAGAATATGTGAACCAGTATTTTCCGAGCTGTATTTTGACAAACTCCGGAACGAAAAAAAGATAAATTCTGATGATATTGAAAGCATCTTAAAAAGACCTTCGATTTGATATATTATGGGCCTCATAATTCATCCGAGATCAAAAGTTATGAGTAAATATGTTATACACGTGTAATCTAAAGTAATGCTCTACTACATGGGGAATGCATTTTTTAGTCCCACATCGGGAAAAGGAGAGATGGCTTCTCTACCACTCCCATATAAATAAGAGGGGATACCTCTTAGAAAGGTAGAGTTAAATCCTCAAAGGATTCAATACTCAAAGGAGCTTAGTTCTCCAAAGGAGCTTAGTTCTCCAAGATAGGAGCATGCTCCTCCATAATGCGCATATGCGCACGCGCCATGTGCGCTACGTGCAACGCACGTGTGCCCGCCATACGGCACCACGTGCAACGCACTTGCGCACCACATAAGAATATTTAATAAAATTAAAATGAGCCTGTTCTCCATATATAGAAGCCCTGCTTCTCCTCATAATACGCATGTGTGCTACGTGCAACGCACGTGTGCTCGCCACGCGCGCACCACGTGCAACGCACGTGCGCACCATATGAGAACATTTAATAATATTAAAAGGAGCCTGTTCTCCGTATATAGAAGCCCTGCTTCTCCTCATAATGCGCATGTGCGTTACGTGCAACGCACGTGTGCTCGCCACGCGCGTACCACGTGCAACGCACGTGCGCACCACATGAGAACATTTAATAATATTAAAAGGAGCCTGTTCTCCATATATAGAAGCCATGCTTCTCCACATAATGCGCATGTGCGCCACGTGCAATGCACGTGTGCCCGCCATGCGCGCACCATGTGCAACGCACGTGCGCATCACATGAGAATATTCAATTAAAAGGAGACGCGTTCTCCATAGGAGCTTGCTCCCCCCCATAATGCGCATATGCGCAAGATCCATGTGCGCTACATGCAAATATGAACGCCCAACACGTGCGACGCACGTGCGCGAACGCAAAGAAGTCTTTTTCAGTAGCGAGAAGCTTAAGCTCCAGCCTGTTCTTCCCCCATAATGAGTGAGACATGGTTCAAAGGGTACATCCCTCCACACCTTCGATATATGGCACTATAATCTCTCAGTGTCGTCGGAAAGGTGGTGGGTCCCAACGACCAATGATCCTTCTTTCTAAAATTAAAAAAAAAGAAGAAGAAGCATGAACATTTTCTAAAAAAAAAAGAGAAAGAGGACTCTGAAGAACTCCTCAAGAATAAAAAAGGTAAAAACCTTTGAAAGAAGAGAAAATTCTCTTATGAACAGATCAGTAATCTAAGAACAAGATCATTGATCTTCAATAAATAAATAAATAAATAAAATAAAAATAAAAAATAGTGCCTTGCACTTGTTATGAACCTTTGGTTCTCTGAAACAAGGAAAAACTTGTTTAGATCAAGGGATCAAAAAGTGCTTTGCACTTCTGTTTTGAATCTAAAAAGATTCTTAGTGCTTTGCACAAATGCAGTGCATTACTTAAAGGGCCAGGCCCAAGTCAAAAAGACCTAACAGGCCTAAATAAATTGCAAAGCAATAAGATGGCAGAGCCCCATCTGAATTGATACTCTGTCTGAGCAAAGCCCAAAATAAATAAACAGCCATGGCACAGAACTAATAGACCAACAACAAATAAAAGTGCTTCCAATTGGACTTAGCCCAATCGCGGCCATAAGTCCTTAAATTAAATTGACTGAGCAAAATTGCTCTCCTAAATCAATCTACATCCGGTTCGAGGGTACATCTCCGAACTCCTCTGACATCCATCGTTGTAATCCTTCAACGACGTCAGAGAGGTGACGGGTCCTGACGACCACACACGTATACGGACTGCGGGTCCTTAAACTCGTGGACCGAAACGTCCTTAAACTAATGTTGGACCGAAACGTCCCTAAACTAATTTTGGACTGAAACGTCCTTAAACTAATGTTGGACCGAAACGTCCATAAACTAATTTTGGACCGAAACGTCCTTAAACTAATGGTGGACCGAAACGTCCCTAAACTAATATTGGACCGAAACGTCCCTAAACTAATAATGGACCACCACGTCCCTAAACTGGAACATGGACCGAAACGTCCCTAAACTAATATCGGACTACCACGTCCCTAAACTGGCGATGGACCACCACGTCCCTAAACTAGAACATGGACCGAAACGTCCTTAAACTAATATTGGACCACCACGTCCCTAAACTAGAAAATGGACCACTACGTCCCTAAACTGGAACAATAGAGCCTCCAAATGCTCTTTTGCTGGATCTAAACGGTCCCGTTTAAGTTGATCTTAGCCTCAAATACGACTAACGTATCCTTAGACATTTAAATAAACGATAAAACTCCAAATCAACTTTGGTTCAAGGGTACATCTCTGAACTCCTCTGACATCCATCGTTGTAATCCTTCAACGACGTCAGAGAGGTGATGAGTCCCGATGGCCATATATTAAATGGATCACTACGTCAAGTTGATCTTAGTCTAAAACAGGACTAACGTATGCTTGATGAACGTTTAAGTCGATCTTAGTCTCAATACGACTAACGTATCCTTAAACTAAAAACACCAAACCCAAATCTAAGTAAATACGGATTTGGACTAATCCACGTCCTACGGGCGACGGCATTGCTCAGTCTCCGTATACAATCCACGGGCAACCACAAACAAAACAAACACACACGACATGAAGTGAAATTCTGGAGAAGGAGAAAGTTGTTACCGCAATGCGGTAGGGTAATTAACTGCAGGGGCTTGCGCCTGCAGGGAAGAGCGTCCCCACAATCAAAATCCCCTCAAGCGAGGGGGAATCTGACGAAGTCTGCTACATCGGCCGCATCCGTCTAAACCTCCGATACAAGATGCCATAAATCAACTTGGCATTTTCGGAGAGGTAGACGGATAACACCAAATAGCATCTACCCCGAATCTCAGCGTCAGGACATCGCGGTCCCGTACACCCTCTTTCGTATGGGAACAGATTCTGGCACGCCCGGTGGGACCTCTTCCTCTTTCCACTCCACGCTTCGTGTGTCGTCTTCGCGAACCAATCGCGGTTTGTTAAATGGTTGCCTTAGGATTTCAGGTTACTAAGATTTGGTCTTTTGCCTGGCGCAGAACTCAAGATTCAATGTCCTTTAACTGCACCAACTGCTCGAAATGCCACTGCAACGGACGCTCCACCTCACCGGGAGGTGTAGCATATGGGCCCCAAGCGGCTTCCTTCCTCGCTCTGCCGGTAGACCAGGTGACCCAAGCCACCACTGGCCTGTTCTTCGGGACCTTGATCCCACCGACAAGCTGCTCTATGCCAATACTCGCACCGGAGGTGAACAAGAAGTCGGTCTTCGACCTACTCACTGCTACGACGGCCCCTGTCAACGGGTCGTCCGCTACCAAACCGACAGCCTCTGTTTTCACCAGGCTAAATCAGAACTCTAAATTGGCTGTCCCAAAGAGGGCAACGGCCGCTGTTCCGGAAGTCGTTAAGGCGGCTTCTCCCGCCAAAGAGTCGGTCTTTTCAAGACTAATGATTCCTGCTCCTGCCCCTACTTGAGGATCTGTTTTCGACAGGTTGGATATCACCCCTCAAAAGACAACCTCAGTCTTTAAGAGGTTAATATCGGCGGCGGCTCATTCAGACATGGGGCAAAAAGAAGCTATCTCAGTCTCCGAGCCAGTCCCAGCGGCTCGTCGTGCTCGATGTCGCCATTGGCAACGAGTGAGGAAGGCAGGGGGCAACTCCCCCTCAGGGATAACTCCACCGGCTCCAGTGGTGGAAATCAACGCTGCTGTTCCAACTGGGAACAGTTTTGAACTGCTGAGGAGGGTACGGAAGAACTCTCCAACCGCTACACTGAAGAGATCTCCTCCACCTGCGGAGAGAGTTCCAGAAACGAAGCAAGAACAGCCCCCTCAACGGCTATCTTCAAAAATTTATAAAGTTTGGCGGAGGGTTCAAGACTCCGTGATTGACCCAGGTCACTCCTCTCGTCGCCAGAAAAAGGCGAAGGTGGAAAAAGACAAGGACTGTCCCATTAAACAGCAGGGGACAACAGCTGCTAGGGTGCCCCCTTCAACGGTTCCTTCAACCTCAACGACCCACAAAAGAAGGAGGCCAGAGAAAACTCCCGCGTCAGCGACAAAAGTTAAAAATGGTGAACCCAAACGCCCTAAGTCAGGGAGCAGGATAGTTCATACGGTTTACATGGCATCAGGAAAAGAAGATAGCCGCATATCTACAGGTCATCGACCGCTCACCCGATCAGTGACCAAGGCACAGGAGCAACAGCAAAAGCTCCAAGAAATGATGAATGCTATGACTGCACTTACCGGGCCGAAAGAAACCCCGGAAACATCCTCAGAGGAACGTCAAGAACAAGAAACGGACGCTGAATTCCTTCGGCGCGTACTAGAGAAGAAAGATAAGGAAACTGCGGAGCAGGCAGCCAACATAAAGAAAATGGCCCTCCTGTTCCAGGATATGGTGGGTATGATGATTTAACAAGATCCACCTGCTGGAGATCCCCCCATCATTCTTGAAGGCGATAGGGGAGAGACATCAAATCCTCCACCGGCTCTATCCGCAGCTAAAGAGGATACCATATCAAAAGCTGATTTGGATGAATACATCGCCTAGCAAATACGGGTGCATCAGGCGACTGAAGCAGCCGGTCAGGTCGTAAAGACGGGGCGGCCATATCCGGGTTGGTACGATCAGATTAAGTACCCGTCAGGTTATACAATTCCTAAGTTCCATGTCTACAAGGGGACGGGCAATCCTCATCAGCATGTGGCCCAGTTTAGGGCGCTCTGCGGCAACACCGGCGGTGACGACAAGCTGTTGCTTCGCCAGTTTGTTGGAATCTTATCAGATACGGCGTTCGAGTAGTATTCTAAACTCCCAAATGACTCTATTAAAACCTTCGCGGAGATGGAGCTGCTGTTTACTCAACGTTTTGCAAGTGCCAGTGAACGTACACCGATGACGGCACTGATTAACGCCAGGGTAAAACCCGGCGAGACGTGGGTTCAGTACGCTATACGATGGCGGAATTTATGGTCAAAGTGCGAGCAGCGCATTGAAGAAGCTCCCGCAGTTGGTATGTTTGTGGGAACCCTCGATCCACAAGCAACCATCTCACAATTTATGATGTTTTTCAAGCCAACTACCTTCAAGGCGTTGATTGACAAACTAGCGCAAATGGATCAAATGGGCCATAAACCCCCTCTTCCAAGGCCGGACTCCCGAAATGACAAAGGGAAGGGAAAAGCGATCGTCGTCGCTAATGCTCAACAACAACCAAGCGACCCGAAGCCAGTGGCTCGTCAAAATAATATGCGCCCGTACGTACCCCTTGAGGATAGGATGGGACGTCCTTATTCCTTTCCCCGCGATAAAACGAAGAGGTTATTCGAGCTGGCGTTGCGCAACAGACTCATAAATCTGCCGGATCCAAAACGTCCGTCGCGGCCAAGTGACGTCAACGAGCCCAACTACTGTCTTTATCATCGAGTGCTAGGCCATCTGATCGAAGATTGCTACGTTTTCAAGAATTGGCTTGAGAACCAGTACCGACAAGGCAAGTTCGCGTTATCTGACAAATGGAAGGTGAATCCCCCGCAGCCCCACACCTCTAAGGGGACGAATACGCCGGGGGCAACATGCTCCGTCATTGAAGAAGCTCCTTGGGAGGTTGTATTATCAGCCAAGATAAAGAGAATGCTAAACGATCTTCAGGCATGTCCAGCGGTCAAGTGGAAGAACCCAATGGAGCCGCAAATTATGGAAGGAATGCTAAAACCTCGTCCAACTCCAAAGACCGATGGTGGCGGTTCAAGCACTTGCAGCCAGCCGTCAAAATCTTCGAAAAAGAAGAAGAAAAAATCTAAGAAGCCCGTGAAGCCTGGCGACAAGCGCACGGACTTACAAAAGCAAATTGACGCGCTGGATGAATATAACCAAAAGGCACGGACTCCCATTACGCTTCAAGAGTTCCTCAATCACGTCTTTCAAGAAGAAGATGAGGGAGAAAGTTCATCGGATGAATCCGAGGAATATGTAGCGAGCTGTCATACGATCTCCCATTCGATCATGAATGATGAAGAGACTTCTGGCACTAAAACGCTGGGGGCAGATACCGAATCAAGAGTTCCGGAGTTATTAGTCGAAATGATTGGCGCGTTCCTTGACGAAGCTCGACTGAAAAGTAAAGCTGATCGAGAACGCGAAATGGCTATATTTGAAAGGGCCAAGCGCCGGCGACTTGATGAAAGAGCTGAGATAATCCCGCTGGAGCGAAATGCCTCCGCTGTTGACAAAAGCCAATTCAAGATGAGGAAAAGGTTCGCTAAGGCCATATCAATGGGCATGAAGCTACCATCCTCTGAAGGTAAAATTACTGGTGAAATAGAAATGCACCCCTCCTTCTGCTTATATCATCAGAAGGTTTCGCACCCCAATCAAGAATGCAAAGCTTTCGATAAATGGTGGCAAGGATATGTTGCTCGTCAACAATGCTTCAAGCGGGAAAAGCGTTAAACTCGTCGAGAGCAAAGAGATACGACCGAAGAGCTCAAAAGAACTACCGGCGATTGTCGCATGGTTAACACTGCCGGGTCACAAGTGCCTACATTCGGGAGCGATTCTGATGAAGAGCTGGAACTCGCCCCTCTCTTTAAAGAGTCAACTTCGGGAAGAGAAGAAGAGCCAAAGGTTTGCGAAAATATCCAGCTACGCAATCGGACGTTACCTGAAATGAATCTCGGACCCTTAAAAAAGAAAAATAAAGGGAAAGAAAAGGTTTCTTAGGATATTACTCTAGATGACCAAGTTGCGGAAGAGCTAACCGCCAAGAATCCGCCGAAAAGAAATAAGGTGGATTACAATGTCTTGGCGCATCTGAGGAAGCTGCCCTCACAACTCAGCGTTCTTGATGCCCTGTTACTATCAAAAGAGGCGAGGGATTCTTTGATTAAAGCGCTACAAGATCCGGACCAGTTCCAAGCCTTCCTGGCCGAAGAAAAGATGAAGGATGAGTTGGAAGAGGTGCACACGGCCGACGCTGCTTTTGGCGATGAAGACCTTCTCCTTGGGACGCGCGAACACAATCGTCCTCTCTATGTCTCAGGATACTGCCATGATATAAAGATAGGAAAAATCCTAATCGATAATGGGTCGTATGTTAATCTCCTCAACGTGCGGGTGTTGAAGGAAATCTGCATGAGCGTCCAGCACCTTGCGCGGGACAAGATCACCATCTCCGGGTTCGACTCCCAATCGTCAAAGACTCTTGGATCTGTGATATTGACGTTACGCTTCGGGTTGCTCGTCACAGATATTAAATTCCATGTCATAGACGCCAAGACATGTTACAATGCTCTGCTCGGACGACCATGGTTACACGAGTACAATATTATCCCTTCTACACAGCATCAGTGTATGAAATATTTTAAGGATGGTTTCGAGTATACCGTGACGGGAGAACTGAACCCGTTCTCTATGAACGAGGTCCGCAAATACGAAGACGCCAAATACTTCTTACCAGATTTCGAAGACACGGAGAAGTGTCATAAGCCGGAGAACAAAACTAACGCAACCATCCCTGCTTCGGCAGCGATACCGAGGAGGAGGAGGATATAGTTTATTCGGGTCCGCCCCAATACACCGAGCCGGGACCATCCGCCCCTTCACTAATCTTTGGTAGTGATTCAGAGGACCAGGTCCATGCTATATTCCCTGCTCGGCTTTCAATACGAGCTTCTGCTGATGAAGAGCGAAGTCTGCAGATAGCCATGGTGCCGCTTGAACATTATAAAGAACTGGATGCACTCGACACCGACAGCGTGGAAGAATTGCAGACATTTTATATCCCTCCCGGACGAAAAGGCGAGAGGGCAATCCTATTTTACCGTTCCAAAGAAACCAAGGTAGAAAAAGAAATCTGGCATGGCGCGGATTCTACGCTCGACAGGCTTCAGCCTATCCGTCTCCCCAGATATTATACGGAAGGTTTGAAAAAGCTGCTGAAGCGCCAGGGGATATCCTTCAAACAGACCGTTCGAAAAGCCAAATTCTATGACAGGGTCTGGAATGTTCCCGGGACTCAACGCAAGCTGCCTAACGGGAGAATGGAAACAAAAGGGCTTGGATACATCCGGTCGAAGAAGCGAGAGTTACTACCTGGCTGTTACGTCATATATGACTTTGATGAAGAAGCAGATGCTCAATGGGAGGACGTTAATCCTAAGCCAGTGAAAGTTCCAGATGCAAAGGAGCCCAGTCCATCGTTCGAGGAACAAATGGGCAAACTCATAAGGGAAGCGGGTCAAAAAGTCCGAGATGATCACAATCGTGAAATGGTAATCTATGAGAAAGCCAAAACGCAGCGCCTCCTTCAACAGGCAGTAAAAGACGAAGATGCTGCCCCATGTCAACCTGATACAAAAAGGGCTCGACGCGGAGGCAGAAACAAGTCGAAAGGCCAAAGAGGCGCTCAACAGCAACAAAGCAGGGCTAAGAAGCCACGCAAACGGGAATCAAGCGTTATTGACCTATCCCTCATGAAGAAAATGGGTCGAGCATACTCGTTTCCTCGGGAAAAGACGAAGAAGATACCCGATCTTGCCCTAAAGCATCAAATGCTTACATTGCCGGAGTCTAAACACCCCGAACAAGCGGGCGAAGCCTCACACCCAAACTATTTCTCTTACCATCGAGTGATAGGTCATTTTCTCGAAGATTGCTTCACCTTCAAGAATTGGGTCGAAGATCAGTATCAGCTTGGTAAATTCGCTCTGTCCGACAACTGGAAGGTAGCACCACCACAAAAGCACGAACCCTAGGCCACGAAAGAAAAAACAGTTCTACATTAGGACTGGAAGCGAATTCGTACCTGTCACATGATAGCAATACTAAAAGGGGAACCCGAGAACATGGACAACAGCCTTCCTTGGTGCCTCGAAAACAGCGATGATGAGGTAATCTCAGAATTTCCCCCAGCTCCGAAAGAACTAGAGGATGGAATACATACCACTGCAGATAACCTCAAGAAAATCGAGTTGGGGATGGTAAACGATCCGCGACCGACATTCATCAGCGAGCTGCTGTCTGAAGAGAGGGTAGCTACGTTAAAGGACGTCCTTGTGCAACATAAAGATTGCTTCGCATGGAACTATTCCGAGATGCCAGGACTAGATCCAGAAGTTGTTGTACATAGATTAGCGATATCCACGGGTGTCAAGCCAGTTAAACAAGCGCCGAGAAGAATGCGCCTCGAGCTCGAAATGAGCATCAACGCCGAGGTCAAGAAGCTTATCAACTCTGGCTTCATCCAGGAAGTTCAATACCCTGAATGGATCGCTAACATCGTCCCGGTGATAAAGAAAAATGGAACAGTGCGCATATGCGTAGACTTCCGGGATCTTAATAAAGCTTGCCCGAAGGATGATTTTCCAGTGCCAGTCACCGAACTGATGATAGACAATACATCCACTCATGAGGTTTTCTCCTTCATGGACGGCTCATCGGGGTATAACCAGATAAAAATGCATCCCGAAGACCAGAAACACACCGCCTTCAGGACCCCTCTAGGTATATTCTGTTATAAAGTGATGCCCTTCGGTTTAAAGAATGCCGGTGCCACTTATCAAAGGGCCATGACAAAGATCTTCGATGACCTTATACACGAAATCGTCGAATTCTATATCGACGATCTCATGGTTAAAAGCAAATCATACGAAAAACATCTAGACCATTTGAAGACTGTATTTCAACGCCTTCGGCAATACAATTTGAAGATGAATCCTCTTAAATGTGCGTTCGGGGTTTCCTCAGGCAAATTCCTGGGATTCATCATCCGACACCGAGGTATTGAGATAGATCCGTCTAAAATCAAGGCGATCATGGAAATGCCTCCTCCGAGAACTCTTAAACAGCTGCGATCTCTCCAAGGAAAGCTCGCATACATTCGGCGGTTTATCGCTAATCTTTCAGAAAAGTGCCGTCCTTACAGTCACCTGATGAAGAAGGGAACCCCATTCGTTTGGGATAACAAATGCCAAGGCGCACTGGACGAGATCAAGCAGTATCTGCAAAACCCTCCAGTGTTGGCTGCTCCAATTAAGGGAAAGCCTCTCATTCTTTACACGGCCGCCCTTGAAGGTTCTTTAGGCGCATTATGGGCACAAGAGAACGACCAGGGGAAAGAAAGAGCACTCTACAACTTAAGTCGGGTTCTGCTGGGGGCAGAAAGCAATTACTCCCCCATTGAAAAACACTGCCTGGCGTTGATCTTCGCAATAATAAAGCTTAGACATTACGCATTAGCGCATGAAGTCCATCTCATTTCAAAGGTGGACCCTCTCAAATATCTAATGTCAAAGGCCATATTGACAGGACGACTCGCTAAATGGGCCTTGCTCTTAATGGAGTTCTCGATAACGTATCGACCCCTCAAGGCAGTGAAGGGTCAGGCCATAGCCGACTTCCTTGCTGAGCACCCGATACCTGCCGATTCTCCCCTGAATTGCAATTTGCCAGACAAGCATGCGTTTGACACAATTAACGGTGGTGATACCCGTTGGGTGCTTTATTTCGATGGAGCGTCTTCCATGAAGAAGCACAAACAAAGTACGTCAATGATCAAATCGGGAGTAGGCCTTATCTTCGTAACGCCACAAGGAGGAATAATGCGCTTTGCTTTCTCCCTGACGGAGCCAAGGACAAACAATGAAGCTGAATATGAAGCTTTGATAGCAGGCCTCGAGATCGCCATTGACATGGGAATTGAAAGCCTCCTCATATATGGGGACTCCCAGCTAGTCGTCAGTCAAGTGAACGGCGATTACCAAACATGCAAACCGGAATTGGTAAAATACGGTGAAAAGGTGCAACAACTGCTAACCCAAATTCCCTCCTATACTTTGGAGAGCATACCGCGCACGGAAAACAGCAAAGCGGACGCACTGGCCAAACTTGCTAAAGAATTGGCTGACGAGAACCTCGATAACGTTAGAATCGTGGTACAAATCCGTCGAGTACTTGCCCCAGCAGAAATATCTCTGGAATCATCCGAAGAAAAAGGAGCGAACGAGCAGACAACCCTGCAAGTAAAAGATTGGGAAAATACCAAGGATTGGAGAGAAATCATCATAGATTACTTCAAGTCCCACCGAATGCCTGAAGAAGCGTCCACAAGACATCAGCTCGTGAAACGAGCCCTGTCTTTCGTCTTCGTCAACGATACTCTATACAAGAGGTCATTCGATTCTTTGTGGCTGAGATGCTTAGGACCCGACGAAGCGAAAAGAGTCGTCCAGGAAGTTCACGACGGACTCTGCGGTTCTCATCAAGCAGGCCCTAAGATGAAGTTGAAGATAAAACGGATGGGCTACTACTGGCCCATGATGATTCAGGACTGCATCGAATATGCGAAGCAATGCCACTCATGCCAAATTCATGGGGACTTCATCCACCAGCACCCAAATCCACTACATTCAATGGTGGCTAGCTGGCCATTCGAAATGTGGGGGACTGACATAGTTGGCCCTATCGAACCAGCATCGTCTAGGGGACATCGTTTCATCTTGGCGGCGACTGACTACTTCTCTAAATGGGCGGAAGCAGTACCATTAAGAGAGGTGAAGACGGAAAATATCCTCCACTTCTTCAAGACGCATGTCATATATCGATTTGGAACTCCGCGACGGATCATCTCCGATAACGGACCAGTTTACAGAAGCCATAAGATCAGTCGCTTTGCGCAACAGCATAATATAGACTGGAGATATTCCTCGGTTTATAACCCGCGAGCCAATGGACTAGCTGAAGCCTTCAACAAGACATTGACAAAAATCATAAAGAAAACGGTGTCCCGAAATAAGAAAGATTGGCACGAAAGACTGCAAGAAGCTCTTTGGGCATATCGAACTACATTCAAGACGGCCACGAACACAACGCCGTACGCGTTGGTGTTCGGTACAGAAGCAGTACTCCCCCTCGAGATAGAGTTACCCTCTCTACGAGTGGCAGTCCACTACGAGCTGACGGACGAAGAAAATGCTCACCTTCGGCTTGAGGAGCTTGACGCCCTTGATGAAACCCGGCTCATAGCGCAGCAAAAATCTAGAAGCTTATAAAGCAAAGATGACGCGCTCATACGAAAGATTGACCCGACCGAGGACATTCCGCCAAGGCGAACTCGTGCTAGTGGTCAAAAGGCCTATGATCCCCAATCGCGCCAAGCGGGGAAAATTCGAGCCAAACTATGAAGGCCCGTACATCATAGATAAAGTTTACCAGGGTGGGGCCTATCTACTCATGGACATGCACGATGAAAGGCCTTTCAGGCCGATAAACGGTCGCTTCCTAAAGAGATACTACGCTTAATGAGCTACAGCCTAGGTCAATGATAGATGACGACGACTATGTCCGCTCGCTATCTTCCAAAGCTCAAACTCTATCAGCAGTAACCAGCCTTCTCAAAGTCGGACCGAAATGTCCTTAAACTAATACCAGACCGAAACGTCTTTAAACTACTACCACAGCATCTTTAGGCCGATAAGATATAAAAAAATATATAAAAAAATAAAAAGAATAAAAAAAACGGTATGTCCATAAGCAAAAAGGGCATGGATGAAAACCCGAAAGGGCTCCGTGAGTAAAAACAGCAAGGCTACCGGCGAGTGTTCGTGAAAACCCGAAAGGGCGCGACCTGGTAAAAAAAAAGAATAAAAAAAGAATAAAAAAAAACGGTATGTCCATAAGCAAAATGGGCACGGATGAAAACCCGAAAGGGCTCCGTGAGTAAAAACGGCAGGACTACCGGCGAGTGTTTGTGAAAACTCGAAAGGGCGCAACCTCATCAAAAGACACTTACAAGGTCCCCTCAACCTTGTAAGGAGAAACCACCCGCGTGAGATCCTTACGACTCACAAGGGAACAACACACTTAGGTATCCTCATGATTCCTAAGGAGAAAATACACTCGCGAGATCCTCACGACTCGTAAGAAGAACTCTCTTATGCGACCCTCACGGCTCATAAGATTTGAAAGTCTTAAGTCACAGAGACCTAAACCTGTGCTTAAGCAACCCCCACAACCTTCGATACTGCCCTACAAGTGGCTCAATACTAACCCTTGTATACAATTCACGGACGCGAATAAACATTTCCCTAACTAAGTCTCATCCGAAACTAGGGATATGTTTGCATGGCAAACAACCCTTGTAAATCCTCTCGACTTACAAGGAGAAAACCCTCCTGTAGGATCCTTACGACTTACAGCGGAACAATACACCTAGGAACCCTTATGATTCCTAGGGCGAAAATACACCTATAAGATCCTCACGACTTGTAGGGAGAAATAGCTTTGTGAGACCCTTACGGCTCATAAGGTCAAATAATCCTTGGCTCTTGGGAAACAAATAATCCCTAGCAAACTCCTCGACTCACGGATACAAACACTCCTTGACGAGAGCCTCCTGATTCGCGTCGACTCGCAGAGCCACCAGGGTCTCTGTGGGAATCCTCGACTCGTTTCAAACCCCAAGGAAACAAATAATCCTTGGCGCTTAGGAAACAAATAATCCCTAGCAAACTCCTCGACTCACGGATACAAACGCTCCTTGATGAGAGCCTCCAGATCCGCATCGACTCGCAGAGCCACCAGTGCCTCCGTGGGAAATTCTCGACTCGTTTCAAACCCTAAGGAAACAAATAATCCTTGGCGCTTGGGAAACAAATAATCCCTAGCAAACTCCTCAACTCACGGATACAAACACTCATTGACGAGAGCCTCCTGATCCGCGTCGACTCGCAGAGCCACTAGTGCCTCCGTGGGAAATCCTCGACCCGTTTCAAACCCCAAGGAAACAAATAATCCTTGGCGCTAGGGAAACAAATAATCCCTAGCAAATTCCTCGACTCACGGATACAAACACTCCTTGACGAGAGCCTCCTGATCCGCGTCGACTCGCAGAGCAACCAGTGCCTCCGTGGGAAATTCTCGACTCGTTTCAAACCCAAGGAAACAAATAATCCTTGGCTCTAGGGAAACAAATAATCCCTAGCGAATTCCTCGACTCATGGATACAAACACTCCTTGACGAAAGCCTCCTGATCCGCGTCGACTCGCAGAGCCACCAGTGCCTCCGTGGGAAATCCTCGACTCGTTTCAAACCCCAAGGAAACAAATAATCCCTAGCAAATTCCTCGACTCACGGATACAAACACTCCTTGACGAGAGCCTCCTAATCCGTGTCGACTCGCAGAGCCACCAATGCCTCCGTGGGAAATTCTCGACTCGTTTCAAACACCAAGGAAACAAATAATCCTTGGCGCTAGGGAAACAAATAATCCTTAGCAAATTCCTCGACTCACGGATACAAACACTCCTTGACGAGAGCCTCCTGATCCGCATCGACTCACAGAGCCACCAGTGCCTCCGTGGGAAATTCTCGACTCGTTTCAAACCCCAAGGAAACAAATAATCCTTGGCGCTAGGGAAACAAATAATCCTTAGCAAATTTCTCGACTCACGGATACAAACACTCCTTGACGAGAGCCTCCTGATCCGTGTCGACTCGCAGAGCCACCAATGCCTCCGTGGGAAATTCTCGACTCGTTTCAAACACCAAGGAAACAAATAATCCTTGGCGCTAGGGAAACAAATAATCCTTAGCAAATTCCTCGACTCACGGATACAAACACTCCTTGACGAGAGCCTCCTGATCCGCATCGACTCACAGAGCCACCAGTGCCTCCGTGGGAAATTCTCGACTCGTTTCAAACCCCAAGGAAACAAATAATCCTTGGCGCTAGGGAAACAAATAATCCTTAGCAAATTCCTCGACTCACGGAGACAAACACTCCTTGACGAGAGCCTCCTGATCCGCGTCGACTCGCAGAGCAACCAGTGCCTCCGTGGGAAATTCTCGACTCGTTTCAACCCCAAGGAAACAAATAATCCTTGGCGCTAGGGAAACAAATAATCCCTAGCAAATCTCTCGACTCACGGATACAAACAATCCTTGATGAGAGCCTCCTGATTCGCGTCGGCTCGCAGGGCAACCAGTGCCTCCGCGGGAAATTCCCGATTCGTCTCAACTTGCAAGATGAAGCCTCAGGCAGCAGGGACTAAAAAACTTGCTTCCTGAACAATGGTACCCTGCAAGTCGATCTAAACCGGTCTCTTGCATACTATTCACGGGTCTCACTCTTCGAAGTCGAGTTTCGACAAGGAGGGAAACAACCGTTTACGAGTCTTCTCGACTCGTAAGAGGGAAAAATTCTCTTACAGGATCCTTACGACCTATAAGAGAAAACACACTTAGGAATCCTCACGATTACTAAGGAGAAAATACACCTACGAGATCCTCTCGATCCGTAGGGAGAAAAGTCTTTATGAGACCCTCATGGCTCATAAAGTTAACAAGTCTTAGGTGGCAGATCATACCCCTGTCTTCTAAGCCATTACTACCCTACAAAGAGGTTAAGATGGACCATCTACGAGCCACACTTGCTAAAGCTACATGCCACTGAAATGGAGAAGTTACTCATGAGCGTATAAACTACTTCACACCAGAGTAAAACATAAAGAAATAGAAGGGCGCGGCTCATGGAATTGAGAGTTTGGAACTATATCTTTTAAGAGTCGAGATTTGAGTCAATGATAAATGACGACGCTTGTGTCCGCTCGTTATCTTCTCAGATCAAGATTCTGAAAGTTATATACCAACCCGAAACTGGTCATACACTATGCATTATTCTGCACTACTTCACCCACATATATACTTACGTGGGCAAAGTAGTGGGGGGCATTTGTTCCCGCCAAAAATTTCTGCGCAAAAGAGTCCAAGGTATCAAATGGCAGAAATACGCTTAAGAAAATGCGAAACAGTATCTTCCGGCCTGTATTTTGATAAACTCCCCAATGAGAAACTGTTAAATTATGATGGTATTGAAAGCATCTCGAAAAACCCTTCGATTTGATATATTATGGGCCTCATAATTCATCCGGGATCAAAAGTTATGAGCAAATGTCTATGCACATGTGATCTAAGGAAGAATATGCGAACCAGTATTTTCCGAGCTGTATTTTGACAAACTCCGGAACGAAAAACAGCTAAATTCTGATGATATTGAAAGCATCTCGAAAAGACCTTCGATTTGATATATTATGGGCCTCATAATTCATCCGAGATCAAAAGTTATGAGTAAATGTGTTATACACGTGTAATCTAAAGTAATGCTCTACTACATGGGGAATGCATTTTTTAGTCCCACATCGGGAAAAGGAGAGATGGCTTCTCTACCACTCCCATATAAATAAGAGGGGATGCCTCTTAGAAAGATAGAGTTAAATCCTCAAAGGATTCAATACTCAAAGGAGCTTAGTTCTCCAAAGGAGCTTAGTTCTCCAAGATAGGAGCATGCTCCTCCATAATGCGCATATGCGCACGCGCCGTGTGCGCTACGTGCAACGCACGTGTGCCTGCCATACGGTACCACGTGCAACGCACGTGCGCACCACATGAGAATATTTAATAATATTAAAAGGAGCCTGTTCTCCATATATAGAAGCCCTGCTTCTCCTCATAATGCGCATGTGTGCTACGTGCAACGCACGTGTGCTCGCCATGCGTGCACCACGTGCAACGCACGTGCGCACCATATGAGAACATTTAATAATATTAAAAGGAGCCTGTTCTCCGTATATAGAAGCCCTGCTTCTCCTCATAATGTGCATGTGCGTTACGTGCAACGCACGTGTGCTCGCCACGCGCGTATCACGTGCAACGCATTTGCGCACCACATGAGAACATTTAATAATATTAAAAGGAGCTTGTTCTCCATATATAGAAGCCCTGCTACTCCTCATAATGCGCATGTGCGCCACGTGTAATGCACGTGTGCCCGCCATGCGCGCACCATGTGCAACGCACGTGCGCATCACATGAGAATATTCAATTAAAAGGAGACGCGTTCTCCATAGGAGCTTGCTCCCCCCCCATAATGCGTATATGCGCAAGATCCAAGTGCGCTACGTGCAAATATGAATGCCCAACATGTGCGACGCACGTGCGCGAACGCAAAGAAGCCTTTTTCAGTAGCGAGAAGCTTAAGCTCCAGCCTGTTCTTCCCCCATAATGAGTGAGACATGGTTCAAAGGGTACATCCCTCCACACCTTCGATATATGGCACTATAATCTCTTAGTGTCGTCGGAGAGGTGGTGGGTCCTAACGACCAATGATCCTTCTTTCTAAAAAAAAAAAAAAGAAGAAGCATGAACATTTTCTATAAAAAAAAGAGAAAGAGGACTCTGAAGAACTCCTTAAGAATAAAAAAGGTAAAAACCTTTGAAAGAAGAGAAAATTCTCTTATGAACAGATCAGTGATCTAAGAAAAAGATCATTGATCTTCAATAAATAAATAAATAAATAAAATAAAAATAAAAAATAGTGCCTTGCACTTGTTATGAACCTTTGGTTCTCTGAAACAAGGAAAAACTTGTTTAGATCAAGGGATCAAAAAGTGCTTTGCACTTCTGTTTTGAATCTAAAAAGATTCTTAGTGCTTTGCACAAATGCAGTGCATTACTTAAAGGGCCAGGCCCAAGTCAAAAAGACCTAACAGGCCTAAATAAATTGCAAAGCAATAAGAGGGCAGAGCCCCATCTGAATTGATACTCTGTCTGAGCAAAGCCCAAAATAAATAAACAGCCATGGCACAGAACTAATAGACCAACAACAAATAAAAGTGCTTCCAATTGGACTTAGCCCAATCGCGGCCATAAGTCCTTAAATTAAATTGACTGAGCAAAATTGCTCTCCTAAATCAATCTACATCCGGTTCGAGGGTACATCTCCGAACTCCTCTGACATCCATCGTTGTAATCCTTCAACGACGTCAGAGAGGTGACGGGTCCCGACGACCACACACGTATACGGACTGCGGGGTCTTTAAACTCGTGGACCGAAACGTCCTTAAACTAATGTTGGACCGAAACGTCCCTAAACTAATTTTGGACTGAAACGTCCTTAATCTAATGTTGGACCGAAACGTCCATAAACTAATTTTGGACCGAAACGTCCTTAAACTAATGGTGGACCGAAACGTCCCTAAACTAATAATGGACCACCACGTCCCTAAACTGGAACATGGACCGAAACGTCCTTAAACTAATATCGGACCACCACGTCCCTAAACTAGCGATGGACCACCACGTCCCTAAACTGGAACATGGACCGAAACGTCCTTAAACTAATATTGGACCACCACGTCCTTAAACTGGAAAATGGACCACTACGTCCCAAAACTGGAACAATAGAGCCTCCAAATGCTCTTTTGCCGGATCTAAACGGTCCCGTTTAAGTTGATCTTAGCCTCAAATATGGCTAACGTATCCTTAGACATTTAAATGAACGATAAAACTCCAAATCAACTTTGGTTCAAGGGTACATCTCTGAACTTCTCTGACATCCATCGTTGTAATCCTTCAACGACGTCAGAGAGGTGATGAGTCCCGACGGCCATATATTAAATGGATCACTACGTCAAGTTGATCTTAGTCCAAAACAGGACTAACGTATCCTTGACGAACGTTTAAGTCGATCTTAGTCTCAATACGACTAACGTATCCTTAAACTAAAAACACCAAACCCAAATCTAAGATAATACGGATTTAGACTAGTCCACGCCCTACGGGCGACGACATAACTCGGTCTCCGTAAACAATCCACGGGCAACAAAACACAAAACAAACACCCACGACACGAAGTGACCATCTGGAGAAGGAGAAAGTTGTTACCGCAACGCGGTAGCGTAATTAACTGCAGGGGCTTGCACCTGCAGGGAAGAGCGTCCCCACAATCAAAAACCCCTCAAGCGAGGGGGAATCTGACTAAGTCTGCTACATCGGCCGCATCCGTCTAAACCTCCGATACAAGGTGCCATAAATCAACTTGGCATTTTCGGAGAGGTAGACGGATAACACTAAATACCATCTGCCCCGAATCTCAGCGTCAGGACATCACGGTCCCGTGCACCGTCTTTCGGAGGGGAACACTACCCTTTTTGAGACTTGGACAGTCGGTTCTGCCCTTTTTGCTACGTGGACGGTCGGTGTTGTATTTGACTTGCTCCGCTTCTTACGGTGTCAGGGATTGGATTTGAACTTGCTCCGCTTTTCGCGGCGTCGGGATTTGAACTTGGCTTTCTCCGCTTTCCGCGGTGTCGGGGTTGAAGTTGACTTGCTCCGCTTCTTACGGTGTCGGGGATTGGATTTGACTTGCTTCCGAGGTGGAGCTTGATTCCGCCAGGGAGGTCGTTGGTTGTCTTGCCGACTTGATATAATTTGGGTTGACATCAGCATCGCTGCACTGGAATAATACCAGGAGCAACTCATCATTTGCCCCGGGAGGACTCGGGATTTGGTTTTTTGGGTCGACATCAGCATTGCTACACTGGAATAATGTTAGGAGCAACTCATCATTTGTCGTGAGGGGATTTCCCTCGTTCCCAGTTTAACGACTTATGGGTCATTTGTTCCCAATTTAACGACTTGGAGGTCATTTGTTCCCAGTTTAAAGACTCAGGGGTCTATTGGATCGGAAGTTTAGAATTTTGGGGTAGGGGTCGGCATCAGCGTTGCTAACACTGAAACACAGGTGCCCGGAGCAATTCATCATTTGCCTTTACCCGTCGGGGAGCGATGACTTAGGAGACAGGTTTAGATCCCTATAACCTAAGGCTTTTCAATTGTATGAGCCGTAAGGGTCTCATAAAAGCATTTTCTACCTACGAGTTGAAAGGATCCCGTAGGTGTATTTTCTCCTTAGGATTTGTGGGGACTTCCAAGTGTGTTTTTCCTTTGTGAGTCGTAAGGATCCCACGAAGGTGCTTTCTTACAAGTCGAGAGGATCTCGTAAGCTTGTTCTCCTCATGTATCGTGAGGACACATGAGTGGGTCTTTCCAAATGGAGCATAATTCCAAGGGCGGAGACCGGTCACTGGACTGGTGATTGCAGTAAGGTATGGGTATGATGAGAATTATTTGAGTCCGTGGATTGTATACGGTAGTGAACTTGGGGACCAACCGTAGGGCTGGGAGGATTTTAGGATTTTGTTGGTGTCTACATCGCTGCACTGGAATACGATACCAGGAGAGACTCATCATTCTCCGTAGGGACATTTAGAGATTTGAAATTTTGGTTGGCGTCTGTATCACTGCACTAGAATATGGTATCGAGAGCGACTCATCATTCGCCACTTGGGGATTTGGATTTTGGTTGGCGTCTGCATCGCTGCACTGGAATATGGAACCAGGAGTGACTCATCATTCACCATTGGAGTTTTTTTTACCACAATTGCTCTATCATTTCAGCTTTTCTTATCGCGAAGGTCGCGATTGCTCTATCATTTCGGCTATTTATTCGCGGTTGCCCCATCATTTTGGATTTATTTTCTTATTTATTTTACTCGCTGATTTTTATTGCGAGTCGCCTCATCATTTCGGTTTTGCTTTTTTTTATACACACAATTTTTTAATTACACACATTTTTTTTACATTCCCAGTTTAACGACTTAGAGGTCGATTGTTCCCAGTTTAACGACGTGGTGGTCGAGTGTGTTTGCTTATCCCAACTCCTCGAACTTTGATCTTAGCGGAGCTGTGTTGATGACCATAGCTTTGTAGCTTGCCGGTACATCTGAGAATGGTAAGGTCTTCCCAACCTTGTATTGATTCTCCACCCAATCTTTAAACACGCAGCAGTCTTAAACAGTATGACTCACCACCCTATGATATAGGCGGTACAGTGGATTGCCAATCATGTTTACTTCATTTGGCTTCTTTAGAATGGGCAATTGCAGACCGTTTTTCAAGACGTCCATCTTCATCGTGTAGGAGATGGGAGTTGTGCTGAGAGCTGAGATTGTCCTTAGAGTCATTTTGTTGCGTCCGAGGATTGCAATTGGAATTGTTAACCTGTAAATAGAAGCATGATTTCAGTATGGGCAATCGATATGTATATTGATTGAGTTCGTATGAACGTTTAACCCGAAATATGAAAGGAGAGAAGGTCCCACCGGGCGTGTCAGAATCTGTAGGGTGTTTTTTGTCACCCCATTGAGATGGGAATACACGTCGCTTTTTAGGCGTACTATAGATTCCCCCTGCCTAGGGTAGGCTGGTGTTTATTGATTGTAGGGATCCGAATCTCCGGCAGCCGCGGACTAAACGGTCGTTAATTACCCCTTGCCTTTGGAGCAAGAGAACCTCCGATTGATAGGTCAAACTGGTCATGCGAACACAATGTGAAGTGTACGTGTGTTGTGTCTTAAAGGGTTTTGGATATATCTGGTGCCTCGTATAATTTACGAGGGCCCCGCTACCCGGATAGCGGGCTGAGGGTCAAAGGGGCTAGCAGCCCCCTTGCGGGGTGCGGGGCAGCGTCCCGTTAGAAATTTTTTCTAACGGGGGAAGTGTGTATGTATATAAAAATAATTTAAAAATTGGGGGAAATAGCCTCCAAAGGACGTGTGAGCGTCAGCGCCCCATGTGCCTGGCATGCGGGCGCTGGGCGCCAGTGCCCCACGTGCCTGGCACGCCGGCGCCGGCTCCCCACGTCAGCAAGAAAAGGGGCTTAGCCTCTACACTGGGAGTTGTACTCCCGATTGACTTTTGGAGTTGAACTCGTGATAAAGAGGATAAAAGGGTTTAGCCCCTGCACTGGGAGTTATACTCCCAAAAAGAAAGATTTATTATTTTATATATATATATATATATATATATATATATTGAGGAGTTGAACTCCTAAGATATTTTTGGAGCTGATGAAAGGGAACCCTTTTCTTCTCCCTTGAACCCTGGATCTTCCCCAAAGTGGGGTTTTTGGAGACAGGTCTCCTTCTTCCTCTCGGTTGGCCTGATCTTGGAGAAAAGGGGGTTGAGATTTAAAAATCTCCCCTTTTTAAAATCCAAGTTCCCCTTCAAGGGTTTGATGGTGAAAAACTGTTTACATTTGGAAAAGGAAGAGTTAAACTCTTGATTTAATTCAAAAAAAGGAAGAAGGTTTAGAAGCTTGTGGAAAGAGAAGGAGGCATAGGAAACCTAATTTTTTGGGTAGAATGAAATTATTTTTTCATTTCATCATCATGTTGCTTTTTATAGGCTTACAAATTTACATATAACCCCTTGGGCTTTACAAAATGGTATTTTTCCCATCGCATGTCTCATGTGCTTATTTCTTTTTGCACATGAGCCATGGGCTTCACAAAAATTTGGCTTTATGCCCATTTTTCTTACATTTATATATGAAAATTACATCAAAATTATTTATTACATAATTTTCATTTCGACATAGGGAGGGTTGGCCGCGGGGCTCGACTTGGGCATGGGCCCACTTGGCATGGGCTTGGGCCTACCTGGTTTGGGGTTGACTTTGGCTTTGACTTGGTCAATCAGGGTGTAATTTTTGACCCCAACAGTTGGTTAGAGCTTCCTCCGTGTTCTCTCGGGTGGATCGTCTTTGGCAAAGGGTGGTCGGTTCTCAAACGCGATCCCGGTGGTTATGAGCTTGGAGGGGTCTTCCATAATTGGGTGGACACGCGACAAAGGTTGTATTCCGTATCTTTGCATGCTTGGTTTTCTAGTTTAGGAGTTTGGATCGATTCTAGGTTCCGGGTTCCTTCGTGTTTGCTCGAAATTTTTGTTCACCGTCCGCACTTCCGCTGTGCCACGGGCACTAGGGAACCCTGCAGTGGTATCAGAGCCTCCCACACACCTTAAATTAGCTAGTTACAACATTAGAATTCATGTTTTTTCAGGCATCGAAAACTATCGAAAAAACAATCCCGAATTTTTGAGTTTTGAGATGTTTGCATACTTCGCGGGCTCTCGGTTTGAATCGAGAAGCCGCGGGGTGGTGCGTGGGCACCCGGGGGGACCGAACGGCTGGGTAGGGACCCGAAACTGCCCCTCCATGGGCAGTTTCGGGTCTGCCTCACCCTCTGTACACCTCATGGTGGCCTTCGGGGTGGGGTACCCCTTCTAGGCCCCTCGACTCGAAGTTAATTTTATGTTCTAACTCCCCGCAAAGGTTTGGGTGTGTTTCGTTTTGATTCGGACTTCCGAATTGGCTCAAAACTCGAATTTTTTGGATGTTTAGCGCACTTGGTTTTTTATCCTTGGTAAATTTGGGATGTGCGCTAATTGTATTTTGGAATTCTAATGTTGTGACTTCGTTTGCATGCGTAGATGTGTTGTTAACATTGTTTAATTGATATATGCTCAATTAGACGGGGTTACACACTTGTTGCGGTTACTTATTTCTGGTGATATATATCTGGTTATGGTTTGTGTGGATTGTCGTGATGGATAGCCTTGTGTGCAATGTTAGATGTACAGTTCAGATTCATTTGTATATTCCTTATTACGGGGTGAGTGTCCGACGTGTGGACTGCCGTAACTGTCAGTTTGTATATTCTTTTATTGGGGCTCGATCAGGTTGAGATCAATGTCGCCGTTGTATATATATTTTCTTTTCTGTACTAGAATTACCCCACGGAGGAGTGCTCGAATGGCCAGGTTATAGAGGGAAACAGGCCCGCATCTCATAGCATTGAGACCGGAGGGGCCTTACTCTAGAATTGGCGGGATATTCGTCGCACTCGTAGAGAGTATAGGTTGACCCACGGAGGGGTGCTCAAGTTACTGGATTTCGTGAAATGCTGGGTGGCCCACTCACTTTGTTGATTGGGGTTGTCTCACTTCGGGGATTGGCGGATAACTTGCCGCACTCGTAGGGGTCTAGGATCTTCATTACACTGGCTATCCATACGACCAGGGAACGTCGCATTTCATTTATGGCTCAAATGGAACGTGGGGCTCCTAGATTATCCGCTATACCATATTGTTGTTCGCATGCCTGTGATGACTATTATCTGCCTGCGATATTGATAAATATATGATATATATTTAGTAGATAGTTCTATATGTTTTGCAGCCGCGCTAGTCCAGCCCCCGCTCTGCCGTTAGTTAAGTAACCTAACGGTGCATAACGGGGCCCCGTAGTGAATGCGGATGGCATATAAAAAGCATGTTATTTTGGTTGTTTCTTTTGTGGCTTAGAAACATAAAATAATGGGAACGCATTATTGAAATGATGCAAGGAAAAAAAACCTAAATGATGTTGTCGGAACCAATTTTAAAACTACTCGGTTTTCTTCAAAACTCATGGTCGTATTATTTTGCTTTGCATAGAGGTATTTGGTTAGGAATATCCCGCACCTCATTCTATTAGGAAAGAGCCTTGATCCCTTTATTGGGAGTTCACTCTTCAGAAAATGTTTATGTCAATAGTTTTAAAAAGCGGAGCTTAAACCACTCCATTTCAAAGCCACTCGAGTTCCTTCAACGATATCAAGTTCATTACGTTAAAGGTTTTTCGCCAAAAACCAGCCGTAACCATCCGTTATTTCAGACGGGTGGTGCCTAGTATTCATGCTATGTTTGTTGGCCTTCATCAAGGTATAGTGTATGGTAGCTTTTGTTTCCCCAATTAGAGCAAAGCTCTGTTCAGAATCCAAAATTTGAATTAAAGCGGCACTTTTATAAAGGCGCTTCGCTACAACTAGCGCACCCCGTGCAAAGCACATAGGCGCTAGCTCTGGGTGCGCTACGCTCCAAGTAGCGCACCACTTGCAAAGCGCATGTGCGCTAGCAATAAGAGCGCTGCGCTCCAATTAGCGCACCATGGGCAAAGCGCATAAGCGCTAACGCTGGAACTAAATGTTCCTCACCGTTGGATCAAATATCTAACTAATATGATTAAATCATCGATTAATAAGAATAAAATTCTGTTGAATCTTTCCAAACAGAAAATATTGTGCCTTGAATTTGGAACACCGTTGGATCAATGATCCAATGGTGATTAAAAATCACAAAAATACAGAACAAATTCTGTAAAGAAGGAAAGATTTCTCAATCTTGTTAAAACAAGAAGATTATCTTCTGTAAATCAGAAGCCCTTGGATCAAGGATCCAACGGTGAGGAAATTCCCAAATCAATGGGAGAACAATTCTCTTTAACTGATTCAACAAATCAGCCTTCCCTATATAAAGGACCCAAGACTCCAAGTCTGATATAGAGAAACCCCCCCCCCATAAACTTTGAGAAAATCTCAAGAAGAAGAAGGAACTTTCGGCGAAGAAAGATAATTCTTTTTCAAGGCAAAAAAGAATATACAGACGAAATCGTCTTAATATAATCAGAAATACTTACTTCTTTCATTGATCATTGATCTATAAGACAAAATTGTCTTTCACAAAAGAGATTATGAACATCTCATTATAAAGTGGGGAGAATTATTCAATTCTCTTAGGATCGCAGATTCATAAAGACAAAGATTTTCATCAAAAAAGAGATTGAAATATCTCCTATAAATTAAGAACTTTGTTCTTAGAATCTTGAGACAAAGTCTCTTATCAGAAAGAAGATAATCTTCAGAGCGCAAACTTAACCTAAGAGAAGACTTAGCGCTCCTAATTTAAAAGTGCCTTAGTGCTCTTCATCTAGCGCAAAGCGCTACAGCACAATAGCATTTTAAACGCAGCGCACTGCGCTTATTGGCTAGCGCTCAGCACTAACCGCGCCACGTGCTCCTCACGTGCGCGCTGCATTACTAAAAGCGCTTTGCACTTATTATATGGCATTAGCGTCGAGCGCTTCAACGCTTCAATTATAGCGCACCATCGCTCTACATCTAGCGCAAAACGCTAAGCGCATCCGCGCTCTTCATTTAGCGCAAAGCGCTGAGCGCATCAGCGCTTCACATCTAGCGCAAAGCGCTAAACGCATTAGTGCTTTAACTAGAGCGCACTGCGCTCGTCGACTGGCGCTAGTGCCAAGCGTGCCACATGCTTTTATGTGTGCTTGGGCAGAACATAAATTGTTCTTTGAACAAGCCTCAGAACTATGATGAATACTCAGCATTCAGTAAAAGACAAACATTGTCAGAAGCTAAATCAATGCTCAGCATTGTTAAATGGACCGAGCTCAAACAAATGTTTAACAACCCAAAATAAATGTCAAAACATTTTAACTTGATTGGACTTAGCCCAAGATTGGCCATAAGTCTTCAAATTCAGCTTAATTGAACCCACATGCTCATAAATCACAGATCTTAGTCCCAATTGGACTATAAATCTCCCAACCAACATTGGTTCAAGAGTACATCTCTGAACTCCTCTGATATTTATCATTGTAATCCTTCAACGTCTTCAGAGAGGTGGCGGGTCTCGACAGCCATACATTTCACAGACTATGATGTCTTTAAACTGGACTGTGGGGTCCATAAACTCACGGACTATGATGTCCTTAACCTCGACCGTGATGTCTTAAAACTAACATTGGAAGGTGGGGTCCTTAAACTCACGGACTATGATGTCATTAACCTCGACCGTGATGTCTTAAAACTAACATTGGACTGTGGGGTCTTTAAACCCACGGACTATGATGTCCTTAATCTTGACTGTGAGGTCTTTAAACTCACGGACTATGATGTCCTTAACCTCGACCGTGATATCTTAAAACTAATATTGGACTGTGAGGTCCTTAAACTCATGGACTATGATTTCCTTAACCTCGACCGCGATGTCTTAAAACTAACAATGGACCGTAATGTCCTTAAACTAACTATCGACCGCAATGTCATTAAACTAAACAGCAGAGCCCAATTGCTCTCTTGTCGAATCTAAACGATCCCGTTAAGTTAATCTTAGTCTAGAATTAGACTAACGTGTCCTTAACAAACGTTTAAGTTGATCTTAGCCTCAAATAAGGCTAATGTATCCTTAAACATAACCCCCCAAACCCAAATCTAAGAAAGATACGGATTTGGACTAATCCACATCCTACGGGCGACAACACAAATTAGTCTCCGTATACAATCCACGGGCAACCAAACACAAAATAAACACCCACGACACGAAGTGACCATATGGAGAAGGAGAAAGTTATTACCGCGATGCAGTAGCGTAATTAACTGCAGGGGCTTGCGCCTGCAGGGAAGAGCGTCCCCACAATCAAAAACCCCTCAAACGAGGGGGAATCTGACGAAGTCTGCTACATTGGCCGCATCCGTTTAAACCTCCGATACATGGTGCCATAAATCAACTTGGCATCTTCGGAGAGGTGGACGGATAGCACCAATTAGCATCCGCCCCCAGATTCAAGCAAGACGTCCAGTCTTTTCGGTTTCCGGCGGTGAACAGATTCTGGCACGCCCGGTGGGACCTTTTCCTCTTTCCACTCCACACTTCGTGTGTCGTGTTCGCGAACCAATCGCGGTTTGCTAATGGTTGCCCATGGATTTCGAGGTACTAAGATTTGGCGTTTTGCTTGGTGAAGAAAGCAAAGGATCAATGGTGTTCACCTGCTCAAAGTGTTCCGCATGCAGCTACAACCCACGTCCTGCCTTAACTGGGGGCATAACCTACGGGCCCCAAGCGGCTTCCCTGTTCATGATGCCCATGGAACAGGTCACTCAAGCCACCACAGGGTTGTTTTTCGGGACCATGCTCCCGCCAACGAGCTTCACCGCTCCTGTGCTGACACCGGAAGCTCCCAAGAAGTCGGTCTTTGATCGGCTTACACCTACTGCGGCCCCTCTCAACGGGTCATCCAGCACCAGCTCCTCGGTCTTCTCCAGATTGGGCCAAAGTTCAGGTGGGTCCATGATGAAGCCTGCAACTCAAGAAAAGGTTATTCCGAAAAGAGTGACCAACCCTGCTCCAGAAGTCATCAAGGCGACTTCTCCTACCAAAGGGTTAGTTTTTACAAGACTGACTGTTCCGGCTCCCGCTACGGCTCCTGTCCCTGCTCAGAAGTCTGTTTTCAACCGATTGGATACCGCTTCTCAACGGACATCAGTCTTCAACAGGCTGACGCCAGCAACAACCCCTCACCTGGAAAGGGGGCAAGACAAAGCTATTCCCATCGCTGAACCAACACCAACAGCTCGACACGTTCGACGTCGCCACTGGCGCCGAGTAAGGAAGGCCGGGGGCAACTCCCCTTCTGAGCTAACTCCACCAGCCCCAACGGCGGAAATTAATGCTGCTATTCCAACCGGGAACAGTTTTGAGCGGCTGAATGAGGTGCGTCGGAATTCTCTACCGCCGTACTGAAAAGATCTCCTCCTCCGGTAGAGAATGTTGCGGAAGCAAAGCCAGAACAGTCCCCTCAGCAGCTGTCCTCCAAGATCTATGAAGTCTGGCAGCAGGTCCGGAACTCAGTGGTTAATCAAGATTACCCTCGCCGACAGAAAAGGGCGAAGGTTCAATAAGAAGAAAGCCATCCTGGCAAGCCACGAAAAACTATCTGGGTGCCCACTGCGACGGCCCCATCAACTTTGACTGCTTATAAGAAGAGGAGGCCAGAGAAAGCCCCTGTAAACATGGCAGACCACAAAAACATCGAGCCTAAATGCCCTAAGTCTGGGGGCATGGTGGTGCATACCATCTACATGGCAGCCGGGAAGGAGGATAGTCGCGCTTCTACGGGACACCGACCACTCACCCGATCCATCACAAGAGCTCAGGAACAGCAACGGCAGAAGCTTCAGGAGATGCTGACTGCCATGGCCGCACTCACCGGGCCAAAAGAAAGCCCGGAGGCGTCATCGGAACAGCGTCACGAACACGAGACTGATACTGAATTCCTTCAGAGAATGCTCGAAAAGAAGGACAAGGAGGCTGTGAAACAGGCGGCCAATATAAAGCAAATGGCTTTTCTGTTCCAAGATATGGTGGGTATGATGATCCAGCAGGATCCTCCAGCTGAAGATCCTCCGATTATCCTCGAAGACGACAGAGGAGAAATATCAAATCCACCTCCGGCTCTTTCAACAGCCAAAGAGGAAACTATCTCCAAGGCCGCCCTGGATGATTATATTACTCAACAAATAAGAGTTCACCAGGCAAATGAAGTGGCGGGCCAAGTCGTCAAAACTGGACGACCGTATCCAGGCTGGTACGATCAGATAAAGTACCCACCGGGCTACACAATCCTTAAATTCCACGTATACAACTATACAAGGGGACAGTCAATCCACACCAGCACGTTGTCCAGTTCAGAGCTCTGTGCCGCAACACCGGGGGCGATGATAAGCTTTTGCTCTGCCAATTCGTCGGCAGCTTATCGGAGACAGCGTTTGAGTGGTACTCCGAACTTCCAAATGACTCCGTCAAAAATTTCGCAGAGATGGAGTTGTTATTCACCCAGCGATTTGCAAGTGCCAGTGAACGCACCCCAATAACGGCATTGATCAATGCCAGGATGAAGCCGGGCGAAACTTGGGTTCAATACGCAATCCGATGGCGAAATCTGTGGTCAAAGTGCGAACAACGCATCGAGGAAGCACCAGCAGTGGGCATGTTCGTGGGTACCCTAGACCCTCATGCAACTATTTCACAGTTCATGATATTCTTCAAACCAACCAAGTTCCAGGCTTTAATCGACAAACTAGCCCAGATGGACCAAATGGGTCACAGACCGCCTCCTCCAACGCCGGACTCCCGCAACGAAAAGGGCAAAGGGAAAGCAACCTTTGTCACCAAAGCTCGACAACAACCGAGTGGCCCGAAAGCGGTTGTTCGCCAAAGCAACAGGCGGCAATCCCTCGATGAGAAGCTGAGACGTCCTTACTCATTTCTCCAAGATAAAACAAGGAGACTGTTCGAATTAGCAATACGCAATGGGCTCATTACTCTACCAGAGTCAAGACACCCACTGCAACCGAACGACGTCAACGATCCCAATTATTGCCCCTACTATCGAGTATTGGGCCATCCACTCAAAGATTGCTACGTCTTCAAAAATTGGGTTGAAGACCAATACCAGTAAGGCAAATTCGCGTTGTCTGAAAATTGGAAGGTGAACCCGCCACAACCACATGCTCCAAAAAAGATGGACATGCCGGGGGCATCGTGCTCATTCATACAGAAAGCCCCGTGGACCGAAAAGTCCATAAACTAGAAAATCGCCTCAAATACGGCAATGGCGGACCGCAATGTCCTAAAACATGCAAAGGACCGAAATGTCTCTAAACTAACAACGAACCGCAATGTCCTAAAACTTGCAAAGGACCGAAATGTCCCTAAACTAACAACGGACCGCAATGTCCTAAAACTTGCAAACGACCGACATGTCGTTAAACCACTACCAACCCGCAGCATCCTCAGGTTGACGTGGTAAAAAACGGTATGTCAATAAGCAAAATGGGCACAGATGAAAACCCTAAAAGGCTCCGTGAGTAAAAACAGCAGGGCTACCGGCGAGTCTTGTGAAAACCTGAAAGGACGCAATCTCGTTAGAATTATAAAAAAAAGAGAGAAAAACAAAAAAAGGACAACGGTATGTCCATAAGCAAAGTGGGCACGGATGAAAACCCGAAAGGGCTCCGTGAGTAAAAATAGCAGGGCTACCGGTGAGTGTTTATGAAAACCCGAAAGGGCGCAACCTCATTAAAATACACTTGCAAGGTCCTCTCGACCTTGTAAGGAGAAATCACCCGCGTGAGATCCTTACGACTCACAAGGGAGCAACACACTTAGGGATCCCCACGATTCCTAAGGAGAAACTATACTTGCGAGATCCTCACGACTCGTAAGGAGAATCCTCTTATGAGACCCTCACGGCTCATAAGATTTGAAAGTCTTAAGCTACAAGGATCTGAACCTGTTCTTAAGCAACCCCCACAACCTCTACTACTTCCCTACAAGCGGCTTAATGCTGACCCTTGTATACAATCAATGAGCGCGAATAAACATTTCCCTAACAAAGTCTCATCCGTGACTAGGGATATGTCTACACGGTGAACAACCCTTGTAAGTCCTCTCGACTTATAAGGAGAAGACACTTTTGTAAGATCCTTACGACTAATAAGAGAACATACACTTAGGAGTCCTCATGATTCCTAAGGAGAAATTACACCCACGAGATCCTCACGACTCGCAGGGAGAAATACCTTTGTGAGACCCTTACGGCTCATGAAGTCAAAAGCCTTAATCGACGGGATCCTAACCCTGTTCGCTAAGCCACTTTTGTTCGATATCGACAGAAGGCAAATGATGATTCGCTCCTGGAAAAATTCCAGTTGTAGCGATACTGATGCTGAAATTGGAACCAAATTCCAAGTTCCACACTCACGATAAAAAAATCAGCGAGCCAAAAATGCATATGAAATAGCCGAAATGATGGGGCAACTTGCAACAAAATCAGCAAGTAAAAATGTATGCATACAAAATAGCCAAAATGATTGGGCAATTCGCAATAAAAAGCAGCGAGTAAAAATGAAATAAATAGCCGAAATGATTGGGCAACTCGCAATCAAAAGCAGCGAGTAAAAATGAAATAAATAGCCGAAATGATTGGGCACCGCGAAAGATAGCCGAAATGATTGGGCAATCGCGACCTTCACGATATTAAAGCTGAAATGATAGAGTATCGCGGAAAGAAAAATGAAATGAAAGAATGAAACTTTTTGTCCTGGAGGTGAGATCACATCAATCCCTGTATACAATCCAGGGGCACAAACAAAAAAGGAATCATACCTTCCCACCAGGCTCCATCAGGAGGCGAAGACAAATCTTGACGGTTCATAAGACAACCTAAAGACAATCTCGACATTCGTTGCAATATTGAAAACACAGTGTCAACAAACGAAGTGAAGGAAGATCCCTAGCTTCAGGGTCTCGACGTCAACATCGACAACTTAGAGATCAACACCAGAGTTTCTCTTCCCTCCAACCAGGATGCAGATGCGACGTCAACAAACGACCCCAAGGTCAAAACAACGGAACCATGGCAAAGTCCTCTAGTTCCAAATCTCGACGGCTCACAGACAGCCTAGAGATCACCAACGGCGTATCTCCTCACTCCAACCAGATGCAGACGTGATACCAACAACCGACCTCAGAGTCGCAACGAAGCGGAGCCATGGAGAAGTCCCTAGTTCCAAGCCTTAACGGCAACATCTACAGCCTAAAAATCAGCAACGGTGATCCTCCTCATTCCAACAGGATTCGGGCGTAGCATCACCAAATGGAGCCAAGGTAAAGTCCTTAGTTCCAAGACTCTATGGTCCACAGACAACGTAGAGTCAACCAATGACCTCCTTGCCGGATCAACGCTCCATCTCGGAAACAAGTCAACCAACCTCCAGAGAAATCAGTGTCCTTGGCAACTTCCTCGATTCAGGAAAATCGGCGTCCTTGACGAGAGCACCTTGATTCGCGTCGACCCGCAGAGAAATCAGCGTCTTTGCAGGAATACATCGATTCGTCTTAACCCCAAGAAAATCAGTGTCCTTGACAACTTCCCCGATTCAGGGAAATCAGCGTCCTTGACGAGAGCACCTTGATTCGCGTCGACCCGTGGAGAAATCAGTGTCTTTGCAGGAATATATCAATTCGTCTCAACCCCAGGGAAATCAGTGTCCTTGGCAACTTCCTCGATTCAGGAAAATCAGCATCCTTGACGAGAGCACCTTGATTCACGTCGACCCGCAGAGAAATCAGCGTCTTTGCAGGAATACATCGATTCGTCTCAACCCCAGGGAAATCAGTGTCCTTGGCAACTACCTCTATTCAGGGAAATCAGCGTCCTTGACGAGAGCCCTTCGATTCGCGTCGAACCACGGAGAAATCAGCGTATTTGCAGGAACACCTCGACTCGTCTCAACCCCAGGGAAATCAGTGTCCTTGGTAACTTCCTCTATTCAGGGAAATCAGTGTCCTTGATGAGAGCCCTTCGATTCGCGTCGACTCGCAGAGAAATCAGCGTCTTTGCAGGAACACCTCGACTCGTCTCAACCCCAGGGAAATTAGTGTCCTTGGCAACTTCCTCAATTCAGGGAAATCAGCGTCCTTGATGAGAGCACCTTGATTCGCATCGACTCGCAGAGAAATCGGTGTCTTTGCAGGAACACCTCGACTCGTCTTAACCCCAGGGAAATTAGCGTCCTTGGCAACTTCCTCGATTCAGGGAAATCAGCGTCCTTGATTAGAGCATCTTGATTCGCGTCGACCCGCAGAGAAATCGGCGTCTTTGCAGGAATACCTCGATTCGTTTCAACTCCGAGGAAATCAGCGTCATTGACGAGAACATCTCGATTCGCGCCGGCCCGCAGAGAAATCAGTGTCTCTGCGGGACTACACAACATCAAGCAAAGCGGAGCGACGGAAACTCCCAGTTCCACGACTCGGCGATGCATAAATGACCGAGAGTCAAATCCTGACTCCGTGAAATGTGGATAGGGACAACTTCACCCATCACTTGCGGGTCCTCACAACTCGTAAGGCAGTAAATTCTTTTCTGAGATCCTTACGACTTTCAAGAGAAAACGCACTTAGGAATCCTCACGATTCCTAAGGAGAAAATACACCTGCAAGATCCTCACGACTCGTAGGGAGAAAATTTTTATGAGACCCTCACGGCTCATAAAATTGAAAAGCCTTAGGAAGCAGATCTTAACCTGATTCCCAAGCCATCGCTGTCCTGCAAGGATATCAAAGTAGATTATCCATAAAATGTACTTACTAAAAGGGACACACCATCACAAAGCAAAATATGCTTTTTATTCATGAATCCAAATGAGTACAAAGTACAATTTATGAAAGAACCAAAAATACTCTTATTCAGGAGTATGTACAAAAGAAGAATAAAAAATATACAGTTCTTCAAGTTGGCGGATGATACAAAAGGTTCATCAGTTCATCATTCCTTTCTTGGGTCTCAGCTTCAAAATTGGATATGGTTGCGAGGCGGGTCTCCGCTTCCGACTGTGGGGCCTAGTACAAGGCAAGCCGGCCTTCGAGTTCATGCTCAGTAGCTTTATGAGCATCAACCATCGTCTGGGTAAAGATAATAGCTTTATCAACAGCCACCGCGTCAATGATTACAGCTTAAAGCTCTTGCCAAAGTTTATACGCGCGGGTGGTCTTAGATGTAAGTTCGGCTTGAAGCTCCCCTAGCGCGGTTGAAGCCAGCTTCCTCTCTGAGAACTTTCGGTGGAGCCTCTTTTCACAGGAAAGCATATTAGCGGCGTACCACTTAATAAACTCCTGCAAACTTGCCTTCGCAACCACCACCTCCGAAGGAAGGCATGCACATTCAAGACCATGCAAGCAAGCCTCCACTCAACTACAGAATTCGACCCAAACTTGCACAAATGCCTCACTGTGATAAGTAGCAAGAAAAAGGAGAGAACCGTTGGCTTCAGCGGCAAATTCTTCGACTGTGAACAAGTTACCAACACGAAGGTCTTCGATTAACTCTAACAAAGAATGAATGCTTGACTTGGCCATTCGTTCGGATGCACGCAGCGCATAAGGGCCAGACGGCATGAGAATGCGAGTCTCCAACGCGGTAAAAGTAGGTAGAGCTGTTAAAGATTGATAAATGATCAGCGGAGGTTGCAAACAGAGGACAGATGCAAAGGCGTTGACACTTTACTTACCCACGTTTACACGAGAAGAGTCTGGAAGATCTCCGGGCCCATCGAGGACATCAACCTCATCATCAGCCTCCAGAACTACAGAAGACATGAACATGGTTACATAAAGAAGTAACAATATCGAGAAAGGAGCGAACAATGCTAACCTTGTCCGGAAGATAGAATGAGGCGCTGAGGGGATATCTCCCGTGGAGCGGCCAGTTCTAGCAGACGCTGGAAAGACTTCCGGGAAGACAGACGAGCGATGGACGCCGCCAATTCCCGTAGCTCTGAAAGGACAGAAAAGTTCAAATAATGAAGAGATCGTTAAAATAAAAGATGGAACAATACCTTCGATGCTCCTCCCACATTGGGTTGGAGGGATAGCAGCTTCGGCGGCCTCCTCCGTGCCCCCAGACACATCATCGGGGAGGTGAGCCGGTATAGTAACTTCCAGTGGAGGAGCAGTGACCATCGCTACGGGCTCCAATGGAAGGATGGTAGCTTGATTACCTGTCTCGCAGTCTCCAGGCTGTCCCCAGGGATATCCATTGAACCCACGGTCAATGAAGATGCCCCTTCCGGAGGAGCAATCACCTGGGCAGCAGGAATCACCAAGGGAAGCTCCATCGCAGGAGGGACAGTTTCATCAGCCCCCTCCACACTGAGCAGTGTTTCACTAGGGGTATCGGCAGGCTCTACGGTCAGTAAACCCGTGGGAACCTCCCCCATCGCCGAAGTCTCTGCATAGTTCACACAAGGATAAGAATACATATATGCAAGTGCAGACGGTATAAAGTATTACAAAGAAATACCGGAACATACCGATGCGCAAGGAAGCTTTTTGTATGGCTTGCTCAAGCCGACACTCCTTCTCAAGGAGGTGTGCTCATCGAGGTTCAAGGGTAGACTCGTGGCCGCCAGTCCACAATGAAAGCGTATCCGCAGCGTCCTCCGAAGCAGCCTGCTTAAGAGCCCTTTCGCCCCATTCCTCCAAAGGGCTGATGAATTGTCGCCGGATCCACGAAGGGTCTTCATATAAAATGACGGCTGGGTAGGGCTTTTTCGGAATTCTTACGTTCTTTGACTCATCTTGAGAACGTATTATAGCCTCAGCCAGTTGTGCATCTTCCTCGGCAGATGAACCAGGAAAAAGAAGACTGTCGTCTGGCGAACTAGCAGCGGTCTTCTTCCCCATTTTGGCCCAGAGCTAATAGCTCTAGAAGATTGCTTCTTTCCCCTTATCGTCTGTTTTCTGGGCTGCTTCTCGGTTTTGACAGAGAGGGAAGACTTCTTCAGGACCTCCGCCAAGAAGACATTATCATCAGAACCAGGTTTTACCTCCAGAATAATTACGATATCCATCATCGGTCGTTCAAGTGAAGCCTCTGCTGGTAATGAGGCGCGAAGCCTTTCCTCCTCTTCAAAGGTTTTAAGCAAAGCAGCAATGGCTTCTTCTGTTGAGGCACCTGTTGAAACAGCAAGCGTCAGTCAAAGCATGATAAAGAAGAGTGAAATAAACAGCGGAGAGATAAGGGTAACGTATACCTGACTGCGCAAGGGCAGCCAGTTCTTTCTCAAGGGTGGCTGACTGTTTGAAAGCTTCAATGGCAACCTCTAAATCGGTATCATCAAGCATCCCGGATAAACTCTCGTTGGTCCCATATTCGCTCAAGCCTTCGCTGGACGGAGCAGGGGGCGTCGAGCCTAATATGGTGTCCAAAGAAAGTCTTGTTTCTTTTTCTTCTGAGGACGGGCGCCGGTGGCCGATAACACGAGTTTATGTTTGGTAGACGCCTTCGGACGACGAGTCCCAATTTCTTTTCCTACGTCCAACTCGGGAGATGCGGCAGCCACCTCTTTTTCAGGCACGCTGGATGGGGGCAACCCACGCGTAGGGCTTAACATGCGTGGATGCTCAACTACAGTAGCCTCTCTTAGGGGAGGATGAACAATGTTCCGTCGCTTCAGACAAACATTTCGATCACCAGCCGGCACTGCACCTTTGCGATCGAGCAACAATCGCTTCACTTCCCAGATAACAACACCCATTGAATGCTGATACCACGCCACGTACACATTAAGAGCCTTTGGGACGCAACTCGGTTCGCTGATAAAGAAGTTGGACCCTGTGTTCAAGCACATGAAATGATGCAGTGCGCTCCACATTCCCTCTTCCGTAGCAGCAGGTTCGGCCAAGAAGGCTTCAAGTGGGACGCCCTGATTGTAACTTATTTGTTGTGCGAAATGGTGCGGATTGTATCTCATGAATAACGCCGCATCATTTTTCCTAAACACTAAGAAACCCGTCCTGATGGAGTATAAATGAAGGATCTCCCGAGCTTTCAACACAGAAGACCCATCTTTAAATATGTCCTGCAATGGCAGCACCACCTTCCTCGACTCTTGGCCGACGGTCAGAACTTAATCAGTAAAGGACATGCCAGCCCCAACCGTGCGCGGACGAAGAAGCAAGCCTCTAGCTTCCCATTGCGTCAGAGTCACAATAGAAGCGCCAACCAGTCGCATGATCCGAGGGAACCTACACCTGTCATAAAAACCCGGCCTCTTGTGGATGCCAAAGACACCTAGCACGTGTAACTTAAGCCATGATGTGAAATAATGCATCGGGAAGTTTACCGACTGCACCCCTGGCTCAGTGGTATCGGCCGCCAAGCTGAGGTCGTGATACATATGGGCTAACCCAGCAATCCCCACAGCCACTTGTATCCCAGCAACCATCCGATGCGCAGGATAGAAGACGAACGGCCTCATACAGCGAGGGTGCATAGGAAGCGCGAACCAACTCAGCCACAGCCCGAGGAACCCTAAAACGAATGCTTCTTCGTCGATCCCAGGAGCCGTCAGTTCTGCAAGAGGGATGACCGGGGTATCAGGTAGATAGAAGCACTTCTGATCCGCCTTCACCGCTGGCAGATTTCCTAAACCCAGGCCGAAGGGGTCGTCAAGAATGGCGGATTTCTCGACTTCTTCCTTCAATATTTCTGGGCGAAGAAAATCAGCGATAAAAGCCATAAAACTAACTCCACGACCTTCGGATGCAATAGAGAGGTTCTCGTACATATTCAACACCTTTATTAAGCTCAAAAATTTGTGCTGAATAGCATTCTCGGGAGTAAGACCTATTACCACTAATTTGGTAGCGAAAACATACTCATCCGGAGGAAGCAATTCCTCATAATGTTCCCCCCTAACGGGTAAGCCCGAGACCTCTGCAAACTCCTCCAAAGAAATGGAGACTTCTCGATCTGATAGAAGGAAGGTGTGGGTTGGGATGTTCCACTGTTCCAGAAATGCCCTGACCCACTATGTGGGGGGTGTAGAATATTGAAACAAAGAAGTATAAACGGCGGGATACAATCTGAGCTTCATAAACTGTGGCTTCCTTGCCGATAGAATATACCGGGCCCACTGCAAATACCCGGCTGGGTGACGGGGAGTTAGTCCTACGTTGTACGGCTGTCCCCAGGGGCATGACTCGCCCTGACATATGCGTCGTCCTAGGATGTCCAAAGCCACTGGTGGCTGCACGGGTATTGCGGCAATAGAAGGCCGAAGGAGACCTTCTGAAGTCCAGTCGACCTCCTCCACAGCAAAATTTATCGGAGGCGCATTTGCATAAGCAATCGCTGAAATAGGCTCCGAGGGTGTCGCACAGGAAAAGCTTCGCCGGCCCATGATAATCTGATCTTACCATTTATCCCATAGATGAAGACTCTTATGCTCCAGGTTATGGTCTTTTATCAGCGCGAAAACCTCTCGATCAACGGGTGCTTCAGGAAATCCACCTTCTGAATGAATGAATGGGAAGGAGGTGTCGGAAGACATAATGCTTGCGCAGAAAAGAACGAACTTTTCAGCCACCAATGCTATAAATTAAATTCTGTTACAAGGTACTATAAATCCGTACCGCACTGCAATGCAGTTAAAGGGGACCAAAGAGGACCCACAAAATCTAGATGACAGTTCATCATTGGATGAGGCTGACATTAAATGAAGAAATCCTCAAGAGATTCTCATTAAATAAGAAATCTCTCGGGCAAAAGAGTAAAACTCCCATTGAGAGTAGCGCTCTTCACTAGACAGACATCTGTCAAAGTCTAATGATGAAGGAATAAAATTCTTCAAAAAGAGCCTTGCTCTGGAAAGATGATAGAATAATCTACCAAAAATAAAATTTCAATTTGAGCTTCAAGACCCATGAACAAACTCTTAAGATTTCTTCAATATGATCTGAAAGGAGCAAGGCTCCATTAATGGATTAAGAAGTCATAAGCAAGATCCTTTTAGATCTATGATTCTAAGAGAGCAAAGCTCTACTAATAAAACCCTAAAAAGGATTTTCTTTAGATCAAAGATCTATGAAGAGCAAAGCTCTGTTAATGGGTAAAACCCTAAGAGATGTCTCAAAAAGATTTGATCTTTTGCCTAATCTGATAAAGTTATGTCCTTCAAAATTCTTAAGAAGGGGAGCTGCGCTCTGAAGAAGAAAATCAATTTTTTAAGAAGGATTGAAGATAAACAGAAGTCATCTCAAGGACCAAGGGTCCTATTTATAGGCAGTAAACGCCGTTTCAGTTCCTTGGGTGATCCAAGGGTCGAGATGTTGCCACCGCCGCACCCACGTGTGGGCTCCGTGAGTGCAACGGTGGGGTGGGCATTTGTTTCCCCAATTAGAGAAAAGCTCTGCTCAAAATCCAAAATTTGAATTAAAGCGGCGCTTTTATAAAGGCGCTTCGCTACACCTAGCGCACCCCGTGCAAAGCACATAGGCGCTAGCTCTGGATGCGCTGCGCTCCAAATAGCGCACCACGTGCAAAGCACGTGTGCGCTAGCAATAAGAGCGCTGCGCTCCAATTAGCGCACCATGGGCAAAGCGCACCATGGGCAGAGCGCATAAGTGCTAGCGTTGGAACTCAATGTTCCTCACCGTTGGATCAAATATCCAACTCATATAATTAAATCATCGGTTAATAAGAATAAAATTCTGTTGAATCTTTCCAAACAGAAAAGATTGTGCCTTGAATTTGGAACACCGTTGGATCAATGATCTAATGGTGATTAAAAATCACTAAAATACAGAACAAATTCTGTAAAGAAGGAAAGATTTCTCAATCTTGTTAAAATAAGAAGATTATCTTCTATAAATCAGAAGCCCTTGGATCAAGGATCCAACGATGGGGAAATTCCCAAATCAATGGGAGAATAAATCTCTTTAACTGATTCAACAAATCAGCCTCCCCTATATAAAGGACCCAAGACTCCAAGTCTGATATAAAGGAACCCCCCCACCACCATAATCTTTGAGAAAATCTCAAGAAGAAGAAGGAACTTTCGGCGAAGAAAGATAATTCTTTTTTAAGGTAAAAAAGAATATACAGACGAAATCGTCTTAATATAATCAGAAGTACTTATTTCTTTCATTGATCATAGATCTATAAGACAAAGCTGTCTTTCACAAAATAGATTATGAACATCTCATTATAAAGGGGGGAGAATTATTCAATTCTCTTAGGATCGCAGATTCATAAAGGCAAAGCTTTTCATCAAAAAAGAGATTGAAATATCTCCTATAAATTAAGAACTTTGTTCTTAGAATCTTGAGACAAAGTCTCTTATCAGAAAGAAGAAAATTTTCAGAGCGCAAAGCTAACCTAAGAGAAGCCTTAGCGCTCCTGATTTAAAAGTGCCTTAGTGCTCTTCATCTAGCGCAAAGCGCTGCAGCACAATAGCATTTTAAACTCAGCGCACTGCGCTTATTGGCTAGCGCTAAGCGCGCCACGTGCTCCTCACGTGCGCGTTGCATTACTAAAAGAGCTTTGCACTTATTATATGTCATTAGTGCCGAGCACTTCAACACTTTAGTTATAGCGCACCAGCGCTCTACATCTAGCGCAAAACGCTAAGCGCATCCGCGGCGCTGAGCGCATCAGCGCTTCACATCTGGCGCAAAGCGCTAAACGCATTAGCACTTTAACCAGAGCGCACTGCGCTCATCGACTTGCGCTAGTGCCAAGCGCGCCACATGCTTTTATGTGCGCTTGGGCAGAACATAAATTGTTCTTTGAATAAGCCCCAGAACTATGATGAATGCACAGTATTCAGTAAAATACAAATATTGTCAGAAGCTAAATCAATGCTCAGCGTTGTTAAAAGGGCCGAGCTCAAACAAATGTTTAACAGCCCACAATAAATGTCAAAACATTTTAACTTGATTGGACTTAACCCAGGATTGGCCATAAGTCCTCAAATTCAGCTTAATTGAGCCCACATGCTCATAAATCACAGATCTTAGTCCCAATTGGACTATAAATCTCCCAACCAACATTGGTTCAAGGGTACATCTCTGAACTCCTCTGATATTTGTCGTTGTAATCCTTCAACGTCTTCAGAGAGCTGACGGGTCCCAACAGCCATACATTTCATAGACTATGATATCTTTAAAGTGGACTGTGTGGTCCTTAAACTCATGGACTATGATGTCCTTAACCTCGACCGTGATGTCTTAAAACTAACATTGGACTGTGGGGTCCTTAAACCCACGGACTATGATGTCCTTAACCTTGACTGTGAGGTCTTTAAACTCAAGGACTATGATGTCCTTAACCTCGACAGTGATGTTTTAAAACTAATATTGGACTGTGAGGTCCTTAAACTCATGGACTATGATATCCTTAACCTCGATTGTGATGTCTTAAAACTAACAATGGACCGTAATGTCCTTAAACTAACTATCGACGCAATGTCACTAACTAAACAACAGGACCCAATTGCTCTCTTGTCGGATCTACACGATCTCGTTAAGTTGATCATAGTCTAGAATTAGACTAATTTGTCCTTAACAAACGTTTAAGTTGATCTTAGCCTCAAATAAGGCTAACGTATCCTTAAACACAACCCCTCCAAACCCAAATCGATGAAAGATACGGATTTGGACTAATTCACGTCCTACGGGCGACAACACAAATTAGTCTCCATATACAATCCACGGGCAACCAAACACAAAACAAACACCCACGACACGAAGTGACCACCTGGAGAAGGAGAAAGTTGTTACCGCGATGCGGTAGCGTAATTCACTGCAGCGGCTTGCGCCTGCAGGGAAGAGCGTCCCCACAATCAAAAACCCCTCAAACGAGGGGGAATCTGACGAAGTCTGCTACATCGGCCGCATTCGTTTAAACCTCCGATACATGGTGCCATAAATCAACTTGGCATCTTCGGAGAGGTGGACGGATATCACCAATTAGCATCAATTTTTTAAGAAGGATTGAAGATAAACAGAAGTCATCTCAAGGGCCAAGGGTCCTATTTATAGGCACTAAGCATCGTTTCAGTTCCTTGGGTGATCCAAGAGTCGAGATGTTGCCGCCACCGCACCCACGTGTGGGCCCCGTGAGCGCAACGGTGGGGGGCATTTGTTTCCGCAATTAGAGCAAAGCTCTGTTCAGAATCCAAAATTTGAATTAAAGCGGCGCTTTTATAAAGACGCTTCGCTACAACTAGCGCACCTTGTGCAAAGCACATAGGCGCTAGCTCTGGGTGCGCTGCGCTCCAAGTAGCGCACCACGTGCAAAGCACGTGTGCGCTAGCAATAAGAGTGCTGCGCTCCAATTAGCGCACCATGGGCAGAGCACATAAGCGCTAGCGCTGGAACTAAATGTTCCTCACCGTTGGATCAAATATCTAACGGATATGATTAAATCATCGGTTAATAAGAATAAAATTCTGTTGAATCTTTCCAAACAGAAAAGATTTTGCCTTGAATTTGGAACACCGTTGGATCAATGATCCAATGGTGATTAAAAATCACTAAAATACAGAACAAATTCTGAAAAGAAGGAAAGATTTCTCAATCTTGTTAAAACAAAAAGATTATCTTCTGTAAATCAGAAGCCCTTGGATCAAGGATCCAACGGTGGGGAAATTCCCAAATCAATGGGAGAATAAATCTCTTTAACTGATTTAACAAATCAGCCTCCCCTATATAAAGGACCCAAGACTCCAAGTCTGATATAGAGGAACCCTCTGCAAACTTTGAGAAAAACTCAAAAGAAAAAGAAAGGTAAAGAATTGATTCTTGAAAAACAGAGGTGAAAACATCTCGTAAAAAGAAGAAATGTCTTCTAAAAGATCTTAGATCTATAAAAAAGACCAAGGTCTTTGAGTAAAAAGAAAAGATCATAAAAAAAGAAGTATTTATACTTCACAGATCTTCTGATCCATAAAGACAGAGCCTTTTATAAGAATAAGAACTTAGTTCTTGAATCTTGAGGCAAAGCCTCTTTTAAGAAGAACATAAACTTGTTCTTTAATCTTAAATTGATCAAAATGTGCTTTGCACTATTGGACAATACTTTGCACTCATGGACTGTGCCCTTGCGCTCCTTGGACTGGTGCTTAGCGCCATAACATGCCACGTGTCAACCATAGACATGATCTGCGCTTTGCGCTCCTAAAAACGGCGCACTGCGCTCTTGGGTTGGCGCTCAGCGCCAAGCACGCCACGTGTTACTCACTAGCACACCCATAAACTAGCGCAGCGTGCTCATAAATTAAAAATGCAGGGCGCTAACTAACTAGCACTTAGCGCTAAGCGACACGTGTCCTCCTTGTGTGCGCTAACCGACAGAAGCGCAATGCACTCTTTGACTGGCGCAAAGCACCTAGTGCGCCACGTGGCGCGCTGTCAGAACATACTTTGTTCTGATAAATGCTGTGCATTTAATTCCAGACGAAATGTCAAAACCCAATGCTTGGCATTATTAAAAGGGCAAAGCCCAAACAAAGGCCTAACAGGCAGAACAAAAATGAAATGTTCTTTAACTGGACTTAGCCCAATTCTGGACATAAGTCCCCAATTTAAATTGAACTGAGCACACCTTCTCTTCCAATCAATTTACACCTAGTTCGAGGGTACATCTCTTCACTCCTCTGATATCTATCGTTGTAATCCTTCAATGTCGTCAGAGAGGTGACGGGTCTCGACAACAACACATTGCTACGGACTGTGGGGTCCTTAAACTCATGGGCTATGATGTCCTTAACCTTGACCGTGATGTCTTAAAACTAATATCGAACTATGGAGTCCTTAAATTCATAGACTATGATGTCCTTAACCTCGACCGTGATGTCTTAAAACTAACGCCGGACTGTGAGGTCCTTAAACTCACGGACTATGATGTCCTTAACCTCGACCGTGATGTCTTAAAACTAACAATAGACCGTAATGTTCTTAAACTAATTATCGACCGCAATGTCATTAAACTAAACAATAGAGCCCAATTACTCTCTTGTCGGATCTAAACGATTCCGTTAAGTTGATCTTAGTCTAAAATTAGACTAACGTGTCCTTAACATACGTTTAAGTTGATCTTAGCCTCAAATAAGGCTAACGCATCCTTAAACACAACCCCCCCAAACCCAAATCTAAGAAAGATACGGATTTGGACTAATCCATGTCCTACGGGCGACAACATAACTTAGTCTCCGTATACAATCCACGGGCAACCGAACACAAAACAAACACCCACGATAAGAAGTGACCATCTGGAGAAGAAGAAAGTTATTACCGCGATGTGGTAGCGTAATTAACTGCAGGGGCTTGCGCCTGCAGGGAAGAGCATCCCCACAATCAAAAAACCCCTCAAACGAGGGGGAATCTGATGAAATCTGCTACATCGGCCACATCCGTTTAAACCTTCGATACATGGTACCATAAATCAACTTGGCATCTTTGGAGAGGTGGATGGATAGCACCAATTAGCATCTGCCCCGAATTTCAGGCAAGACGGACCTGCGTGGTCGCGTCTCTGTGTTCGGCGGGGAACAACTATGTGTTACTTCTCTATTGCATAGATATGCATTAATCTAGGATAGTCATACAGCCTTATTGGCCTTCGTCAAGGGCGAGTACGGGTGGGTTTAGATTAATCAGAACAATGACGGGTAGAACTTGACTTGCGACTTATGATTTATTGGCCTTCGTCAAGGTCATAAGACGCTTGGGGCAAAAACCATATCGGGAGTTTCAGACATACGGGAAACATGCCAGGCATGCGCATACCTTCTGAAGTGTGGTGACTTGAGTGGATTCCGCCAAGTTATCACATGATGATAGTTGGGTCCCGATTCCCACTAATGAATACGTATTACTCCTCGGGGGATTTTTCACTTAAATGATCCCGACTAGTTCTCCTTTTAGGGTTTGAAGGAGAATTCGAGGAAACAGTGGGATCCATCCTAATCAGATAAAGTGATAATCAATCTGATCTTGATAGAGTGTACGCTAAGTGTTTTTTTCTCTCTCTGGTACAGCAACCCATGACTTACCTTAAAAACTCATGAACTAATTTGACCGAACTTTCTTACACCCTTAGGCTTTGGTTTGTCTTGATTCGCGACAAAGTCGTATATATCCCTACCACTCCTACTTTACCCTTTGCATTTATTCAGAACACGTCGTATCACTACGATAATCTATATTGCTTGGAACGGCCATCGTATTGTTACATACGAACTCGAAGAAGTTACTTCGGTCAAGAATGGTCAAGAAATTGAATAGGATTATTCGGTTTTCTCTTCTCTTTACTTTCTTTCAGGTTGCAAGAGCTCCTTGATTAGGAGAGTACACCTGTTACGCTTATTGGATAGTCTTCTTCCAAACCTTAAGCTGGTGCCGAAAGATAGGGAAGGAAAAAAACCAGTTAGCGTAGGAACGGTGTGCAGAAGGTAAGAAGTAGAGACATATAAAGGGACTGAAGTGAGGGCAAAGGAAATTGCGACTACTGTCATGAATCTGGATAATGGGAAAGGCATTACTAGGAATACATGACCATCCCCTATGAAACATTTTTCATGTTTCAGTATTTCTGTGTACATGTAAAAGAGAACTGTTTTCCCACTGACTCCAGGATATGTATTTACCATATTTGGATCTCACATCTGTACGGTGTTACAGATAATGAGTAGGAGAATATTAGGAAATGGGCAATTTGATCATCAATATCGGAATTCGTTGCAATTGGTGATATTGGATTAAATCGTCTGGTTTTTGCCTGACAGCAAATATTTAGTTTCGAATAACCGTTGTTATGCACCAGATTTTATAATGAAATATCTGTAGCTTTATTTTTATAAAGTAAGATATACATTTTGAAAAATATGTTGTAAACATTTACCTTTATCAGTTGAGGATAAGGTAAGGTACGTTGAATAACGGTGTAAGACATCCTTAACCAAAATACAGTTTTCAATTTACAAAATACAGAATTTGAGTTAGTATACTCTTGGGACTTATACATGAAAATGTATGTCGTCCAGTGTCCTTCGGGACAAGGGGTTGGTACTCTTACTTAATTCAGGATTATTTATGAGTTCTCTGGTTTTAGACATGCATTCGTAGTAATGCAAGGTCCAAAAATTTTGAGAAGTTTGTAGGTATATAAGAATAAAGTAGAGAACCATGCGTTGGAAGTATCGGGATTCTTCGAGGTGATCGAAGATGTAGATACTTATGCTAGTCGAGAACTTGATTCTCTTCCAAGTTACTCATCGGTGGATGCGCTCCATGATAAGTAATGTTGTATTGACCTTTTTCTATTAGGTAATATGCACTGGAAATAGCTGCATGACTTTTGAATCTGGTTCCATCTAAATTAGTGTCTTGATTCTATATGAATATAGAATGGTTACTGTTCATACCAGAATATTGCATTTAATACTGCCTATTCTTCTGCTCGTTTGTTTATAGGCAGGTGCTTTTGATCCGTATTTGCTACATATTTACAGGTTACAGGTTCCTAGTCCAAAATAACGCAAATCATACAAAATCTCCACAGTTATGCCAAAATCCAGAACATCTGTCACAAACAGAAAAAATCCGGGTTCCGATCATCCGCATCCGTCCAGTGCCGCTTACCAGTTCAAGAGACAAGACAAATAACAGTGGTTATTCGTGTCTCGGACAAGCACAGAGCACGAGAGGGGAGGCACAAGATTCAATGGGTGCACGGAGCTCGAGGGAGATAAAGGTCAAATGAATTAAAAATGAAGCCATTTTAGACAGTTGAAGATCTGAAGCAATTATAGAATAAATTTGCAATTTGGGACCTGTCAAACACAAGAAAATAGCAACACAAAAAACCTCACAAAAAACGACAAAACAACTCCTCTAAAGTGCCGCGGGACCGCGGCCAATAGGCCATTTACGCGGCGGTTCCGCGGCCGAGTTGACTCCGAGTCAGATGAAAGTTTGGGGTTATTTTTGTAATTACATTGGTGCTCAGAATTTGGCCCTAGGGTTTCAGCTCTCTACCTATAAATAGCCCAGTTTTGTGCCCAAGTGAGAATGTTTCTTTTTAGTTAGATTTTAGTGTATGTTAGTTTGTTTTTCTTCGTCATCTTCATCTTTCCTCCATAAAATTGTAGTGAGAGCTCTTGAATGGAAAATTAATGAAGATGGGGGTTATTTTTATTATCTTGTATCTTTAATTATCTTGTATTGTAATTTTATTTCCTTATCTTGTAATTTTAATTCCTAGTGTAATTTTATTTATTATTGTTAAGTAGTTGTTATTTTTTCTTGTTTTATTTCCTTTTCTTCTTATCCGCATTTTCAAGCCATGATACTCAATGGAGTTCCTTGCTTAGGTGAAGACCCAAGTAGTTAGCTTGCATTTTTGTAAAACCGTATTTTTCCTTTCTTTCTTTGCTTCCTTCTTTTTTGTTTTTATTTTCATTTTCATGTGTGAATAATTTCCACACTTGTTAGGGGCTAAGGAAGGTTAGTATGAGAGACAGAAAAATCCCTTGTGCCTCTCTTCGCCAAACACCTTGAAACGAATCTAGACTAAACAAACACAACCCCCTCACGTAGGCGCGCTATACGTGACATATAGCCGCGACCTAAGTCGAGAAGTCCTTTGGGCGCACTACAACGTGACATGTAGTTGTGACTTAATTGGATACATAGTTGTGGGTGTTTGGCCTAAAGTTGGAAATAAGCGCACGTAGCGGAAGGACAAGGGGTACTAGGAGTGGATTTAGCGTTGGAAAACTTGCTTAAACTCGCAAATCATATTCCTATGTCCTCCTAATCCCCGCTACGTTCGATTATCCCAACATCATTTTAAGAATGGCAATAGAAAAGTACAAGACTAATCCTAACTCTACTAACCAACCTTAACCCTAATAAACTTACTTGAACATAAATACAAACACTTAGGATAGATTTGAACACGCATATATACATTCTTGAATTAACTCGTCTAAAACAAGAACGGACATACAATCATCTCCCTGTGGATCGACCCGTACTCAACCGGCTAGCTGCAAAGTGACACCGTCTTGATTGCGGTAAGTAGAGAACAGAGTAGAACGCATATCACAAAACGTAGCGTGTTCCGCTGACAATCAAATGGCACCATTGCCGGGGAGACGGTAACATATTTCTTTCTTGTTATTCGGGTTAATATTTTTTTTGTATATATATATATATACAAATATAATAAAAAAAACCATTTTGTTATTTTTGATATTTTTTGCGTGCAAGTGTGCAGGTTATCTGGAGCAAGTACAGTAATCAAATAAGAAAACGGAGCATTTTATTTTGGATTAGAGAACAAAGGGAGTGCAGTGACCAAAGACGAAGCGTCAACTCCATAGTTTGACCGCTGAACCGCGGTCAAAGCTTGGATTTAGCGGCGGTTCCGCGGTTCCATTGAGGCTTCTGAACCCCAAATTTTTTTCACCCTTTCTATTTCTTTTTATCTCCTCTGTGAACCCTATTGAACTGTATTTTCTGCAGGTTTATTTGCACAGATTGCGCCGCCGCCAAATAATTTTTTTTGTTGTTTTAGATTTTGTTTGTTTACCGCTTTGCATATAATAATACGGACATCAAGGGGCTATAACACCAATTAAGATTGGATAGGGATTTCATCATCCTTCCTAAGACCCCACAAATCACTAAAGGCATACGCATCACCTTGAGTTAATAAAAAATATCTAGACCAAACCTATAAAGACTTGTCGCGCTCATTTAGGACAAGTGAAGATTGCGGGGAATCAGTCGTTTATCTAAACTTGACTTTGTGGTGCTTGGGCTAGACAAGTGAGGAGGCAATTTTAAAAGGCCCGTCTCACAGTGATTCGTGAGCGGAACCCTCCTTACCTCACTTGTGCTTACCTGGCCACAATTGGCAGTGAAGAGGCGATTCGAGGGTTATCTTGCAACTTGTCGTTTGGAAGTCTATGAGCGGTCTAGTTGAACTTTGAAGATCCTAGCTCTAGGTGTTGTTTGTGCATATTGTGATTGTGATTGTGCTTATATAAAATTTAGTCCTATAATTCCGTATTCTTTCAAAAAACAAACAAACAATTTCAAAAACTGAAGAAAAAAATCAAAAATTCAAAAAATTTATAAAAATTCAACCACTTTCCTCCCTCCCTACCTTTTCATAACATGGGTATCTCAAAACGACCAACTCTTGCCGAACTTTGGTACCCACAACTAGACATTTCTTCATACGGTTCTTACTTTGGTCGAACTTCGAACGATCCTTCCATGTGTTAGTTATGTATATGCCCTAGAGGCCATTGTTGTACATATGATGTATATTATAATGGATGCTTAGATATATATAGAGATGACTTTCTTGCTCGTCATGATAGTATGCTATTTGGTTTCACTTTATCTTAACATGTTGACTTGTATTGGTTTACTGTTTTACTCTCACATGTTGATAAAGCGCTTAAGATCTGTACTCGACTACTGGGACTATGATGAGATCATACTAGTGGGGACGGTAGTCGATGAGTACATCCTATAACTGTTCCTAGTCGAGGGTATATTGAGACAGGGCATCGATACACCAGAGTAGACTAGCGTATACGCATCTTGACCCATATGATGGGCGATGGATGATCCCATATCCATCGGTGTTTGACATCAGAGATGGTGTACGAGTGCTCAGTGGAGACTGGGTACACTGGACGGACTCGCCGAGAACTCCCAGATGGTGATATACCACACGTCAGATGGCAGTTCTCCGGTGACACTGGTACAGGGTAGTCTGTAGACCCGAGATCGTCATGGAGTCTTGTGTGATTCCCACTGTGCTTTGATTTCCACCTTACCACGTCCAAGTGGGTGTGCAAAACGGTGGCTTTTGGGTACAGTCCCGAATCACATGGAGGCAATGAGCGATAGGAGGGGATTCGTCTCTCCCGGTATAGGGAGTTGATGTTGTGCTGTGTTCGATTGGCTATAACTGGAAGTCCCTGGCCAGGGCTGATATAGAGATTTACTGGTAAGTGTTACTAGTAGTTTCTCGACCCGTTATGAGCCACACATCGACACGATTTATCGGTTACTGGGGTCTGACGTATACCACCCCTAGACTTGATATGCGACATATCAGACGAACAGACCGGACTGTACGGGAGTGTTACTGATTGGATTCACAGGAGAACGCACAGGCTAGCTTGTTAATCTTCTGATCGCTCAATACCTGGGTGGCTGTTACGTTTAGCTGACCGCTTGCAGCTTGTGGGTGTTTGATATGATCATCACCTGCTACCGGCGTATTGACGATTCTTTAGAGTCCTACACAGAGGTTTCTTGGCTCAGGCGAAACGGAGTAGAGGCACATATGTGATATGCGCGGGACCGAGGATAATGCGATATGAGATACCGTATTATATTCTCGCGATATTTGGATATGAACCGGGTCATCGGATCAAGTGTTAGTTCGATGAATCGGTACATGATATATTAGTCGGTAATATTCGATATAGCCGGATCGTCGGATCAAGTGTTGATTCGATGATTTAATGTATAATAATATATATGATATATTGTATTACATTATCTAATATTGGCTCGCTTTATTATTTCATTTTCTCACTGGATGATACATTGATATATATATGCGATATATGTTAATTGTATTATTTTCTTTTGTTGCAAATATATAATATATATGTGATATATATTATTGTGACATGATATGATTTATTGTTAAACATGTTTAAGGATGATTAAATGAGGTTATGGTTTGATTAGGATTAGTTGCTTCATGCACCTTCTAGAAGCTTTATCTTTTGTCATGGTTAAGATATTTTTGATGACACATTGCTAACCAAACCAAACCCTAACTCTAGTTGTTTCTCTACACATTATTAGCCACTCATCCTTGACCATGGTTTATATATCAATCATATACATTTCTTTCTATTCATCACAAAAGGAATTATCATTATCATTATCATTTTCCATTATCATCTTCTTCTCTCTTGATTTTGAGCTCACTAGTAATTCATTTTGTGATGATAAATTATGAGAAAATGATTTAAAAAGAAAGCATAAATACTACTCCTTCATCCTCATATCATCTAGCCCATGAGATTAGTGTGTTCATCTCTTTAGAGTGAGAAAACTTGAGTTATTGAAACTTCGACGTAGATCATCGGAGATTTGGAACACTTCAAGCTAGCATGGATCGTTCGAGTCGTGGAGCCTCTCTTGAGTCCGGGAGATCGAGGATCACGGCGAAGGTACTTCTACTCGGAGCTTGTGAAGCGAAGGAGCGGACTACAAAGGTTGTAATCCCTCACACTTAGATAAAAAGATGTTATCTTGCATGCTTAACCCTAATAATCTAGCAAAGATCCTGTCTTTGGGTTGTTCGGCACGTCTAATTTTTTATCCGGGCATGTTTGATGCCTTATGAACCTTCACAAGAGTGCCTAGGAACCCTACAGTGGTATCAGATCCTAACTAGAGCATTAGGCGATGTGTTTACGAAGTTAAAACTCTGATCGAACCCGAACCGACGAAAATAACCCCCTCTCTGGAAATTTTTCAAAATCTAGGATTTTTCTGAATTAAAAATACTTAAAAAATCAGCATGGAATTCTAAGAATTACCATGAAACACGGGCCCACAAATCCACCAAACCGCAGCGGAACCGCGGCGGGAACCTGCTTCCCGCGGCGGTTCCGCGGCGGAATCTTGGAATTGTGACACGTGGTTTTCGTGGTAATAACCGTAGGTGCTTGTTGATGCTTCTGGTTATTTTTAAAAATGATTCAAGTGTTGTTTAATCTGGGGTTTATTTTGTAATCGTAGATTCGATCGGAAAATTTAAATTCGTTGTTATTTCCAGATATTTAGAAATTGTTAAAAAGTTCGAACGGATATCATTAACTCACTTTTTCCCGGCACGTAAAACTTTCAAGTGTTGAATTTTTATCGGGTTTAAATCTTTCGGAAAAATTGTACATGTTAAGCGGTGGACCCTCTAGAAGACAACAAACCTTAACTCGATTATGTGACCGTCTTGAACCGCCTTTTGAACCTTCGAGTTTGGGGCAGTACGGCGTGCCACATGTGAGGCGTTGGCTTGACCCTTCTACGGCTGGATCACTGATACTGTGACATATTCTGGGATTATTTGAACTCCGCTCAAGTGTTGAGCACTTTAGGAAATTTTGGGTATTTGATTATCTGTTCGAAAAATTTAATACTGTCTATTTATCTGGAATGTGATACAATATGTGGAATTCATAGAGTTAGGCATGAAATGCGAAGTATGTGATATTTCGGATTTACGATGTCTAAAGTGATTGTGGATTCCAAATGTTGTAGTTTTACACTTTCTTTTCTGTGACCGTAAGTGTAATATGTGATATCGCCGGTTTCGTTGCTATATGTCAACGACAATTGGGATGCGCATATCTACTTACGTTGATGATATGTGATATTATGTGTTACTGTGATATGTTATATTGGATCGTCGCGTTCTGAATAGCCAGCCGGGGGTTTTATGTGAGATGAGGGTTTTTATTTTCATTCATGTAAAATTCATTTGTAATGTAATATTCTTTTATTTGGGGCACTTCCAGGTTGAGGTTGATGTCACCAGTGTATATTATTTACTTTTCCGCATTAGGTAGACCCAAGGTGGGGAGCACAAGTAACCGGGTTCTAGGGTCCAGTGGGAGGCCATCTCGAGGAGTCGAGACGGGGTCTCCTAACCCTAGAATTGGCAGTGTTACTTGCCGCTCTCGTAGGGGTCTTGGAATGTGGGTTTGGCTATTCGTCGCGACCGTGGAATCCGTGTTTTATACAGGCTCGTATTGAAAACACGGACGTCCTAATATATCCAATATTTCATATATGTTCTTCTGCTGCAATGTTCTGTGATGAGATCATATTACTGCCTGAGACGAATGCTTATACTATATATATATATGTTGATATATAAATATTACTGCTTTCGTTTCTTCTGTGATGCTTAGGAAGCATAAGCTGATGGGTTTTTTATTAATGAGATTAATAAAAGAAAAAAAACCTAAAGATGTTGTAGAATCAAAACTTTATAAAAAGGGGTAGCTACAGTTTTGCTTTGCACAGTGATATATATGATATATCCTGCACCTTATTCGATGGGAAAAGAGCCGACGATCCCTTCACCGGGAGTGACCTCTTTAGCGAAACTGGCAGATGCTACAAAACTCGGTTTGTCTTTTGATTGCTTTTAAAGTTTTGCTTTGCACAGTGATATATATGATATATCCTTCACCTTATTCGATGGGGAAAGAGCCAACGATCCCTTCACCGGGAGTGACCTCTTTAGCGAAACTGGCAGATGCTACAAAACTCGGTTTGTCTTTTGATTGCTTTTAAAGTTTTGCTTTGCACAGCGGTATATATGATATATCCTGCACCTTATTCGATGAGGAAAGGGCCGACGATCCCTTCACCGGGAGTGACCCTTTAGCGAAACTAAGAAAAGCCTCAAAAACACTCCTTTTCAAAACTTCACTCAATTCTACGACGATATCAAGTTCATTACGCAATAGGTTTTCTGAAAAACCTGCGTAACCCTCCGTCATTTTAAGAAAATAGAGTACTTAGTATTCGTGCTGCGTTTGTTGACCATAGTTAAGACGCAGTGTACGGTAGCTAAGTGATGTTTTCCTATATAACATAAGATGTGATTAATTAGGACAGTCATATGACTTTGTTGACCATAGTTAAGGGTCATGTGGGTGGGTCTAAATTAATCAAGAAATGACGGGTAGAACTTGACTAGTGCTTATGATTTGTTGACCATAGTTAAGGTCATAAGACACTAGGGGTAAAAATATTATCGGGAATTTCAAATGTTGAAATTTGCAATGAGATTGCATACCTTCTATGAGATAGTTGGATCCCGATACCCACTGCGAGTAAGAGTTACTCCTTGGAGAGTTTTACACAGGACAATTAGTCATTCAAGTAGGTGTCTAGAAAAGTGTTAACGGGGTTACGCCTCTGGGAAAACGAGGTTAACTTTAATTAGGTCCGTGCGAAAGCACGGGGAACCTCCCTCAAAGTACCGACACTGATCTGGCTGAAAGATTGACGAAATTGTAGGGTGTAATTAATCCCGGCTAATCTTACCTTTTTGGGTTTAAAGGTAGATTTGATAAAAACAGTGGGAGACATCCTGATTAGATAAGATAATAACTAATCTAATCTTGCAAGAGCATACGCTAAAGTGTTTTTCTTCTCTCTCTCTCCAGGTAGCGACCATGTCAGGCCATAATCAAGATAATAATATGGATGTATTGACTGAACCCGATTATTGTACTGAGCAAGGGAACGTTGGACCCGTTCTTTCTTATAAGAGTTATAAGACTGAACAGGAAACAGGAGAATATCTGGATTCTCACGCCGCCCAAAAGAACATGCATGTTGATGCATCTTCTTCGGGTGTGTTAGTTATTAAGAACTGTTTCTCAGTTCACCCTACGTCCTGAGTGTTATATACCGGATCAGGATCCCACATATGTAAACAGTTACATGGGCTACGTAAAGGTAGAGAACTGGGAAAAGGTGATCATTCCGTTCAAATAGGGAACGGTGCAAATGTTGCAGCCAAAGCAGTTGGTGAATATCACCTGGTATTACCAAGTCGCAATACACTGATTCTAAATGAGTGCTATTATATACCGAACATGATGTGCAACATTATATCAGTTTCTTTATTAAGTAAAAAAGGATATAATTTTGTAGTAAAGGATAATGTTATGAACATATTCCTAGATCAAAAGTTGATTGTATCAGGCTTGTTACATAATAGCATATTCATTCTAAATCAGAATACGGTCCTGAATATACAAAACACACACAAGAGGAAAAGTTCAGAAATGAACGAATCCTACTTGTGGCATTGTAGACTTGGTCATATCAATGCGACACGATTGGCTAAGTTACATAAGGATGGTTATTTGAATTCGTTTGAATTATCATCTTATGATACTTGCCATTCATGTCTCAAAGGAAAAATGACCAAAGCTCCGTTTAGTGGACACGGAGAAAGAGTTACTGAACTCTTAGGACTAATACATAGTGATGTATGCGGTCCCATGTATACATATACCAGGAACGGTTCTTCCTACTTCATTACATTCACTGACGATCTCTCTAGATTCGGACATGTGTTCCTGATGAAACACAAGTCTGAAGCTTTTGAGAAATTCAGAGAATATAAGCACGAAGTAGAGAATCAAACGGGCAAAAGCATTAAGATTCTTCGATCTGATCGAGGAGGTGAATACTTAAGTAATGAGTTTCGGGATTATCTAAAAGAGAATGGGATTCTCTCTCAGCTTACTCCTCCTTATACACCACAGCACAACGGTGTATCGGAGCGGAGGAATCGCACCCTATTAGATATGGTGCGCTCTATGATGAGCACTGCTGAGTTACCTATCTCCTTTTGGGGTTATGCGCTGAAGACAGCCACATATCTATTGAATAGAGTTCCAACTAAATCGGTGCCTACCACTCCATATGAGATATGGAATGGGAAAAGACCATCTCTTAAACGAGTTAAAATATGGGGTTGTCCGGCCTATGTTAAAAAGCAAAATCCGGACAAACTCGAGGCAAGATCAGGTCTATGTAAGTTTGTAGGATATCCAAAAGATTCTTATGGATATATCTTCTACCACGGTGAGGAACAAAAAGTGTTTATTTCTCAATATGCCACCTTTTTGGAAAAGGAATTTCTTGCAAAAGAAATTAGTGGCGAAGAAGTAGAGCTGGAAGAGGTTCCAGCACCACAGACTACAACCGATGATTTGTTAGAACCAGAAGATTCAGTAGTACCCAACGAACCCCACCCTCTCCGCCGATCTAGTAGGGTTTCTCGTCCACCTAAGAGATACTACGGTTTTCTCATTAATGGTGGAAACGAAGACTGCATCATGGATGATGATGACCCGACTAGTTTCGAGCAGGCCATCACGAGTGGTGACTCTGTGAAATGGCTGGATGCAATGCGATCTGAGATGGAATTCATGTACACCAATAAAGTATGGATTTTGGAAAATGCTCCTGAAGGGGTAAAACCCATTGGTAGCAAGTGGATTTTTAAAAGGAAATTTGGTGTAGATGGAAAAGTTGAGACTTTCAAAGCTAGACTTGTAGCAAAGGGTTTTCGTCAACGTCCAGGTGTGGATTATGACGAAACCTTTTCTCCAGTGGCTATGCTTAAGTCCATCCAGATCTTACTTGCCATTGCTGCATACCATGACTACGAAATCTGGCAAATGGATGTTAAGATCGCCTTTCTAAACGGTGATTTAGAAGAGAGTGTGTACATGACTCAGCCAGAGGGCTTCGTAGATAGTGGGAGCAGCGGAAAGGTGTGCAAGCTGCTTAAATCCATTTATGGGTTAAAGCAAGCATCGCGGAGTTGGAACATCTGTTTTGATGTTGTAGTCAAAGAGTTTGACTTCATCAAAAATATAGATGAACCTTGTATCTATAAGAAGGTAGCAGAGGGTAAGGTTGTCTTCCTCGTATTGTACGTGGATGACATACTCTTGATAGGAAATGATATTCCTATGCTGCAATCAGTCAAGCTCTTCTTATCACAGAGATTCTCAATGAAAGATCTAGGTGATGCCTCCTGCATATTGGGAATCATGATCTATAGAGATAGATCTAAACGGATACTGGGATTGTCCCAATCCAGGTACATTGACACCATACTAAAGAGGTTTAGTATGGAAGAATCCAAGCGTGGGAACCAACCCACGATCTCTGGACTCACTCTCTCCAAAGAGATGTCTCCCAAGACTGATTTGGAGAGAGCTCGCATGCAAGGGATACCCTATGCTTCGGCAGTAGGCTCTATCATGTATGCGATGCTATGTACCAAACCCGATGTAGCATACTCACTAAGTGTAGTGAGTCAGTATCAAGCAGATCCTGGAGAGAGTCACTGGACAGCTGTGAAGAACATTCTCAAGTACTTACGAAGGACTAAGGAGATGTTCTTAGTGTATGGTAACGGAGAACTCCAGGTGGAGTCCTTTATCGATTCCAGCTTCCAAAGTGATAAGGACGACTCTAAGTCGCACTCGGGATTTGTCTTTACCCTCAATGGAGGGGCGGTATGTTGGAAGAGTTCCAAACAGGATACCGTTGCAGACTCGATGATGGAGGCTGAATACATCGCTGCCAACGATGCTGCCAAAGAGGCTGTCTGGATCAAGAAGTTCATTAGTGAACTTGGTGTGGTTCCATCCATTGAGCATCCAATACCTCTGTATTGCGATAACAATGGAGCTGTGGCGTTAGCCAAGGAACCCAGGTCCCATCAAAAGTCCAGACATATTCTGAGGCGGTATCACCTGATCAGGGAGATAGTTGATCGCCGGGAGATCGAGGTCAGGAGAGTAGATACGAAGGACAACACTGTGGATCCATTCACGAAGGCTATTCCCCAGATACAGTTTGAGAGATTATTCGGGATGCTGGGTATGAGATACTACAGCAGCTGGCCTTAGTGCAAGTGGGAGATTGTTAGTTATGTATATGCCCTAGAGGCCATTGTTGTACATATGATGTATATTATAATGGATGCTTGGATATATGTATAGAGATGACTTTCTTGCTCGTCATGATAGTATGCTATTTGGTTTCACTTTATCTTAACATGTTGACTTGTATTGGTTTACTGTTTTACTCTCACATGTTGATAAAGCCCTTAGGATCTGTACTCGACTACTGGGACTATGATGAGATCATACTAGTGTGGCCACGGTAGTCGATGAGTACATCCTATAACTGTTCCTAGTCGAGGGTATATCGAGACAGGGCATCGATACACCAGAGTAGACTAGCGTATACGCATCTTGACCCATATGATGGGCGATGGATGATCCCATATCCATCGGTGTTTGACATCAGAGATGGTGTACGGGTGCTCAGTGGAGACTGGGTACACTGGACGGACTCGCCGAGAACTCCCAGATGGTGATATACCACACGTCAGATGGCAGTTCTCCGGTGACACTGGTACAGGGTAGTCTGTAGACCCGAGATCGTCATGGAGTCTTGTGTGATTCCCACTGTGCTTTGATTTCCACCTTACCACATCCAAGAGGGCGTGCAAAACGGTGGCTTTTGGTTACAGTCCCGAATCACATGGAGGCAATGAGCGATAGGAGGGGATTCGTCTCTCCCGGTATAGGGAGTTGATGTTGTGCTGTGTTCGATTGGCTATAACTGGAAGTCCCTGGTCAGGGCTGATATAGAGATTTACTGGTAAGTGTTACTAGTAGTTTCTCGACCCGTTATGAGCCACACATCGACACGACTTATCGATTACTGGGGTCTGACGTATACCACCCCTAGACTTGATATGCAACATATCAGACGAACAGACCGGACTGTACGGGAGTGTTACTGATTGGATTCACAGGAGAACGCACAGGCTAGCTTGTTGATCTTCTGATCGGTCAATACCTGGATGGCTGTTACGTTTAGCTGACCGCTTGCAGCTTGTGGGTGTTTGATATGATCATCACCTGCTACCGGCGTATTGACGATTCTTTAGAGTCCTACACAGAGGTTTCTTGGCTCAGGCGAAACGGAGTAGAGGCGCATATGTGATATGCGCACGACCGAGGATAATGCGATATGAGATACCGTATTATATTCTCGCGATATTTGGATATGAACCGGGTCATCGGATCAAGTGTTGGTTCGATGAATCGGTACATGATATATTAGTCGGTAATATTCGATATAGTCGGATCGTCGGATCAAGTGTTGATTCGATGATTTAATTTATAATAATATATATGATATATTGTATTACATTATCTAATATTGGCTCGCTTTATTATTTCATTTTCTCACTGGATGATACATTGATATATATATGCGATATATGTTAATTGTATTATTTTCTTTTGTTGCAAATATCTAATATATATGTGATATATATTATTGTGACATGATATGATTTATTGTTAAACATGTTTAAGGATGATTAAATGAAGTTAGGGTTTGATTAGGGTTAGTTGATTCATGCACCTTCTAGAAGCTTTATCTTTTGTCATGGTTAAGATATTTTTTATGACACATTGCTAACCAAACCAAACCCTAACTCTAGTTGTTTCTCTACACATTATTAGCCACCCATCCTTGACCATGGTTTATATATCAATCATATACATTTCTTTCTATTCATCACAAAAGGAATTATCATTATCATTATCATTTTCCATTATCATCTTCTTCTCTCTTGATTTTGAGCTCACTAGTAATTCATTTTGTGATGATAAATTATGAGAAAATGATTTAAAAAGAAAGCATAAATACTTCTCCTTCATCCTCATCTCATCTAGCCCATGAGATTAGTGTGTTCATCTCTTTAGAGTGAGAAAGCTTGAGTTATTGAAACTTCAACGTAGATCATCGGAGATTTGGAACACTTCAAGCTAGCATGGATCGTTCGAGTCGTGGAGCCTCTCTTGAGTCTGGAAGATCGAGGATCGCGGCGAAGGGACTTCTACTCGGAGCTTGTGAAGCGAAGGAGCGGACTACAAAGGTTGTAATCCCTCATACTTAGATAAAAAGATGTTATCTTGCATGCTTAACCCTAATAATCTAGCAAAGATCATGTCTTTGGGTTGTTCGGCACGTCTAATTTTTTATCCGGGCATGTTTGATGCCTTATGAATCTTCACAAGAGTGCCTAGGAACCCTACACCATGCCCAAAATTTCATTGAGAGATCGGATAGACGCATCTAGGACAAACAATTGGACTTCGCAATCCACTTTGTATCAACCGTTTCAACCTCTCCCACCCTCTTACGTTGATACCCCTTTTGAGAGTCATGTTCCGACTCTAAGACCCATGTCCATTGCCGACAGAATCGAACAATCTCGTAGCCGATCTTTCACTCTTTTCACCACTTCGAATTCTTTTGATCAAAGATTCCAATCACCTTCTTGTCAGAATGTTGATCTTACTCCTGTCCAACCATTTGATTCTTATCAATCCTACCCAACTTTTACACATTCCCTAGGCATTGCTTCTGAACAGCCTTTTGGGAGTTTCACGTATCCAAACAACTTTGAATCTTTTACTAAAACCCCTTCACAACCCATGTCTAGTCTGAACCAAACTTTGGAAGAGTTTCGGGTAGCATCATGCCAACAGATGATGGATTTGAATGTGTCTATGGCTGCCCTCATACAACCTAACGACCCGGTAGCTAGTTTCCAACTAACTCCGACTTTTCCAATGTATGATAAGGCAATAGGACAGCTTGAGGATTTGCGCGGTGAGAGTGAGCAGTACACCCTTCCAAATCAAACCTACCCATTGCAAATTGAATTCCACAACTCCGGTTTCGAAAGTCTATCGAGTGTCCCACATGAATCACCAATTGAAGATAAAATGTTTGATGAGTTGTGCGACTTTGTAGTGTTTGATTTACCCGAGTGTGAAGGGTCCATTTCAAGTGAAACCATTGCCAATCCTGTTGATCTCTACATCTCCACGCTAGAACCACAATTGATTGAAATCCATGCTTTTGATGAGGTGTCTGAGAAATTTGATTTTCACTTGATTGAGGATATCGATGCTGGGAATATTTTGGATGATGAACCCACAGCTTTGGATGAGTTTTTCTCACCAATTCATCATGTCCTTTCACTTCCGTGTGGACATCATCCCGAGTCATTAACTGTTTTTTCCGAACCCCATATGGGTCTGGAAATTGATGATGAATGCATGGATGAGCTGATTTTTTAGGAGAATTTTGAGAATAGCATTGAGGATGAAGCAGTTTTACTTGATGAGTCGGATTTTCCAATTCATCGTGTCCCTTTCATTGACTGTGTACGCCCTCCTAAACCTTTAACCGATACCAGTCCTCAATCACTTCCCTCCATCCTTTCCATCGTTCCCACTTTGCACGACACCGTATCACTTTCATTTCCTGTGTCTGGTTTACTAAGTTCGGTTGACCCATGTTTTCTTACGAATCTTGAGAGGTTTGACCCTATTTCTCGACATGTTGATAAATTAGTACACTCCATTCTTTCACTCCGATCATTACAAACTGTACTAATTTATTCAATCCATTTCCACCCTCAAGTTCGTATTCCATTTCTTTCTCTCATCCGCCATTCTTCTTCTCTACCGAGAACGTATGCCGCTTTCATCCCCATACGGTCTCGTGTATTCTCCATTTCTTTCCTCCCCGCATTCTTTCACCAACCTGCACATTATCGTGATAAAAATTTTGAATGGTTGGTGCTAACTTTTGGCCTGTGTAAGGCCTTGTATAGATTGATACTGTTCTCCCCCCCCCCCAACTCTGAATTTTAACGTTTAAACGGTGGAAACGCTGTTTCACTTAAGTTTGGGGAGAACCTTTTTGTGAATATATATTTTGTTTGCTTTTTCTTTTGTAAAAAAAACAGAGGAACGCCGACAATTTTGACCCTCTTGGTGTAGCCTGACGGTGAGGTCACTGTCAAGTTTAAGTTTGGGGGGTGCTCGGTAAGCTTTCTACCTTCGCATTCATGTGTATATTTTGCATTTGCATACTTATTTAAAAACCCATAAAAATCGAAAAAATTTCCTAAAAATATAAAAACTTCGTCGTTAAGTTAGCCAGTAAGGTAACTTAGATTTTTATTCCGAAAATTTAGTTGATATGTTAGAAATAACTAAATCTTAGGCTTAGCAATTGGAAGCCCTAAAAATAACCCTCTTTCTGTTTAACCTTGGTGTTTCCTGATTTAAAATCAGGAAAGCTTCTGGGAAAAGCTTCAGAAGAGGGTCACATGCTTACACGTGACCAGCAGTCACGTGTTGGCACGTGACACCTAAACGCATCATCAAGGCAAGTTCAATTTCCTGACTACATCGAAGAAAAGGGGCTTCAGAAAGAGTCACGTGCTCCCACGTGACCAGGGTCACGTGTCGACACGTGACGTTTAAATGCAAGCGTCAAAGGCACACCGGATCCCTGATCAAATCAAGGAAAAAGCTTCAAAAGAGGTCACGTGCTCCCACGTGACCAGGGGTCACGTGGTGGCACGTGACGCTCAAAACATCAGAATTGTTCTCCAGTTAAACCAAGAAAAAGAATCCAAACAAGGGTCACGTGCTCACACGTGACCAGGGGTCACGTGGTGGCACGTGACGGTTAAGCAGCAACCAGAAGACAGCGCAAAAAGAAAGATGAGGGCTCATTCCAAAGAGGGTCACGTGTCCACACGTGACCATGGGTCACGTGGTCACACGTGACCGGCTTTCAAAGCCCATTTTGCTAACAGAATTAAATTCTGAAAGAGATTCAAATCTTTCCAAAGGAAAGCGATTATCTGGAACCAATCGAATTAAAGATTCAGAGGTGATTAAATATCATCTATCTTTGGAAAATCCCGAGTTTGGAAAGATTTCCCCTTTAAATCTAACAGAAATAACAAAGGAGAATCCATGGATTTGAAATCCAATGGTGAATAAAATTCACCTGATAATCCAAAGGTCAAAAACGAATGATGGATGCAAATCAAATCTCTCAATGAAGATTCATCAAAAACTAATTGATTCGGCCGCTTCTCCTATAAATAGGAGCCAAGAGACACAAAAAAAGAAGAAGAACATATACGCAGAGGGAAGAAGAAGGAGAGAGCCTTGGTACTTTGAGGAATCTGGATCTTCTGCAAAAGAAAACCCTAGGTAAGAAAGGGAAGGCTTTTTGAAAGAAAGAGAATTTAATTCTCAACAGAGTTTAACTCTGATATATAAAACAGAAGAACATATTTCTTCTCTCTTTGATAGAGGATCTGTAAAGTGCACATCTCCCCTTGAAGTTGAGAATTTAATTCTCAATGGGTTGAGATCCTGCCATGCAGATCCAAAACATAGAGAGGGAATGGAAGCACGAGAATTTAATTCTCACAGAACTATGGGAATTTAATTCCTTTTAAAATAAAATTAGGGCTTGACCCTGTGCCAGGGGAATTTAATTCCTTCAGAACAAAAAGAACCAGGGTTTAACCCTAATTAAAAACCTAGTTCTGTTGAAACAGCGGGAATTTAATTCCCTTAATCATAACTTAACAGAGAAAGGAAGTTTAATTCCTTAAAAGCTTTTATTAGGGTTTAACCCTATTCAGTTCTTCACATGTATGAGGAATTTAATTCCTACAGAAAATTCAGAATTCAACTCTATTCCAGAATATAAGTCTTCAAAGGGAAGTAGGAATTTAATTCCTCTGAAATTTAAAGCTCGAGGAATTTAATTCCTGAAAAAAGATTAACAGATTCTCTAAACAACATGCATGGAGGCAGGGTCACGTGCCACCACGTGACCCCCCAAGAGATCTACAGAAAGCCCCTTTGAGGCAGTGCCCCCACGTGACCCTCGGCAGAAGCTCTAACATATAAGCATTTGAATGCCCGTCATGTGATGACACGTGATGCTCTGAAAGACGCGGTAATCTCAGCAGAATAAATGAAGGGAGGGCGCTCTCACGTGTTGCCACGTGACCCCTCTTGCCTTAGTGTTTAAACACTAAAACGCAACCCCTGAATTCAGTGATAAAACATTGTTGGGCCTTAGTGTTCAATACTAATCAAGAACTTTATTTGCAGTGTTCAACACTGATGACTTTAGTGTTTAACACTAATTTGAAATCTATGCTACCAGTGTTTAACACTGATTTGCTTTAGTGTTTAACGCTAATTGAAAGCCTTGTCGCTGGTGTTTAACACCAACCATCTTTTAGTGTTAAACACTAACTTGTCAATCTCATTCCCAGTGGTCAACATTGATTGCTCTGTAGTGTTTGACACTAGGCTTTAGCCCAATTGGCTGAATGGATAGAGGTAAAGCCTCTCCTGATTGAACTTAGCCCAAGCTGGCCATAAGTCCTCAATTCGTAATTAACTGGGCCAATGGGCTCATAATATAATTAATGGGTCTTGATCCCAAATTGGGCCAAGGACTATTTAATCCACTCCGGTTCCGGGGTACATCTCTTCACTCCTTTGATACTTGGCATTGTAATCCCTCAATGTCTTCAAAGAGGTGACGGGTCCCGATGACCACACATTGATATGGACTGTGGGGTCCTTAAACCCATGGACTATGAGGTCCTTAACCTTGACCGAGATGTCTTAAAACTAACAATGGACTGTGGGGTCCTTAAACCCATGGACTACGACGTCCTTAACCTCGACCGAGATGTCTTAAAACTAACAACGGACTGTGGGGTCCTTAAACTCACGGACTACGACGTCCTTAACCTCGACCGAGATGTCTTAAAACTAACAATGGACTGTGGGGTCCTTAAACTCACGGACTACGACGTCCTTAACCTCGATCGAGATGTCTTAAAACTAACGTTGGACCGCAATGTCCTTAAACTACCCATGGACCGCAATGTCCTTAAACTACCCATGGAACAATAGAGCCCCGCATGCTCTTTTGTCGGATCTAAACGGTCCCGTTTAAGTTGATCTCAGCCTCAAAGATGGCTAACGTATCCTTAAACCTTCAAACAGACTGGACTATGAATCCCCCCAATTAACTCTGGCTCGAGGGTACATCTCTGAACTCCTCTGACATCCGTCGTTGTAATCCTTCGTCAGAGAGGTGACGGGTCCCGATGGCCATACATACGATGGACCACTATGTCCCTAAACTGGAACCATGGAGTCCAAACGCTCCTTTGTCGGATCTAAACGATGCCGTTAAGTTGATCTTAGTCTCAAACTAGACTAACGTATCCTTAACAAACGTTTGAGTTGATCTTAGCCTCAAGTATGGCTAACGTATCCTCAAACCAAACCCTCAAACCCAAATCTAAGATAACACGGATTTGGACTAGTCCACACCCTACGGGCGACGACATAACCCGGTCTCCGTAAACAATCCACGGGCAACAAAACATAAAAATAAACACACACGACACGAAGTGACCGTCTGAAGAAGGAGAAAGTTGTTACCGCGATGCGGTAGCGTAATTAACTGCAGGGGCTTGCGCCTGCAGGGAAGAGCGTCCCCACAATCAAAAACCCCTCAAACGAGGGGGAATCTGATGAAGTCTGCTACATCGGTCGCATCCGTTTAAACCTTCGATACATGGTGCCATAGATCAACTTGGCATCTTCGGAGAGGTGGACGGATAGCACCAATTAGCATCTGCCCCGAATTTCAGGCGAGACGTCAGCGTCTCGGCCGCCGTTCGGAGGGGAACACTTGGTAATTATACGTCCTTGCAGTTTTTTTTAGAAGTATGTAACCTTGAATTCAGTTCTTGAGTTAAGTCAAGATGAAGGGAAAGTATTGAAATCTTTACTGAAGGATAAGTCTGAAAAATAGTTTCTATTCTTAAGTCTAAATTTAGAAAATATATACCCTACAAATCGCACTTACACGCACCTTGAAACTTGGGATAGTAGAGGATACCTAGAAATACTCTTACCTGAAAGCCTAATATGAAATAAAAAAAGGTATTTAAAGCTAACCACCAAAAGAGCATCATTGAAAAATATATCCGGTCTTGAAAAAGAAAAATAAAGAAAAAGAAAAAAGAATAAATTACAAGACCTGGAAACTGCTATTTACGCTTTAACCTCACACATTCAGTAATCGGTTGTAGTGCCTCGCATGAAAGGTGTGTGAGCAAATCCATCCAGTATTAACGAAAAAAAGTAGTATTAGGTATTAAGGCAAGGGTACTATAGGTTGAATTGAATTCTTAAATGTAGGGGTGAAAATTTACACACACGTGGGGGTATACGATCGATATTTGAAGGAAAGATAGGAATAAAGAATAAGACTTATGTTTTCCGTAAAGATGATAAAAATTCCAGATTGAAGACTGCGAGAGATACCGAGATCTTTCTAAAATATAAAAAACGTATAGGATCTGAGATTGAATAAATAGGAGGTGTGAAAAATAAGGGTTCAATATTTCTAACTTAGGATGATAAAATTTCTAACTTAGATACTAAATTATAGGAGTAGAATCGACGTTAACTTACGAAACTAGCTCGATGGGATTTTGTGGGTAGTATCCGCTGAAAACCCCCAGGAAACAACACTCTTCCTACTATAGACACCTAGAGCTTTAACGGCTTGTTGCACGAGCTCAGTGCAATCGCGTTCCTGCGAAAGTGAGGTTAGGACTTTTTATGAATAATTGGTTTTGCTCGAGACGAGCAAAAGTTAAGTTTGGGGGTATTTGTTCATACCAGAATATTGCATTTAATACCGCCCATTTTTCTGCTCGTTTGTTTATAGGCATGTGCTTTTGATCCGTATTTGCTGCATATTTACAAGTTACAGGTTCCTAGTCCAAAATAATGCAAATCATACAAAATCTCTATAGTTATGCCAAAATCCAGAACATCTGTCACAAATAGATAAAATCCAGGTTCCGGTCATCCGCATCCGTCCAGTGCCGCTTACCAGTTGTAACAACCCTAAACTTTTTGTACAATTTTTTCAAAAAAAATACAGAAAGGGGTACTTGAGCCTGAACACAAGTTATAAATTTGATCTGCTTTTGAACAGCAAGAAAGAGCTTGTAGCTCACTGGTAAGACCTTGCACTGCTGAACCAAAGCAACAGAGTTCAAATCCCATCAGCCACATATTCTTTTTATTTAAAATTCTTTTAATTTTTTAAAAGCCCAAGAGTTTCACGTGCACTACACGTAATAAGGTAAGTTACAGAATAATCTAACAGGTGCAATAGGCTAGTTGAAGCGTCGTGGACACGTGGCCCCAATCCAAGCCCTCCTCACCGGAATCCGACCGAAGAGAAGTGTTGTTAGGCCGGCACCGCCGATTCTAATAAGGCCAAACCCTATTTTTTTTAAACCCTAGCGACTCTTGGACTCCCCCCATAACCCCAGTATTGTTTATTTTCTGCACATTTACAGAGAATATTAAAACCCCTTTAATCCCAATTTTCATGCAAATTTAAATGCATTTTTTTATCACACCCCAAACCCTAATTTGTCCTATAAATACCCACTCTATTTTACACCCCTTCACACTGAAATTTCCTACCAAAAACTCTACAAAATTTCCAAGTTCTTTTTGTGCACAGGTGGAGTTAGCAAAAGGGCGAAACTCCGACGAACTTCCGACGACAATCCGAGAAGATTCATATGACGAAACGACACACCGGCACCTCCCACCTCTTCCTCCTTCCCTCCTCTAGCCTAACAACCAGTAAGTCCCTACTTCTTCTTCTTTTCTCTATTCTAAAAACATTCAAAACTAAAACCCGACGGAAGCGGAGTTAATCCGACTTCCGATTCGGTTTTTCCTTAAAAAGTTCTATTTTTGTTAAACAAAATAATACCAAACTCTTATGTCATGACCATTAAATATTAATAAAGGAAATAGAATAAGTTTGACATCAAAATAATAACCGTAGCAAGTTTTATTCCACTTTTATATTAAAATACCTTCATGTTTCATTTCGACATGCTTGAACTTTTAAAACCGTATTACCTTAGAAAACTCATGAGGTAATGACCTACCTCCTTACAACATACATATCTAACATAAAACGATGGAATTTAGGAACATAGATTTGAAAAAATACGACTTTACATATAACTACTTTCAACTTATAAAACATTTTTCTATAAGAAGTGTATCTAAAACCAATTTTGGGGAACCCGTTCGGTATAGTGCGGATTATCGCACATTCTCAGGCCTAGTAAAGTGAGATGCAGACCTCCGTAAGGAGCATACGATCTCGAAAGATTTTTAAAACATTTTCCTTTAGAAAATATGATTTCTATTATAAATAAAACTTATATTTTTAATAAATAAATATATATGTAATTAATAAAAATATCTATTTTTAATATTTATAATATTCCAAATTTCCAAAATTCAAGAAAAGCATTCCATTTACATGAAAATACCATACAATTCCAATATTTCAAATAAATACCTTATACTTTAAAACTAGGTCATATTCATTAGAAATTTCACATTGAATAAAAGAAACATCTATGAAAACTATAAAGACGATAATTAAATACTTGATGTATATTTTGAAAGTATAACAAAACTATTTTACATAAAACCCCCTCAAATTATACTAAATTACAATAAGGACCCTAGTAAACATAGGTTTAAGCGGGACCAGTCTCTTGAGCCTCAGGGAGCCGTAGATATGGGTTCTTACCTATTTAAGATAAACAACTTAACAAACGGTGTTATCAACACGGTAATTGTCTTTGAAAAAGACACAAATCCTGTCATCCATGTGCAGCGGTTACCGATAGTACCAAAACATAATTCAGGACTTCAATTTCTTTTCTAATTGTCTGACTCGGACTGAGTCTTAATATAATCAATCTGATTTGAATATGATTCAAGTATCAAACTACAATACAACATGGATCTATGAATCCGGCTATTCAATCTAATCAATTTATATTGACTGAACCGAACCATAGATATATTCCATTTACATGATCTTCCGTTATATCCATTCCATTACTGATATCATGGTTTCGGCAAGTCATCCATCTATATTCAATATACAATACAAATAATACAACAATACAATCAAGACATCGCGGGGTTTATAAGGGGTAGATTGGTACGGAAAGTGTTAGAAGTGGCACGAGACTGCAACCATAAGACGCCTAACCTGAATCTCCATTGCCGTTGTACCGTGGTTGAACGGTTCCTTGTACTCCGTATACCGTAGTCTCAGGTATAGTGAAACTCCTCTCGTATACACTGGCCTCTTCTGTACCAAGCTACAAACAACAGCGTTAACAATATAATACAACTTTAAAAGTTGCACTCTCTCTCCGTATTTTCTATTCCTCCCTCATCTTTAGGACTTACCGAGCGATTGTTCGCTGACGACATTCATTTTATTTCTTCTTTGGAATGTTGTCAGGTGAATCGGACCTTCAGGAGATCGAACCCACCAGCGAGGACTTGGACCAGCTAGCTTTTGACCCAGAGCTTTAGATTCCTTGTACATATTTACATATTCTGTATTTTTCATTTCATTTCTGTTATGCCACTGTTTAGGCATTGCTTTCCATTCCATATATTTACTTTTCAGATGTATTGTAAAAAGAATGTTAATAAATAAAGTTGATGTTTATTTACATCTTGTCTATTGTGTACATTTGCTTTTATATTGCTTAGATACGCTTAGCGTGTTTACTTCTGAGTAAATATGTAGCGGCTCATCGCGTCCTCTTCCCGTACACTGGGAAGCGGGGCGTGACACCAATTCAAGAGACAAGACAAATAACAGTGGTGATTCGTGTCTCGGACAAGCACAGAACACGAGAAAGGCAACACAAGATGTCACGTCCCGCTTCCCAGTGTACGGCAAAGGGGATGCGACTGGTCCGCTACGTATATACTCAGAAGTACATACGCTAAGCATTTCCAAGCAATATAAAATAAATACACAAGAGAAAAAATACAATAAAAATAGCAACCTTTATTTATTAACATTCTTTTGTACAATGCATGAAAAGGAAATACAACTGATATAAAACGATGCCTAAACAATGGCATAACAGGAAATGAAAAGTACTGAATGGAAAATGTATAATGAAACTCGAGCTCTGATTCTTCAGCAAACTGCTCCAACTTTTCTGCAGATGGCTCGATCTCTGCTGGGTCCAAACCACCTGACGACATTCAAAGAAGAAAGAAATAGAATGTCGTCAGCGAACAGGTCGCTCGGTAAGTCCCAAAGATAAGAGAAGAATGGAATAGACAGAGAGTAAGAGTGAGAGAGTATCTTTTACAGTTGGATTATATTGTTATATTGTTGTATTTAGTGTTATCGCTGTTATTTGTAGCTTGGTACAGAAGGATGCCAGTGTATACGAGAGGAGTCTCACTTGCCCCGGAGACTAAGGTATCAGGAACTCAAGGAACTGTTTATGCCACGGTACAACAGCAACTGGATTCATGTTAAGTGTCTTAATCTTACCGTCTTGTGCCACTTTTAATACCTTCCATACCAATCTACCACTTTAACCCCGTAGTGTTTTGATTGTATTGTATTGTATTGTAACTTGTATTGATTGTATATTTGAAAGACTGACTGAAACCATGATATCAGTAACCGGATGTAACTGTAAGATCATGTAGGTGGAATAACTGGAGAACCATGTAAATGGAATGTATATCCATGGTTCGGTTCGGTCAAGTCGTATAGATTGATAATTGGATTCATGGATTCATGTTGAAGATTGCAGATTGTAGATTGATTTGAATCATATTCAAGTCAGATTAATCAGACTCAAACCTGAGTCAGACATTTAGGAATGTAAATCAAAGTCTTGATTATTTCTTAAACCTGTATTTACTAGGGTCTTTAGGGTAATTTATAAAACTTGAGGGGGGTTTTATGTAAAAATACTTTTGTATACTTTTCAAAATACACCTCAAGTATTTATTATTCGTCTTTAGAGTTGTAGTGAATGCGGATTTTATATTGTGATATTTCTAGAGAAAATATCCTAGTTTCATAAATAAAGGTATTTATCTGTAATATTGATTTATTTGAAATTCATGATATTTTAGTGTAAAATTTATTCTTGTGATTTTTAGAAAAAGGCGGAATATTTTATATCATAACAAAATAGGTATTTTAATGATAAATATACATATATTTATACAAAAATAATTTTAATAAATTTTTTTTATATTCTAGAAAATCTCATTTTCTTAAGATGTCGTATTTTAAATCTTTTGAGACCGAATACTCCTTGCGGAGGTCTGAATTAAGTCCGAGGATATGCGATAAACCGCCCTATCCCGAACGAGTTCCCCAAAATGGGTTGTAGCGGCGCTTTGCAAAGATTGTAAAATACTAAATTCTTTAGAAAACGGTTTTATAAAGTAAATGGTATTTATTTGTAAAAATATCAATTTTCCGTATTCTACGTTCTAGGGTCTCCTAAATCAACTAGACTATTTCTAAATGGTCTAAACGACAAGTTGTGAGATATCTCAAATCGCCTCTTCACCGCCAATTGTGGTCAGGTAAGTACAAGTGAGGAAAGGAGGGATCCGCTCACGAATCACCGTGAGACGGGCCTTTTAAAGTTACCTTTCTCACTTGCCTAGCCTAGACACCACAAAGTCAAGTTTAGATAAACGATCGATGTCCACAACTTATCGTATTTTCATAATAAGAGATATTTATTTAAAAGTGTATCAATAGTTTTATTAAGTAAATGTATTTAAATGAAAATATTGTTTTCTCGTATTCTAAGTTTTCGATGGTATCGTATTAGGTTGTATGTAAGTGTGTGAGGAGGTAGGTCGTTACCTCGTGATCTACTTTAAATGTATATCAAGTTTGATGGAGTTAAATGAAGGATTGAAACAATATGGTATTTAAGTGAAAAATACGATAAATTGAGATAGCTATCATTTCATGTGATGAAACTTGTTCAAATTGTTTGATTAGTGTTTAATAGTTAATATGATGAAGTTTAAAAAGGATTGTATTAGTGAGAAGTGGAATTTTATAGAAAACCGAATCGGAAATCGGATTTATTCCGATTCCGTCGGGTTTTGTAATTTCGTATTTTTAGAATAGGAAAGAGAGATAGAAAAAGGACTTACGGGTTTTAGATTATACAAAGGAGTGAGGGGGAACTAGAGCAATCGCGGATGCGTTGCGTCTTCGCCGGTAGTTCCTAAAACGTTCGCCGGAAGTTCCGCCGGAATTTCATCGGAGCTTCGCCTCGAGCTTGTTTTCAAAGTACACAAGTCTTCTTAGAATTTTGAGAGAGCGGGCTCAGAAATTTGGGATGAGAGGGTAGAGGGTAGGGGTGTATTTATAGGGTAGGCTAGGATTAGGGTAGATAAAGGGTTTTTAATAAAAAAAAATTGTAAAAATATAGAAAATTCATTAAAAATTGGAGTAATTAGGTGTTAATGGGCATTCTGGAACCGATCCAATAAATTAGAGTATACATGGGGTAGGGGAGCTGAAGAGACACAAATTTTGTGTTGACGACTCGGTCGTCCGGCCGAGTCCGGCCGAATCGGGGTGCCAGGGGGTGGGGGGTAGTCAGGTGTGGCTTCTGGTATTTTTAGATTTTCAGGTTCAGTAGGAATTTTGAGAGTTATGGTGTGTGGACTGTTGGGCTTCTATAAAATTTAAAAAAAAATAAATATTAAAAGTAATGTAGGGCATGGGATTTGAACTCTGGTGGCTTGGTTCAGCAATGCAAAGTATTACCAATGAGCTACAAGCTGCTTCTTGTAATTATGGTGTGAATTAATTACTTAAGTATTGTGCTTAGGCAATTAATACCCCTTTAAGGATTTAAAATTTTGTATAGGACAATTAGGGTTGTTACATTCTACCCTCCTTATAAAAATTTCGTCCTCAAAATTTGTAAAAGGAAGGTGTAACAAATCCAAGGAAAGTTTGGTGCTGGTGTACTGACAGTATGTGAAAAATAACAAGGTGGTGCAAGGGTTTTAAAAATGTGAAGAATGTGTGAAGGAATGAAAGAATGTGAAGGTTTTAATAAGATTGTAAAAGAGGTGGGGGAATTTTGGATTAGGACAGATTCAAATTTTATAAAATGATAAGATTCAAGGAATATGAAAGATAAGATTCAAGGAACATGATTGTAAAGAATGTTTTAGTTGCTGGTTCTTGAGTTATATTGCTTACGTTTGTTCACGCAGAACAGAACTGCATAGTATAGTTCTATACAGCTCTGACCTGCATGGGCCACCAATAAAACCTATCACGCCCCGCTTCCCAGTGTATGGCGAAGGGGACGCGACCGGTCCGCTGCGTATATACTCAGAAGTACATACGCTAAGCGTATCTAAGCAATATAAAATAAATACACAAGAGACAAGATACAATAAAAACAACAACTTTTATTTATTAACATTCTTTTGTACAATGCATGAAAAGGAAATACAACTGAAATAAAACGATGTCTAAACAATGGCATAACAGGAAATGAAAAGTACTGAATGGAAAATGTACAATGAAACTAGAGCTCTGATTCTTCAGCAAACTGCTCTAAGTTTTCTGCAGATGGCTCGATCTCTGCCGGATCCAAACCACCTGACGACATTCAAAGAAGAAAGAAATAGAATGTCGTCAGCGAACAGGTCACTCGGTAAGTCCCAAAGATAAGAGAAGAATGGAATAGACAGAGAGTAAGAGAGAGAGAGTAGCTTTTACAGTTGGATTATATTGTTATATTGTTGTATTTAGTGTTAACGCTGTAGTTTGTAGCTTGGTATAGAAGAATGCCAGTGTATACGAGAGGAGTCTCACTTACCCCGGAGACTAACGTATCAGGAACTCAAGGAACCGTTTATGCCACGGTACAACAGCAACTGGATTCATGTTAAGTGTCTTAATCTTACAATCTCGTGCCACTTTTAACACCTTCCATACCAATCTACCCCTTTAACCCCGTAGTGTTTTGACTGTATTGTATTGTATTGTAACTTGTATTGATTGTATATTTGAAAGACTAACCGAAACCATAATATCAGTAACCGGATGTAACCGTAGGATCATGTAAGTGGAATAACTGGAGAACCATGTAAATGGAATGTATATCCATGGTTCGGTTCGGTTAAGTCGTATAGATTGATGATTGGATTCATGAATTCATGTTGAAAATTGCAGATTGTAGATTGACTTGAATCATATTCAAGTCAGATTAATCAGACTCAAACCCGAGTCAGACATTTAGGAATGTAAATCAAAGTCTTGATTATTTCTTAAACCTGTATTTACTAGGGTCCTCAGGGTAATTTATAAAACTTGAGGGGAGGTTTATGTAAAAAAACTTTTGTATACTTTTCAAAATACACCTCAAGTATTTATTATTCGTCTTTAGAGTTGTAGTGAATGTGGATTTTATATTGTGATATTTCTAGAGAAAATATCCTAGTTTCATAAATAAAGGTATTTATCTGTAATATTGATTTATTTGGAATTCATGGTATTTTAGTGTAAAATTTATTCTTGTGATTTTTAGAAAAATGTGGAATATTTTATATCATAAAAAAATAGGTATTTTAATGATAAAGATACATATATTTATACAAAATAATTTTAATAATTTTTTTTTATATTCTAGAAAATCTCATTTTCTTAAGATGTCGTATTTTAAATCTTTCGAGACCGGATACTCCTTACGGAGGTCTGAATCTCGCACTACTAAGCCCGAGGATGTGGGATAAACCGCACTATCCCGAACGGGTTCCCCAAAATGGGTTGTAGCGGCGCTTTGCAAAGATTGTAAAATACTAAATCCTTTAGAAAACGGTTTTATAAAGTAAATGGTATTTATTTGTAAAAATATCAATTTTCCGTATTCTACGTTCTATGATCTCCTAAGTCAACTAGACTATTTCTAAATGGTCTAAACGACAAGTTGTGAGATACCTCAAATCGCCTCTTCACCGCCAATTGTGGCCAGGTAAGTACAAGTGAGGAAAGGAGGGATCCGCTCATGAATCACCGTGAGACGGGCCTTTTAAAATTACATTTCTCACTTGCCTAGCCTAGACACCGCAAAGTCAGGTTTAGATAAACGACCGATGTCCACAACTTATCGTATTTTCATAATAAGAGATATTTGTTTAAAAGTGTATCAATAGTTTTATTAAGTAAATGTATTTAAATGAAAATATTGTTTTCTCGTATTCTAAGTTTTCGATGGTATCGTGTTAGGTTGTATGTAAGTGTGTGAGGAGGTAGGTCATTACCTGTGATCTACTTTAAATGTATATCAAGTTTGATGGAGTTAAATGAAGGATTGAAACAATGTGGTATTTAAGTGAAAAATACGGTAAATTGAGATAGCTATCATTTTATGTGATGAAACTTGTTCAAATTGTTTGATTAGTGTTTAATAGTTAACATGAGAAAGTTTTAAAAAGATTGTATTAGTGAGAAGTGGAATTTTATAGAAAACCGAATCGGAAATCGAATTTGTTCTGATTCTGTCGGGTTTTGTAATTTCGTATTTTTAGAATAGGAAAGAGAGATAGAAAAGGGACTTACGGGTTTTAGATTATACAAAGGAGTGAGGGGGAACTAGAGAGATCGCCGATGCGTTGCGTCGTCGCCGGTAGTTCCTAAAACGTTCGCCGGAAGTTCCGCCGGAATTTCATCGGAGCTTCGCCTCGAGCTTGTTTTCAAAGTACACAAGTCTTCTTAGAATTTTGAGAGAGCGGGCTCAGAAATTTGGGATGAGAGGGTAGAGGGTAGGGGGTGTATTTATAGGGTAGGCTAGGGTTAGGGTAAATGAAGGGTTTTTAATAAAAAATTGTAAAAATAGAAAATTCATTAAAAATTGGAGTAATTAGGTGTTAATGGGCATTCTGGAACCGATCCAATAAATTAGAGTATACAGTGGGTAGGGGAGCTGAAGAGACACAAATTTTGTGTTGACGACTCGGCCGAGTCCGGCCGGCGGCGCCGGCCGAGTCGGGGTGCCAGGGGGTGGGGGGTAGTCAGATGTGGTTTCTGGTATTTTTAGATTTTCAGGTTCGGTAGGAATTTTGGGAGTTATGGTGTGTGGATTGTTGGGCTTCTATACAATTTAAAATAAAATAAATATTAAAAATAATGTAAGGCATGGGATTTGAACTCTGGTGGCTTGGTTCAGCAATGCAAGGTATTACCAATGAGCTACAAGCTCTTTCTTATATTTATGGTGTGAATTAATTACTTAAGTCTTGTTCTCAGGCAATAAATACCCTTTTAAGGATTTAAAATTTTGTATAGGACAATTAGGGTTGTTACACAAGATTCAATAGGTGCGCGGAGCTCGAGGGAGATAAAGGTCAAATGAATAAAAAATGAAGCTATTTTGGACTATTGAAGATCTGAAGAAATTATGGAATCAATTTGCAATTTGGGACCTGTCAAACACAAGAAAATAGCAACACAAGAAACCTCACAAAAAACGACAAAACAACTTCTCTAAAGTGCCGCAGAACCGCGGCCAATAGGCCATTTACACGGCTGTTCCGCGGCCGAATTGACTCAGAGCCAGATGAAAGTTTGGGGTTATTTTTGTAATTACATTGGGGCTCAAAATTTGGCCCTACGGTTTCAGCTCTCTGCCTATAAATAGCCCAGTTTTGTGCCCAAGTGAGGGTGCTTCTTTTTAGTTAGATTTTAGTGTATGTTAGTTTGTTTTTCTTTTTCTTCTTCATCTTTCCTCCATGAAATTGTAGTGAGAGCTCTTGAGTGGAAGATTAATGAAGATGAGGGTTATTTTTATTATCTTGTATCTTTAATTATCCTGTATTGTAATTTTATTTCCTTGTCTTGTAATTTTAATTCCTAGTGTAATTTTATTTCTTGTTGTTAAGTAGTTGTTGTTATTTCTTGTTTTATTTTCCTTTTCTTCTTATCCGCATTTTCAAGCCATGATACTCGATGGAGTTCCTTGCTTAGGTGAGGACCCAAGTAATTAGCTTGCATCTTTGTAAAACTGTATTTTTCCTTTCTTTCTTTGCTTCCTTCTTCTTCTTTTTTTTATTTTCATTTTCATGTGTGAATAATTTTCACACTTGTTAGGGGCTAAAGAAGGTTAGTATGATGGACGGAAAAATCCCTTGTGCTTCTCTTCGCCAAACACCTTGAAACGATCCTAGACCAAACAAACACAACCCCCTCATTTAGGCGCGCTATACGTGGCATATAACTGCGACCTAAGTCGAGAAGTCTTTTGGACGCACTACAACGTGACATGTAGTTGTGACTTAATTGGATACATGGTTATGGGTGTTTGGCCTAGGGTTGGAAATAAGCGCACGTAGCGAAAGGACAAGGGGCACTAGGAATGGATTTAGCGATGGAAAGCTTACTTAAACTCGCAAATCTCATTCTTATGTCCTCATTATCCCCACTACGTTCGATTATCCCAACATCATTTTAAGAATGGCAACAGAAAAGTACAAAACTAATCCTAACTCTACTAACCAACTTTAACCCTAACAAACTTACTTGAACATAAATACAAACACTTAGGATAGATTTGAACATACATATATACATTCTTGAATTAACTTGTCTAAAACAAGAACGGACATACAACCGTCTCCCTGTGGATCGACCTGTACTCAACCGGCTAGCTGTAAAGTGACACCGCCTTGATTGCGGTAAGTAAAGAACAGAGTAGAACACATATCACAAAATGTAGCGTGTTCTGCTGACAATCAGCTACATATCTTCAGATTGTTAAGATATGCAGTTATCCCGTTTCTGTCTAAAAGCAGAATCCGGACAAACTCGAGGCATGCTTTGGTAATGGCAATTTGTGGATTATCCCAAGCATTCGATAGGATTTTGTTTCTACCATTTTCAAGATCAATAGTTACATTGTTCTTGACTCACCACCATTTTATAAAAGGGTCTTTTTGCAAAAGAAACTAGTAGGAGTATGGTAGAATTGGAAGTAATTCCAGGACCACAAACAGTTACCGAAAATCTAGTAGAATCTAAGGATTCAATTGGACTTGACAAACCATTAGCCACTCCGCAGATTTTAGTAGGTGACCTCAGACACGCGAGAGACACTTCGGTTTTCTCGTAAACAGTGACAGGGAGGTCAGCATCATGGTGATGATGACCCTACTAGTTATCAGTAGGTCATAGGAAGTGGTAACTTCCAGGTGACCAGATGTTTCATATCCAAGATGGACTCCACGCACTTCAGCAAATTATGGATTTTAGACTTTGTTGGGTGCTCTTGAAGGGATAAAACCCATTAAGAGCAAGAAGATCTTTCGAGATCTGTGCAAGCGGAAAGGTGCTAACCTAATAAAGCTAGACTTGTTGTAAAGAGTTTTCATCAAATACCCGTTGTGGATTGTGATGTGACTTTTACATCGGTGTCTATGTTGAAGTCCATATGGATATGTTTTGGCGCTGATGTAGTTCATGGCTATGATATCTGGCAGGTGGGTGACTATAACGTCTTTCCAAATGGGATTTTGGAAGTGCACGTGTATATGACTCTGCCAGGGGGTTATAGTAGTCAGTGGGAGCAGCGGAAGGTGTGCAAGATGCTTATGTCTATTCGTAGACTAAGACAAGGATAGCGGAGACGGATCATCTGTTATTGATGTGACAGTCAAGGTGATTGACTTCATCAAAACAAAGGTGAACCTAGTAAAAAGGATGTAGGGAGTACTGTCCATATTTTAGATGACATACTCCAGATAAGAAGTAATGTTCATATACTACAATCGGTCAGATTTTGGTTGTCACACTATGTTTTCTCCACGCTGGATATGGATAGTATATCAGGAGTTCTGGTGACTAGATCTATGGTTTTAGATCTAGATTTAGGATGTTTCCCAAATCGGGTACTTAGACAACATTCTAAAAGTATCTTAGAATGGACGACTCCTGGCGTGGTAGTGTACCCGCAGGTGATGGAGTCACGCTCTCTAAAAGGATGTCTTTTGGACTGATGAAAAGAGGGGCAGGCATGAATGACATATCATTTACTTAGGCAATTGGGTCAATCATGCAAAGTCTTGTACAACACCAGATATTGCTTTTGCACTAAATGAAATAAGCATATATTAATCCAATCCTCGAGAAACAAAGGGAAGCAGTAAAGAACATTAGAGGGTGCTCTTGGTATAGGATAACGGCAGCCTCCTCTGGGAGGCGGTTATCGGTTAAGGCTTCTAAAGTGACCTGGATAATAGAGACGCTGTCAAGTTTTGAGTTTAGTATCTTCTGAGGATCAGTATATTGGATAGTGTTCCAATAAGGATACTGAGGTAATCATGATGCAGGATGCCAGTTATAACTCAACAGAGGATACATCCCAATAAGTTTGTTGGATAGGAGTTGTTCATTGATGAACTTGGTCCAATCAGGTATACAGAAAAATTCTTGAGGCGGGGTATCGCTCAGTTTAGATGATTGTTCATCTCCGCAAAATTGAGATATAGAGAGATGAAGTTGAATCATTATAGCGGATCCACTCGCTGAGCCTATTTCTCGAACACAGATGTACCTCAAATGAGATTTGAGAAACTGATTAGTAGAGAAGTTGGGTATTCGATAGCACACGGGATATGGGTATGCGATGCCGTAATAATTAGCCTTAACTGCAAGTGGGAGATTGTTGGATATAGTGCCCTCAAGGCAATTATTGTAATTACAGGCACGTGATTATGATAATTGAGGAAGGACCTATACATGTAGAACAATCTTACTCGAAATGATAGTATGCTATCTGGTTTGTTTTTATCATTGATGTTTACACGTTTTACTTGTTATTACGTGTCGCTAATACATAATGATGAAGCCCGTAGGATTCTTGCTTGACTACCAGTGCGATCATATACGTGAGAGCTGGGTAGCCTATAAGCACATCCTTAAATGTCTCTAGTCGTGGGAGTATCAAGACTGGGCATCGATATTCCGGAGTAGACTGGTGTATATGTTTCAAGACCCCGACGAGAGACGGTGTCCGGTGTAAATCCCCGCTCGCATCAATAAAATCTTTCTGTATGTTTCCTAAGTCCCCCCGAATGTTACCCTACTTTTCTTGTATCATTTTGTGTGAAAATTTGTTGCTTAGTTTTTAATATTTAAAGTTTCTTCCAAAACAAAATAAACACAAATATATAAAACCCAAACCAAATTTTTTAACAAACACATATTTATAAATCACTCTTACCCAATTTTTCAGCCCAGAACAAAATATAAACTAAAACTAATTAAATTTCCTTTCCCCAGCCCGCTACTTTCCACAGCCCAAACAAATAAAAAGATTAATTAACCTTAAAAATCCTTGGCCCGGCCCAGCTTCCAAGTTCCTTACTCCTACCCGCGCCCGCTCCTAACCCGACCCGACCCACTCTAACCCATTCCTTCTTCCCCCTCGTTCTAAGCTTTTCCCGCTCGTTCTTTTTCCTGTGAACCCACGCCCCCACGTCCCCCCACGTCGTCGCCCACTTCGCCAATGTCCCCGACTGCGTGCCCCACGACCCCGACCATGATCGCGTGCCCCTCAACCCCTTTTCGTCTCTCTACCTATCTCCCTCCATGCTCACTCTCGACCTCTCTCAAACCTCTATTCTCCTCTCTCCAAACTCCCAACTTCGAGCATCTCTCCCACGACGACGACCACTGTCACCTCATCGACTCCCTCGCTCTCCTCTCCAGAACCGAGCCTCTATTTCATCTCTCTCACAAACCCAAACCACCATCTTTCCCTCACTGCCTCACCATCTCCAAACCGCCGCCGCCGAGCCTCCCGTGCACCCTCACGCCGGCGAGCTCCCCACTGCCCTAAACCACCTCGTTGACCCTCTGCGTCATCTGCATCATCACCATCACTACCAACCCGAGCCCCCACTGCTCCCTTTCTCTCTCCAAAACCACCAAGCTCCAAACTCCCCACTGTGCCCGTCGCCGGAGCGACCACCGCCGACCACCGTCGACCCCAGCGCACTCACAGAGATCCATAGCACCACACTCCGCCTCCAGTGACCACGAGCCATCCCCCGGGAAACTCCGACGACGAACCCGAAATGCGAGCCGAGGCCGTGAATCTAAACCGTGCCGTTCGTCTCGCACTCGTGCCGTTGCCGCTGCCGTGCGTCACCAAAGCGTCTCCAGGCAAGTACCCTACTTGCTACATGCTAGATTATTTCCGTTACAAACCAAAATACCATTAATTCCGTGCTTATAATTCGTGAAACTTATAAGACATAAGTGTTTGATGTAAGACCCGAATGAAAACCTTCCATTAAACTGACGGGACTTGATTGCATATGCTGGCCCGTGTGTCAATGAACATTGTGGTGAAATTTTACTGGAAAATATAATCGTTACTGGCTTGAACAATCACCCCCAATTACACCTGTAAAAACTGGGAATTTCCGGCACCTGAAACTTGTTAAAATCATAATTAATTGCTTACATATTGAAATGATGTATTCAAGGGCTTGAATCGAATCCGACTCGATGACCTAGAACCCATAAAAGTTTTTAATTGTTTCTGTACTGAAAATATGGCGAGAACTGGCTCGGAGAGCGGCTCTGGACTGCAGTCCAGAGCGGCTCTGGCTGTTGATTTCTATCTCGTAATGCTTACTACTTTGCTGCCTAAACTTGTATGTTGCGTAACCCTATACTTTATTGAATATGAAACTGTTAGCTAAATAACTCAAGTGATTTCACCCCTTTTATCATCGTTTACTATTTAAACTGCAATTTAAAAGAACAGGACGTCTAGCAGTCCCAAACAGAAACAGAACTGATAACCTAGTGTTGAACAGTGCATAACTTCTGACGTACAGACGCAATTGAGAATTTGTCTATTGATTTGAAAACCCTATTGAAAAACCTATATTTCATTCAATTGTAGTATTGCTAAATTCTGATCCCAACTGGGTGAAAATTATGCCGCGAAACGGACGTTCAGTTCAGAAACTGAATTTCCTGCAGCGAGCACTTAAATTGAAACGGCTGTAACTTTAATACCAGAAATCCGATTGTACTGAAACAAATTTTTCTGAACTTATTACTAATTCTACTTGTTACCGTCTTTGTATCGATTCGCTAAATTCTGAACGTATGATTTACTGCAATTTTTATAAGCTCATGAGGTACATACTAGTCCATATTACACATGACTTCTTAACTGCATAAATGTACATACCTTACCCAATTGCCATATACCTAGTGATAGTGCGCGTTATTATTCAGTGTACAATGCATTATCGTGCGTGAACGGTGTTCCCCTCCGAATGGCGGCCGAAACGTGAGGACGTCTAGTGCCTGATATTCGGGGCAGATGCTATATGGTTTTATCCGTCCACCTCTCCGAAGATGCCAAGTTGATTTATGGCACCGTGTATCGGAGGTTTAGACGGATACGGCCGATATAGCAGACTTCGTCAGATTCCTCCTCGCTTGAGAGGTTTTTGATTGTGGGGACGCTCTTCCCTGCAGGCGCAAGCCTCTGCAGTTAATTACACTACCGCATCGCGGCAATAACTTTCTTCTTCTTCAGAATTTCACTTCGTGTCGTGTGTGTTTGTTTTGTTTGTGGTTGCCCGTGGATTGTATACAGAGACTGGGTAATGTCGTCGCCCGTAGGACGTGGATTAGTCCAAATCCGTATTTACTTAGATTTGGGTTTGGTGTTTTAGTTTAAGGATACATTAGCCGCATTGAGGCTAAGATCAACTTAAACGTTCGTTAAGAATACGTTAGTCCTGTTTGAGACTAAGATCAACTTAACGTGGTGATCCATTTAAAATATGGCCGTCGGGACTCGTCGCCTCTCTGACGTCGTTGAAAGATTACAACGATAGGTGTCAGAGGAGTTCAGAGATGTGCCCTCGAACCGAAGTTGATTTAGGGTTTTATAGTCCATTTGAATGTTTAAGGATACGTTAGCCGTGTTTGGGGCTAAGATCAACTTAAACGGGACCGTTTAGATCCGGCAAAAGAGCGTTTGGGGCCTCTATTGCTCAAGTTTAGGGACGTGGTGGTCCATATTCCAGTTTGGGGACGTGGTGGTCCATCGCCAGTTTAAAGACGTGGTGGTCCATCGCCAGTTTAGGGACGTAGTGGTCCATCGCTAGTTTAGGGACGTGGAGGTCTTTTAGTTTAAGGACGTCTCGGTCCGATATTAGTTTAAGGACGTCTCGGTCCACGAGTTTAAGGACCCCGCAGTCCAATATTGATGTGGGGTCGTTGGGACCCGTCACCTCTTTTACGTCGTTGAGGAATTACAACGATAGGTGTCAAAGGAGTTCGGAGATGTACCCTCGAACCGGTTGTGAATTGATTTAAGAGATCAATCTTGCTCAGTCAATTTAATTTGAGGACTTACGGCCACGATTGGGCTAAGTCTAGTTTCAAAAATGTTCGACACTTTTATTTGTTTTCGGCCTGTACTAGGGCTTGGCCCATTTTTAAATAATGCATTGCATTATTTTCTATTTTTAGTTGGGCTCGGCTCATAATGGATCCAGAGTATCAATTTTATTTGGGCTCTGCCCTTTTATGAATGATGCAGGGCATCAATTTAAATTGGGCTCTGCCCTTTTATTGCTTTGCAATTTATTTAGGCCTATTAGGTCTTTTTGATTTGGGCCTGGCCCTTTAGGAAATGCATTGCATTCTTAGGCGCTTTGCGCCAATCAAAGGGTCAAGCGCTTGTGGTGGCGACACGTGTCACGCGAGCGCAATGCGCTGCGCCGATGCGCTTCGCATGTGCTGCTGACACGTGGCGCCAATCCAGGAGCGTAACAGTGCAAGTTGGAAGTGCAAAGCACTAAGAATCCTTTAGATTCAAGAACAGGAGTGCAAAGCACTATTTTTTTATTTTTGTTTTTCTTGATCTAATTTAGATTGAAGAAAAACAAATCTCTTGTTTTTCTTATCTCAGAGAACCAAGGGTTCATAAAAAGTGCAAAGCACTGTTTTTAGTTAGTTTTCTTTCTTATTGAAGATCATTGATCTTGTTCCTAGATCAATGATCTGTTTTTTAAGAGAATTTTCTATTTTTCTAAAGGTTTTTACCTTTTTTGTTCTTGAGGAGTTCTTCAGAGTTCTCTTTTTTTTTAGAAAATATTGATGCCTTTGAATTGAGGCTTAGGGTCATTTTTATAGTGCCCATAAATTAGTTAAATTTGTTAAAGAGATTTTTCTCTGAGTGATTTGGGGAATTTTCTCCACCGTTGGATCTTTGATCCAAAGGCCTCTGTTTTACAGAAGAAAATCTTCTTGTTTTAACAAGAACAGAAAGATTTCTTTAAAATCTTTATTCTGTTTGGCGCAAATGCCCCAGCGCGTGACACGTGTCGCGCAGCGCAACTGCGCTAGCGCATCTGCGCTGACACGTGTCACGCGGCGCAAAGCGCAGCGCAACTGCGCTGACACGTGTCGCGCGGCGCAAAGCACAGCGCAACTGCGCTAGCGCATCTGCGCTGACACATGTCGCGCAGCGCAGCGATTGCGCAACTGAAGCGTTACTTCTTTTGATTTTGCTTTAAACAAAGCTTTGCTTTGATTGGGTTCGCTGCCTTGGGCGCTGCGCTGATGCATCTGCGCCAGACATGTGGCGCGTTGCGCCCAGGATTTGAAGCGTTGCTTCAAAATTTTGAATTTTGAATTTCAACAGAGCTTTGCTCTGATTGGGGGAAACAAATGCTCCCTACCGTTGCGCTCACGTGGCGTGCACGTGAGTGCAGCGGTGGCAAACTCCTGATCGTTGGATCAAGGGGTGAGCTGAAAGGGCGCAAGCGCCTTATAAATAGGACCTCTGGCCCTCAGAAAAATCTCACCATTTCAAGATTTTTGATTTTCTAGAGCTTTGCTCCTGCTTAGAACTTCAGAGCTTTGCTCTCGTTTCCAGAACATTAGAGCTTTGCTCTCATTTTCCAAGTTAAAAAAAACTTTAGGTAAAATTAATCTTAGGTTAGATTAATTTTAATTAACCCATAGAGCTTTGCTCTTATAGATCTTCTGATCTAAAGAAATTCCCTTCGGGGTTTCACCAACAGAGGTTTGCTCTTATGAATCCATAGATCTATAGAGATCTTGTTCATGGGTTTTAACCCATGAGCAGAGCTTTGCTCATGGATCCAAAAATAGTTTTTGATCTAAAAATGAAGAACTTATAAGGGTCTTCAAAATGTTTTAATTTCTTTAGGAGTTTTTAAATAAATTTTCTCATCATCACCACAGAGCTAGGCTCTTTTAAGGATTCTTATTTTCCTGAGACCAAAGTTTTACAAGTGTCACTCTGTGACAGAGCTTTGCTCTGAAAGAGGAGATTTTCTCCTTGTCCCTAGGGATTTTTTTTTATAATTATTAGTGGGAATGTTTTCCTGGGGACCAACTGACAATCTCATCCAATGATGAGTTTGTCTTTTTAGCTGACGTATTGTCATCCAGATTTTGTGGGTCCCCCTTCGGTCTCCTACCCACTGCACTGCTGTGTAGTGTGATTAATTTTTAAATTTAGTTAATTTAAAAGCTAAACGTTGGAATTGTAGCATTAACGGCTAATTTCTGTCCATTTGCAGGGATCATGTCTTTCGACACCTCGTTCCCGTTTTTTCGTTCAGAGGAGGGATTTCCCGAAGCGCCCTTGGACCGTGAAGTTCTGGCTATGATTAAGGAATACGACCCAGAGTACAAGAGTCACCACCTTTAGGGGTCGTGGTATAACCAGATCATCATGGGTCGACGGAGCTTTACATGCGCAGTGCCGTCCGAGCCCATCACGGCGATTCACTATGCTACCCCACCCTCGGTGCAGTATGCCGTGGAGATGATGGATTGGACATTGAAGGGCTTTCTACATCCCGCCATAGATGCGATCCCGGTTCAGCGTCCTATGGTCTTGGATATCCTAGGACGCCGTATCTGTCAAGGAGAAGCGCGACCCTGGGGGCAATCATATAACCTTGGTCTGATTCCCCGCCACCCGATCGGCTATCTGCCGTGGGCCCGGTACATCCTGTCGACGAAGAAGTCGCAGTTGATAAGATTAGGACTGTACACCGCGGTCTATGTCTCTCTCTTTCAGTATCCTACGCTCCCCACCTGGTGGTTCAAGGCTTTCCTGGAGCAGTGGAATATTCCTACCCACACTTTCCTTGCCATGGATCGGGAAGTGTCCATCTCTTTGGAGGAGTTCACGGAGGTAACTGGTCTACCAGTCATGGGGGAACACTATGAAGAGCTGCTCCCGACAGATGAGTACGTCTTTGGTGCTAAACCGATGGTAAAGGGGATTACACCGGAAAACGCTGTTCAACACCAATTCCCGAGCCTGATTAAGGTGTTGAACATCTACGAGTCCCTTTTTATCGAACATGGGAGTCGAGGAGTTAATTTTGAGGATTTCATCGCTCGGTTCCTTCGCCCAAGCGTCCTCTCATCAGAAGCTGCCAAGTTTGCTACCCTGGATGACCCTTTCGGTCTAGGTTTGGATAACCTACCGGCGAAGGAGATAGACCAAAAGGGTTTCTTTCTTCCGGACTTCCCGACTATCGCTTTTGCAAAAATTGCGGCCCCCGGGATGGACGAGGAGGCCTTTTTCTTAGGATTTCTCGGATTGTGGCTGAGTTGGTTTGCGATCCCAATGCACTCTCATCGTATGCGGCCCTCTGTCTTTTACCCAGCCCACCGAATGGTCATCGGGGTAAAGGTGGCTGTGGGGATCGCCGGCTTGGCGCACTTATATCATGGCCTCAGTCGAGCGGCGGATGCTAATGAGCCTGGGGTACTGCACGTGGTCTTCCCGATGCACTACTTTGCATCGTGGCTCGAACTACATACGGCGGGTGTCTTCGGCATGTATAAAAGGCCATCGTTCTTTGACAAGTACAGTTTTCCTCGTATTATACAGCTGATCGGTGCATCAATTGTGACCCCCTCACCGCGGAACGCCAGGGGTTTACTCTTTCGCCCTCATACCGTTGGAGCCGAGATTTCCTTTGTCGATAAGGTATTGACCATTGGAATGGTGTCTACCACTGCGATGCGGCCATTACAAGATGTCTTTAAGGATGGAGCCTCAGTTTTGACGGCCCGGGAGATCCTTCACTTATATTCCATTAGACCGGGCTTCCTAGTTTTTAGGCAGAATGGTGTGGCAATTTTTATGAGGTACAACCCGCATCGTTTTGCTCAACAACTGGGTTACGATCAAAGGGTCCCCTTGGAAGCCTTCTTGCTGGAACTCGCTGCCACTGAAGAAGGGATGGAGAACGCGCTGCATCATTTCATGCGCCTGAATACAGGTTCTCATTTTTTTATCAGTGCGCCGGCTTACGCTCCGCGACTCCTCAATGTGTACAAAGACTGGTACAATCATGCAACAGGAGCAGTTATAAAGGAGGAAAGGCGATTGCTGGTCGATCGTAAGGGTGTGCCTCCAGGTACCGATCGCAACGCTCCTTTGGTTCCTAGGACTCCAGTAGTTGCTCCTCTGAAAGAGGTTAGAACCGGGCCACCGCGTGCGCAAAGTCCTCCACGCGGATTGTCGCTCCCTGATATTGCGGATGCACCCCCAGCGCCCTGTGCTCCAGTGGAGACAGTGGTTGTAGCTTCGCCAGAGTCTGGCGTGGGTGCGGACGTCGGGACCCGCCGTCCCAAGGTGGCCGCTAAACGTAAATCGATCCCGCGTGCACCTAGGGTTGGCGGGCAGAAGAAAAAGAAGTCGCTCTTTGCCGCAGACATCGCTTTCGGTCAGAAACCCCACGCTCCCTATGCCGAGGGCCTGAGTGAATATGGGACTAATGAGGGATTAGTCATGCCGCCGGATGACACAGACTTGGAGGCCGCTCTCGAAGCTTCGGAGCGGTTGGCGAGGCGTGACGCATGGCTAGCCAAGCTTGCGGCATCTGGTAATCACTAGTCGCATTTTCTATTACATCATATCTTTATTATTGCCTTTGACTAATATTTTCCCTTCTTTTCTCCCAACAGGCATCACCACTGAAGAAGCCATTGCCGCTTCCCTCAAGACCTTCCAAGAGGAGGAACGCCTTAGAGTGTCTCTGGGACTCAGTAAGTTTCGATTCATCATGTTTTCATTTTCCTTGTGTTATGGCCGATCTAACCTTTCCCTTTTTATCGCAGGGACCTCAATGCCGCTCCCACCAAGCGACGCAAATGTCCTACCAGTTGCTGATGTTCCTGCTTCCTCAGGGTTACCGCAAGAGGTCCGTCTTGAGGAGCCGATGAGAGATGCCTTAAAGGCTTTGGAGGTGTCCTTGTATACGGACGACGACGCCTTGGTAAAGGAGGCATCACAGAGGTCCATCGTGACAGCTCGGAAGGAAAGGAAGCGGCTAAGGCGTAAGGCGAAGGCGCGCAGGGCTGCCTTGGCTATGGGAGCGGGCCCCAGCACTGCCCCTCGGCTGATACTCCATCCGAAGAAGCCCCTGTCGCCCTATCCACTGCTCGCAGAGAAGTGGCGCGCGCAGTTCAGAGCGCAAATGGTAAATCCACTTTAGGTAATATTTCTCTCAGAGTTTTTGTTATAGGAATTTTAATGCCATCGGTTCTTATATATCTTATCTTGCAGGGCCAAGTCCGACCGAGGGGGAGGCGGAGACCATTGAACCCAAGGAAACAGAGGAGGCGGCTCCTACCGAGCCTGAGCCGATGGTGGGCAACGTCGCTGAGGCTTCAGGGCCCGAGATGGAGGTTGAGGGGTCTGCAGCCGAGAAGGTCATTGATGCCCAGCCTGAAGTGGCAGCAGATAAAATGATCATTACAACTGAGCCCAGGGTGGTGGCGGACGAGGCACTTAAGGCCGACGATCTCGCGGTGAAGGCGGATGAGCCGATGGAGATCGAGGAACCCGCAGAAGTAATGGGTGAGATAGGTACGACTCCTGGGGAAGAGTTAGCCGCTCCCTCCCAAGAGTCCGGCAACGCTCCAATCATTGCCCTCCCTATGTATGATCTTCCGCCGTCTCCAGGTCTTGCGAGCATGACAACGGTCCCTATCGAGTCGGGTGATGAGGCCACGGGCGGCGGCCTCATGTTAATGGAGGAAAGAGTCGCCTCCGTTTCAGCCGGCAGCTCATCAGGTAAATCCCAAGTTGCTGTCTTTCTTTACCTTACAATCCTTTCTGACAAGTTCACCTTTTTTCGTAACGCAGGTGCAGCCAGCGCTGATGCCCCACTGCTCGAGGGATCACCTTCAACTACTGCCTTGGCGGTGGTCACCTCTCAGCCCTCTCTCATACCGTCAAAGATGTTGGAAGGTATGAGTTTGCAACTTATTAATCTCACTTTTCAGACGTATAATCCATATACTAGAGTCATACTGTTGTGTCTTTCAGGAGTGCTCTTTGACCATCTTTATCAGGTACTGCTCCCACACTTCTCCTTCCCATCCGAACTTGCCTCTTCTTTTGGTGGCGTTGGTAAGTATGATTTCCATTGATATCCTTCTTTTTTTTTATTGATAGGATTACTTCTAAACCCCTTTTTTTCTTGACTGCAGTGCTACAAATCGAAGGGGGGATGAAAGATTGGCTGCGCCGCCGACCCTTCCGGCCTTGCTACCTGCCTTAGCTGGTACAGCGACTATCACATTGATGACTCCCCCTTTTTTATTTCCTGAACTGTTATCTGATCACATCTTGTTTCTTTTCAGCGGTCATTCCGGTCTCGGCGCCCTTCGAGTCTCGCATTACAATGTCGGGCGGCCCTTCCCAGAGACGTCCGTCCTCAAAAGGTGCGGCGAATAGTTTGCGCATGTTGAGCGATTACATCGAGGAACTCGACGTCGAGTCTCCTACATCTGCTGAGGACTTCGCTATGACAATTAACCCAATGTTGGTGATATTTTCCACCTTCCATGACGAGGGCACCGTCGCTTCTTGGGTTAACCACTTTCGGGAGATTGAGGCTCGCCTTCATCAGCTGGAGTCGATGCGTTTATCCCCTGAGACTTTGGCTGTGAGCGCTCAACAGGGAGCATGGCTCGAGCAAAGCACTTCTCATTTCCGTTATTTGGAACAAGAAGCAGCTTTGAGGCTGAAGGAGTGTCAGGAGTCTTCAAGCGAAACTGCTCGCCTGCGCGCTGAAGTTGAGGTGAACGCCGCTGAGGTAAAGGCCGTCTTCGAGGGCCTTCTGGAGCGCATCTCAAATGGGCTGAAACTAAAGCAGGCACTTGATGTCGCCGAGCATGACATTCCAAGCCGTGAAGCTGCTCATCAGGCCGTCAGGGATCAGCTTGCATCTGTCTCGCAGCAACGGGCCCAAGTGGAGGCGGAGTTGGCAGTGGTGGCCGATCAGGAGAAAGCGGGGAAGGAAGTGCGCGAACAATTGCTAGAGCTATGCAGAACGCTTCCTTCTCAGTAACTCTCCTTGTATCGTTTGTACTTGTAAATACAAAAATGTATATATATATATTTTATTCTTTAGCACAATGTATCCTGTACTCAATCAAGTTTATGAATAAAAGATACACATTTTCTGTAATGTCTTGTGTCATTCCTCCACCTTTTCTTTCCTTTTATTATCAGCATGCCACCTTAGTAAACATGGTCAATAGATAATAGAGCGCGCATCTTGACTTTCTTAAGAAATAGTGATGGATTAGGCCGCAGGTTCAGATCTGCCGCCTAAGACTTTTTCAACTCTATGAGCCGTGAGGGTCTCATAGAGACTTTTCTCCCTACGGATCGAGAGGATCTCGTAGGTGGGTTTTCTCCTTAGGAATCATGAGGATTCCTAAATGTGTTTTTCGCTTATAAGTCGTAAGGATCTTATAAGAGAATTTTTCCCTCTTACGAGTCGAGAGGGCCCGTAAGCGGTTGTTTCCCTCCTTGTCGAAACTTGACTTTGGAGAGTGAGACCCGTGAATAGTATACAAGAGACCATTTTAGATCGACTTGCAGGGTCCCATTGTTCAGGAAGCAAGTTTTTTTTTTAATCCCTGCTGCCTAAGGCTTCATTTTGCAAGTTGAGACGAATCGGGAATTTCCCGCAGAGACACTGGTTTCTCTGCGAGCCGACGCGAATCAGGAGGCTCTCGTCAAGGATTTTTTGTTTTCCCGAGTTGAGGAATTTGCTAAGGATTATTTGTTTCCCTAGCGCTAAGGATTATTTGTTTCCTTGGTGTTGATACGGATCGAGAATTTCCCACGGAGACACTGGTTGCTCTGCGAGTCGACATGCATCAGGAGGCTCTCGTCAAGGATTATTTGTCTCCTTGAGTTGAAGGATTTGCTAAGGATTATTTGTTTCCTTAGCGCCAAGGATTATTTGTTTCCTTGGTGTTGATACGGATCGAGAATTTCCCACGGAGACACCGGTTGCTCTGCGAGTCGACGCGCCTCAGGAGGCTCTCGTCAAGGATTATTTGTCTCCTTGAGTTGAAGGATTTGCTAAGAATTATTTGTTTCCTTAGCGCCAAGGATTATTTGTTTCCTTGGTGTTGACACGGATCGAGAATTTCCTACGGAGACACTAGTTGCTCTGTGAGCCGACGCGCATCAGGAGGCTCTCGTCAAGGATTATTTGTCTCCTTGAGTTGAAGGATTTGCTAAGGATTATTTATTTCCCTAGCTCCAAGGATTATTTGTTTCCTTGGTATTGACACGGATCGAGAATTTCCCATGGAGACACCGGTTGCTCTGTGAGTCGACGCGCATCAGAAGGCTCTCGTCAAGGATTATTTGTCTCCCTAAGTTGAAGGATTTGCTAAGGATTATTTGTTTCTCTAGCTCCAAGGATTATTTGTTTCCTTGGTATTGACACGGATTGAGAATTTCCCGCGGAGACACTGGTTGCTCGGCGAGTCGAAGCGCATCAGGAGGCTCTCGTCAAGGATTATTTGTCTCCTTGAGTTGAAGGATTTGCTAAGGATTATTTGTTTCCCTAGCGCCAAGGATTATTTGTTTCCTTGGTATTGACACGGATCGAGAATTTCCCGCGGAGACACTGGTTGCTCTGCGAGTCGACGCGCATCAGGTTTTTCTTCGGAGTTGGGATGAATCAGCGAGATCTGGCTTCGTTTTCTGGGGGAGCCTGCCGGGAAAGGATGGTTCCCTCTTAGTTTGCGCCCTTGGATTGTATACAGGGATCGATGTGATCTTAACTGTAGGGCCAAAGTTTTATCATTTCTTTCTTTCTTTCTTTCTTTCTTTTTATTTCCGCGATGCTCTATCATTTCAGCTTTTATATCGCGAAGGTCGCGATTGCCCAATCATTTCGGCTATTTTTTCACGGTGCCCAATCATTTCGGCTGTTTATTTTATGTTTACTCACTGTTTTTTATTGCGAGTTGCCCAATCATTTCAGCTATTTTGCATGCATACATTTTACTTGCTGCCTTTTTTTGTTACAAGTTGCCCCATCATTTCGGCTATTTTGTATGCATGTGCGGCCTACTGGCTTTTCGCCGTAAACCTGAAATTGGACACCGATTTCGGCATCGGCATCGCTACAACTAGGATATTTCCAGGAGCGAATCATCATTTTCCTCTGTCGTTGTCGAACAAAGGAGGCTTAGCGACCAGGGTTAGGGTCCTGTCGACTGAGGCTTTGATTTCATAAGCCGTAAGGGTCTCACAAAGTTATTTCACCCTACAAGTCGTGAGGATCTTATAGGTGTATTTTCTCCTTAGGAATCGTGAGGATTCCTAAGTGTTTGTTCCTCTGTAAGTCGTAAGGATCCTACAGGAGGGTTTTCTCCCCATAAATCGAGAGGATTTACAAGGGTTATTCACCATGCGAACATATCCCTAGTCTCGGATGGGACTTAGTTAGGGAAATGTTTATTCGCGCCCGTGGATTGTATACAAGGGTCAGTATTGAGCCACTTGGAGGGCAATATGTAATATTGTGGGAGGGTTTGCTTAAGCACAGGTTTAGGTCTCTGTAACTTAAGACTTTCAAATCTTATGAGCCGTGAGGGTCCCATAAGAGAGTTCTCCTTACGAGTCGTGAGGATCTCGCAAGTGTATTTTCTCCTTAGGAATCGTGGGGATCCCTAGTGTGTTGCTCCCTTGTGAGTCGTAAGGATCTCACGTGGGTGGCTTCTCCTTACAAGGTCGAGAGGACCCTATAAGTGTTTTTTAACGAGGTTGTGCCCTTTCGGGTTTTCACAAACACTCGCCGGTAGTCCTGCTATTTTTACTCATGGAGCCCTTTCAGGTTTTCATCCGTGCCCATTTCGCTTATGGACATACCGTTTTTTATTCTTTTTATTTTCTTTTTCTTCTTTTTTTTTACGAGATCGCGCCCTTTCGGGTTTTCACGAACACTCGCCAGTAGCCCTGCTGTTTTTACTCACAGAGCCCTTTCGGATTTTCATCCGTGCCCTTTTTGCTTATGGACATACCATTTTTTTTATTATATTATTATTATTTTTTATTATTATTTCTTTTTTTATTCATCTCGTCGGCCTAAGGATGCCGCGGTAGTAGTTTAAGGACGTTTCGGTCCGCTATTAAGAAGGCTGGCTACTGCTTACAAAGTTTGAGCTTAGGAAGATAGCGAGAGGACTTAGTCGTCATCATCTATTATTGACCTAGACCGTGGCTCATTAAGCGTAGTATTTCTTTAGGAAGCGACCGTTTATTGGCCTGAAAGGCCTTTCACCGTGTATATCCATGAGTAGATAGGCCCCACCCTGGTAGACCTTATCTATGATGTACGGGCCTAGTTTGGCTCGAATTTTCCCCGCTTGGCGCAATTGGGGATCATAGGCCTTTTGACTACTAGCACGAGTTCGCCTTGGTGGAACATCCTCGGCCGGGTCAGTCTTTCATATGAGCGCGTCATCTTCGCTTTGTAAGCTTCTAAATTTTGTTGCGCTATGAGCCGGGTTTCATCAAGGGCGTCGAGCTCTTCAAACCGAAGGTGAGCATTTTCTTCATCCGTTAGCTCGTAATGGACCGCCACTCGCAAAGAGGGTAACTCTATCTCGAGGGGGGGTACTGCCTCGGTACCGAATACCAACGTGTACGGCGTTATGTTCGTAGCCGTCTTGAACGTAGTTCGATACGCCCAAAGAGCCTCTTGCAGTCTCTCGTGCCAGTCTTTCTTATTTCGAGACACCGTCTTTTTCATGATCTTTGTCAAGGTTTTATTGAAGGCTTCGGCTAAACCATTAGCTCGCGGATTATAGACTGAGGAATATCTCCAGTCTATATTATGCTGCTGCGCGAAGCGGCTGATTTTATGGCTTCGGTAGGCTGGCCCATTATCGGAGATGATCCATCTCGAAGTTCCAAACCGATATATGACGTGCGTCTTGAAGAAATGTAGGATATTCTCCATTTTCACCTCTCTCAACAGTACTGCTTCTGCCCATTTGGAGAAGTAATCAGTCATCACCAGGATGAAACGATGTCCTCTGGACGATGCTGGTTCGATGGGGCCGACTATGTTAGTTCCCCACATTTCGAATGGCCATCTAGCCACTATTGGATGTAGTGGATTTGGATGCTGATGGATGAAGTCCCCATGAATTTGGCATGAGTGACATTGCTTCGCATATTCGAGGCAATCCTGAATCATCGTGGGCCAGTAGTAACCCATTCGTTTAATTTTTAACTTCATCTTTGGGCCCGCTTGGTGAGAACCACAGATTCCATCATGAACTTCCTGAACGACTCTTTCTGCTTCGTCAGGTCCTAAGCATCTCAGCCACAGAGAATCGAATGACCACTTGTACAGAGTATCATTGACGAAGGCGAAAGACAGAGCTCGTTTCATGAGCTGATGTCTTGTGGACGCATCTTCGGGCATTCGGTGGGACTTAAAGTAATCTATGAAGACTTCCCTCCAATCCTCAACCTTTTCCCGGTCTTTTATTTGTAAGGTCGTATGCTCAATCGCTCCCTTTTCTTCGGATGATTCCAGAGATATTTCTGCTGGGGCGAGCACTCGACGGCTTTGTACCACGATTTTGACGTTATCGAGGTTCTCATCAGCCAGTTCTTTAGCAAGCTTAGCTAACGCGTCCGCTTTGCTATTTTCCGCGCGCGGTATACTTTCTAAAATATAGGAGGGAATCTGGGTTAACAGTTGTTGCACCTTTTCACCGTACTTTACCAGCTCTGGCTTACGCATTTGGTAGTCGCCATTTACTTGACTAACGACCAGTTGAGAATCTCCATATATAAGGAGGTTTTCAATTCCCATATCGATGGCGATCTCGAGACCTGCTATCAAAGCTTCGTATTCGGCTTCGTTATACGTCCTCGGCTCTGTTAAGGAGAAAGCGAAGCGCATTATTCCTCCTTGTGGGGTCACGAAGATGAGGCCTACCCCCGATTTGATTATAGGGGTACTTTGTTTGCGCTTTTTCATAGAGGATGCTCCATCGAAATAAAGCTCCCATCGGGTATCACCACTGTCGATCGCGTCAAACGCATGTTCGTCAGGCAGATCGCAATTCAAAGGAGAATCGGTGGGTATCGGGTGTTCAGCAAGGAAGTCGGCGATGGCCTGGCCTTTCACTGCTTTGAGAGGCTGATAGGTTATTGAAAACTCCATCAAGAGCAAAGCCCATTTAGCGATTCGACCTGTCAGTATGGCCTTTGACATCAAATATTTAAGAGGGTCTACCTTCGATATGAGGCGGACTTCGTGCGCCAACGCATAGTGCCTGAGCTTTGTTATCGCGAAGATCAATGCTAAGCAGTGTTTTTCAATGGGGGAGTAATTGCTTTCTGCCCCCAGAAGAACTCGACTTAAATAGTAGAGTGCTCTTTCTTTCCCCTGGTCATTCTCTTGCGCCTATAATGGGCCTAAAGAACCTTCGAGGGCGGTTGTATAAAGAATGAGAGGCTTTCCCTTAACCGGAGCAGTCAACACTGGAGGGTTCTGCAGGTACTGCTTGATCTCGTCCAGTGCGCCTTGACATTTGTGATCCCAGATGAATGGAGTCCCTTTTTTCATCAGGTGGTTGTAAGGGCGGCACTTGCCAGAGAGGTTGGCTATAAATCGCCGAATATATGCGAGCTTTCCTTGGAGAGATCGCAGCTGTTTGAGAGTTCTCGGCGGAGGCATTTCCATGATCGCCTTGATTTTAGACGGATCTATTTCGATACCTCGGTGTCGGACGATGAATCCTAGGAATTTGCCCGAGAAAACCCCGAATGCACACTTAAGAGGGTTCATCTTCAAATTGTATTGTCGAAGGCGTCGAAATACAGTCTTTAGATGCTCGAGATGTTCCTCGTATGATTTGCTCTTAACCACGAGGTCATCGATATAGCACTCGACGATTTCATGTATAAGGCGGTCGAAAATCTTCGTCATAGCCCTCTGATAAGTGGCACCGGCGTTCTTTAGACCGAAAGGCGTTACCTTGTAACAAAATATTCCCAAAGGAGTCCGAAAAGCCGTATGTTTCTGGTCTTCAAGATGCATCTTTATTTGATTATACCCTGATGAGCCATCCATGAAGGAGAAAACCTCATGAGTGGATGTATTGTCTATCATCAGTTCAGTGACTGGTACCGGGAAGTCATCCTTCGGGCAGGCTTTATTGAGATCCTGAAAATCCACGCATATGCGCACCGTCCCATTTTTCTTCATCACCGGGACGATGTTGGCAATCCATTCAGGGTATTGAACCTCTTGGATAAAGCCGGAGTCTATCAGCTTCTTGACCTCAGCGTTGATGCTCATCTCGAGCTCGAGCCGCATTCTTCTCGGTGCTTGTTTAACTGGCTTGACATCCGGGGATATCGCCAATTTGTGTATGGCAACTTCTGGGTCTAGTCCTGGCATCTCAGAATAGTTCCATGCAAAACAATCTCTATGCTGTACAAGGACGTCTTTTAACGTAGCCACCCTCTCTTCAGATAGCAGCTCACTGACAAACGTCGGCCGTGGGTCACTTGCTGTCCCCAACTCAATTTTCTTGAGATTATCTGCAGTGGTATGTACTCCATCCTCCAGTTCTTTCAGAGCTGGCGGAAATTCTGAGATCACCTCATCGTTGCTGTTTTTAAAGCACCAAGGAGGGTTGTCCATATTCTCGAGCTCTTCTTTTAATATTGTTATCATGCGACAGGTGCGAATCCGCTTCTAATCCCAATGTGGAGTTGGTTCTGTTCTCGTGGCTTTGGGTTCGTGCTTCTGTGGCGGTGTTACCCTCCAGTTGTCAGACAAAGCGAATTTGCCAAGCTGATACTGATCTTCAACCCAATTCTTGAAGGTGAAGCAGTCTTCGAGAGGATGCCCTATTACTCGATGGTAGGAGCAATAATTTGGGTTGGAGACTTCTCCTGCTTGCTCGGGGTGCTTGGACTCCCGCAGTGCAAGTATCTGATGTTTTAGAGCAAGATCAAGTATCTTCTTCATCTTGTCCCGAGGAAATGAGTATGCTCGACCCATTTTCTTCATGAGGGATAGATCAATAAAGCTCGACTCCCGTTTGCGTGGCTTCTTAGCCCCGCTTTGTTGCTGTTGAGCGCCCTTTTGGCCTTTCAACTTGTTTCTGCCTCTGCGTCGAGCCTTTTTTATAACAGGTTGACAGGGGGCAGCATTTTCGTCTCTCGCGTCCTGTTGAAGGAGGCGTTGCGTTTTGTCTTTCTCATAAATTGCCATTTGACGATTGTGATCATCTCGGACTTTCTGACCAGCTTCCCTTATAAGCATGTCCATTTGTTCTTCAAACGATGGACTGGGCACTCTTACATCAGGAACTTTTACTAGTTCGGGATTAGCGTCCTCCTGTTGAGCATCTGCTTCTTCATTGAAGTCTTGCACGACGTAACAGTCATGGAGCAGCTCTCGTTTCTTGGAGCGAACGTATCCGAGCCCGATCGTCTCCATTTTCCCATTAGGCAGCTTGTGCTGAGTTCCGGGAACGTTCCAAACCCTGTCATAGAATTAGGCTTTTCGAGCGGTCTGTCTAAAGGGTATCCCTTGGCGCTTCAACAGCCGCTTCAAACCTTCTGCATAATATCTGGGTAGACGAATGGGTTGAAGCCTGTCCAGCGTTGGATATGCACCGTGCCAGATTTCTTTCTCCACTTTGTTTTCTTCAGAGCGGTAGAATAGAATTTCCTTCTCGCCTTTTCGTCTGGGAGGGATATAAAACGTCTGCAACTCTTCTACGCTGTCGATGTCGAGTGCATCCAGTTCTTTATAATGTTTAGGCGGCACCATGGCTACTTGCAGACTTTACTCTTCATCAGCAGAAGCTCGTATTAAAGGTCGCACAGGGAATACAGCATGGACTTCATCCTCCGAATCACTACCAAAGGTCAACGTAGGAGTGGATGGTCCTGGCTTGTTGTATTGGGGCGGACCCGAATAAATTATCTCTTCTTCCTCCTCGGTATCACTGCCGAAGACAGGGATGGTAGCGTTAGTTTTGTTCTCCGGCTTGTGACACCTTTCCATGTCTTCGAAACTCGGCAAGAAGTATTTGGCATCTTCATACTTGCGAACTTCATTCACGGAAAACGGATTTAATTCTCCTGCCACGGTGTACTCAAGGCCATCCCTGCAATATTTCATACACTGATGCTGTGTAGAAGGGATGATATTGTACTCGTGTAACCATGGTCGGCCGAGCAGAGCATTGTAGCATGTCTTGGCATCTATGACGTGGAATTTAATGTCTGTGACGAGCAACCCGAAGCGTAGCGTCAATATCACAGATCCAAGAGTTTTGGATGATTGGGAGTCGAACCCGGAGATGGTGATTTTGTCTCGGGCGAGGTGTTGGACACTCATGCAGATTTCTTTTAACACCCGCACATTGAGTAGATTAACAGACGATCCGTTATCGACCAAGATTTTACTTATCTTTATGTCATGGCAGTATCCTGAGACATAAAGGGGACGATTATGTTCGTACGTCCCGAGGAGAAGGTCTTCATCGCCGAAAGCAACATCGGCTGTATGCACCTCTTCCAATTCATCCTTCATCTTTTCTTCGGCCAGGAAGGCTTGGAACTGCTCCGGATCTTGTAGTGCCTTAATCAATGAATCTCTCGCCTCTTTTGATAGTAACAGGGCATCAAGAATGCTGAGCTGTGAGGGTAGCTTCCTCAGATGCGCTAAAACGTTGTAATCCACCTTATTCTCTTCGGCGGGTTTTTGGCAGTTAGCTCCTCTGCAACTTGGTCATCGAGAGTAATATCCTCAGAGACCTTCTCTTTCCCTTTATCTTTCTTGTTTAAAGGTCCGAGATTCTTTTCAGGTAGCGTCCGATTGCGCAGCTGGATATTTTCACAAACCTACAGTTCTTCTTCTTTTCCCGAAGTAGACTCTTTAAAGAGAGGGCCAAGCTCCAGCTCCTCATCAGAATCACTCCCGAATGTGGGCACTTGTGATCCTCCGGCGTCAACCATGCAACAATCACCGGTAGTTCTGTTAAGCCCTTTGACCGTTCCGTTCTGCTCTAGGCGAGTCTTGCGCTTTTCCCGCTTAAACTGCTGCCGGTGAGCAACATATCCTAGCCACCATCTATCGAAAGCTTTGCACTCTTCAGTGGGATGCGAAATCTTCCGATGATACAAGAAATAGGAGGGGTGGCTTTCCACTTCACCAGTAACGCTTCCCTCGGAGGATGGTAGCTTCATACCCATTAAGACGGCTTTAGCAAACCTCTTCCTTATCATGAATTTGATTTTATCCGCCGTGGGTGTACTTTGCTCCAGCGGGAGTATCTCAATTCTTTCGTCAAGGCACTGGCGTTTGGCCCTTTCGAATATAATCGCCTCGCGCTCCCGATCAGCTTTGCTTTTTAAGAAAGCTTCATTGAAGAATGCGTCAATTACTTCGTCCGATGGCCCCAGAACTTTTGGTTTAGGATCTGCCCCCAGCTTTTCAGTACAAGGAGTCTCCTCATCGTCCATGGACGAATGGGAAATCACATGGCAGCTCGCTACGTATTCTCCCGATTCATCAGATGAACTTTCTCCCTCATCTTCCTCTTGAAAGACGTGATTGAGGAATTCTTGGAGTGTAACGGGAGTTCGTGCCCTCTGGTTGTATTCTTCCAGCGCGTCAATTTGTTTTTGCAAGTCCGTGTGCTTATCGCCAGGCTTCACGGGCTTCTTTGACTTCTTCTTCTTCTTCTTTGAAGATTTCGACGGCTGGTTGTGAATGTTTTGGCTACTTCCATCGATCTTTTGAGTCGGACGAGGCTTCAACATTCCTTCAACGATCTGTCGCTCCAACGGGTTCTTCCACTTGATCGCTGGGCATGTTTGAAGATCATTTAGCATCCTCTTCGTCTTGGCTGATAATACAACCTCCCAAGGAGCTTCTTCAATGACAGAGCATGTTGCCCCCAGCATATTCATTCCCATAGAAGTGTGGGGCTGCGGTGGATTCACCTTCCATTTATCGGACAATGCGAATTTGCCCTGTCGGTGCTGGTCTTCAAGCCAATTTTTGAAGACGTAACAATCCTCGATTGGGTGACCCAGTACTCGATGATAAGGGCGGTAGTTGGGCTCATTGACGTCACTTGGTTGCGACGGACGTTTTGGATCAGGCAGATTTATAAGTCGGTTGTGCAGCGCCAACTCGAATAACCTTCTTGTTTTATCTCGGGGAAACGAGTAAGAACGTCCCATCCTATCCTCAAGGGGTACGTACGGGCGCACATTATTTTGACGAACGACCGGCTTCGGGTTGTTTGGCTGTTGCTGAGCATTAGTGACAACGATCGCTTTCCCCTTTCCCTTCTCGTCTCGGGAGTCTGGCTTTGGAAGAGGAGGTTTATGGCCCTTCTTGGTCGGACCAACCCAACTGGCGATTTCCGACAAGTCTTTCTTCATCTGATCCATTTGTGCCAGCTTGTCGATTAGTGATTGGAAGGTGGTCGGCTTGAAGAACATCATAAATTGCGAAATGGTTGCTTGCGGATCGAGGGTTCCAACAAACATTCCCACCGCAGGAGCTTCTTCTATGCACTGCTCGTATTTTGACCATAAATTACGCCACCGTATAACATATTAGACCCATGTTTCGCCCGGTTTCACCCTGGCATTAATCAATGCCATTATCGGGGTACGCTCGCTGGCACTCGCGAAACGCTGGGTAAACGGCAGTTCCATTTCAGCAAAGGATTTGATAGAGTCGTTCGAGAGCTCAAAATACCACTCGAACGCTGTATCAGACAAGCTACCAACGAACTGACGGAGCAACAATTTATCATCTCCGCCGGTGTTGCCGCAAAGCGCCCTGAACTGGGCAACATGCTGGTGGGGATTACCAGTCCCCTTATATACATAGAATTTTGGTATCGTATAACCTGGCGGGTACTTGATCTGGTCGTACCAGCCCGGATACGGTCGCCCTATTTTTACGACCTGCCCCACTGCTTCCGTCGCTTGATGGACCCGGATCTGTTGAGCTATATATTCTTCCAGGTCGGACTTGGAGATTACCTCCTCCTTGGTTGTTGACAGAGCCGGAGGATGGTTTGACGTTTCTCCCCTATCATCTTCAAGGACGATTGGGGGATCTTCAGCGGGTGGATCCTGTTGGATCATCATGCCCACCATGTCCTGGAACAGGAGGGCCATTTTCTTTATGTTGGCTGCTTGTTTCGCAGCCTCTTTATCCTTCTTCTCCAGTATGCGACGAAGGAATTCGGCATCAGTTTCTTGTTCCCGACGTTCATCCGAGGAAGTTTCAGGGGTTTCTTTTGGCCCAGTAAGTGCGGCCATTGTGTTCATCATCTCCTGGAGCTTTTGCTGTTGCTCCTGAGCTTTGGTCACTGACCGCGTAAGCGGTCTATGACTCGTGGATGCACGGCTGTCCTCCTTTCCTGACGCCATGTATACTGTATGAACTATTATGCCCCCAGACTTAGGACGTTTAGGTTCACCATCTTTAACATTCGCCGCTGGCTCGGGGGTTTTCTCTGGCCTTCTTCTTTTGTGGGCCGTTGAAGTGGAGGGGGCCGTTGAAGTGGGCACCCTAGCGGCTACTGTCTCCTGCTGTTTAATGGGACGGTCCTTTTCCTTTTCTACCTTCGCCTTTTTCTGGCAACGAGAGTGATCTGGGTCAATCACGGAGTCTTGAACCCTCCGCCAAACCTTGTATATTTTTGAAAATAGCCGTTGAGGGGGATGTTCCTGCTTTGTTTCTGTAACTCTCTCCGCAGGTGGAGGAGATCTTTTCAAGGTAGCGGCAGGAGAGTTCTTACGTACCCTCCTCAGCAGTTCAAAGTTGTTCCCAGTTGGAACAGCAGCGTTGACCTCCACCACTGGAGCAGGTGGAGTTAGCCCTGAGGGGGAGTTGCCCCCTGCCTTCCTTACTCGTTGCCAATGGCGACGTCGAGCATGACGAGCCGTTGGGACTGGCTCGAAGATTGAGACAGTTTCTTTTTGCCCCCTGTTCGAGTGTGGGGCGGTTGCCGGTGTCAGCCTATTAAAGACTGATGTCTTTTGAGCAGCAAAAGTAGGAGTGGGGGTTAGGACGGTCAATCTTGTAAAGACCGATCTCTCAGCAGGAGAAGCCGCCTTGATGACTTCAGGAGCAGGTTTGGCTGCTCTTTTTGGAATAACCCTTCCTAGGACGGCAAGCTTCATTGTGGGCCCGCAGGAGTTTTGGCCCAATCTGGAGAAGACCGAGGCGCTGGTGTTGGGCGACCCGCTGAGAGGGGCCGCGGTAACTGAAAGTCGATCGAAGACCGCCTTCTTAGGAGCTTCTTGTACGGGCACAGGAGTGCTGAAGCTTGTTGGTGGCAGCATAGTTCCAAAAAACAACCCCGTGGTGGCTTGAGTAATCTGCTCCACGGGCATGGTGAACAGAGAGGCCGCTTGGGGCCCGTAAGTTATGCCCCCAGTTGAGGCCGGACGTGAGCTGCATCTGCAGTTGGAGCACTTCAAACAAGTTGAGGCCATCGATACTTGATTTTTCTTCTGCACCGAGCAAGAGACCAAATCTTAGTAACTTGAAAATCCGAAGGAAAACCATTTAACAAACCGCGATTGGTTCGCGAAGACGACACATGAAGTGTGGAGTGGAAAGAGGAAAAGGTCCCACCGGGCGTGCCAGAATCCGTTCCCCTCCGAATGGCGGCCGAGACGTGAGGACGTCTAGTGACTATGATTCGGGGCAGATGCTATATGGTTTTATCCGTCCACTTCTCCGAAGATGCCAAGTTGATTTATGGCACCGTGTATCGGGGGTTTAGACGGATACGGCCGATGTAGCAGACTTCGTCAGATTCCCCCTCGCTTGAGGGGTTTTTTATTGTGGGGACGCTCTTCCCTGCAGGCGCAAGCCCCTGCAGTTAATTACGCTACCGCATCGCGGTAACAACTTTCTCCTTCTCCAGAATTTCACTTCGTATCGTGTGTGTTTGTTTTATTTATGGTTGCCCGTGGATTGTATACGGAGACTGAGTAGTGCCGTCGCCCGTAGGACGTGGATTAGTCCAAATCCGTATTTACTTAGATTTGGGTTTGGTGTTTTAGTTTAAGGATACGTTAGCTGCATTTAGGCTAAGATCAACTTAAACGTTCGTTAAAGATATGTTAGTCCTGTTTGAGAATAAGATCAACTTAACGTGGTGATCCATTTAATATATGGTCGTCGGGACTCGTCGCCTCTCTGACGTCGTTGAAAAATTACAACGATAGGTGTCAGAGGAGTTCGGAGATGTACCCTCGAACCAAAGTTGATTTAGGGTTTTATAGTCCATTTGAATGTTTAAGGATACGTTAGCCGTGTTTGGGGCTAAGATCAACTTAAACGGGACCGTTTAGATCCGGCAAAAGAGCGTTTGGGGGCTCTATTGCTCCAGTTTAGGGACGTGGTGGTCCATATTCCAGTTTGGGGACGTGGTGGTCCATCGCCAGTTTAAAGACGTGGTGGTCCATCGCCAGTTTAAGGACGTAGTGGTCCATCGCTAGTTTAAGGACGTGGAGGACTTTTAGTTTAAGGACGTCTCGGTCCGATATTAGTTTAAGGACGTCTCGGTCCAATATTAGTTTAAGGACGTCTCGGTCCACGAGTTTAAGGACCCCGCAGTCCAATATTGATGTGGGGTCGTTGGGACCCGTCACCTCTTTTACGTCGTTGAGGAATTACAACGATAGGTGTCAAAGGAGTTCGGAGATGTACCCTCGAACCGGTTGTGAATTGATTTAAGAGAGCAATCTTGCTCAGTCAATTTAATTTGAGGACTTGCGGCCACGATTGGGCTAAGTCCAGTTTCAAAACTGTTCGACACTTTTATTTGTTTTCGGCCTGTACTAGAGCTTGGCCCATTTTTAAATAATGCATTGCATTATTTTCTATTTTTAGTTGGGCTCTGCTCATAATGGATGCAGAGCATCAATTTTATTTGGGCTCTGCCCTTTTATGAATGATGCAGGGCATCAATTTAAATTGGGCTCTGCCCTTTTATTGCTTTGCAATTTATTTAGGCCTATTAGGTCTTTTTGTTTTGGGCCTGGCCCTTTAGGAAATGCATTGCATTCTTAGGCGCTTTGCGCCAATCAAAGGGTCAAGCGCTTGTGGTGGCGACACGTGTCACGCAAGCGCAATGCGCTGCGCCGATGCGCTTCGCATGTGCTGCTGACACGTGGCGCCAATCCAGGAGCGTAACAGCGCAAGTTGGAAGTGCAAAGCACTAAGAATCCTTTAAATTCAAGAACAGGAGTGCAAAGCACTATTTTTTTATTTTTCTTTTTCTTGATCTAATTTAGATTGAAGAAAAACAAATCTCTTATTTTTCTTATCTCAGAGAACCAAGGGTTCATAAAAAGCGCAAAGCATTGTTTTTAGTTAATTTTCTTTCTTATTGAAGATCATTGATCTTGTTCCTAGATCAATGATCTGTTTTTTAAGAGAATTTTCTATTTTTCTAAAGGTTTTTACCTTTTTTGTTCTTGAGGAGTTCTTCAGAGTTCTCTTTTTTTTTAGAAAATATTGATGCCTTTGAATTGAGGCTTAGGGTCCGCCCATAAATTAGTTAAATTTGTTAAAGAGATTTTTCTCTGAGTGATTTGGGGAATTTTCCCCACCGTTGGATCTTTGATCCAAAGGCCTCTGTTTTACAGAAGAAAATCTTCTTGTTTTAACAAGAACAGAAAGATTTCTTTAAAATCTTTATTCTGTTTGGCGCAAATGCCCCAGCTCGTGACACGTGTCGCGCAGCGCAAAGCGCAGCGCAACTGCGCTAGCGCGTCTGCGCTGACACGTGTCGCGCAGCGCAACTGCGTTAGCGCGTCTGCGCTGACACGTGTCGCGCAGCGCAACTGTGCTAATGCATCTGCGCTGACACGTATCGCGCAGCGCAGCGATTTCGCAACTGAAGCGTTGCTTCCTTTGATTTTGCTTTAAACAGAGATTTGCTCGGATTGGGTGCGCTGTCTTGGGGGCTGCGCTGATGCATCTGCGCCAGACACGTGGCGCGTTGCGCCCAGGATTTGAAGCGTTGCTTCAAAATTTTGAATTTTGAATTTCAACAGAGCTTTGCTCTGATTGGGGGAAACAAACGGTATTGGTTTAGGAGTGTCGAGTACGCCAATGGAAAAAGTGAATGATTCGTGACAGTGATTAATACAGTGAACAGTGACAAAACCGTGTTATTGATGCATACTCGTACACGACTAGACCATACTCGTCAATGGTGTAAACCTGGGGAAAAGGGGGAAATCGAAGTGGAAAGAGCATCGTATTTAGCGAGGACCGTGATTTAGAGGATGATCATTCGAACAGCGACTCTTATATATAGTAGGTAGGATCTAGCGATCCGGCTGACAGGGTTATGTCCTGGGCGTGTGGGTCGTTGTCTCGGGTATGTACGAGACCCTCATTAAACATGATCCTCCTTTACACTATTCGATTTCAAATATGACTTAGAGACTGATAGGGACACAGATCATACTTTGTATCATTTAGTGACATAGTGATTATCCGCATTTTACTTTCACTGTTATTACCTTAGTTGCCTGTTTCACGTCATTATTATAATATTGCTATTACGTCGATCTGAGACCTCGAGGAAGAACCAGCGCAGGAGTCGGGCTTACCCTTCGAGCTAGCGGAGATTTAGTCTGGAGTACCTTTTTCTTCTTTTCTGCTTTCCCTAAAGAGATCGTGTATTCGAACTCGGTTAGTAATTCTTTCTTGTTTATTTGTAAATTGTGAACAATGAAAATTTGATGTAATAATTTAGTGATGTATTTCCTTTACTTCTGTGCTTTGTTTACTGATTACCATGAAATGGTAGAAGCCGAAGTGTAACTACGACGGGATTATTCCTTGACCGTAGGAGCATGGCTGGCCTAGTCATCCCTCGTTTTCCGTATTTTGGGAAGCGGGGCGTGACATGGTTTTGTTGGTATCAGAGCCGTGTTTAGTAGTAAGGGATAACATTAACTACACTGTATTACATTATTTTCGCTTCACTATCCCTGATTTTCATCCTTGTATCTAATCATATCCTTTTGAATATCTTCCAGCGATATGACGTCTCCGAACGACCACTCCTCGGACTCAAGTTCTCAGGATCGCACGGAGAGGATACTTAGTGCATTGACATCTCTCGCAGAAGCTCAGGAGAGGAAGACGGACTTACTCGCCGAGGGACTCAGGGCTATTACCGCTGCAGGAGGACCCTCCGCACTCATTACCGCCCCCGAGGGCACTGCTCCACCAACTTACTCTGCCAGGGCTGGCACCGTGTCAGATTTCCGGAGGTTACATCCAACTGCATTTACAGGGCTAGCCGAACCACTAGAGGCCGAGCAATGGCTAGTTAATATGGAGAACTTACTGACGGCTGCCAGGGTACCAGAGGAAGATAAAGTGAATGTAATAAAGATCCAGTTGGAAGATGAAGCCCGTACATGGTGGTCAGTGGAAGAAAGCAGGCTAGACAGGCCGATCGAATGGAGCAAATTCAAGGAGTGATTCATGGACCATTATTTCCCTTCCACCGCCAAGGCAGAGATGGAAGAAAGATTCATTCTACTGAAGCAGAATGCCCGTTCCGTGGACGTATATGCGGCAGAGTTCAACCTTCTGAGCCGATTTGCTCCATACATGGTCGCTTCAGAGGCCACCAGGGCCAGACGCTTCTTGCAGGAACTCGACTTCGAGCTGCAGCAGTTGATCGCGTCACTTGAGTTGCAGACTTTTGCATAGGTACTCAACGCGGCGCGAATTCAGGAGAAACTGATCAACAAATTCAGGAAGCCCCCAGTTGTTCCAGCACGCACCCACGCACCTTCCCGAGGAGTTATACCAGTTCACCGGCCTGGAACAACACAGATGAAGCGTCCGTTCGTGCCCCAGCATCGCCCCCAGAGCAAGAACGTAGTTTGCGGCTACTGCAACAGAGATGGGCACACCCAGAAGGACCGTCGCCGCGCCAAGGGACAATGTTTGATTTGCGAATCCAGTTAGCACAGAGTTAGCGGTTGCCCCGAGTGGACAGAGTTACAGGGAGGTTCTGGACCGCAGCAGCAGAGACCACAGGAGCAGAGGCAACCCTACACAGGCCGCGGTCAGGGACAGGCTTTCACCTTGACCGCCGAGCAGGCAAAGGCCTCAGGCGAAGTTGTCACACGTATTCTACCCGTACATTCTATGCCAGCTAGAGTACTATTTGATTCTGGAGCATCGCACTGTTTCATATCTGAGCATTTCGTTGATACACACTCCATACCACATGAACCACTAACCAAGGGTTGGGAAATACATACGGGTAATGGCGTGATCGTATCTAGTCGAGAATATAGATCTTGTCCGGTTGTAGTGTGTGGCAGGGAATTCTATGCGAATTTCCTTTTGATCGGGACAGGCGGGTATGACACAATTCTCTGGATGGATTGGATGAGTACCTTCCATGCAGTTATTGATTGTCGAGCTAGGAACGTGATCTTCCGCATTCCTAATCACCCGGAGTTTATTTTCGAAGGAGGGAGCGAATCTTTGGAGCCAGCCAAGTATAGAGCCAAGCCAAAAGAGCTGACAGCTATGGAGATTGATGAGAGCGCAGCCCCAGAGATTATTCAGGACTTTCTGGACGTGTTTCCTGAAGATTTACCAGGTCTACCACCTCCACGCGTCTTGGAATTCTCGATCGATTTGACACCAGGTACATCACCAGTTTCTAAGGCCCCGTACAGAATGGCACCGGTTGAGTTGGCAGAATTGAAGAAGCAGATTGAAGAACTCCTGGAGAAGGGATTTATTCGGCCAAGCGTTTCACCGTGGGGTGCACCAGTTCTGTTAGTGAAGAAGAAGGATGGATCGCTGCAAATGTGTATAGATTACCGGGAGCTGAACAAAGTCACAATAAAGAACAAGTACCCAATTCCGCGCATCGATGACTTATTCGATCAGTTAAGTGGGGCCAAGGTATTTTCGAAGTTGGATCTCCGTTCTGGCTATCATCATATCAGAGTAGCAGCCGAGGATATATGCAAAACGGCTTTCAGGACCCGATACGGACACTATGAGTTCCTTGGGATGCCGTTCGGTGTTACCAATGCTCCAGCAATATTCATGGACTTGATGAACAGGGTGTTTGCAAAGTACTTGGACACGTTTGTCGTTGTATTTATCGACGACATACTAGTCTACTCAAAGACCTGGGAGGAGCATGTCGAGCATTTGCGCACGGTTCTACAAATTCTTCGGGAAGAGAAGCTGTATGCGAAATTGAGCAAGTGTGAATTCTGGCTCGACAAGGTTCGGTTCTTAGGACACATCGTTTCAGGCGAAGGCATCTCAGTGGACCCGGCAAAGATAAAATCTTTCAGAGATTGGCCAACGCCAAAGTCAGTGGCCGAGATCAGAAGCTTTCTGGGATTGGCAGGTTATTATCGGAGGTTCGTCCAAGACTTCTCAAGAATCGCTGAACCGTTGACGAGGCTGACACGGAAGGGTGTACCGTTTGCGTGGACAGAGGAGTGTACTCAGACATTTGACACACTGAAGCAGAAGTTAACTACGGCGCCCATTCTTACAGTACCAGATGATTCCGGTGGTTTGGTGATACATAGTGATGCCTCAGGGAAGGGATTAGGCTGTGTTCTGATGCAGCACGGTCGGGTGGTTGCCTACGCCTCTCGACAGCTGAGAACTCACGAAAGGAACTATCCTACGCATGACTTGGAGTTAGCTGCAGTGGTTTTTGCGTTGAAGATTTGGAGGCACTATCTATTGGGCGAGAAGGTTGAGGTGTACATGGATCATAAAAGTCTGAAATACGTCTTCACTCAGAAGGAACTAAATATGAGGTAGCGCCGATGGCTAGAACTGATGGCGGATTATGACTTGGACCTTCAGTATCACCTGGGGAAAGTAAATATTGTACCAGATGCTCTCAGTCGCAAGCCAGCGGTCAAGATGTTGACCAATCAGAGGAGCATTATTGAGGATTTTCAGAGACTCGAACTTGAGGTCGTCACACCGAGAGCACGCAGTCAATTTTGGCAACTACAGGTGCAGTCTTCCCTTATGGATCGCATCAAGGCTGCACAAGCGGATGATCCTCGATTGCAAAAGTTCAGAGCGCAAGTAGAAGCCGGGCTGAGAACGGACTTAATCATACATGAAGACGGTTCTCTGAGATTCGGTAGCAGACTCTGCGTACTTAAGGGGGGTGTTCGATAAGAAGTATTGGCTGAGGCGCATAGTTCAGCTTATTCTGTGCATCCGGGAGGTACGAAGATGTATCGGGACCTAAAGCAGCATTTTTGGTGGAACGGAATGAAGCGAGAAATTGCACGGTTCGTATCCAGATGCTTGGTATGCCTACAGGTGAAGGTGGAACACCAGAGGACAGCAAGATTGTTACAACCGCTTTCGATACCAGAATGGAAATGGGAGCACATTACTATGGATTTCGTGACGGCCTTACCACGGAGCCTTAACAGGCAACAACGCCATTTGGGTTATCGTCGACCGCCTCATGAAAGCTGCACACTTCTTACCATTCCGAGTGGGACAGTCAACAGAGTCACTGGCAGAGAGATACATGCAGGAGATAGTGTGACTTCACGGAGTTCCGGTTAGCATTGTATCAGATCGAGACACCAGATTCGTTTCGCACTTCTGGAGGAGCTTACAGGAGAGTTTGGGTACCCGCCTCAAGTTCAGTGCAGCTTATCACCCACAGAAGGATGGACAATCCGAGCGTACGATTCAGACTCTCGAGGATATGTTGAGGGCCTGCATGTTGGACTTTCAGGGTTCCTGGGAAGATCATCTGCATCTGGTCGAGTTTTCTTATAACAACAGTTACCACGCTAGCATTCAGATGGCTCCTTTCGAAGCACTTTACGGGCGGAAGTGTCGATCCCCAGTTTGTTGGGATGATGTGGGAGAGCGAAGATTACTGGGTCCCGAGCTCATTATTCAGACAGTCGACAAGGTACAAATGATCAGGCAGCGTATTAAGACAGCTCAGGATCGACAGAATAGTTGGGCAGATACCAGCAGGAGAGCGCTAGAATTTGAAGTCGGAGATCACGTATTCCTGAAGATTTCCCCTACCCGTGGAGTTATCAGGTTTGGAGGTCGTGGGAAGCTCGGTCCCCGTTTCATCGGTACTTTTGAGATGCTAGAGCGAGTAGGAGAGGTGGCCTATCGACTTGCCTTGCCTCCATCGCTAGCAGGTGTGCACAATACCTTCCACGTATCTCAGTTACGGCGTTATTTTCGGGATGAAAGCCATGTTCTGGACTATTCGGAGTTAGTTTTGGGTACCGATCTATCATACGAGGAGCAGCCCACCACCATCCTCGACCGCAGAGAGAAAGTACTGAAGAATAAGGTCATTCCGTTAGTCCGAGTATCTTAGGACGGTCGTTCCCCAGGAGAATCTACCTGGGAGCGGGAGGAAGATATCCATGCACGTTTTCCACATCTCTTTGTGTAGTAATTTGTTTCATTGTATCCTTGTTAAATTTCGAGGACGAAATTTTTGTAAGGGGGGTATGATGTAAATCCCCGCCCGCATCAATAAAATCTTTCTATATGTTTCCCAAGTCCACCCCGAATGTTACCCTACTTTTCTTGTATCATTTTGTGTGAAAATTTGTTGCTTAGGTTTTAATATTTAAAGTTTCTTCCAAAACAAAATAAACACAAATATATAAAACCCAAACCAAATTTTTTAACAAACACATATTTATAAATCACTCTTACCCAATTCCTCAGCCCAGAACAAAATATAAACTAAAACTAATTAAATTTCTTTTCCTCAGCCCGCTACTTTCCACAGTCCAAACAAATAAAAAGATTAATTAACCTTAAAAATCCTCGGCCCGGACCAGCTTCCAAGTTCCTTACTCCTACCCACGCCCGCTCCTAACCCGACCCGACCCGCTCTAACCCATTCCCTCTTTCCCCTCGTTCTAAGCTTTTCCCGCTCATTCTTTTTCCTGCGAACCCACGCCCCCACGTCGCCACCCACTTCGCCAACGTCCCCGACTGTGTGCCCCACGACCCCGACCACGACCGTGCGCCCCTCAACCCCTTCTCGTCTCTCTACCTCTCTCCCTCCATGCTCACTCTCGACCTCTCTCAAACCTCTATTCTCCTCTCTTCTAACTCCCAACTTCGAGCCTCTCTCCCACGACGACGATGACTGTCACCTCGTCGACTCCCTCGCTCTCCTCTCCAGAACCGAGCCTCTACTTCATCTCTCTCACAAACCCAAACCACCATCTTTCCCTCACTGCCTCACCATCTCCAAACCGCCGCCGCCGAGCCTCCCCTGCACCCTCATGCCGGCGAGCTCCCCACTTCCCTGAACCACCTCGTCGACCCTCTGTGTCATCAGCATCATCACCATCACTACCAACCCGAGCCCCCACTGCTCCCTCTCTCTCTCTCCAAAACCACTAAGCTCCAAACTCCCCACTGTGCCCGTCGCCGGAGCGACCACCGTCGATCCCAGCGCACTCACAGAGATCCATAGCACCACACTCCACCTCCAGTGACCACGAGCCATCCCCAGGGCAACTCCGACGACGAACCCGAAACGCGAGCCGAAGCCGTGAATCTAAACCGTGCCGTTCGTCGCGTGCTCGTGCCGTTGTCGCTGCCGTGCGTCACCAAAGCGTCTCCAGGCAAGCACCCTACTTGCTACATGCTAGATTATTTCCGTTACAAACCAAAATACCATTAATTCCGTGTTTATAATTCTTGAAACTTATAAGACATAAGTGTTTGATGCAAGACCCGAATGAAAACCTTCCATTAAACTGACGGAACTTGATTGAATATGCTTGCCCGTGTGGCAATGAACATTGTGGTGAAATTTTACTGAAAAATAAAATCATTACTGGCTTTAACGATCACCCCCAATTACACCCATAAAAACTGAGAATTTCCCGCACCTGAAACTTGTTAAAATCATAATTAATTTCTTATATATTGAAATGATGCGTTCGAGGGCTTGAATAGAAGCCGACTCGACGACATGGAACCCATAAAAGTTTTTATTTGTTTATGTACTGAAAATATGCCGAGAACTGGCTCGGAGAGCGGCTCTGGACTGCAGTCCAGAGCAGCTCTGGCTGTTGATTTCTATCTCGTAATGCTTACTACTTTGCTTCCTGAACTTGTATATTGCGGAACCATATACTTTATTGAAGATGAAACTGTTAGCTAAATAACTCAAGTGATTTCACCCCTTTTATCGTCGTTTACTATTTAAACTGCAATTTAAAAGAACAGGACGTCTAGCAGTCCCAAACAGAAACAGAACTGATACCGTAGTGTTGAACAGTGCATAACTTCTGACGTAGAGACGCGATTGAGAATCTGTCTATTGAGTTGAAAAACCTATATTTCATTCAACTGTAGCATTGCTAAATTCTGATCCCAACTGGGTGAAATTGTGCCGCGAAACGGACGTTCAGTTCAGAAACTGAATTTCCTGCAGCGAGTACTTAAATTGAAATGGTTGTAACTTGAATACCAGAAATCTGATTGTACTGAAACAAATTTTGCTGAACTTATGACTAAGTCTACTTGTTACCGTTGTTGTATCATTTCGCTAAATTCTGAACATATGATTTACTGCAATTTTTATAAGCTCATGAGGTGCATACTAGTCCATATTACACATGACTTGTTAACTGCATAAATGTACATACCTTACCCAATTTCCATATACCTAGTGATAGTGCGCGTTGTTATTCAGTGTACAATGCATTATCGTGCGTGAACGGTATTGGTTTAGGAGCGTCGAGTACGCCAATGGAAAAAGTGAATGATTCGTGACAGTGATTAATACAGTGAACAGTGACAAAACCGTGTTATTGGTGCATACTCGTACACGACTAGACCATACTCGTCAATGGTGTAAACCTGGGGGAAAAGGGGAAATCGAAGTGGAAAGAGCATCGTATTTAGCGAGGACCGTGATTTAGAGGATGGTCATTCGAACAGCGACTCTTATATATAGTAAGTAGGATCTAGCGACCCGGCTGACAGGGTTATGTCCCGGGCGTGTGGGCCGTTGTCTCGAGTATGTACAAGACCCTCATTAAACATGATCCTCCATTCCACTATTCGATTTCAAACATGACTTAGAGACTGATAGGGACACAGATCATACTTTTCATCATTTAGTGACATAGTGATTATCCGCATTTTACTTTCACTGTTATTACCTTATTTTCCTGTTTCACGTCATTATTATAATATTGCTATTACGTCGCTCTGACGACCTAAGTATGTATGCTCAGACCTCGAGGAAGAACCAGCGCAGTAGTCGGACTTACCCTTCGAGCTAGCGGAGATTTTGTCTGGAGTACCTTTTTCTTTTTTTCTGCTTTCCCTAAAGAGATCTTGTATTCGAACTTGGCTAGTAATTCTTTCTTGTTTATTTGTAAATTGTGAACAATGAAAATTTTATGTAATAATTTAGTGATGTATTTCCTTTACTCCTGTGCTTTGTTTACTGATTACCATGAAATGCTAGAAGCCGAAGTGTGACTACGGCGGGATTATTCCTTGACCGTAGGAGCATGGCTGGCCTAGTCATCCCTCGTTTTCCCTATTTTGGGAAGCAGGGCGTGACATCCAGTCTCACAAGCCATTGGTGTTATGTCACCTAAGATAGTATACAAGTGCTCATTAGAGGCGAGTACACAGGACGGACTCGCCGAAACTTCTAGATGGTATTATACCTATCGTCAGATGGAAGTTCTCAGGTGGCATGAGTACAGTTTAGTCCTTTGACTTGAAGTCGTCATTTTTCTCGTGTGGGTTCCCACTGTACTTTGATTACTATCCTACCATGACTCAAAGGAGTCGTGCAAACAGGTTTTAGTTGGGTACAGTCCCGAGCCACATGAAGGCAGTGGTCGACTGTCAGGGATTCGTCTCTCCTGATATTAGGAGTCGATGTCGCGCTGTGTTCAGTTGGCTATCACCAGAAATCTGTGGCCACGGTAGGGGAGATTTACTGATAGTTGATCAGTAGTATCTCAGTTGGTGATGAGCTTGACTCAGACACGACTTATCGGGTTAGTAGGGGTCTGACGTTATCCACCCCCTAGATCTGATATATGATACTCTTTAACGAAGAGACCGGACTGTACGGAGATTGTCACATTCAGGCTCAGTAGAGTAAGGACGCACTTGATTGTCGACTCCCCTTTCGACAACTACCTGGGTAGTCGTTACGTACAGCTAGTATCACTGACGTGCTTGTGGTTAAACCCACCGCCAGCGTATTGTCGAGTCTTTAGAGTCCCAAACATATGGTTTTCTCGGTTCAGGCGACAGATTTAGGAGCCGTACGGTGGTACGTGTAGGGGTCCGATTAAATACGTGTACGCGGTATACGGACTTTAATCGGACAGTTGATAATACTAGCAGGCTTAGGATTAAGCCGGATTATTAAATCAGGTTGTATTCACTTATTTGTTAAATCGTCTTAGGGTTTTTTGTTCTTTGTTATCTAAGGCCACTGTTGTATTCACTTATTTGTTAAAGCGTAATGCGGCTACTACCAACGGATGTCGGATCACATCAAGATGTTACCTTCCATAGATCTGCTGCGAGCGACGATGGACGGCTGAGATTGGGTTGGAGGTTGCCTCCTGAAGCATGTGGATCTCAATGGATTTGAGGTGGTTGAGGCCGAGCTACTTGCAAGGAAGTCTCGGGGTGGTTGTACCACCGAGGACCCTCCGACGATCAAGTTAGACCGGATATTTGAGCAGAGTAACGGCCTAATGAGGAAAGAATGACTTACTTGAACCGTCTGAAAGAGTGGTTTATATAGTGGTGGCAACAGGCAGGCGCGAGAATCACACCGGCCATTACGCTCCCGGCGTCACGCCCGCGTGATAGGCGAGATCCCGCATTAATGACGAGGCGGGCTCGTTAATGGGGGATCGTGATGGCATGGAACGTGGGATCATGGGCGGTGGATATCTCGCGCATGGCGAGATTCGCGGAGCCGTGGCGGAAGCGCCTACGCCTGGTGTTGCTGGTCGGTCGTTGGGACCGAGGAAGATGAGTAAGGTGGGAGGCTCGGGAACGAGCGGGAGGCCGAGGTATCTTGGTTCTGTAGTAGCTCAGAAGTGAGTCAATGGTTGTTTGCAAGGCTGGCACAGGAAAGGTGTGGACGGTCGCAGTAGGTCGGCTATGTCCATGGGTCGCAGACCCGAGGTATTTTACCGACGTACAGTCCCTGGTCCCTTTCTTGATAGCTTCGGGACACGTACTGCCACGTGTCATGATCTGGGAGATCACCGATATCTAGCATCATCATTAGCCCCCACTCTCGTCCCAACCTGTTTACGGGTCGGGTCGAGAGGGGTCTGCCGGGTCGTCCGAGGTGAGCTCCTTTTCGTGGATATCGTAAGCGTGCATTCCCGGGCAATCAGCTGTATTTTCTGGATGACGTCAGCGGATCAGGGACCAGATCTTGCATTAAAGAGGATGCGCCGGATCGTGCGTACGTTCACCGAAGCGACAGCCCACGTGTCTGGCGCTGGTTGGATGACGCGACGGGCCGCAGATTTCCGGCGTCCGATGGGGTACGACCAATGCCTGTAGGACAGGTGGAGCGATGGTGGCCGTCGAATATGATGAGTCGTTTTGGCGGGAGATGACTGTCGCCGTTGGATGCGTACGCCGGTAGCTATAAATAAAGGTGGGGTCCTCATTAGGGCCCATACTACTTCATAATTTCCCCATTCAGAGTCTCGTTAGCTCGGCGCTCTCCTTTTTAGGTCGGATCTCTGCGTTTTTTCGTCCGAGGACTCCTCTCCATCAGGTTAGATGTCTTTTTTTGTGATGAGTCTGCAGAAAATAGATCGGGTAAAGTCTAGGGAGCTCCTCGTGGATTCTCCCTCTTCATCTTCTGCTTCTTCTTCTTCTGAGTCGAGTCTGCTTCCCCCTTTGGCAGGACAAATGGATCAATCCAGGATTCTTGTTGCCCTTGGCGCCTTGTCCCGGAAGAGAGACGGGGGCATGGCCGTGCCTCGGGCTGGCCTGAGTTCCGCACCAAGGGAATCTCCGGCGACGAGGTCGTCCTCCTCGACCCGGCCTCCGATGATTGGTGCGGCAGCGGCCAGAGGCGTCTGCGGGTTCCCGAACCCCTGACGAGGGAAGCGGAAGAGGACGAAGACGAGGTTCCTCTTAAAAGGAAGTGGACGGTCTCTCATGCGCCGCCGACTGAGACTCCCGAGGGGATTCCTGTGCAGGAGGGGACGCCTGTTTCGTAGTCCCGTCCGGGATTTCCGTTGCCGCCAGCCTGCTCGCTGATATGAAAGAGTCGGCCGGAGGCAAGATTCCGCGGGGAACCCTGAGGGCCTAAGTAGCAGCTATAGCTCAGGGGGAGGTGCAAGTACGTACTCCCTTATGTGTCATTTTGAGAGCCCTTTTATCAGTTCGAGCGTCTCTAAGTCTCTCTGCCGTTTTTCATCAAGTCCTTCAGCACTGCGCCCCCATTGCTCGCATGGAGGCGAAGGAGACTGCCCCTGCTATGAGGTTGGCGGGGGAGTCTTCTTCGGGGGTTGAGGACCTGCGACTCGAGTTGCGTCAGGAGAGAGAGGGGATTGTCGTCCTCGAAGTCCGGTTGGCCGCCGGGGAGCTCACCGTCTCGAAGTGCCGGGAGTCCTATCGTCGGCTGAGTGAGTCTCACCGGGCCATCGAGGGTAAGTTGGCGGAGCTGGTCGATCTCTATGCAGCACTGAAGAGGGCGAGGGACACCAGCAGACGGGATGCCGAGGCTGCGCTTCAGGCGACGAAGGTCGCCGAGGTTCGAGCTTGAAAGGCGGTGGACGATTACAAGGAGTCGTACCAGTTTTACGCCAACCTCGGCAAAGCCTCTGCCATTGTGTGGCACGAAGATCTTGATGTCGTCAAGACGCAGTTTCCGGAATTTGCCGGCGGTGAGCTCCGCGCTCGGGTCCCACTTTCAGTGGTCATGCCTCCGGCAGATGGTAATAAGGGAGGGGCTGCTGTTGAAGCGGAAGCCCCGGTTTTTTGGGATGGTTTCGAGGAAGGTAAGGCCTAGGTAGGGCTTGTGGTCTGACCTTTTTGGCTTTTCCTTTTTCTCTCTCTCTTTTTGTAAGCCTCTGGGAAATTTGGTAAGGCTGGGGAGCCCAGAGTACCTTGTAAAGGATTTTGGAAGTTTGAATGAAACTTAGTCTTTTCTTCTGCGTGACAACGCTTTTCTTGCGTGAGTACTTGAGCTTGTCAGTTCTGACCTCGATCAAGCGTTGGGCCGCAGGTCGATGGCCCGTGTTTTAGATAACGATCGCCCTTCGAGTGCTTGTCGGTTAACCGCTGTGAAAGAAGGTCGGTGTCCTCCAGCCCCCAGAGTCGATGCGGTGATCGTTGGCTCGAACAGTTTGGAGGAACCTTTGTTGAAAGAAGGTTGGTGCTTTCCAAAGAATTGGCCGAGCGTTGTTGCTGCTCAGTTGCCTTTTGGCGAGGGCTTCGATACCTGGCGTTGAGGGGTAAGGAACTACTAGCCAGGGATAACCGAGCAAGGGAGAGCCCGGTTGCCTCTTGGTGAGGGCTTCGCTCCTTAGCGCGGGAGGGGCCATATGAGGCCAGCTAAGGATGGACCGAGCAGGGTTGTTGCCCGGTGCTTCTTGGCGAGGGCTTTGATCCTTAAGGACGGGCAGAGCAGGGTTTCTGCCCGGTGCCTCTTAGCGAGGACTTTGATCTCTGGCGTTGTGGGTAGGGAGCTACCATCCAGGGATAACCGAACAGGGTTGCTGCCCGATCGCCTTTTGATGAGGGCTTTGATCCTTAGCGCGGGAGGGATCGTAATGGGCCTGCTAAGGACGGGCCGAGCAGGGTTACTGCACGGTGCCTCTTGGCGAGGGCTTTGATCCTTAAGGACGGGCTGAGCAGGGTTGTTGCCCGGTGCCTCTTGGCGAGGGCTTCGATCCCTGGCGTCGTAGGTAGGAAGCTACCAGCCAGGAATAACCGAACAGGGTTGCTGCCCAATTGCCTCTTGATGACGACTTTGATCCTTAGCGCGGGCGGGGCCGTAATGGGCCTGCTAAGGACTGGCCGAGAAGGGTTACTGTCCGGTGCCTCTTGGTGAGGGCTTTGATCCTTAAGGACGGGCCGAGCAGGGTTGCTTCCCGGTGCCTCTTGGCGAGGGCTTCGATCCCTGGCGTCGCAGGGTAGGGAACTACCAGTCAGGGATAGCCAAGTAGGGTAGCTGCTCAGCTGCTTCTTGATGAGGGTTTTGATCCTTAAGGACGGTCCGAGCAAGGTTTCTGCCCGGTGCCTCTTGGCGAGGGCTTCGATTCCTGGCGTCGCAGGGTAGGGAACTACCAGCCAGGGATAGCCAAGCAGGGTAGCTACTCGGCTACCTCTTGATGAGGGCTTCGATCCCTGGCGTTAGGTGGTAGGGAACTACCAGCCAGGGATAGTCGAGCAGGGTAGCTGCTCGGCTGCCTCTTGGTGAGGGCTTCGATCCCTGGCGTTGCAAGGTAGGGAACTGCCAGCTAGGGAGAGCCGAGCAGGTTAGCTTCCCGGCTACCTCTTGATGAGGGCTTCGATCCTTAGCGCGGGAGAGGTCGTAAGAGGTCTGCTAAGGACGGACCGAGCAGGGTTTATGCCCAGTGCCTCTTGGCGAGGGCTTCGATCCCTGGCGTCTCAGGATAGGGAACTACCAGCCGGGATAGCCAAGCAGGGTAGCTTCTCGGCTGCCTCTTGATGAAGGCTTCGATCCCTGGCGTTATGGGGGTAGGGAACTACCAGCCAGGGATAACCGAGCAGGGTAGCTGCCCGACTGCCTCTTGGTGAGGGCTTCGATCTTTAGCGCGGGAGGGGCCATAAGAGGCCTACTAAGGACGGGCCGAGCAGGGTTAATGCCCGGTGCCTCTTGGCGAGTGCTTCGATCCCTGGGGTTGGGGGGTAGGGAACTATCAGCTAGGGATGGCCGAGCAGGGTAGCTGCCCGGCTGCCTCTTGGTGAGGGCTTCAATCCCCGGCGTTGCGGGGTAGGGAACTACCAGCCAGAGATAGCCGAGCAAGGTAGCTGCCCGGCTGCCTCTTAATGAGGTCTTCAATCCTTGCGGTGAATGCGTCCAAATGGTCTTTCGGGTCAGACTTACCGTCTAAGAGAGAGACCTTTGGGGGTTTGTTCCGGGAGGAGACATGGACGGCAAGCAGCTCCTCGGTGAAGGGTTTTGTGAGCGAGTCGAAGGCGTACTTAGCCCTGTCGCTCGTATGATGACCTTCCCGATGCATACCCTCGATCTTCTTTTCGAGGGCGTTGAGTCGGCCGAGATATCCCGACCATTCGACACATTCTGATCTCTAGCCTCTGCTGTTGGAGACCTGTGTCTGGCCGCGGCCCCGATTTCTTTCGATGAGGTTCCTTAGGTCCCCTGGCGAGGTAGTCTTCAAGCTGGCGCGACGAGTCCTGTCCGTGCGACCCCGTCGAGGGAGGGGGTGTCGGTCATGCCTGGGAGCAGGCGAGCTGACTGACATCTCCTCGGGAGGGACAGGGGCGCGAAGGGGCTCGGGGCGAGGCGCTCTGGCGACGGACCTCGGCGTTGAACTGTGGGGCGCCCAGCGGGTCATAGAATATGTTGACCCGGGAGATCTGCGGCCATGGGAGGCAGCGAGGCGGTGGTCGGCAGTGCCGACGCGAGCAGATTCTTCTCTCCCTCTGCGGGGGTCCCGGTCCCGAGGTGTGGGAGCGATGACCTGGGGAGCTTGGCCCGCCGTTTGGACACGGACGAGCGCATCCACGACGGACGCGAGTCGATCTATCCGGGAGGCTAGGGAGTTGATGGAGTTCGGGGGAAGAGATTCATCCGCGCCTCCGCTGTGCGGGAGGCGGCGGCTAGTGCTTGGATCGTCGCGGTGATCGCTCGTCATTGAGTTGAGATCGGAAGATGAAGTTTGTTCAGTGGAATCAAGAGTTTCCCACAGACGGCGCCAAATGATGGATGTCGAATCACGTCAAGATGTTACCTTCCGTAGATCTGCTACGAGCGACGATGAGCCCCTGAGATTGGTTTGGAGGTTGCCTCCTGAAGCGTGTGGATCTCAATAGGTTTGAGGTGGTTGAGGCCGAGCTACCTGCAAGGAAGTCCCGGGGTGGTTGTACCACCGAGGACCCTCCAACGATCAAGTTAGACCGGATATTTGAGCAGAGTAACGGCCTAGTGAGGAAAGAATGACTTACTTGAACCATCTGAAATAGGGGTTTATATAGTGGTGGCAGCAGGCAGGCGCGAGAATCACGCCGGCCGTTGCGTTCCCGACGTCACGCCCGCGTGATAGGCGAGATCCCGCATTAATGACGAGGCAGGCTCGTTAATGGGGGATCGTGATGGCGTGGAACGCGGGATCGTGGGCGGCGGATATCTCACGCATGGCGAGATTCGCGGAGCCGTGGCAGAAGCGCCAGCACCTGGTGTTGCTGGTCGGTCGTTGGGACCGAGGAAGATGAGCTCGGTGGAAGGCTCGGGAACGAGCGGGAGGCCGATGTATCTTGGTTCTGTGGTAGTTCGGAGGTGAGCCAACAGTTGTTTGCAAGGCTGGCACAGGAAAGGTGTGGACGGTCGCGGTACGTCGGCTACGTCCATGGGTCGCAGACCCGATGTATTTTACCGATGTACAGTCCCTGGTCCCTTTCTTGCTAGCTTCGGGACACGTCATCTGCCACGTGTCATGATTTGGGAGATCACCGATATCGAGCATCATCAACTACCATAAAATTTCTCGATATTGCACATGAAAAATACGAATTTTTCAAACAATCTCTAAATTTTATGGTCTTTTCAATTCAAATTTTACTTTCCATAGCAAATAAAAATTGCAAAATTTTGAAAAACAACTATCTTTTTGTTTTTTGCCTTTCTTCAAAATTTTGCTTACTATATTTGACGAAAATAGCTAAAATTCAAGAATCTCATTTTTTTTTATTTCCTTACTTCTTTCAATATTTTGCTTGGTTGACAATCACGGAATGTTTTAAAAAATTGAAAATTGTTGTTTTATGCCGTTTTTCAATATTTTGCATAGCAAACAAAAATCGTGATATTTTTAAAAATCCCAAAAAAATTTCGTTACCTTAAAATTTTAATATTTTGCATATTCAGCACATAAAAGATCAAGAATTTTATGAAAATGTTAAACTTTTCTGTATTTTTTGTTGTTAACATTGTTTGTTATAACAAAAACGAAAATTTTGAAATTTTCGAAACTTTCAATATTTTTTAATATTTTACATGCTGTGTAGTACATGAAAAATAGTGAAATTTAGAAAATTTCAAACGATTTTTCTTTCTTTAATTTTCTATATTTTGTTTGCTATACCACGTGAAAATCGTGAAATTAAAGAAAATCCTAAATTTTTTTCTTATTTTTTGATATTTTGCTTGCTGCAGCACATGAAAATCGAAAAACTTTTTGTTTTATTCGGTTTTTCAACTTGCTGTAGCATATCGAAATTTTCTGTTGTAGCATCTCACACGAAAATCGTTAAATTTTCCACAATTTAAAACTTTGTATTGTATTCAAATTTTTTTATAGTGATGTACACGATGATTTTTTTTTTTGAAATCTCCACATTTGTTTATTTCTTCAATTTTTCAATATTTTACTTATAGTACACGAAAATCATAAGGTTTTTAAAAATCTGAAAATATTACTTTTCTTTGTTTTTCAATATTTTGTTTGTCGTATACTTTTAAAAGAATCCAAAGTTTCCTATTTTGTTCGATTTTCAATATTTGTTTGTTCGCACGAAAATTACAAATTTTTTATATACTACTTTGGCTTTTCGATATTCTGTGTGGCGAGCTAAACTTGCGAAATTCTTTAAATCACAAAAATTTCTGTTTTATCTGTATTTCAATATTATATATGAGTACACGAAACCTTCAAAAAAATTAAATGTTTTGTATCCACACAACAATCATTAAATTTCCTTTTGGTTTTTCGATATCTTGACTGATATAACAATCTAAATTCGTGACATTTTAAAAAGTCTTGAAATTTTCGTATCATGTTTCATAATTTTGAGTGCTATAACTGAATATTTTAAAATTCACAAAAAAATTCAAAATTTTAATATTTTGTATCCTACACTCTTGAAAAGTATAAAAAATCGCAAAAGTTTTATATTTTCTTTTGTTTTTCAATGTTTTGCATACAATAGCACACAAAAACTCACGAATTTTTTTATAAAAGTTCTAAATTTTCTGTTTGTTTTCTTTAAGTCTTTCAATATTCTATATTCTTGTTGCACAAAAACCGGAATTTTTTCGGTTTTCAATATTTTTGCTTCTTGTAAACAAATGAACACCGTGAAAATTTTAAAATTCTTTTTAAAAAAATTCCTTTTGCTTTAAAAAATATTTTCGTTGTTATAGCACACAAAAATGAAGATGTTTTTAAAATCCCAAAATGTTTAAGTTTGCATGTTATACCTTACAAAAAATCTCAAAAAAATTCCGCCTCCATCGTAAACAAAAGTAATGAAAATTTACAAAATCTCAGAATAATTATGTTTTTTCTCAATTCCTCGATATTTCACATGTTAGGATAGTTGAAAATCATGTATTTCTAGGTTCTCAAATTTTCATTTTTCCTCGTCTATTTAATATTTTGTTTGTTACAGTAAACGGAATTTTAAAAAAAAAATCTTTTGGTTCTTCGTTATATTGCTAGGATGATTAGAATAGCTAAAGCAGTTAATGGACTTCTTAAAAGCAAAGTCAATGATGCCGAGAAAGATAAATTGTTAATTATAGCTATTGTGCACGTGAAACATACAAGAGAATATAATTGATCAGAATATATATACAGAGAGAGAATAATGGAGGAAAGAGGCAATAGGAGGGAATTTCCTCCTATGGCGTCAAAAATGTACACCCTTCGTCGTATTTTTCAACGATTGGGATCCATCATTTTCATCTTTAACATCTCAGATGTGGATACGCCAAATTTCATGTGATTCTACAACTTTTCACCGTTGATTTAGCAATGTAAAAAGTTCTATTGTCGGTAAACCATTAATTCTGAACCCACTGATTCAACGGTGAAAAGGCTGTAGAATCACATGAAATTTGGTATACACATATTTTAGATGATAACGATGAAAATGGTGGGTGTCGATCGTCGAAAAACATAATGGAGGGCGAGCTTTTGCGACGCGCGGAAGGGATTCCTTCCTATGGCATCTTCCTCCATTATTCTCTCATATATATATATATATATATGAGGTTAATGTAGGAAAGAGGCCATAAGAGAGAATTTCCTCCTATGGCGTCGAAAAAATATGCCTTTCCTTCATTTTTCCGACGATCGGCATCTATCATCTTCATCGTTATCATCTAAGATGTGGGTACACCAAATTTCATGTGATTCTACAACTTTTCGCCGTTGATTTAGTGGGTTCAAAATTAACGGTTTACCGACAATAGAACTTTTTACATTGCTAAATCAACGATAATAAAGTTGTAGAATCACATGAAATTTAGTGTACCCATGTCTTAGAAGATAACGATCAAGATGACGGGTGTCGATCGGCGGAAAAAATGAGGAATAGTGTATTTTTTCGACGCCATGGGAGGAAATTCCCTCCTTTGATATCTTTCCTCCATTATTCTCTCTCTATATATATATATTAAAAGGGATTTGTATAAATCTATAACATTGAAATTGAAACCGTCACACCGTGTGTAGGGTTACGTAGTGCGGCAGTAAGGTTTCGGAACGCATCATCCATACTGTTTTCAAATTTTTGCCGTTCTAAAGAAGCCTAACCTTTGAATCTTAACTAGAGAATTAGACGAAACAACATGCAAACAACTTTGCATACATAGTGAATGAGAAATACAACCTTTGTAGACCGGCCTTTCACTTCTAAAACTTCGTGTAGTAGTCCCTTCGCTTCAAGAAGTGAACACCCGAATTCTAATAAGAGTTCACATGAAGAAATGAACAAGTTTGCTCGAAATCTTCAAGGCCGAAGATGATCTACGTCGAGAAGAGTCAAGCTCATGATATCTTTTCACTAATGGTAGATCAGTGAAGCAAACACCCTAAATTAAATAGCTAATATTGTAGAGCACGATGAAGTAGGAAATGAGCTCACTTTAGATTTAATTTTCTCTTAATATTTTCTCACTTAGAAAAAAGCTAGCAAGCTTTTTCTCAATGAAGAAGAAGATGCAGATGAGATGAGAATGAACTCATGAGTTGAGAATAGCAATCATGGGTGAGTTAGTGTCATACACTAACTCATGTAGAGATTTAACCATGGCTTGAGATTAATGGTTAGGTTAATAAATATCTACAAGTGAAACAAAATTGGTGGACTTGGTCAATGGCTCCACAAGTTTCTGCAAGCTTGTAGCCATGACAAAAATCTATCCAATTTTGAATTACTTAGATAAATATAAACCCTACATTATATCAGGCATGGTGTAAGTCTCATACACTCATTAAGCATGCGGCATCAAGCATGACACAATAAAATGTACATTAATATATATCACATATATACTAAAGCACAAAGTGAGAAAAAGAAATATTTAAGTGGGCAAATATTAGTTAATGTAAATTAATATATCACATATATAATTATACATTAAATTATCAAATCAACACTTGATTTAATAATCCGGTTATATCACATACAACCGACTAATATCTTATGTAACAATCTATCGAATCAACACCCGATCCGATAACCCGGCTATATCACATATAACCGACTGATATCACATATCGCGAGAATAGAATGCAGTATCACATATGCGCATTAATCTCGGTTCCGTACATATCACATATGTGCTCCTATTTCGTTTCGCATGAACCAGTAAACCTCTGTGTATGACTCTAAAGACTCGTCAATACGCCGGTAGTAGGTGATGATCATATCAAACACCCACAAGCCGCAAGCGGTATGCTAAACGTAGCGGTCACCCGGGTATTGAGCGATCAGAAGATCAACAAGCAAGCATGCTCATAGTACTGCGAATCCAATCAGTAATACTATCGTACAGTCCGGTCTCTTTGTCAGATATGTCGCATATCACAGCCTGGGGGTGTATAACGTCATACCCCAATAGCCTGATAAGTCATGCCGATGCAAGGTCCATAACGGTTCGAGAAACTATTGATAACACTTACCAGTAGATCTCAGCAATCCTGACCAGGGATTTTCTATTATGGCCAATCGAGCATAGCGCAACATTAACCCCCAATACCGGGAGAGACGAATCTCCTCCTATCGCTCATTGCCTCCATATGACTCGGGACTGTACCCAAAAATCACATTTTTGCACGATCTCTTGACTGTGGTGTGGTGGAAATCAAAGCACGGTGGGAATCACACAAGACTCTATGACGATCTCGGTTTGACAGAATAACATGTACCAGTGTCGCCAGAGAACTGCTATCTGACGATAAGTATAATACCATTTAGGAGTTCTCAGCGAGTCCGTTCAGTGTACCCAGTCTCCACTGAGCACCCGTATACCTTCTCTGATATCAAACACCAATGGATATGGGATCATCCATCGCCCATCATATGGGTCAAGAAGCGTATACGCTATTATACTCTGGAGTATCGATGCCCTGTCTCGATATTCTCACGACTAAGAACATTTGAAGGATGTACTTACCGACTACCTCTGCCCCACCAGTATGATCTGCATCATAGTCCTGATAGTCAAGTATTCATCCTAAGGGTTTTATCAACATGTAATAGAGAGACAATAAGTGTACATGTTAGGATAAAGTGCAACCAGATAGCATACTATCATGTGGAGCAAGAAAGTCCTCCCTATATATGTCCAAGCATCCACTACAATATACATCACATGTACAATAATGGTCTCTAAGGCATACATATAACTAACACCGTGCTCGTGTTTGCATTATAATCAATTAGCATTTTGCACGTACGATGTATGTTTTATTAGTAAAACATGTAATGCTTATATAAATATGAATGAACTGTGTGGGTTTATCCTATTTAAAGTCCCAAAAAATTCTTAAGCCTGTGGATAAATATATAACGGGGGGCTTTTGGTTTAAAATTATTTTGAATGTTAATAAATAAAGAAAATAGTCATTTTAGTAACTTGGATAAAAAGTGTTCTAGAAAATATTATAATATGTTATTTACCATATTTAAGTAAAAAAATGTAGTTATAAGTAAATGAAAGCAGAATTTGAAAAACGATAAGATTAAAATAACTTCTAAAAATTTATTTTTTGTCTTAAATTTGAGCATAATATAGTTTGAATTTGGAATTCAAATTAATTTTCTTTCTGTGTCAAGTTTTAAAGAATGTTGTTCCCGTCAAAAATTTCTGCACAAAAGAGCCCAACGCATCAAATGGCAGCGATACGCTTAAGAAAATGTGAACCTGTATTTTCCGGGCTGTATTTTGACAACTCCCGAATGAGAAACAGATAAATTCTGATGGTATTGAAAGCATCTCGAAAAAACCTTCGATTTGATATATTATGGGCCTCATAATTCATCCGGGATCAAAAATTATGAACAAATGTCTATGCACATGTGATCTGAGGAAGAAGATGCGAACCAGTATTTTTCGAGCTGTATTTTGACAAACTCCGGAATGAGAAACAGCTAAATTTTGATGGTCTCGAAAGTGTCTCGAAAAATCCTTCGATTTGATATATTATGGGCCTCATAATTCATCCGAGATCAAAATTTATGAGCAAATGTGCTATGTACGTATAATCTAAAGTAATGCTCTACTATATGGGGAATGCATTTTTAGTCCCACATCGGGAAAATGAGAGATGGTTTCTCTACCACTCTCATATAAATAAGAGGGGATACCTCTTAGAAAGGGTAGAGTTCAATCCTCAAAAGATTCAATTTTCAAAGGAGCTTAGTTCTCCATATGAGCTTAGTTCTCCAAGATAGGAGCATGCTCCGCAAGCGCTACGTGCCATGCACGTATGCCCGCCATGCGCGCACCACATGAGAATATTCAATAATATTAAAAGGAGCTTAGTTCTCCAAGTTAGGAGCCTGCTCCTCCCCATAATGCGCATATGCACAAGCGCCATGTGCGCTACGTGCAACGCACGTATGCCCGCACCACGTGCAACGCACCTGCGCACTATATGAGAACATTTAATAATATTAAAAGGAGATACGTTCTCCATAGGAGCTTGCTCCCCCCATAATGTGCATATGTGCAAGTTCCATGTGCGCTACGTGCAAATATGTGCGTCCAACACGTGCGACGCACGTGCGCGAACGGAAAGAAGCTTTTTTCAGCAGCGAGAAGCTTAATCTCTAGCCTATTCTTTCCCCCTAATGAGTGAGATATGGTTCAAAGGATACATCCCTCCACACTTTCGATATATGGCGTTGTAATCTTTTAGTGTCGTCGGAGAGGTGGTGGGTCCTAACGACCAATGATCCTTCTTTTCAATTAAAAAAAAGAAAAAGAAACAGATATACAGAAGCAAATAGAGAAACCCTCTTACAAACTTTGAAAAAAACTCAAAGAGAGAAAAGCAAGCTTCTAGCAAAAGAAATCATTTCTTCAAGATAAAGAACATGATTCTTGAACACAGAGATGAAATCATCTCATGAAAAGAAGAACTATTTTCTAAAAAAGATTATAGATCTATAAAAAGACCAAGGTCTTTGATAAAAAAGAGATCAAAAGATCCTATCATAAAAACAAAAGAAGTATTTACTTCATTTACAGATCATTGATCTACAGAGCCAGTGCCTTTTTATAAATAAGAACTTTTGTTCTTGAACCTTGAGGCAATGCCTCCTTTAAAGGGAGAACATAAACATGTTCTCTGATCATAAATTTGATCAAATGCGCTTTGCGCTACTGAAAAATGCCTTGTGCTCATAAACTGCGCTTTTGCACTCATTGGACCGGCGCTCAGCGCCAAAGCATGCCACGTGTCAACCATAGACATAGCTTGCGCTTATGAGACAGCGCACTGCGCCTATGGACTGGCGCTCAGCGCCAAGCACGCCACGTGTCACTCACTGGTGCGCCATTAAATCAGCGCAAAGCGCTCATAAATTAAAAGCGTAAGTAGTGCTTAGCGCTAAGCGCGACACGTGTTATCTTCACGTGCGCTACCCGATAGAAGCGCTATGCGCTCTTTGATTGGCGCAAAGCGCCTGGCACGCTACGTGGTGCACTGTCAGAACATACATTGTTCTGATGAATGCTATACATTCAATACAAGACAAAAGATGTCAGAACCTTGCTTAGCATTATTAAAAGGCCCAAGCCCAAATAAAGGCTCAACAGCCAGAGCAATAAAAATATTAAACATTATGATTGGATTTAGCCCAACATTGGCCGTAAATCCCCAACATTATATTCAATTGAGCCCATCTGCTCACGAATATTCAACAAATCTTAGTCCCAAACTGGGCTATAGATTTTCCAATCAATTTACATCCGGTTCGAGGGTACATCTCTTTACTCCTCTGATATCTGCCGTTGTAATCCTTCAACGTCTTCAGAGAGGTGACGGGTCCCGACAAACATATATTTCATAGATTATGACGTTTTTAAACCGGACTGTGGGGTCCTTAAACTCACGGACTACGAAGTCCTTAACCTGGACTGTGGGGTCCTTAAGCCCATGGACTACGATGTCCTTGATCTGGACTGTGGGGTCCTTAAACTCACGGACTACGATGTCCTTAACCTTGACTGTGAGGTCGTTAAACTCACGGACTATGATGTCCTTAACCTTGGACCACCATGTCCTTAAACTGGTAATCGACCGCAATATTCCTAAACTAAACAATAGAGTTCAAACGCTCTTTTGTTGGATCTAAATGATCCTGTTAAGATGATCTTAGTCTAAAATTAGACTAACGTGTCCTTAACAAACGTTGAGTCGATCTTAGTCTGAAATTAGATTAACATATCCTTAACAAACATTTAAGTTGATCTTAGTCTCAAATGACACTAACGTATCCTTAAACCAAAACCAAAACCCAAATCTACGAAAATACGGATATGGACTAATCCACGCCCTACGGGCGACAACATATATTAGTCTCCGTATACAATCCACGGGCAACCAAAAACAAAACAAACACATACGACACGAAGTGACCATCTGGAGAAGGAGAAATTGGTTACCACGACGCGGTAGCGTAATTAACTGCAGGAGCTTGCGCCTGCAGGGAAGAGCGTCCCCACAATCAAAACCCCCTCATCAACGAGGGGGAATCTGACGAAATCTGCTACATCGGCCGCATCCGTTTAAACTTTCGATATATGGTGCCATAAATCAACTTGGTATCTTTGGAGAGGTGGACGGATAGCACCAATTAGCATCTGTCCCGAAATTCAGGCAAGACGAAGCTGCGCGGTCTCGTCTCCGTGTTTCGAAGGAGAACAAATGTGTAGCGATTTTGAAAGTTAAATTAATAAAACAATTAATTATTTTTGTCTTTTTCTTTGATGACGTGGAGGCTCTAAGAGTTGAGAAATTCTCTTTTTTTCTTTATTTTTCAAAATACGGAGAAGGTGCATTCTAACAAATGCCATTTGCATAGAATCCACCTTCTCCAATTTTTGAAAAACAAAGAAAAAAGAAGAAAATTTCCCAAATCTCAGAGCTCCACATCATTAATGAAAAATACAAAAATAATTAAATTTCTCCATTTTTTGAAAAACAAAGAAAAAATGATTTTTCTAGAACTTAAGACAAAAAAACTTACTAGAAATTAGTTTGAATTCCAAATTCTATCTGCATTATACTTAGATTTAAAACAAAAAAAAACTTTTTAGAAGTTATTTTAATCTTGTTATTTTCCAAATTCCACTTTCATTTACTTATAACTATCTTCTTTTATTTAAATATGGTAAATAATATAATATAATATTTTCTAGAATACTCTTGATTCAAGTTACTAAAATGACAATTTAATTCATTTATTAATATTCAAAACAATTTTAAACCCAAAATCTCCCATTTTATATTTATCTACAAAGCATGCATGCCCACGTGCACAATGCTAGCAGTAGATCAAGGCCCCAGATGCAAATGCCAAATTCTTTCAAGCATTCCTGCAGCCCAAGTTTGCCTGGAACTTGAAAGCCCATTTATGATCCACTACAATTGACCAAAGCCGATTAGAGATGTTGGAGGCCATTTCAAAATTTCAAGTTCAAAAAGGTGGGAAAATGAAAAACCAAGGCGAAAGAGAGAGTGAAGAGCGAAACAGTGAAACCCTAGAAATCGAGGACAAAGACGAGCTCTTCGACATGGCTTCTCGTCTCCAACCCCCAATATTTCGCCCTAACTCCTTTCCTCTCGAATCCAACGATGACGAGCTTGAGCGAACGGCGGCGTGCGCGGCGCGCGCCGCTTCCATCCGCCGCAAATCCACTGCCTTCTCTCCTCCACCCCCTTGATTCGCCCTCGCCGATCTTGCTTGGACAACGATCAGATCATGGATCTCTTCCAGAACTGCATCAAGCTCGCCACCGAAAATGTTAGTTCCTTCAAAATCCTCATCGATTTCATATGAAATCCTGTTCTAAACTTTGTTGTTCTTAAATAAATATGAGGAACTTGTTTATAATCGTATAGAGCAAAATATAATAAAATAGAAATTGCTTAAATTAAATGTACCTCTCAGCAATCGGAATGTACAGCTATAAAATTGATTTGAATCAAAACCGAGTCGAGAATCAAAATCCCGTGTACTTAAGAACAAATTTTATTCCCTTATCGGATATGTATCCTCACTGCCTTAGGACTGAACTGCTGTTCTCCATCATTCAACGGTTCGTAAAGTCTAGGTTAGTACAGAACAAAATCAAGACAATCGAACCACTCCGGAACTCTATCGCGCATTCTTGGAAATCTCTCTAAAATTTTTGGACCATTTTGTTTTGTTGCAACTTGTATTTTTGTAACCAGAGGAAAACTCTATTTATAGAGACAATAGGAGATAAACCATTAAACAAAGACTTAACGCCGTATGGTAACCAATGTCATTAAGCAAAGACTTAATACCATAACTCTTAATTTCCTGCTACTCTAAACATACAGTAACCATACTGTTACTTCCCCACTAATCACATAGGGTGCATCAATGAGCAACAATTTAATTTTCCATTAACTTGCACATTAAGATGTTTCACAAATCGAGACTTAATATTTATTTTAATTATTTAATTAAAACATACACATTAAGACGTTTCACAACTTGAGGCTTAATGTTTATTTTAATTATTTAATTAAAACATACACATTAAGACGTTTCACAACTTGAGACTTAACATTTATTTTAATTGTTTAATTAAAATTACAACAATTCCCCCAAGTTTCAGAGTTGTGAGACAGACACACATGACCATAACAAAATTTAGAGAGATTTCTTCAAAGTGTGTAAACAGTCGAAATTCTATATATGCATATCATGAAGGTGTCTTTTGGACTTAAACCTACACTTAGGATTCATAGACTGGGAGATACGAAGACCAGGTGGTATAAATACCTAAACCTTTTCTCTATACATAGCTCTAGTCCACATTTGTGGTCCACACATATAGAATACTTCCGGGTTGTTCTATTCGGGTTGGTACGTATACGACCATGCACCTACGCTGTATGAGTGCTTTAGAGAATTAGCCCATATTCTCAACAAAAGACGGCTCCATCTTTACACTCATTAAGGGTGATTTCATCAGGTGTGTTAATTGCAATAAACACACTACATTAACGGCTATGGTAATCATTAAGAGTTTTAAACTCAATCTCACAATCATGCAGTTATGCACTATTTACATCATAGGGATGAACCTCCACCAATAAAAATAATTTTAATGTGTAATGCTTTTAACAGACAACATACATGATTTGTTTTTCCCATTGAAACTAATTCCTGGGATCGCCATTCACATAGGTTGGGTTGCTGTCACTTAGTTATTTCTAAACGGGCTTTAGACCTATCCCCTCGATGTCTTGGTAATGAGTTGTTTACTCAGAGGCTTAGTCAAAGGATCAACAAGATTTCCTTCTGACTTTACATAGGTTAAAGAAATAACTCCATCACTTAGCAATTGGCTTACAATATTATGCCGCGACCTAGTATGCCTCCTCTTTCCATTATATATTTTGCTATTAGGTTTAGCTATAGCTGCTTGGTTATCATATAAGATCGACACTGGAGGTGTAGATTTTGTCCACAAGGATATGAAGATTTCTTAACCATTCTGCCTAACTACCTGCTAGCTCTAAAGCTACAAATTCAGATTCCACAGTCTATTTTGCATGAGGAATGTTTACATGATTTCCATGAAACAGTTCCTCCTTCAAGTGTAAACACATAACCACTCGTGGACCTAGAGTCATCTACTCCTGTGATCCAATTGGCGTCACAACATCCTGTGATAAACCATAATTTATAGTACTTTTAAGACATCTCAAAACACTAATCAAAGCATTCCAATGTTCTTGATTAGGATTATGATAATATCTACTCAATCTTCCTACTGCATAGGATATATCTGGTATGGTACAGTTCATCAGATACATTAATGAACCGATCACTCTAGTATATTCAATTTGGGATATAGAATCACCATCATTCTTTCTCAAATGTAAGCCAGCGTCTAAAAGAGCTAACAATGGAGTTGCCTCAAATTGTCCAAACTTCTTTTTGATTTCTCAACATAGCGTGATTGAGACAGTGTAATACTTCCCGACTCCCTTAGGATTTTAATCCTAAGTATTACACCCGCTTTCTCTAAGGGCATGTTTGGATATTTAGGATTAAAACTCATAGGATTTAAATTGGGAATAAAATATCCCGAAATGCACATGCACTCCTAAAGTTGAATTCTTAAGATTTTATCTTAACTAATGCATGTTTAGATGGTTTTGGGAGCAAGGGTTTTCCAAGAAACCTCTTTTTAATAAACATTTTATTTATATAATCTTATGACAATTTTAATTGATTTATATCTTTTCACTTGATTAGAAAATTATTGTATATATTTTTCATATTTATTTGGCCACCATAAAAAAATATCATCCAACACAAGCATGAAATCCAAACCCAAATGACCAACCAAAAGAGAAAATAAGGTTTTTGAATCTATAAAGAATCATAATATAAATAAACTAAGAGATTAGGGTTTGTTATGTTTTGAGAATTAGGGTTTGCATAGTATTTGTGAATCTTACCTTGATAAGAATTTGGAGAGAGAAGAGAGAAATGGAGAGAGCACTCTAAACTTGATGAATCTTATTCGAAGAGGATGGTGATGGAGAAGAGGCAATGGATGGATTCTTTGTAAGGGAAGAGAGATGCCTATTTGGATGGATGAGATAAAAAATAACATAGAGAAAAAGAAAAGAAATGAAGGAGAAAGAGAAAGACACGTTGTTTGAGGAGAGAAGAGAGAGAAAGGTCAGGAAAAAATAATTGAGTCTGAGCTAATTTTTATTATCCTGTGGAATGGGTTCATTTGGGGTATTTTGTCCCTTTGGATTAATCCTGAAAAAGGCCATCCAAACATGCCTAAATTCAGGATTGCTATAATTCAGTGGATAAAAGGAATCTGGGCTTTTAATTCTAAGGAAAGGGTGTATCCAAACATGCCTTAAGTCTTTCATTTCAAACTTAAAAGTTAAGAATTGTTTTGTTGATTTCACAACATTCAAGTCTATTCCAACTATCAACATGTCATTTCTATATAAATATAGGACGACCATAGAATTTGGGAATTCTTGTAATACACACGCCTATCAAAGTCATTAATTTCGATCTTGTTATCAACATGCACGCTATCAAGTTTCTCATGCCACTGTTTAGGTGCTTGTTTTACACCATACGAGGATTTGACAAGTCTACACACTTGGTGTTCTTTTTCAGGAGCAATAATTATTCTGGTTGGTTCATATAAATTTCCTTGAAGAGGTCTCCATTTAGAAACGCGGTTTTTACGTCCATTTGGTGTATTACCAAATTATAAATAGAAACTCAAATGATCGATACTCTAATAGATGTAACTCTAAGTACTGAGGCATAGGTGTCAAAATAATCAAAATCCTTTTGTTGACTGTACTCCTTAGCGACGAGTCTCGTTTTATATTTATCAATTGATACTTTAACTTTTCTTTTGAATATCCACTTATAACCAATAGTTTTGATTCCAGAAGACGAATCTACAAGTTCCCGTGTATGATTAGCCATAATAGAATCTAACTCATCATTGATAGCAGCTTTTCAGAAAATAGCATCTGGAGACTCCATGGCCTCATCAAACGTTGTAGAATCGGAGTCAACCAAAAAGGACATATCATAGTCTTCACCAAAGGTATTTACCTTTCTTGGTCTTTTACTCCTCAAATTTCCTTCAAGTTATGGATCATTGTCCAGTTCAACATTGGATTCATGATTTATTCTTTGCTTGTAGAAGAAACATTTGACCTAATCACCACTTTTGGTCTCAAAGGAAATAAATACTCAAAGAAGTCTGCATCTCTAGATTCAATTATAGTGTTAGCTGAACCATCAATTACATCTATAGATTCTTGAATTAAAAATCTATAGGTAGCACTGTGTTCGGCATAACCAATAAAAGCAATGGTCTTAGGACTAAGCTTCTTTCTTTTAATTGCAGGAAGACTCATTTTAGCTAAACATCCCCGTATTTAAAGTAACGGAGGTTAGGAGTATATCCTTTCCACAGCTCAAAAGGAATCTTTCCGGTTTTCTTGTATGGAATTCTGTTATTTATATAACATGCAGACAAGACAAGATAGCTTCCCCTTAAAAATCTAAGGGTGAATCAGAACTTATAAGCATGGAATTCATCATTTCTTTTTAAGTTCTGTTCTTCCTTTCAGCCATTCCATTAGACCCTGGAAAGGAAGGAGTGGTCACTTCATGAATTAAACCTACATCTTCACAATTTATTTGAAAAGAGTTAGAGAGATATTTCCCTTCTTTATCCATTCTAAGTCTTTTGATCTTTCGGTTCAGTTGGTTCTCAACTTCCTCTTTATACCTTTTAAAAGTTTCTTCAGCTACTTCTTTTGAATAAAGTAAATACAATTTTGTATATTTACTATAGTCATCAATGAAGATAATATAATACTTTTTACCTCCTCTAGTTGGATTACTTTTTATGTCTTTTAAGTCACTATGAATAAGTCTTAACAATTCATTTTCTTTTTGAACAGATTTACGTGATTTATTAGTGAACTTAGTTTTAGAACATGTTTCACATTTATCCATATTAGAAGATTCAAATTTATCTATTAGGCTTAGATAAGATATACATTTCAAGTAAGCGGAATTAACATGTCATAGTCTAGCATGCCAAACAGATAAAGTATTAGCAGTACAAACAGAGTAAGTGGAAGCTTTCATTTTATTATTGATAAAAACAGGGGTTATGATACTAAGGCTATTTTCAGCATTATTTTTAGCATACAGGACAAACAGATCATCCTTATTCCCCATAAACATCCCATTCAACGTCAGAACAAGCTTATCAGCCTCAAAGACCAGTTTCAGTCTAGCCTTCATTAACAAAGCACCAGATATTAGATTCCTCCTAATACCAAGAATATGGAGAACATTGGTGAGAGATAGATTTTTACCTGAAATAATCTTCACCAGCATATTTCCTTTACCAGCAACTGGGACAGAACGAGAATTAGCAAGATATATCTTCTCGTCTTTCATAGCAGGATGATAGGAAGTAAACATATTGCGCTCACATCATATGTACTTCGTAACTCCAGTATCGACCACCCATTCTTCATGATCATTGATTATATTCAGCCCAGAAATCATTGCCACAAGGGTGTGCATTTCACCGAGATGTGCTTGAGCTTTCACAAGCTTGCCCTTCTTATGCTTGCATTGAGCAGCAAAATGTCCAGCTTTTCCGCGAACATAGCAATTACCCTTTTTCTTTGTAATGTCTTTCATGACACCGAGTTTCTTTTTGTTTTTGAAAGGTTTTTTAAGCCTTTCAGATCCATTCACAACCAAGTTAACATTGGTTCCAGGTCAGCTCGGAGTTGGTTTATTGCCTTTCTTCCTTGGTGTTGCTTGTTCCTCAATTCAAATATGAACTATAAATTCATCCAGAGTCATCTCCTTCCTTTATGTTTGAGATTAGTCTTATAGGCTTTATAGGAAGGAGACGGCTTTCAATTAAGGAACCACCTACAAAAATTTCAGGTAAAATAATACCTTTTGAAGCCAATTCTGATACCACCTTTTAATAAGCATTGATTTGATTAGACATGGATTTATCATCACTTATGTTGAAGTTTAGAAACGAGCCAATGGCAAATTTCTTCATCCCAGCATCTTCTGTCACATACTTCTTATGGAGGGCATTCCAAATACCTTTAGCAGTATTAAGATTATAATACAAGTCATATAATTCATTTGCTAAAGAATTCAGAATATAATGTTTAGCAGTCTTGTTATATTTTTCACAATTATCACGATTAGCCTTTTCAGTTTCATTTTCTATTCCATTTTCAAGAATGGAAACATAAGGTTTCTGCATAGTAAGCACAAAAACCAATTCAAGTGTTTCAAGCAAAAATATCATCTTCTGCTTTCAACGCTTAAAGTCGTTGCCTATCAAATGCTCAACTTTTATCAAGTCCACGGTTTTCACAGCGTTGAGAGCAGAATGTCGCACAACAACACAAGCAGAAGCACAAGCAATTTCAGGAGTCATTTTCTCTCCACCGATTACAAACAAAAAAGATTTGCTCTTAAGATTGTTCTTAAATAAATATGAGGAACTTGTTTATAATCGTATAGAGCAAAATATAATAAAATAGAAATTGCTTAAATTAAATGAACCTCTCAGCAATCGGAATGTACGGCTATAAAATTGATCCGTATCAAAACCGAGGTGAGAATCAAAATCCTCTGTACTTAAGAACAAATTCCGTTCTCTTATCAGATATGTATCCTCACTGCTTTAGGATTGAACGGATGTTCTCCAGCATTCAACTGTTCGCAAGTCTAAGTTAGTGTTGAACAAAACTGAGACAATCGAACCACTCCGGAATTCTATGGCACACACCTGGAAATCTTTTTAAAATTATTGGACCATTTTGTTTTGTTGCAACTTGTGTTTTTGTAACTAGAGGAAAATTCTATTTATAGAGACAATGGGAGATAAACCATTAAACAAAGACTTAACGCTATATGGTAACCAATGTCATTAAGCAAAGACTTGATGCCATAACTCTTAATCTCCCGTTACTCTAAATATACAATAACCAAACTGTTACTTCCCTACTAATCACATAGGGTGCATCAATGAGCAACAATTTAATTTCCCATTTACATACACACTAAGATGTTTAACAAATTGAGAATTAATATTTATTTTAATTATTTAATTAAAACACACACATTAAGACGTTTCACAACTTGAGGCTTAATGTTTATTTTTATTATTTAATTAAAACATACACATTAAGGCATTTCACAACTTGAGACTTAGCGTTTCTTTTAATTATTTAATTAAAATTACAATAAACTTAGGTTTTTTTGGTGGATTGTGCAGAAAATCAACCATAGGAACATGTGGGAGCTAGGGCTTATAGATCATCTTAGTGAAATCGTTCGGTTTAGATCTGAGGGTGATGATAACGAGACCAATTTCCAAAAGGTATTTACTATTCCTATGATTTGCGTGTTTCAGTTTAACTGAGTAGGTTAAAGTTAAGAGTTTTATTCTTAAGGCCAGTTGCAGTTTGGAGGCTGGAGTGAAGATTTACTCGTTGAGAGTGGATTCGGTACATTCTGAGGCATATAAGGTCCTTGGAAGGATCAATCGAGCCGGACGTGAAGAAAATGAAGGTTAAAACTTGTGATTATATTTTAATGTGTATTTTCGGGCGGTTGTAGTCATTGTTAGTATCTCTCCCCCAATTTAGAAATAGGATTATGGGAACTTGAATAAAGTTGGTTATACATTGAGACCTGTCATTAAGAGGTTACACATTAAAAACATGCCATATGTAGACAATAAGGTGTGGAAATTTTTAGTGTTTTTACCTCATATATGAGACTCTTTGGGAGGATGCACCTTGTATCCAAAGAAAAGAGTTACTCTTCGCAAAGACTAAATTAAGATTAAACTATACACAGTTCAGATAAGCAAGACTAAGAACTAGTGAAAGAAACTTTAGCACTTCGGAACGAGCAAGGATTGGGCACCTCACAACGTACTCTACATGAACTACTTAATACGAGCTGTCAGCAGCCACAGATTATAAACTAACAATATCAATCATTAAAAAATGCCTAAATGTTGAATTTGGTCGTAGAAACTATCAAAACAATTTAACAGCAAGAGTCTTACCCATTAATTTTGTAGATTAGCATGTATTATCATATTGTAGAACTATCATACCAAATGAAATACAATCAATCAATTCAGGCTTTGGAATATAATGTTAATCAGTTCAAATGGCATAATCATTCAACCGAATCACAAAATATATAAATTAAATAAATGTTATTAGTATCACAACAAATTGCGCATCAAACTTCATACCACATCACAGAATCATAACAATATAGAAGACGTGCAACCAACACAAAAGGGAAGAATGCAATAACGTATTAATGTTAAGGGAATTGTTTAGCCAATTTTACCGTCTCAAAAAACATTACATATTTTCAATTAAGCATTTTGGTTGCAACCAATGTTTTGTTAGACGAGATGCATAAATACTTGGGTTATCAAATCAAAGCAAATTTCAACTATCTCATTTTACACGGGTCCGATTAGATACTCGTAAAACTATACGGTGGCTCCCACTCTTTGTAGGTTGCACCAAGTTAGCTATTTCCATTGTGCTATAGCTTCATTCTGCTCAAGGTAGCCCTCTGATTGATTCTTTTACAAGATCCAAAACCATGGCATGTTATTTGAAATTATTCTTGAAAAGTTTGTTTTAAGGGTTTTTTCTATCTCTCACCCCAAAAAAACATATCGATTTCCAAATATCATTTCGAAAAATTCATAACTCAACTTTTCAAAAATTCTTCATTAACCAAATTTGACCCTGTTTGGAAAATTTTACCGAAAATATAACCTGAGGTGAGATTAGGTTTATGTAACCAAGCCTAGTCAAATATCTCAAAATAAAGGAAAATTAACAGTAACCCTTAAGCGCCTTCTATGTTTGGCCTTCCTTATAGGCCAGGTTAGCGTAGGGGCGACACCTATCACCATTAAAGCTAAGCTCTTTTACGCTTGAATTAATGGAACTTATCAACATTCTTAATTTTCGCTAAACAACTTAAGTGAATCAAAAAGCAAATTCCTGACATACGAGATGTGAATATTATGTTTACGTCTCTCACTAAACTACTTCAGGTGAATCGAGAAGGAAATTTCGCAAATCCATAATAAGAAGAATCGAGGAAATCCAATCATAGTTTTAAATAAGCTTGAGTTAATGAAGAAACGAGTTTTTAAATATAATAAATGACCCTTGTTTTTCACTCACTCACTCATTAAGTGAACCATCTTCCTATCATGTCCTCTTGTTCATACTGTTGCATCCGGTCTTGTCAAAAGAAGAAAGAATGCGTGTGTGTGTGTAAGAGAGAGAGAGAGAGAGAGAGAGAGAGAGAGAGAGCAACATTTAGGTTATTTTATAAACCTAGAGCTGATATATTATCAAACTTAGAGAGGTTGGAGAATATTCAGTTTAAATTCCCAGTAAAGTAATTAGAGGTAGAAATTTGGATAAGTGAAGGGAATTGTGGGGAAGTAGAACAAATTATGAAGATATCCGGGTGAAATTCAGAAATAGACAGGTATTGGAGGTGATATATGAAAAAACTATTTTCAAAGAAATTCTTATTATGGAATTTATGCACATCATTGCAAGCTCTTAATGTATCTTTTATTTTATTCAATTTTTTGATCTGTTCAATTTTAATTTCAACTTTTTCCTTAAAGAAGTTCAGTTCTGTTTTAACCTTTGTCAAAAAAACCATTCAATCGCTTTGATCTCCTAAAACATTGGTTTTAATCTCCGTAGAAAATGTGGGAGATGGCGCCCATACTAAGCAAGCAGAGGGCCTTGACAAGAAAGATTTGGACAAGAAGGCATATGAATCCACAACTAATCAATTATATTGACATGTGATGTCAATGCTTTTCTCATGATAGTACAGTTGCATGCAGTTGTCACCTTTAAGTACATTGGAATCGTCTTATGAGGCCCATATTGTTAAGAAGTTTGATGGCACTGTCCTATTCTTATCCTTTTAATTATAAAATTGTTTTTTGCCTCTTGGATTTCCTTTATCAAAGGTTTTTTTTAAAGTTAGATTTCATATTTCAGTGGCATTCACTGTGGATTCTCTTTACCATCAAACATCAGCTCAGTTTGATGAAGGCGGTGCAAAGGGTCTGTTGTTAAACAGCCTTGGAGTTTATGGTGGTTGTCGTGTGCTCTTTGATTCCTTTGAGTCTCTGGAGAAGAATATTTTATCTGAACCTCAGATGCATGATGCTGAAGTAATTGGCCTTTCTTTTGTTAAGGGTATAAATACCTCTCTTACATCCTTTGCAGAAATTATTGACCAAATGATGGCATGTGCACAGGTGAAAAATGACATATCTCCAACTTTGAGAGAATTTTTGAGTCAGTTTGATGATGATAATCGTAGGCCACCAGATGTACTAGCACAGCAGCCAATATTTCAAGAAGACATAGATAACAATGACCATTCTGATGTTGAAGGCAATGCTTATGATGATTGTGCCTCTTTGAATTTTGGTCACAAAGATTATGCAAGTTTTGGTCATGAAGACCGTGATGTTAACTTTGGTAGTACAGATGCAAATATTACTAGCCACCCAGATGTATGTATCATTCAATGTATGTTATCTTGACAAATTCTAATTCTGATCAAACCTTTTCATTATGTAGGAGAATGACGAATATACAATCAGTGATCCTAAACTAGACCAGAAACTTGAGAAAATTATGGAGTTGTTGTCTATGGGGTTGGGATTTACTTCAAGATCAAATGCTTGGGCAGGTCCTGATCATTGGAAGTATCAGAAAGCCAAAGGCATGACAGAAGCAGATCTCTTCATGTTACTGCTTTAAATTATTGTTCAAATAGCTAAGTTGGGTATGCTATTGTAGGTTCAGAACAAATTTCTTTCTCAGATAATGAATCAAAATTAGCAAGCAAGAAACCGAGAGTGAAAAAGGGAGTGCCTGATCTTGATTCTACAAAGTCTCTGGACAAGGAGATGCCTAATATTTTTGCACCCCCAAAAAATCCAAAATCTCTGCTGTTACCTGTAAACAGAGACCCCTTCAATATCACTCTTCCTGAAGATTGTCACTGCAGACCTGAAAGTCTTGTCAAGCTGTTTGTGCTTCCTGATGTAATGGTAAACTTACTTCCTATAACATTTTTATTAGCTTCATGCACACACACGTAACGCACACTCTCTTACTTTTCTTTGGGATAACTTATTTATTAACTTTCTTGTAGTGTCTTGGGAAAAAACAAAGAACAAGCTGGAGATCTGGTAAGCTTTGCCATGACTTAGCTTTTCTTTTGGTTTTGTGCAGTCCTAATATTAGTTCAGTTTTGAGGCACACCATGTATGCTCCTCTGCTTGTTCGGTTTCATGTGTGCGCGCTCTACTGTTTTTGAACAATTCTTACTGTTTCAACCAATTTGTCATACTTTGATAGGGGCATGTGTTACAGATTAGTGAATCTCCATATAAGAATTATACAATTTATGGATCCTTATTGTTTCAAGCATTATGTAGAAATGGAAATTGGTAACTACTGAAGTCTTGAATAAAAAAATGTTGCTAATTATGCTTCACAATCTTACATTCCAACTTATAGTTGTGATACAAAGGACCCAGGAACTCTTGTTCGCCAACCGCGACAGGTTTGGACCTTATTCGATACTTGATTTGTAAACAATAAAATGGAGATGCATTATTCTGTCCTAAAATTTGGAAAGGTTGCCATCCTGCAATTATAAATGAAATTTATTTTGGGGTAAGATTGTTGCTGGGAATATTATATATTCAGCATGTCCCTGTGTCTTGAATACATCAGCCAGAGGTAAGCTTTGGTATATTTTATGTTTTGTTTGTTGTTATACAGATGAAGAATGCATCCACCCCATTGAAATCACCATATATTATGTGGTTCATGCATGATAAAAACTTCATGCAAGTGATTTGAACAATTTTTTGGGTTGGAAAAAACAATATATTATTGAAATGTAAAGTTATAAGTTAGAGGTGGAAGAATTCATTTAGCCAACCCCCAGACTATGGCACAAATGCTACGTTGGGCCTTTCCCTTACTGTCCTACATTTATTCTTTACCTTACTATCCTCTTTAAATTCTTCTATCGGTTCGTTTAGAATTATGTATCTTTGTCTCGTTTCCCCTCTGAAATTTGATATTAGAATATAGCATGCAAGAAAATTCATAATGCCATGTTATTTCACGGTAATACATAAACTGCAGACAGATAAATGATCTACATACTGATACCACATTTGTTTTTCTTTGGAAATCTTAGGTGAACAAAGTTGACATACAGTATTGTCTAAACAAGTTGATGTGCATGCTTTAAAAGACATGCTATGGAGCAACATACAAGGGTCTGTTCAGACATCTGATGAGGTGAGTTAATTATGTTTTAGCTTCATTTGCATTCACTACAGGATGTCACCTACCATCATCTATTTATTTACTAAAATCACTATAGTGTGATATTGAATGGCTAAATTAGACTAAACTACCATTAACGATTGCTGTTCACAAAACTGCCTTCGTTTTTTTTACTACAATGATCATAAATGTTGGCATTAAAGGTTTCCTCACTAAATTAAATGTAGCACTTTAAGGAAGCTTACGGTATTTGTTTTTTTCCTAAAGAAAAACTATAAGGTAATTGAGTAAACGACCAACAAGTCATATAGGTTTGCGACAACTGGCAACTCTAACCGATACATTTTTAATGTTCCTAAAACAGAGAAGTGAGGCTACAGTTTCATCAAGGCAGGTGCTGCAACGATTTTGGAGTGACTCATGCCCCATAGCTTCTTTGTCGAAGGAAATTTCACCGCATTTGTACTTCATCTGTCTCCTGCACTTGGAAAATGAGCATGGGTTGAGCCTCCATGATCAGCCAACATTAGATGAACTAGACATTTTCATCCCCGCTCTCAGCATTTATGAACGAACATCAGCATTAAAGTGAGTATAATTTTGTCTTTTTTTGGGTAGCAGTTGTTCATGTTTGTATCACGTCTTTTGCCTGTAGCCTATTGTATTGATTTTGTATTAAGTAATAGCATATTACACATAGAGGAAAATATGTACGGCAGAATCTTATTATGTACAGTAAAGATTTTCTTTTTCTTTTTCTTTTTCTTCCCCAATTTGCATTTCAAATATGAACCTTTCACTATGTACAGGAGTGCAAACCAATGACAGGTTTCTGCACAATGGATAAATATGCACAATTCATTCAGCAAGATTTGAACAAACTCCTAGATCACCAGCTCTCGTTTCTCTTAGGGTACACCCGCTGTCCAAATATTGTGGATCCAATCCTCACAATGGTACTCCCCAATTCAATCTGCAGCAAACAAATTTAATTACGTTTTTTTGTTTGAAAATCGACCCTTAAACCTTTGCTATTTTGAAAACACCCCCGAAGCATTTTTTTTTGTGAAAAGCCCCTCAAATCTTGACTAAAAAAGCCCCTAGGTCATCTCATGATGTTAAATATAGCCGAAAGATGTGTACACTGATACTTCTGCAACCCTAGCAATAGCGCAGTACAAGATTAATGCTCAATTAGGTGTTTAGCACATGGCGAGTTGCTTGGGAGTGTGGGTTGTGGAGCTAGGACACAGATTCATAGATGGGTAAGCGCATCACCTCTGTTCAAGTTAACTCAAAATGTTAGCTGAGTTAACTTGACAGGGGGGTGTTTCTAGCACCAAAGGGAACCCCGGAGGCTTCTTTTTCCAAATTATAAAGATGGTTAAATTTCAAACTGTTATTATGAACTATAGACACTTTTCCCAAATGATACCATGAACTTTCAAAATGATTGTACGATGCCATCAACTTTCAAATGTATAAAAAACCCTAAGGAAAATTACCAAAACACCCCTTCTTTTTTTGCAAATACAGTCTTTTTTATTATACGAGAAGGGTATTTTGGTAATTTTATAATTTTCCTTAGGGTTTTTTTATGCTTTTGAAAGTTCATGGTATAATTTGATAAAAGTGACTATAGTTCATGGTAGTAAGCTGTAATTTAGCCTATAAAGATTTATAGCAAAGACTTGGGGGGCCAAATACCTTCTTTTTTAAAAATAACTTTATCAATAAACTTTAGTTTCCAATAATAAGTAGTCATGCGATACACATTAATAAAAACAGAGGGAACAGTAGTTAGTGAGAAAAACAACGAATAGTAAGGGGATAAAACAAGGCGGACGTAGGTGTAGAGTAGTTACTGTCGGCTTGAAATTATTCTTTTTATTTATAGAAATGGAGAAAAACAATCAAATTTGATTTGAAGACTCCTTCCCCTTCTATATTAGCAAGGGCCTCTGTTCAGGGTACGAAATCCAAAGTCACGGAAAATTTATATTAAATTAAAATTTTATTGTTACATGATTTGTAATTTATGATATCTTATACTTATGAACTTCATATGTAATATATGAAAAATTAACTTGTAAATACTTAGGCATTTTTCTTTAGCTTTTCAATATTTTCCTAATATATAGCATAGATAATTTGCCAAATTTTAAAAATCTCAAAATTTTCTTTTTCTTTGGGTTCTCAATATTTTGCCTGTTATAGCTTAAGAGAATTACGAAAGTACAAAAATCCCAATTATTTTGTTTTCTATAAGTTTTTTAACATTTTGCACAAATATCGTAATTAAAAAAACTCAAAATTTCTGTTTTCTTCGATTATCCAATATTTTGCTTGTAGCAAAAGAAAATCATGAAATTTTCTAAAAAAGAAAACTCATTTTGTTTTCTTAGGTTTTCAGCACATGAAAATCGCAAAACTTTCAAAAATCTCAAGAGGTACGGTTTTATTCCTTTTTTTAATATTATACATCCTGTGGTACGAGAAAATCATAAATTTTTTAAATATCCTAAATTTTATGTTCTTTTCGGTTTTTAATATCTTGCATGTTATATAGCACATGACAGTTCAAAATTTTATAAACACACCAAAATTATTTGTTTTCTTCAAATTTACAATATTTTGCACGCTACCACAAGAAATTATGTAATTTTCAAAAATCTCAAACTTTTCTGTTATTTTCGGTTTTTCAATATATGCTTATTGCACTTGAAAATCGCGAAATTTTAAAAAATCTCGAAAAAATCAGTCCATTTCGATTTTTCAATAATTTGCATACTAACACATGAAAATCGCAAAACTTTCAAAAATCTCGAAACTTAATATTCTTTTTGGTTTTTCAATATTTTGCTTGCCTTGCTATATATAGCACACGAAAATCTCGATATCTTCAAAAGTCTCAAAATTTTCTGTTTACTTCAAAATTTCATTATTTTTCATGCTAAATCGTGATTTTTTAAAAATTCTAAAATTTTCATCAAATTTTCAATATTTTACAGGCTAGCACAAAAATCGTGATTTTTAAAAATTAAAAAATGTTTTGTTTTCATTGAATTTTATAGCACACGAAAATGGTGGAATTTTCCAAAATCTCAATATTTTTTATTTATTCGATTTTTTAATATTTTGCTTGCAGCACACAAAAATCGTAAGCTTTTCGAAAATATCAATTTTTCTATTTCCAACTGCTTTTTTAATATTTTGTTTAATATAGTACATGCAAATCGCTAAATTCTAACAATCTCAAAAATAAATTATATGCTATATTTTGCTTGATATATAGAACACAAAAATCTTGCATTTTTTTAAATCTTAAAACTTTGTGTTTCATTAGTTTATTTATTTTGCTTGATATATATGAAATAAAAATTGCAGTATTTTCAAAATTGCCAAAATTTCCTGTTTTCTTCAATTTTTCAACATTTTGCTTTATAAAAAATGTAAATCGCAAAATTTTCAAAACCTCAATTTTTTTGTTTTTCTTCACTTTGTTAATATTTTGAATGATATAGCACATGAAAATCTTAAAAAAAAAAAAATCCAATTTCTTTCCTTTTGCATTATTTTACATGTTAACACATGAAATTTCAAAAATCTCAGAATTTTCTATTTTTTTCAGTTTTCCAATATTTTATTTGCTCATACTTTTGGAGAATTTCCGGAAATCAAGAAAACAAAAATCTATGTTAAAGAAGAAAATATCGCATATTGCTACTGAAAACCTAACAAAACAAAAATCTCCTATCCGAATGACTAAGATCCCGGGTGACTAAAAACCCCTGAACACACGAAAATCATGATATTTTAAGAATACCATTTTTTTTTTGTTTTCTTTAAATTTATAATATTTTGCATACTGTACACACAAAAACGCAGAATTTTCAGAACTCCAAAAAAAATTTGTTTTCTTTGGTTTTTAAATACTTGTTATAACATATGAAAACCGTAAAATCTTTAAAAATTACAAGAATTTCTGTTTTCTTGGGTTTTCAATATTTTATTTGCTATATAGAAAAAAAAAGTCGCAAAATTTTCAAAAGTCTCAATATTTTCTTTTTTTCTTTTTTCTGTATTTTACATACTACATAGACAAGAAATTGCAAAATTTTCACAAATCTTAAAATAAAAATTCTTCCTTCTTTCAATATTATGCATGGTATAGCACGCGAAATTTTCAAAAGTCTCAAATTTTCTAGTCCTTCAAAATGTTAATATTTTGCATATGCACATGAAACATTACAACAAAACCTATTATTCCATTTACCAGATTATGCAGTTACAACATGTTTACTGATATCATGGTTTTGGTCAGTCATCCAACTTACATAAAACAATACAACAATACTGTTAAAACACTACGGGGTTTAAGGGGTAGATTGGTACGGAAGGTGTTAAAGGTGGCACGAGACGGTAAGATTAAGACACCTAACATGAATCCAATTGCCGTTGTTCCGGGTTGTATAACGGAGCCTTGTACTTCCATTTGCCCTGGTCTCTAGCATACCGAGACCCCTCTCGTATACACTGGCATCCTTCTATACCAAGCTACAACAACAGCATTAACACTATACTACAATAATATAACAATAGAATACAACTGTAAAAGCCACCCTCTCCCTCTCTCTCTTACTCTCTGTCTATTCTAATTCTCCTTTTACCTTTGGGACTTACCGAGCGACCTGTTCGCTAACGACATTCTGTTTCTCTCTTCTTTGAATATCGCTAGGTGATTTGGACCAGGCAGAAGTTGAGCCATCACAAGAAGACTTGGAGCAATTTGCCGAAGACCCGGCTCTATAGTTTCATTGTACACTTTTCCTTTCTGTACTTTTCATTTTTTGTTATGCCACTGTTTAGGCATCTTATTATTTCAGCTGTATTTCCTTTCATGTATTGTACAAAGAATGTTAAAAAATAAAAGTTGCTGTTCTTTTTATACTCTTGTCTCTTGTGTACTTATTTTATATTTGCTTAGATACGCTTAGCGTATGTACTTCTGAGTACATACGTAGCGGACCTCGTCGCGTCCCCTTCGCCGTACACTGGGAAGCGGGGCGTGACACCTGGTCACGTGTAGGCACGTGACCCCTTGTCACGTGTAAGCACGTGACCCCTGGAACGGGCCTTTCTTCTCCTTTTGCGCTCTGCTCTCTGGCCGCTGCTCAGCCGTCACGTGTCAACACGTGACCCCTGGTCACGTGTGAGCACGTGACCTTTTCCGGAGCCTTTTCTTTGATTTAATCAGGGAGCGAATATGCCTTTTGCCGCTGCTTTTAAATGTCACGTGCCAACACGTGACTGCTGGTCACGTGCCAGCACGTGATGCCTCCTCCGTAAGTTTTCCTGATTTTAAATCAGGAAACAGACACTACATGCCGGGGAAAAGTCAATCAGCGACACTCCGTGCGGGGGACAAGTCGAACATCAGCGACACTCCATGCCGGGGACAAGTCGACCAGCGACACTCCATGCCGGGGAAAAGTCGATCAGCGACACTCCGTGCCGGGGACAAGTCGAACATCGGCGACACTCCGTGCCAGGGACAAGTCGAACATCGGCGACACTCCGTGCCGGGGAAAATTCGAACATCAGCGACACTCCGTGCCGGGGGCAAGTCGAACAGCGACACTCCGTGCGGGGGAAAAGTCAATCAGCGACATTCCGTGCCGGGGACAAGTCGATCAGCGACACTCCGTGCCGGGGACAAGTCGAACATCAGCGACACTCCGTGCCGGGGACAAGGCGAACAACGACACTTTGTGCCAGGGACAAGGCGAACAGCGACACTCCGTGCCGGGGAAAAGTCGATCAGCGACACTCCGTGCCGGGGACAAGTCGAACCTCAGCGACACTCCGTGCCGGAGACAAGTCGATCAGCGACACTCCGTGCCGGGGAAAAGTCAATCAGCGACACTCCGTGCTGGGGACAAGTTGAACACCAGCGACACTCCGTGTCGGGGACAAGTTGAACAACGGCACTCCGCGCCGGGGACAATTCGATCAGCGACACTACGTGCCGAGGACAAGTTGAAAAACCAGCGACACTCAGTGCCGTTGACCGTCCATGTCGTAAAAAGGGCAGTGCAGGCTTCCTACAAAGAGGGAACCAAATCACTCCGGACCAGGAAAACGTCTACCATGGATACTCCGTCTTGGAGACGCGTCAAGCGTCGACCGTCCATGTCGTAAAAAGGGCAGTGCCGGCTTCCCAAAAAGTGGGAACCAAATCAAGTCGCCTCCACATGAAAGAAGATCCATCAATTTCATGCACACGACCCACATATGTGGTGTGCATTTATTGATGGGGGGCACTTTGTTGTGGTCGAAAATTGCATCCCGGTTGACCAAGTCAAAGTCAGGGTCAACCCCAAGTCAAGTGGGCCCAAGCCCAGATCAAGTGGGCCCACGCCCAGGTCGAGTCTGAACATGAAGCGGCCGGCCCTCCTCCATGCCAAAATAAAAAATCATGTAATAAATAATTTTGATGTAATTTTTTATGCATGGATGTAAGCAAAATGTGCATAAAGCCAAATTTTTGTAAAGCCCATGGCTTATGTGCAAAAGAAATGGGCACATGAGGCATGGGATGGGAAAAATGCCATTTTGTAAAGCCCAAGGGGCTATATGTAAATATGTAAGCCTATATAAGGCAATATGATGATGAATAAAGAATACAATTCTCATTTTCCCCAAAAACTAGGGTTTGTGCCTCTTTCCCCTTTCTCAAGGGTCTAAAACCCTCTTCCTCTTTTTTGAGTTAAATCAAGAGTTTAACTCTTCCTTTCTCAAAAATAAATAGTTTTCACCATAAAATCCACGAAGGGGAGCTCGGATCTCCAATCAGATCTCGAAAAGGGAAGACTTTTAAGTCCCATCCTCTTTTCTCCAAGATCCCGCCGATCAAGAGAAGGAAGAAGGAGACCCATCTCCAAAAATCTAACTTTGGACAGATCCAAGGCTCAAAAGAAGAGCCAAAAATTCCTAGGAGTTTAACTCCTTTCTAGATCTGTTGGAGTTTAACTCCATTGATTAGTTTCTGTCAGGAGTTCAACTCCAAAAACCCCTTGAGAGTTCAACTCCCCAACCTAGGGGCTAGGCCCCTTCCCGCGGGTGTTTCCCGTGGTCACGTGTGAGCATGTGACCCCCGGGCGCTGAGGCGCCCATCGGTCACATGTGCGCCATGTGATCCCGGGACGCAGAGGCGCCCATCGGTCACGTGTGCGCCACGTGACCCCTGGTGTTCAGGCGCCCAATGGTCATGTGCGCGCACGTGATCCCGGGCACTAAAGCACCCATGCGCACGTACGTGACCCCGGGCATCATGCGCCCACATACCACACACGTGTCTTTAAGACGCTTCCCCCCATTTTTTTATATGCGCTCCACACTAAATATAGCTCCCGGGGCGCTGCCTCGCACCCCGCAAGGGAGCTGCTAGCCCTCTTGACCCTCAGCCCGCTATCCGGGTAGCGGGCCCTCCGTGAAAACTCTGCGGGGCCTCCGATATATCCAAAACCCTTTCAAAACACAAGCACTGCACATTGAGTTCGTATGACCAGTTTAACCCGTCAATCGAAGGTGCTCTCGCTCCAAATGCGAGGGGTAATTAACGTGCAGCTTAGTCCGCGACTGCCGGTGATTCGGATCCCCACAATCAATAAACTCCCGCCTACCCTAGGTAGGGGGAATCTTTAATGCGCCTGACAAGCGCGCGCGCATTCCCATTTCAATGGGGTGACGAAAAACACCCTACATGAACGAACCATGTATCCAACCCAAAAGAGGAAGAGCGCCGAGCAGCCAAGACTTAGAAGAAAGAAAATTTGAAAGAGTAGATGCCCTGGAGTGGGCCCCACCCCTACTTATCACCGCAAACGACCTCATTCAACGTCGCCCTTCATCTCCCGCCAAAACGCCTCCTCGTGTCCGACGGCTCCGATCCCTCCACATGTCGTTCCTACATTGGGCCGCATCCCATCAGACGCCGCAGGCCTGTACACGCCGCGTCGGCCAACCGACGCTTGACACATGGACCGTTGCTTCAATGACGAGATGCACGAACCGGCGCACCTTCCTTAAATGCAAAGATCTCGCCCCGATGGACTGGCAGAAAAGACAGCTGACAGCCCGGTTACTCGTCCCGACGAAATCTTAGGAGGGAGCGCACCCCGTGCGGCCAGGCATGTCACAACCCGAAAGTACGGAACATGACCGGCACTTAGACTACGAACGTCTCAAGGCGTACGTATGCTAAGTAAGCCGAAACCCAGAAATCCAAACCAAGAGAAGTAGTAGAGAATATGAAGAACCATATCAAATCAACCTGTATGCAACATAATATACAACGCCTAAAGGCGAGGATCACAACAGAAATGGAACTCAACCAGCAAGAAACTCAAGAAATATAACATGCTACTCTATGGTCGAAAGAATAACATTACTGGTCTCTATCTCAAAAAAATACAAGTTTGGTTGATGGAACTTCTAGATACAACTGAAATATAATATACAAGGTATAATGATGGGTAAGATACAATAAACCCACCTACTAGCAAGTCATCCGAAAAGAAACCGTGCCCGCAAAGCCGTAATGAAATCCGTACGGCAACACCTGTAAGAAACTGGGGCACAACGGGGGTGAGTTGCCAACTCGTGAGTAGAAAAAGATCTACGCACAGAAATCGCACAAATAACGCAACCTAGGTCAATGATCATAATATATCCTCAAATATATGAATAACATGTAGCCTATAACAAGGCTAGGGTAAATATCTAACCCGAGTGTAATCTCATGTGCCCGTGTCAGTGCCTCAGGTAGCAATATATCATGTGAATGAGGTATGAATGCATGAAAACAGAATACATGTAAATGAAGAAACTGTTTTCATAAATTAGTGAGATTTCCTTTGTATTTTTAAAATGAGGTATCATAAATGAAATCAGCATCAACAGTGTCTAGCATCGACACAAAACATAAATCTCAATGTCTCAAAACCTCAGGCTCCGGCCATCCGGACTGGCCTGTATCATCAAATCTCAGTACCTCAATATCTCGAAATCTCAATGTCTCAATCTCAATATCTAGGGCGCCGTCAGTCCAGACCGGCCCCTACCATCCATCTCAAGACCATGACGGTATCCTCCGGATATCCGACGCGTCGGGTAAAATCACCGGTAGGTAGTCTCCCCCTGCCAGGCTCATCGTCATCACCACGAGCTTCTTGCCCCGGGGTACCTTACCGGGTCCACCATGTACCCGAAACGGTTCATCCAACTCCTCGAATCGGGTCTCCAAATCCATCAGCAAACTCATGGTGGACGACTCATACATCATGGGAAAAACCGCGCTTTTTATTTAAAAAGAGAAAGAAGAAGTTTGTATATGTTTTGCGGTTTTCCCCAAATCCAGAAAATCTCATGGAAATCCAAATCCAAAACCTCAATGGCACGTAAAAAGTGAATATATGCATGAGAATCCATGAATGCGGCATAACAATGAATAACAGTATGCATGAGGTAGCAGGTAATAACTACAATGTCTAAACTAACATATAAGGCAAGTACACTAATATCATGTCTAAACTATTAGCTAACAGGCTATGTCAAGCAATAATATTTTCTAAGGTGTACGTGACATGGCAATTACCGATGAAGATGTGTGTGAGCCGGCAAGTAAGTGTACGTGGTACATACGCATCATCGGTAATGGTGCTGGTGTCCTAACCACAAGATATCAACAGTAGAATATGAAGCAATATGAAGCATAATATAAGCATGTGATGCGGAGCAAACAACAATAATGAGCGGGAGCTGAATACTAGACGCAACGATAACTAATCTGTTTTAACCTAATATAAGTCCTACAATGGTGCCTTTTGAAATAACACGAATCGTGGGGTTTTGAAAATAGGGGCTACGGTGTTTTTAAGAAAAGATACGTTTTTTGAAATATCCGTAGGATCTCTTAGGCTGTCTTTAAAAATACGCACGATTCGTAAGCTTTGAAATAGGTAGGAACCGAATCTAATCTAACAACTAACTAAACTAAAGGGCTACGCTACAAGCTAGACTACAGGTAAGGAAACCGCCTAACATCTGAGTCGATACATATACATACCTGTATATATATTAGTCGGTGATCCCGCCTCAATAATATCATATCCGATACCATATCTATAATCAGACATCCCAAGTCAAGAGTGCGGATCAATCATCAAGATATAGCTCGTACGTAAATCCGTCGTACGGCATCCCCAAATCTGGGTACGGGTCAATATCATATTCCTCACACTATTCCTCTGGTATCCTCTTTATCCAAGATCATAGTCTAGGGTACTGACCTATGTCTAGTACAATCCTGATATTGCCTAAGTATGCATGCACGTGTGTAAAAACTATGTCAAGGACCCGCTACAACGTCATGTCGTATCTAAGATCCGAACCCTGCTATATCACCGATCTCACGGCCTCAAATCAAATCTCATCGACTCAGCTCAATCCCAAGTATCATCCTCAAATCCGTATGTGAACACATAGTCCCATACCCATGTGAACCCATAACTATAAAGAATCCCATGAGCACATATCAATAGGAATGTATGCAAGTATGTATGTGTGTATGTGTAGTGCAACACTACCCTAGGGTTCGCAACACTAAGGTAATCCAACACACCAATATCCATCCTAAGCAACGTTATTAATCCCAAATAACATATAATAAATTGTTGGTGTGTATACGCATCCGTATACACCACCACGGACTGCGGGGGTGCTATACGCCATCCACCCGACTTCTCCCCATAGATATAAATCTACTCATCTGGTCCTCGCTAGCCGGTGCCGACGTCGCCACGCGCTTGCTTGTCGTCTCGAATTTCGCATGGGGTTACCTACATATCATAACGCACCATATCGCATTAAAACTAAATTCGAAATCGAAACGGCATACGAAAATCAAATCGGCACGCGTATCACGCATAGGTCCAAACCTATCGCCTACGCATGCAAGAATAGTCAAACCAACCCTCGATGTCGATGTACAAACGTCAAACTATCGAGAAAAATCCAATCACACTCATTTGCACATTCACGAACACTAATTTTAATATAAACTAGGTTAAAACTCACAAAAACCCCAATTTCACTTAAAAAGTCATTTTTCCGAAAATCTAGCAAACACAATTCGCCGTTTTTGTACAAAACATGATGTTTAAATGAATGTAGCGGCCAATATACTTATTAAATATCTTAAATAAGTCATAGAAACAATTTCCGGAATTTAATCTCATTAAATTCCAAAAACCCTAATATTCTAGTTTACAAAAATACCCTTTTTAACAATTTCAAAGCAAAAATGCACAAACAACAATCTAGCTTAGATTTGCATGATCTAAAGCATTAAACCACACTTAATAAAGTTAATGAAGTCATGAAAAACCTAAACACATTTTTAATCCCAAGTATTTAACCAAATTCAAAAATCTAGTAGGCAAATTAGCACATTAACACAATTTTTTTAACTAACCATTAGCACTAGCTACTAATCTTGTATTAACATGACAAAAAGCCTAAATATAACACACAATCATACACCAATTTTACAAAACCCTAACTTGCATTCAAATTCATAACTTGAATTCCAAAACTTGCAATTAAACTCACATATCCAAATTAACACTTAATTAAATTAGCTTAAGAAATTAGTAACCAATTAAGCAACAAAAATGTTTAGAATTATACCCAAAAACATTTGAAGATCCACAAGCATCCATGGCCTCCCAAAATGCTCTCTTTTCACAAAGATCCATGCTATACGGGCTAAGCTAAAATGGGTAGGAGTCGGATTTGGGTTTTGGGATTTTTTTTTGATGGATTTGAGGCAATTTTTGATGAAGTTTGAAGAGAAAAGAGAAGGGAATTGGGGGGGGGGGGGCTGCTGCTGCTGTAGGAGGGGGGGGGATGCTGGAATGGGAGTGGGAGAGGAGAGAGATGGAGGTAGAGAAAGTGGGGGAAGAAGTCAAAGTCAAGGTAAGGTCAAAAGTCCACCTAATTCACCCATTTTCTTTTCTTTTCTTTCATATCTTTTCCTTTGAATATCAAGTGGGGAAAAATATGGTGGCTACTGAATTCAGCCATGGGGAGGAGTAATTGGGGGTGTGTGGGTGTGGGTACGGGTGTGGGGTGATGAAAAATGATAAATACAATACCCCAAGCATCCATTTACGCTAAAAAAAAGCCTTTTTTCTTCAATAATTTCTAAACCGTTTTGGCAAATGATTTCATTCCAAAAACCACATGATAAAATTTTATTTAATGTTTTATGATGCACAAAATTTATTTCAACTCATTCCAATTTGTAATTTTCCCTAATTAAATGTATTAGTGACGACTTAAAATAATAATAAAATAATATTTTTTCAGAAAATTTGAAATTTCACCAGCGGCTCAATAAACACCAAATAATAGTAATTACATAGCTAGAATATATATATTTAATTTTTATAATAAAATATTTGTATTTTGACTTTTTACAGAAAACCCCCTTATTTTACCGATTTTTCAAAATTTCACCGAAACGATTTTCAAAACGTTACAATCTTCCCCCCTTAAAGAAATTCGGTCCCCAAATTTAAATTCAAACTCCTCCAAATACTAAAACATCTAAGAAAAACCATCAAGTCGTCGGGGCTCCAAAATTGTAACTACATAAAACAAATCGTAGCGCAGCGCATGCGCTTGAAAAATGAGCATATAACTCAAATCGAAACTCCGTCAAGCATCCCGCAATCATCGGAGTCATGGAGAAGACATCAATGCCAAATCCAAATCAAAACCAATATGACATAACTCGAAACTATACATGTAAATATCGAATCTATATATGTAAGTATCTGAAGGAAATGTATGCCAAATCTCTTTAAGTCGCTGTGCAACGCGTATAACACTGCACAGTGGCGGACGTCTATCATAAGAAAATAACTATATACATATACCTTTGTTTGAAATGTACGTTCCGTCGTTTTGGAAACAATTTAGAAGGGTCTTCTTGTTTTAAACATTTTGTGTCATATCAGACACGTAGGTAAATACTGAGGCTATAGCTCGCTTTTTGGAAATCCCTTCAATAACTATCAATGCATGCAAAATATATTCAGGTACTGTCCTCTGACTAGTCCTGCTCAGTACGAAAACACATAGCAATATCATAAAAACGTACTGCTCTATACGAAATAAATCCCAAAATATGCACATGAATGCTACGTGCGTCTGGTGCGCACGGAAATCAAAATCCATGAATGTGCCATACATGCGCACAGAAACAACATCTAAGTGCATCGGGTGTGCACGAAACATCTGTCGTAGGCAACGTGTGTGCCTGACAGCAAAATCAGGTGCATCTGACATGCACGAAAAATCTCGAATTAGTGCATCTGGTGTGCACCAAATCGCATCTCGTAACAGGCGCCCAACATGCGCTAAAAATCGAAATCTGGTGCATCCATCATGCACAAAATCAACTCAACTGTATGAAACCCATAAAATCATAAACATGAGAAACCAAGGCACGAAAATGATGTCAAGTCCAACAACTGTGCAAAATCGTGAATTCTCAATCATCAAAATCAAATTATGCGAATAAATCACCCAAAACATCGAAATCAAATATGGCGGAATAGTACCGCTCAAGCGCATCCTCTAAGAATCTCGGGCCAACTGTCGCGGTCACTAGTGGGACGTCTCGTTGATGATCATGAACTCTGGCCTGCTGGTGTGCGTAACAATGACCACTCCTGGGTCCAAGTCTTCTCTATGAATTGTCAATATCACGATCAATCGGCTCATCGGCCCTGTCGGATGTGCTAACGGGGACGATTCCGTTCTGGCACTTCTCTGGTCATCTCTCGGGCAGTCATCGCGACCACTCGTAAAGCAGCATGTCACTATCGTCGGTCTCTGGCTCTCTGAATGTACGTGACACATCTAATCCTGGATGCAAGTATCATTGCAGCAGTGTCTTGGAAGGAATCCTGCTCAAGGTCTCTTCCAAGTCTCATCTCTGCCAAATGTCCAGGAGTCATCGTCCTTACCATGTCTGCTTCTTGCTTCGTAACGGCTGCATACTCAGCGCGACTCTTTTTGGAAGGTATATCCAATAACAATGCCTCGGTATGCGCATCGCATCTCTGATGTCAGCGGAGGGGAACGTCATCATATCCAGATCGTGTACGAACCTCTTACTCCATTTTTCTCTAATGTCGACCGCTTCGGACTCGTCTGGTCGTGGCTGCATGGATTGAGCATCCAACGGCTATCCTCGTATCTGGAGTCTCCCAAGAATTGCATCTCACCATCTAGCATCCGAATTAAGTCGAGCCATCCGATCGAGTCGTCAAAACCTCATAATCCCCCAAGAGCTCAACATCTTGGGTACCGTATAATAGTATCGAGTACATACCACAGCATCGGTGGTCCAGCTGTAGAAGGGCAAACCCAAGCCTCACTAATGGCGCCGCAGAACTGCCGCAAACCCTAAGGTTCAAAGGCTTTCACACGGTCATTAAGTCGAGTTAGGGTTTTATTCTTCTAGAGGGACCATAGAATTGCCTGCATGTCTTTCCGAATACTTTAAACTTGGAATAATAGGTTACTGACATTCGATCATCTCTGTCGACTCTCAACGTCTCCGCGTGAAGTCGTCTCTAGCTGGAATCAATCTATCTGATGACCTCGCAACGGGGTAGCGAACAATCCACATATCCTAGTCATTCATCCTCGGTGACTAGTGATCACCTATAATCTCTTAGTACAACCTCGTACTGCAATAGCTCCAACATCTGGGCAAAATCCCGTCGTTCGCAGCAATAACTGGCTCACTCGTCTGCACGCTGAACAATGCCTCAATCATCATGAATGAGCAATACATCAACGATCATCAGTATCTGGCTGGCCTCTGTTAGTGGCTCAATCCTCTAGTGCTGATCGGCACGTCCAAGTAATCTCATACAGCGATCCATCAAACGCTCGTGGCGCAAAACACAATCAAGACACATCTCTGCAAACGTGTGTCTCCGGAATAATGCTCTGGTCAGTCCTTGTTCGTAACGAGCTCATGCTGACCGCAACTCTAACCGTAGTTCTCCCTGCCCGTAACCGTAGCAGCAAAACCAAACTGGTACCGATGAGGCTAGACCAGGAAGGAATATAATACTGAACAAGGAAATGTACATCCTAAGGCTTCATAAGTGGAGTGGCGTGTCGTAAATATGCCGCGGAACATATCAACGGTACGTCACTCTACTTTAGTCACCTATTCCATCAACCAAGGGTCATCCTATACTCCTAAGGTAAAAACCTAACGCTCTGATACCAACTTTGTCACAACCCGAAAGTACGGAACATGACCGGCACTTAGACTACGAACGTCTCAAGGAGTACGTATGCTAAGTAAGCCGAAACCCAGAAATCCAAACTAAGAGAAGTAGTAGAGAATAGGAAGAATCATATCAAATCAACCTGTATGCAACATAATATACAACGCCTAAAGGCGAGAATCACAACAGAAATGGAACTCAACCAGCAAGAAACTCAAGAAATATAACATGCTACTCTATGGTCGAAAGAATAACATTACTGGTCTCTATCTCAAAAAAATACAAGTTTGGTTGATGGAACTTCTAGATACAACTGAAATATAATATACAAGGTATAATGATGGGTAAGATACAATAAACCCACCTACTAGCAAGTCACCCGAAAAGAAACCGTGCCCGCAAAGCCGTAATGAAATCCGTACGGCAACATCTGCAAGAAACTGGGGCACAACGGGGGTGAGTTGCCAACTCGTGAGTAGAAAAAGATCTACGCACAGAAATCGCACAAATAACGCAACCTAGGTCAATGATCATAATATATCCTCAAATATATGAATAACATGTAGCCTATAACAAGGCTAGGGTAAATATCTAACCCGAGTGTAATCTCATGTGCCCGTGTCAGTGCCTCAGGTAGCAATATATCATGTGAATGAGGTATGAATGCATGAAAACAGAATACATGTAAATGAAGAAACTGTTTTCATAAATTAGTGAGATTTCCTTTGTATTTTTAAAATGAGGTATCCTAAATGAAATCAGCATCAACAGTGTCTAGCATCGACACAAAACATAAATCTCAATGTCTCAAAACCTCAGGCTCCGGCCATCCGGACTGGCCTGTATCATCAAATCTCAGTACCTCAATATCTCGAAATCTCAATGTCTCAATCTCAATATCTAGGGCGCCGTCAGTCCAGACCGGCCCCTACCATCCATCTCAAGACCACGACGGTATCCTCCGGATATCCGACGCGTTGGGTAAAATCACCGGTAGGTAGTCTCCCCCTGCCAGGCTCATCGTCATCACCACGAGCTTCTTGCCCCGGGGTACCTTACCGGGTCCACCATGTACCCGAAACGGTTCATCCAACTCCTCGAATCGGGTCTCCAAATCCATCAGCAAACTCATGGTGGACGACTCATACATCATGGGAAAAACCGCGCTTTTTATTTAAAAAGAGAAAGAAGAAGTTTGTATATGTTTTGCGGTTTTCCCCAAATCCAGAAAATCTCATGGAAATCCAAATCCAAAACCTCAATAGCACGTAAAAAGTGAATATATGCATGAGAATCCATGAATGCGGCATAACAATGAATAACAGTATGCATGAGGTAGCAGGTAATAACTACAATGTCTAAACTAACATATAAGGCAAGTACACTAATATCATGTCTAAACTATTAGCTAACAGGCTATGTCAAGCAATAATATTTTCTAAGGTGTACGTGACATGGCAATTACCGATGAAGATGTGTGTGAGCCGGCAAGTAAGTGTACGTGGTACATACGCATCATCGGTAATGGTGCTGGTGTCCTAACCACAAGATATCAACAGTAGAATATGAAGCAATATGAAGCATAATATAAGCATGTGATGCGGAGCAAACAACAATAATGAGCGGGAGCTGAATACTAGACGCAACGATAACTAATCTGTTTTAACCTAATATTAGTCCTACAATGGTGCCTTTTGAAATAACACGAATCGTGGGGTTTTGAAAATAGGGGCTACGGTGTTTTTAAGAAAAGATACGTTTTTTGAAATATCCGTAGGATCCCTTAGGCTGTATTTAAAAATACGCACGATTCGTAAGCTTTGAAATAGGTAGGAACCGAATCTAATCTAACAACTAACTAAACTAAAGGGCTACGCTACAAGCTAGACTACAGGTAAGGAAACCGCCTAACATCTGAGTCGATACATATACATACCTGTATATATATTAGTCGGTGATCCCGCCTCAATAATATCATATCCGATACCATATCTATAATCAGACATCCCAAGTCAAGAGTGCGGATCAATCATCAAGATATAGCTCGTACGTAAATCCGTCGTACGGCATCCCCAAATCTGGGTACGGGTCAATATCATATTCCTCACACTATTCCTCTGGTATCCTCTTTATCCAAGATCATAGTCTAGGGTACTGACCTATGTCTAGTACAATCCTGATATCGCCTAAGTATGCATGCACGTGTGTAAAAACTACGTCAAGGACCCGCTACAACGTCATATCGTATCTAAGATCCGAACCCTGCTATATCACCGATCTCACGGCCTCAAATCAAATCTCATCGACTCAGCTCAATCCCAAGTATCATCCTCAAATCCGTATGTGAACACATAGTCCCATACCCATGTGAACCCATAACTATAAAGAATCCCATGAGCACATATCAATAGGAATGTATGCAAGTATGTATGTGTGTATGTGTAGTGCAACACTACCCTAGGGTTCGCAACACTAAGGTAATCCAACACACCAATATCCATCCTAAGCAACGTTATTAATCCCAAATAACATATAATAAATTGTTGGTGTGTATACGCATCCGTATACACCACCACGGACTGCGGGGGTGCTATACGCCATCCACCCGACTTCTCCCCGTAGATATAAATCTACTCACCTGGTCCTCGCTAGCCGGTGCCGACGTCGCCACGCGCTTGCTTGTCGTCTCGAATTCCGCATGGGGTTACCTACATATCATAACGCACCATATCGCATTAAAACTAAATTCGAAATCGAAACGGCATACGAAAATCAAATCGGCACGCGTATCACGCATACGTCCAAACCTATCGCCTACGCATGCAAGAATAGTCAAACCAACCCTCGATGTCGATGTACAAACGTCAAACCATCGAGAAAAATCCAATCACACTCATTTGCACATTCACGAACACTAATTTTAATATAAACTAGGTTAAAACTCACAAAAACCCCAATTTCACTTAAAAAGTCATTTTTCCGAAAATCTAGCAAACACAATTCGCCGTTTTTGTACAAAACATGATGTTTAAATGAATGTAGCGGCCAATATACTTATTAAATATCTTAAATAAGTCATAGAAACAATTTCCGGAATTTAATCTCATTAAATTCCAAAAACCCTAATATTCTAGTTTACAAAAATACCCTTTTTAACAATTTCAAAGCAAAAATGCACAAACAACAATCTAGCTTAGATTTGCATGATCTAAAACATTAAACCACACTTAATAAAGTTAATGAAGTCATGAAAAACCTAAACACATTTTTAATCCCAAGTATTTAACCAAATTCAAAAATCTAGTAGGCAAATTAGCACATTAACACAATTTTTTTAAACTAACCATTAACATTAGCTACTAATCTTGTATTAACATGACAAAAAACCTAAATATAACACACAATCATACACCAATTTTACAAAACCCTATCTTGCATTCAAATTCATAACTTGAATTCCAAAACTTGCAATTAAACTCACATATCCAAATTAACACTTAATTAAATTAGCTTAAGAAATTAGTAACCAATTAAGCAACAAAAATGTTTAGAATTATATCCAAAAACATTTGAAGATCCACAAGCATCCATGGCCTCCCAAAATACTCTCTTTTCACAAAGATCCATGCTATACGGGTTAAGCTAAAATGGGTAGGAGTCGGATTTGGGTTTTGAGATTTTTTTTTGATGGATTTGAGGCAATTTTTGATGAAGTTTGAAGAGAAAAGAGAAGAGAATTGGGGGGGAGGGGGGCTGCTGCTGCTGTAGGAGGGGGGGAGATGCTGGAATGGGAGTGGGAGAGGAGAGATGGAGGTAGAGAAAGTGGGGGAAGAAGTCAAAGTCAAGGTAAGGTCAAAAGTCCACCTAATTCACCCATTTTCTTTTCTTTTCTTTCATATCTTTTCCTTTGAAAATCAAGTGGGGAAAAATATGGTGTGAATTCAGCCATGGGGAGGAGTAATTGGGGGTGTGTGGGTGTGGGTACGGGTGTGGGGTGATGAAAAATGATAAATACAATACCCCAAGCATCCATTTACGCTAAAAAAAGCCTTTTTTCTTCAATAATTTCTAAACCGTTTTGGCAAATGATTTCGTTCCAAAAATCACATGATAAAATTTTATTTAATGTTTTATGATGCACAAAATTTGTTTCAACTCATTCCAATTTGTAATTTTCCCTAATTAAATGTATTAGTGACGGCTTAAAATAATAATAAAATAATATTTTTTCAGAAAATTTGAAATTTCACCAGCGGCTCAATAAACACCAAATAATAGCAATTACATAGCTAGAATATATATATTTAATTTTTATAATAAGATATTTGTATTTTAATTTTTTACAGAAAACCCCCTTATTTTACCGATTTTTCGAAATTTCACCGAAACGATTTTCAAAACGTTACAAGGCAGTCCACTCTTGACCCGACCCGCCAGCTGGTCAGGATAAGAGTGGGGGGCTAATGATGATGCTCCATATGGACGATCTCCCAGATCAAGACACGTGGAAGATGACGTGTCCCAGAACTCAGAAGAGAGGGCCCACAGGGGGCCGGCCAGGCCACCCCTGTGCCCGACCTACAAGCACAAAGCTGGCTCACCTCAGATCCCCCTGCAAATTGGCCTCCTCGGCCTCTCAGCTCGCCTCCGAGCTACCGCAGGACCAAAGATATCTCAGCCCTCTCGTTCGTTCCCGAGCTCTCCCGCCGAGGACATCTTCCCCGGCCCCTCCGACCGACCAACTCCACCACTCACAGACGTAACCGCCGCTCCACAAATCTCACCATGCGCGGATACCCCGCCGGCAGCATCCCACGTTCCACACCATCACGATCCCCACAAACGGACGATCCGCTTATTACGCGGGCGTGACGTCGGGAGCGTAACTGCCGGCGAGATTCTCACGCCCGCTACTGCGTGCCGCCGCCACTATATAAACCCCTATCACAGAGGGGTCAGGTAAGCCATTTTTTACTCCACTTAGCCGTTACTCTGCTCGGATCTTGTGCTAATTTGATCGTCGGAGGGTCCTCGGTGGTACCAAACCATCCCGGGACTTCCTTGCAGGTACTCGGCGCAAACTCCTCAAAACCACCAATCTCCTCAAAACCCATTGAGACCCACACGCAACAGGAGATCACCTTCAAGATCCACCGGGAGATCGACAGAAGACAACATCTGACGGAGACCCGAAAAAGACCTCCACCAGAAAGTAATACCATCAACTTACAGCACGTAATCAATCTTCATGCATATTTCCCTTGAACCATAGATGGAGGCTGGAGCTTGATAGATGAATAACTGCACACAGATTGATAATCAGATATTGCAACCAATTCTTTGCTGCTGGAAAGCTATTAGTGACGTCAAACCATAGGACTACATTTTAATCAAAATATTACATTATTAGATACCTATGGCTACTCCCAGCTATGATGAACATAGTGCTGTGCAGATACTACATTGTCCCTAAACTGAAATGAAAATAAGATCATACATCAAAATATATGTAGCTCCGATGCAATATTAATGAGTTTCCCAATTTGCACTTATCTCCTTTCGTTTCTAGGGATTTATTTTCCTCTTCTTAACTCTGTGGTGGTTTCGTCAAAAATGTAGCAACTTAAGCTCCTCCGGTGTGGAAATGAGAAGTACACCGTTGTGCCAAGCCAAACAGACCAAGAGTACCTCCAGTGTGAAGCATTACTACCTTGGCATCCTTCTTGGTTTCTGAAAGGGAAAGAACAGCTTGCTCCCAAGCAGCCAAAGTGTATATAGGGTCCAAAAGAATGCCGGTTTGCTGTGAAATTTCTCTGCAGACCTCAATCTCCCCTTACAGCACTTCACCAAATCTGAATGTATTCGGCAAATTGTGTTTACATGTATAAGTGTAGCTGTTGATATTAGTTAAAATATAAAAGAAGTCTATCCATTTACAAACCGACAGTTCTAAGTTCACTTCGGTTAGCAGCAGTTAAAGTCATTTTAAAGCCCCATGAATTGAAATTCTTGGTGCAAACAAAATCATTCTGCTGGTAACAACTTCTACATCAATTTAATCAAAGCCATGAGAAGTAGTACAATGGTATTACTAAAACCTCAAGTGATAGGTATAGCGTGTGAATTTGGATAATCTTAACTAGCGAGGATGCTCTATCTATGCCCTATTCGTTATGGAGCCATTTTTTCTGCCTAAACCTGCACCAAACATAGATCCTGTTACTACTGAATGTTAGACTAGTGAGAAAACTTATTGTGATAGAGATGAATTAAGATTTAGGCTTATTTACTGGAAACTCCCAATATGTTTGAATCATTTTAACAAAACTATCATTAACTTTAAAACTATCAAGAGACCGCCATGACTAGACGCTCAACGTTGGTCATACTGTTCATGTCAAATGACCATTTTGCCATTTTCATCATATAAGTAATTAATTATAATTACATTTTAAATGATTTTAATAATTATTAAATATTTTATTAAATAATATTAATTAAATAATTAATAGTTTTTAGGGGGGGGGGGGGGGGCGTCGGAGCTGGAGGAGGAGGAGGAGGAGGGGGCAAGATGATGATGATGATGATGATGGGGGGTGGTGATGATGAATCTGAGATGGGGATGAAGATGATCATGATGATGATGATTTTGGTGGGGGAGGGAGGTTGGGGGCAGGGGGAGGGCAGGGGACGGGTGAAGGGGATGAGGAGGTAGTGGAGGCGGAGATGGTGGTGGAGGCGGCGGATGGCGTTGTGGAGGGACTCGGCGGTGGAGTGGAGGCGATCAGAGGAGGGTGCATGGTTGGAGATCAGGGGAAGGAAGAAGAAGATGATGGTGGTGGTGATGGGGCTAGAGCGGAAAGGGGGATGGGGGCAGGTGAGGGGGAGGGCGGGGAAGGGGGATGGGGAGGGTGGGGGAAGGAGCCGGAGGCGGCGGTGATAATGATGAAGGTGGTGATGAAGAAGATGATGGTCATGATGAACAAGATGGTGCTTGTCGGGAGCGGGGGCAAGGGCGGGTCCGGAGTTGAGCAGTGGGATGGACGGTGAGATGGTTGTAGCAGAATACGGTGAGAGGGTGGAGGATAAAAGAGGATGACCGTTAGGGTTTTATCTTTTATTTTTTTGAAATTAGGGTTAGGCTTAGAAAAAGGGTATTTTAGGGTTTTTCGCAAAAAAAATTGCTGACGGGGCAAGTTAAGTGACGTGGCGGCGGCGTGGTACAGACGATACCGACGTGTCACTATTAAGTCTGGTAGTTTATTAATAGTTTTAAAGATAACAGTAGTTTGGTTAAAACGTGCCAAACTTGCAAGTAGTTTTCAATAAATAAGCCCAAGATTTATACAGATGCAAAGGCCTTTATCAGGGAAAAGCTTGCTTTCTTGGTATTTGTCAGTAAATTACATGCAATATTAACAAGGATGGAAAAGACAGTTGGCACTCCAATTGTTCCTCAGTTACATGAAAATATCTTGCTTATCTGACAGGGTGAAGAACATAAAATGTGTGATTAGTCAATCACATTCATCTATAAGGTAGAGATACAATATTAAGCCAATAGGTAAGAAATCCTTAGCTGTAGCTTCTTTACAATGATGATTCAAAATCAAGATCTAGAAGCGTATATGATCTATGAAGTTTTTGATATAGTGCACTGCTGGTATCAAATTCAAGCCTCCACCAGAATAACATATAGCTCAAAGGGGTCTGAGATATAGGATTTGCTTGCGAGGGTGAGGGAAAACACAACTTCATCACGGAAGAGTAATAGTTCTCTCTATAGCGCTTGGAGTAAAGTAGGGCACAAGAAGGCTGCCAACATCTTATCTCATATAGCTGGCATTTCTCATTTTCTCAATTTCCCTTGGCGCTACATGTCGATTTGCGGTTCAGAGGAAGGACAAGAGCTAGGACAACAACATCCGAATCTTGCCCAAGAAGGGCCGGGCAAAGATGCTATCTATTGGTGCACCTATTACCAAGTTGCCCAGCACCGACTAGTATTTAAGTTTCCAATCTCCCAAAGCCACATGCATTACATATATTAATTGAATAAAATAGAAATAAGCAAATGATTTAGGCTCATGATTTAATCACAACAAAAAGCTAAAAAGATAAAAAAAATAAAAAAATTTAGAAAACTAAATAACAGCAAACTACCATTAATTATCAGTATCTAGCTTAAATTATTTAATTACAGTAAACTGCCTTAACCTTTGGTCTTAAGGGAGTATTTTTCATTAAAATACCCTTTAATGTAACACTTTAAGGGCAACTATAGTATAAAGAAAACTTAAGGTAGCTAATTGGCTCATAGTTTAAGGCCAGTTTAGTAAAATTCAACCACAAAACTAAAAGCATACTTTAATTAGTAACCTTGATTTTGAATTGTTCATGTACTTGCGAGACTAACAAGAAAAGAAAGGAGTCGTAAGAATTCACCATGAATGTGCACGACGAGATACATAAGAAAAACAAGTCAAATTTTAAACAGTCATCTCACCTAACAGTGCAACTACATCCCCTGCACCCTCACTCACAATTGCAACTATTCTCAAACCTCTCGATTTTGGGCTGCGGAAGAACATGCACACTCTCCTATGCAAATTCAAACTGGAAACATCTGAAGACGATGCAAGACACAGCCACCACCACTTGCTAGTGCATTGGCATGCTCTAAAAATTTTCGATGGGGGGTGTTAAAAAATATTCTCTAGCATAAAAACATATCCATATAGTAAAAAATATTACCAAATGATTTTTAAAGCCATGTTAGATTAATGCACTCATTTTTTCTATTTTTACAATATAAACTCAACAATAAGGCTTCCAACCTACATATTTTCTTTTCTATAATATTTAAAGTAAATAATGCTCTACAAATAAGTAATTTAGTGATGTTTGCATCATAAAATCATAAAGTGACCTGAATCGATATATTGTTCTTAGTGCATTGTCATGTGCATATTATTATTTTTTTATTGTTTCTGCTTTTATATATACCCTGAGTCTTTGATAGTTGGAAACTATCCACATTCCACTTACAAAAAACGAGTATGGGTTACCCTCTTGGATGACTCATGGCTTTCTTTGTGAAACTAAGATTTCCCTTGCACTAAATTGATTAGGAAAAGTTTATGGATACAACTCTCTTTGACTCTCTATGGCTATCATATTAGAAACTTCCCCTGACACTTAGTTATTGCTCCCTAGATGTCTGACTATATTGTGTTAATCTAATTGCCATTAAAATTATGTTCCCTGATGCACTCAGTGATGAATAAGATATGTTCAAAGACAGTTGTAAGTAAGTTCCTAATGATAGAGTGTGTTGGAGAGATTCACTAAATTGGTAGCATAGATAGCCAGGCATTGGTAACTCTTGCACTATTCATCTTTCAATGTGGTCATAGGATACTGAATGTCTTGACCTTGAAACAATAATCTTAGTATGCAACTCTGTGGCATCAAGGGACATATGTTATTATGCTTGGCCTATCTGTTGATATTATAATGTTTTCTAAATGTCAGGTTGATGACGCTCAATATTGGCGACCCCTAAGATCAGGATACGTGGCGGATGGCCGGACCCGTAACCCAGAAAAAAGGGCCCGCAGAGGCCGACCATGCCTCCCCATGCCCGACCTGCAATCACAAGCTAACCCTCATTGGGGGCTCCCTACAGATGGGCCTCCCCGGCCCATCGGCTAGCCCTGAGCTGCCACAAAACCGAGTCTCCTCGGCGTTCTCACTAGTCCCCGAGCCTCCGGCCGAGGCCGTCTTCCTCGGTCATCCGACCAGCTCCACCGCTCACGGGTGCAACCGCCGCTCCGCGAATCTCGCCATGCACGGATTCTCCGTCAGCAACATCCCATGTTCCATGCCTCCACGATCCCCATTAATGGGCGATCCGCCCTCTACGCGGGCGTGACGTCGGGAGCGTAACCGCCGGCGAGATTCTCGCGCCTGCTACTGCGTGCCTCCACCGCTATATAAACCCCTATCACTAAAAGGTCAAGTAAACCATTTTTTACTCCACTTAGCCGTTACGCTGCTCAGATCCAGTACTAACTTGATCGTCGGAGGGTCCTCGGTGGCATCAAACCATCCCGGGACTTTTTTGCAGGTACTCGGTGTCAAACTCCCCCAGTCATCAAATCTCCTTAAAGCCCATTGAGACCCACACACAACAGGGGATTCCCTCTAGAATCCACCGGGAGATCGACGGAAGACAACATCTGAAAGAGATCTGAAAAGGACCTCCATCAGTTGGCGCCGTCTGTGGGAATCGCAAGCTCCACAAAAACAAAGTTGGCCTTCCGATCTCCGTCCACATGGCAAGCGACCATCCTGAAGATTTGGATACTAGCTGCCGCCTCCCTCTCACCGGAGGCGCGGATGAACCCCCTCCGGCAACCACCATCCATGCCCTCGCCAGCCGAATAGATCGGCTACAGTCCCTCGTGGAGGCGCTCGTCCGCGCCCAAATGGCCGGGCCTGGCCCCCAGATCGCCACTCCTCCGGCTCCCGAAGGCCCTGCCCCAGTCGGCACGGCCGACCACCGGCGGGCCGCTGCTCCTGACCAAGAATCTCGCGGACCGATACTCCTTGAGGCCCGTTGGGCACCTCGTAGCTCCACCCCGAGGTCCGCCGCCGGAGTACCACGCCTCGAACCTCCTCACGACCCGTGCCCCCCTGAGGAGATGTCGGTCATCTCGCCTGCCCACAGGCATGACCGGTACCCTCTTCCCCGACTGGGTCGCACAGAAGGGGCTCGCCACGACGGCTCGAGAGCCTCCGCGCCCGGGGATCTGAAGAACCTCATCGAGAGGAACCGGAGCCGTGCCCAGACGCAGGTCTTCCACAGCAGAAGCCAGGGATCACGAGGCGCCGAGTCCTTAGGGTACCATGGCCGACTCGACGCCCTCGAGAAGAAGATCAAGGGCATGCGCCGGGAAGGTCACCTCTCGGCCGACAGGACCGAGTACGCCACCGACTCGCTGACCAAACCGTTCACCGAGGACTGCTCGCTGTCTACGTCTCCTCGCGCAACAAACTCCCGAAGGTCCCTCTGTTCGACAGGAAAACCGACCCCAAAGACCATTTGGATGCTTTCACCGTGTGTCACGCCCTGCTTGCCGGTGTACGGCGAAGTGGACGCGACGAGGTCCGCTACGTATATACTTAGAAGTACATACGCTAAGCGTAACTAAGCAATATAAAGTAAATCACAAGAGACGAAAGATATAGAAATAACAACAACTTTATTAATAACATTCTTTTGTATAATGCATGAGAAGAAAATACAACTGAAATGAAAAGCGATGCCTAAACAGTGGCATAACAGGAAATGAAAATACTGAAAAGAACAAGGTACAATATCTAGAGCTCGGGGTCTTCATGGAACTGCTCCAAGTCTTCACCGGTGGGCTCGATCTCAGCTTGGTCTAACGCACCTGACGACATTCAAACAAGAAAGAAATAGAATGTCGTCAGCGAACATGTCGCTCGGTAAGTCCCAAAGATAAGGAAGAATTAGAAAGACAGTGTAAAAGTATTTTCTAAAGTATTATATTGTTGAATATTATGGAATATTGTGTTAACGCTGTTGTTTGTAGCTTGGTACAGAAGGATGCCAGTGTATACGAGGGGGGTCTCTATATGCTAGAGACCAGGGCAAATGGAAAGTATAAGGAACCGTTAAGCCACGGCACAACAGCAATGGGATTCAGGTTAGGTGTCTTAATCTGACCACTTCGTGCCACCTTTAACACCTTCCGTACCAATCTACCCCTTAAACCCCGTAGTGTTTTAACAGTATTGTTGTATTGTATTATGTAAGTTGGGTGACTGACCAAAACCATGATATCAGTAAACATGTTGTAACTGCATAATCAGATAAATGGAATAACAGGATAATGGATGTATATTCATGGTTTGATTCGGTCAAATTGAATAGATTGTTAACTGGATTCAGGAATTCATGTATTCATATTGAGTTGGAATATAAAGAATATATATTGACTTGAGTCATATTCAAGTTAGAAATAGTCAGACTCTAACCCGAGTCAAACTAAAAGAAAGATAATTTGAAGTTCTATAATTGTTAGGGTCCTTATTGTAATTTATAAAACTTGAGGGGGTTTTATGTAAAAAGTACTATTGTATAGTTTTCAAGATACACCTCAAGTATTTATTCTTCTTCTTTATAGTTATAATGAGTGTAAATTTTATTTGTGTTATTCTAGTGAATATATCCTAATAAAAGTATTAATTTATTTATTTGAAATTCATGGTATTTTAATGTGATTTTTAATCTTGTAATTTTAGAAAAAAGTGGAAACTTTATTTTATAATAAAATAGTTGTTTAAATGATAAATATATATATATATATATTAATACAAGAATAATTTTAAATTAATATTTTATTCTCCAAAATCTCATTTTTCTCAAATGTCGTATTTTAAACCTTTCGAGACCGAATGCTCCTTGCGGAGGTCTGAATCTCGCACTACTAGCCCGCGGGTGCACGATGAACCGTACTATCCCTAACGGGTTCCCCAAAGATGGGTTGTAGTGGCGCTTTGCTTAGGTTTAATAAATACTATTCATTTAGAAAAACAGTTTTATAAATATAAGGTATTTATTTGTAAAAGGGTATAAATTTCCGTATTTTAGTTTCTAGGGTTTCCTAAGCCAACTAGCCTATTTCTAAGGTCTAAACGACAAGTCATAAGAAGCCTCAAATCGCCTCTTCACCGCCAATTGCGGTCAGGTAAGTGCCAGGTAAGTGGGAGGCTCTCCTCTACAAGTAGTGGCCCTAATTAAGTAACCACTTGCCTTAGACACACTTGCCTAAACACCGCAAAGTCAGGTTTAGATAAATGATCGATGTCCATGACATATCGTATTTTCTTTTAAAAGATTTTGTTTTAGAATTATTTACAACTTAAAGCTTTTAGAAAAGGTATATAAAGAAAATGATATTTTAGTGAAAAGTCTTGTATTTTCGTATTCTAAGTTTTGACGTTATCAATTAAGGTTATATTTGTGTGTGTGTAGAGGTAGGTCATTACCTCGTGACTTATTTTAAGGTTTAGTGAAGTTTAGAGGTTAAATATGATACGTTAAACATGAGGGTATTTAAGTGTAAGAATACGGTATTTATAAACGTTATCATTTCATGTGTGAAGACTAATTCGAATTGATTTCTACAAGTTTAGTGATCAAGATGAATATGTTTAGGAATGAGAGAATTGATTAGAAATAGAAAAATAAACTTTATGGTATTATTGTGAAAAGAATACGATATTACAAGAAAGTTATCATTTCATATGAGAAACTTTGTCTAAATTGATTTTTATGTGATTAATAGTCATCATGAATATGTTTAGGTATTATGGATTAGGTGACAAGTGGGATTTTGTAGAAAAAACAGAATCGGAAATCGGTTTGTTCCGATTTCCGTCGGGTTTCATAAAGTCGTATTTTCTTTCAAAGAAAAGAGAGATAAAAAGAGTGAGACTTACAAGTTTGGACAAGCTAGTGAGGCTAAGAAAGTAGTGGGTTGTCGGTGCGTCGAAAACGTCGCGAAGGGTTCTAGTACGATCGCCGGAATTCGTCGTCGGTTTCGGCAGCGATTCGCTTTTCGCTCTTTTTCTAACGTACCGAGTTCTCTTGAGAATTTTAGAGAGTGGACTTAGAATTGTAGGATAAAATGGTAGAGGGTAGGGGTGTTTATATAGGGCTAGGCTAGGTTAGGGTTTTAATTAAAAAAAATATAAAAATAATTAAGAAAAACATTAAAAATCATTAAATTTTGAAATAAAAGAGATGTAATGGGAATTTGATAACCGATCAAAGAATTTAGTGTATACAGGGGGAAAGACCAAGTCAACACGGAGAAATTCCGTGTTGACGACTCGGCCATACGGCCGACTCGGCCGAGTCAGGCCGAGTCGGGGCCTCATTGGGTGGGGTTTCACAGTGGGGGGGGGGGAATTTTGGTGTATTTAACTTTTTATGTGTAGTATAAATTTTGAGAGTTATGGCTGTTTGACTGTTGACCTTCCAAAAAAAATTAAAACAAAATAATATAAAAAATATGTGGGGCATGAGATTCGAACTCTGGTGGCTTGGTTCAGCAATGCAAGGTATTACCAATGAGCTACAAGCTCCTTCTTATAATTATTGTAGGAAAATAGATACTTAAAATGATATCAGCAACATTAATACTTCAAGTATACTTCAAATTTAAATCAAATTTAGGTATACAAAAATTGGAGTTGTTACAATCTACCCTCCTTACAAAAATTTTGTCACACACTGCTTCCCAAAGTACGCTAGATTGGGCACGTGACATAGCCAACCATGCTACCTGTGGGTAGGAAGTATCCATCCACAGTCACATTACGACTGCAAAGATATCAAGAACAAGATAAAACTATCTAAAAACATGTCCACAATCCACAATAACTAGAGTCAATGATAAATAAAAGCGAAAGCAAATGATCCAATACAATAACGGAAAAGTATGTCCCATAATGCGAGCTCATATCTGGAAATAAAAATGCAGGAAATAAAACTAACCACTACTGGACTCACAACTCAGCCTGCTGGCTTAAATACTCCTGCTCGGACAGCGACAGCGGTAGAGAATCTGGGCCATGCAAAACCCAGACGTCAGCGCGTCAAGTCAACAAGTAATATAATATAAACAGTGTAATAGGCAATGCAGAAATAAACATGAATAAGCAACAGTATGAAACAAGCAGTGCAGGGTAGTGTGCAGTGGGTAGCTAAACTGTTTTATCGGGTTTCTTAGTCTAAAGTCTTTGAAATCAATTTGATGAATCATCGATGTAACTCAATAGTATCCCGTACATACCCGGGATCACGGCCACAATATTCTCGGCTGCAGCCGAGACATGCCGCTAGGCACAAAACAGGAATGTGTACACTCGGTAGTACCCCGTACATATCCGGGATCACGGCCACAATATTCTCGGCTGCAGCCGAGACATGCCGCTAGGCACAAAACAGGAATGTGTACACTCGAACAGGTAGTGAACTGTCGAGTTACAAGTCAGGTTCACCCTTGATTTCCCCATACCCCCAAGTTATGTGTGTCAGGTCAGGTATTCAGTAGTCAAGCACTAATGCCAACACAGGATCAGGTAACGGCAGGTTTGTCTGGATAGACAACAGGAATGGTCCATGAGGACTACATGTCAGGTTTGTTGGCATTAGGCCCGAGATCAGGTAACAGGTCAGGTCATGGTACATCAGGTCAAGTCAATAGTAAACGGTACCATGTCAGATGTATCATGTAGCAATGTCAAGTCAAGGTACGAACATATCGTGGGTGTGCTCACAAACAGATATATAATCGAACAGGGTAATAACAGCAGGAAATAAGCAATGAGTTAAACAACAAAAAATAGTTTCATTCAATCACAAGAGTGCAGTAATGAGTTAAACAACAATAAACAATTTCATTCAATCACAAGAGTGCAGTAATACAGTGCAGCCGTTTTATTATATTAACAGGTTTTGAGCACCCTTAGCGGTGTAATAGTTAAATAATGATGTAATACAGTTATATCAAGCCTTTGAATACGAATGTCCGAAGATAATAGAACTATATGTGTAAGGGCTATCATCTAGTAAACAGTAAGATGTGATTAACAGGTAAACTTAGTTTTTAGTGTTAAATTGGCAGACTGTAAATGTTATGTTAACTGTAAAATTGATATATGTCATATTGCAACCAAATGAGAAACGACTATACCAAGTTAAGTTCTGTAGGTTTAATGAGTCAAAACATATATAAATGTATAGTATAGCATGTAGCAAGTGATACTTGCCTCGACGGGTCGCGAACCGGGAAAAACGGAACGTAACGTCTGCGGGAAACACGCGACGGACGCACGGTTCACGGATTGAACTCAAACGACGAACCAAGGGACCTCATGGGTCAGAGCACTCCGCTGGATCGTCGGGACACGTCACCGGCACGGCCGGATTCCGGCGAGCACAAAACAGTAAAAAGGGTTTCAAGCGGGTATAGACTTTGGAAAGAAGGAAAAGACCAGAGAAGAAGATGATGGGGGAAATACTCACTGGTCCAGAGGGTATTTGCGACAGCGGAAAGATCGACGGCGGCGAGGACGGCGTCTCCGGCGATCTGCAAAACTCCCAGCGGCTGTTTTCAGTTCTTGAAGAAGAGAAGAGGAAAGGAAAGGTGGAGGGGCATACTTACAAGGTATCTAGAGGTGGTTAGGGCTCGTCGGCGACGGCCAGGGACGGCGCAGGGTCGCTGTTCTGGTCAAGGGGTGCACCGGGAGGAGGAGAGTGGTGGTGAGGGAACCACGGCGAGGTGCTGGTCGGCAGCACGGAAGGCGACGACGAGGCCCGCCGGCGAGGAGGTTGCTGCAGGGAACTGCAGCGATCGCGGCTGCACAGGGCGCACGGGGGAGAAGGAGAAGATGTTGAGGTTGGGAAGAGGAGGCGGAGGCGAGGGCAACGGTGGCGCTGGCGTCGGCGTCGGAGCTGCGGCGGCGACGGTGAAGACGGCTAGGGCTAGGGTTCGCGATGGGTTTTCTCGCGTTCGTGGTTTTAAAAAATATGAAGGGGGAAAAAATATTTATATATATAGGGGGGAGAGAGAGAGGGTTAGAGATAGAGATATAGAAAGGTAGAGAGAGAGGGAGAGATACGAGAGGTAGAGAGAGAGAGATAGAGAGAGCCAGAGAGAGAGGGACATTAGAAGAGGGGGCCCACGGGGGTTAAGAACCCCGTGATTGGCTAAAAGATTTTTAATAAGTATTTAAAAGATTTTAATAAATATTTAAAAGATTTCTAAATATTAACTTAACAGTAAGATTTTGAATATATTATGGTTTAGAATATTTTATTAATTTGGGATTTTGGCGCTAAATGAAACATTTTCAAATCGCGTCCGGGTTGGGTCCAAAAATTTGAAATTTAAATAATAGGATTTCAACCGGGTTCCAAATTTTAAAATGAAATGTTTTATGATTAAAAAGCATGCCCCCAAGTCAGACACCTGTACGTGCGCGTAGCCGTCCAAACTCGCCCGTTTCACCGAACGGGATGAGAACTCGATGCACGGACGCTACCACGCGGCTAGGGGTGTCGAGTAGGCCAAGATGGATATTTTTAATTTTATTTTAGATGCTAAAATTTGTTATATGCAGAAATGACTTTGCCAGATAAAATTTCACGGTAAGTGTCAAATAGGCAAGCTAAATAAAATGAGTAATATCTAATGCTCAACTGGCAACAGAAAAATAGTAGTATTGGGCTCGGGTGTTACATTATACCCAACCACAAAAAGAATTTCGTCCTCGAAATTCCAAGAATACAAGATAGAAAACTACAGGAAAAGGTGAGGAAACTTCTGTCGGATCTCATCTTCTCGCTCCCAAGCGGACTCTCCATGCGATCGATTACCCCAAGAAACGAGCACAAGGGGGATAACTTTGTTCTTAAGAACCTTTTCCTTTCGATCCATGATTTCAACCGGTCGCTCCTCAAAAGTCAGGTCTTCCCGTATTGTTAACTCCGAATGATCCAAGACGTGCGTTTCATCTCGAACATACCTTCGTAGTTGAGATATGTGAAACACATCGTGCACACCCGCCAAGGATTGCGGTAACGCCAAACGGTACGCTACTTCTCCAACGTGCTCCAATATCTCGAAGGGTCCAACGAATCGAGGACTAAGTTTTCCTCGACTCCCAAAACGAATCACCCCTCTAGTCGGTAATATCTTCAAGAATACCAAATCACCCACGGCGAACTCTAGAGGTCTCCTTGACGTGTCAGCCCAACTTTTCTGTCTGTCTTGAGCTGCCTTCATATGCTTTCTGATTGTGTTAACCTTCTCAACTGTCTGTACCACCAAATCTGGTCCTAATAATCTTCGTTCACCAATATCATCCCAACAAACAGGTGAACGGCACTTACGACCATACAAAGCTTCAAACGGAGCCATCTGGATAGTTGCTTGGAAACTATTGTTGTAAGAAGACTCCACCAAGTGTAGGTGATCCTCTCATGAACCCTTGAAGTCCAACATGCATGCTCTCAACATGTCTTCAAGAGTTTGGATCGTTCTCTCCGACTGACCATCAGTTTGAGGATGATAAGCTTTGCTAAACTTCAATCGAGTCCCCAAACTTTCCTGTAAACTCCTCCAGAAGTGTGATAAGAACCGAGTGTCCCGATCGGACACGATGCTCACCGGTATGCCATGTAATCTTACAATCTCCTGTATGTACCGCTCTGCCAAAGTATCCGTTGATTGACCAACCCGGAAAGGAATAAAGTGAGCTGCCTTGGTCAATCGATCAACAATCACCCATACTGCATTGTTGCCCTTTGGACTCCGCGGTAAAGCCGTCACGAAATCCATGGTTATATGTTCCCACTTCCACTGAGGAATCGGAAGTGGTTGCAACAAACCAGCAACCCTTTGGTGTTCAGCCTTGACTTGCTGACACACCAAGCACTTAGCCACGAAGCGAGCAATCTCCCGTTTCATGCCTTCCCACCAGAAATGCTGTCGAATATCACGGTACATCTTTGTGCCTCCTGGATGTATAGAATAAGCTGAACTGTGTACCTCCTTCATAAGCTCTTCACGAACATCCCCCTTTGGCACACACAAACGGCTACCATACCTCAACGAACCATCTTCGTAGACCAGTAAATCTGTTCGTAGTCCGGCTTCAACCTGTTCTCGAAACTTTTGCAGTCTAGGATCCTGTGATTGTGCTGCTTTAATTTTCTCAATTAAAGACGACTGCACCTGCAATTGCATCAACTGTCCCGTAGAACGTGGTAGCACAACTTCCAAGTCAAATCTTCGAAAATTTGCAATGATCTCCCTCTGCGTGGTTAACACCTGAATTGCTGGTAACCGACTAAGCGCATCCGGCACGACGTTAACCTTTCCCGGATGGTACTTAAGATCAAGGTCGTAGTCGGCCATCAGCTCCAACCATCTACGCTGCCTCATATTCAACTCCTTCTGAGTGAACACATACCTCAAACTCTTGTGATCTGTAAAAACTTCGACTCTCTCGCCCAAAAGGTAGTGTCTCCAAATCTTTAAAGCGAAGATCACAGCCGCAAGTTCCAAGTCATGAGTTGGATAATTCTTCTCATGGGTCTTCAGTTGTCTTGATGCGTATGCTACGACCTTCCCATGCTGCATCAAAACACATCCCAATCCTTTCCCAGATGCGTCGCTGTGAATCACCAATCCTCCGGAATTGTCTGGCACGGTCAGAATTGGGGCGGTTATCAACTTCTGCTTCAACGTCTCAAAAGCTAACGCACACTTATCCGTCCATACAAAAGGTACCTCCTTGTGCGTAAGCTTGGTCAACGGTTCTGCCAGACGAGCGAAGTTCTCCACAAATCTCCTGTAATATCCGGCTAATCCAAGGAAACTTCTTATCTCAGCTACATTCTTTGGAATCGGCCAATCTCGAACTGCTGCAATCTTTTCGGGATCGACGGCGATTCCATTGCCCGACTCAACATGCCCTAGAAACTTCACTTCTTCCAGCCAAAATTCGCACTTACTCATCTTCGTATACAGTTTCTCCTGTCTCAATGTCTGCAGTGCGATCTTCAAATGCTCAGCATGCTCCTCAAAACTCTTCGAGTAAACCAGAATATCGTCAATGAATACCACAATAAACTGGTCCAAGAACGGTGAAAAGATTCGGTTCATCAAGTCCATAAATACTGCCGGCGCATTCGTTACTCCGAAGGGCATCACTAGGTACTCGTAATGTCCATACCGAGTTTGAAACGCCGTCTTGCAAATATCTTCTGCTTTCACTCGGACCTGATGATATCCGGATCGTAAATCCAGTTTCGAGAATACCCTCGCGCCACTAAGCTGCTCAAAAAGTTCTCCAATGCGAGGGATCGGGTACTTGTTCTTAATAGTTACCCGGTTTAATTCTCGATAATCGATGCACATCCTTCTGGTGCCATCCTTCTTCTTTACTAGAAGAACTGGAGCTCTCCAAGGCGAGTTACTGCTTCGGATCCAACCCTTCTCACGCAATTCAGCAATCTGTTTCTTAACTTCTTCCAATTCCACTGGCGCCATTGGATAATACGCTTTAGATACTGGCGCTGCACCAGGAATAAGGTCAATCGCGAACTCCACGTCTCGCTTCGGCGGCAAACCCGATATATCTTCAAATACGTCCATGAAATCGCGAACCACCACCGGCTCTTCACAACCATCAACTTCCATAGCTGCAAGAACATTGTTTGTCGGCCTAGCCCTAAACTCGACTGGCCCGACAGAACTGCTTCCTCCATTGAAGGTAAACTCAGGATGTCCGAGAATCTGGAAAATTACTTTTCTTGCCCTACAGTCAATGTGGGCATGGAAAGTGCCAAGAAAATCCATTCCCAAGGCAACTTCATAGCTGCCCGTATCTATCACCAAGAAATCTGCAAAGAGTTCCCGTCCGCACACAACAACTGTACAATCTCTACATTCCCTACTAGCTATGATTTTCCCATTCCCAGTGTGTATGTCCCAAAAACTAGACAGGGTCGTGCAGGTAATCGAGTGTGTAGTTATAAATTTGGATGACATAAAACAGTGGGATGCACCAGAATCAAATAATACCAATACGGGAAAACCATGAACGAGTAAAGTACCTGAAACCACTTCTCCTGATGCCTCGGCTTCCTCAGCTGTCAAGGTAAAAGCTCGAGCATGATTAGGACCTTGAGTCAGCTATTTCTGCCCTTGGAACGGTCTCTCCGGAGGCTTCTGTATATCATCTCTCGTGCAAAGCTTCGACGGACAGGCACCAACTGCGTGATCAGCCGCTCCACAAACCAAACAAAGGCCCAGCCTCCGTCGACAATCCTTTTGCATGTGGCCAGGTAAATTGCAGTAGTTACAATTCATGCTCTTTCTTCGATCGACGACCATAGGCTTCTTCATGGGTGCTACACCTCGACGGTCCACTGGAATACTCTTGCGCCCATGATCTCGGTTAGGTACAAATGCGGGCTTCCTGGCCGCAACTGCTGTCTGCTGCAAGCTCCCTTTCATCCCGGATAAACTCTGTTGTTCCCGAGCTGCCGTAAGAACCTGTGAGAAAGTGGTCAAACCCAGGGAGACAATCTGTCTCTGGATGTCCACATCCAAACTGCGCATGAACCTTCGTGCCATGTCTGCCTCTTTAGCGACTAAAGGTCCAGCGAAATGGCTGAGTCTCGTCCACTCCGCTGCATGCAGTCCACGGGTGCTCCATTCTGCCTCAGCCCAATAAATTTCTCTTCCATTTCCTCCCGGGAAGTCCGCGGAAAGAATTTCTCCAGGAAACTCTTAGAAAACTCCGCCCAACTGATCGGTTTGGGCAAGCGGGTCTCTTCCACAAGCCACCACTCTCGGGCGTAATCCACTAGCTGAATGCGCACCACATCAACTCTTTTGTCCTCTGGAATCTGTGCCGCAATCAGCAAATTCTCTGTGTCGACCAGCCACTGCTCGGCTGGCAACGGCTCCTCCAAACCTGTGAATGTAGTCGGGCCCAAACGTCGGAAATCTGCCACGGTCCCTACTCGGTCAACTGGTTTAGCTCCAGCGTTGTTTACAGACTGCCGAACGATCTGCAAACCTTCTTGAAACGAATCTGCTTGCTGCTGGATCAGCTCAGTATGCCTCTTCTGATTTTCCAGCATTCCTCTTATTACTCCCAACATGGCGGCTTCGTCTACACGCCTCTGATACGTCTTGAAATTCTTATCTGCCATATCCCTGAAATCAAAACACCCAACATTAGCATGATGATAGATTCAATATATAGATCAAGGCTAGAACTCCAAGATACTTAAATAGAGTACCGCATTGTAACTATGCCGCGGTATCATAGCCACAATTACTTAACTCCACCCAAGTCGCCTAAGTCCTAGAGATAACAAGAAATCAGGTTTTCGAGTCGATATGCAAAGTAAGTTTGCACGTCGTAAAAGATATAATCAGGAAGGATGTGATTCAAGAATGTTAAACGACAAAGTGGCAGGACATGTTTCCTAAACACGGGTATTCTGATTCGTGTATTGGGTACAATACCCAACTACAAAAGAATCAACCCAACTAACCTATGTCTCTGATACAAAAAGAACCATGTCACGCCCCGCTTCCCAAAGTACGCTAGATTGGGCACGTGACATAGCCAACCATGCTACCTGTGGGTAGGAAGTATCCATCCACAGTCACATTACGGCTGTAAAGATATCAAGAACAAGATAAAACTATCTAAAAACATGTCCACAATCCAGAATAACTAGAGTCAATGATAAATAAAAGCGGAAGCAAATGATCCAATAAAATAACGGAAAAGTATGTCCCATAATGCGGGCTCACATTTGGAAATAAAAATGCAGGAAATAAAACTAACCACTACTGGACTCACAACTCAGCCTGCTGGCTTAAATACTCCTGCTCGGACAGCGATAGCGGTAGAGAATCTGGGCCATGCAAAACCCAGATGTCAGCGCGTCAAGTCAACAAGTAATATAATATGAACAGTGTAATAGGCAATGCAGAAATAAACATGAATAAGCAACAGTATGAAACAAGCAGTGCAGGGTAGTGTGCAGTGGGTAGCTAAACTGTTTTATCGGGTTTCCTAGTCTAAAGTCTTTGAAATCAATTTGATGAATCATCGATGTAACTCAATAGTATCCCGTACATACCCGGGATCACAGCCACAATATTCTCGGCTGCAGCCGAGACATGTCGCTAGGCACAAAACATGAATGTGTACAATCGGTAGTACCCCGTACATACCCGGGATCACGGCCACAATATTCTCGGCTGCAGCCGAGACATGCCGCTAGGCACAAAACAGGAATGTGTACACTCGAACAGGTAGTGAACTGTTGAGTTACAAGTCAGGTTCACCCTTGATTTCCCCATACCCCCAAGTTATGTGTGTCAGGTCAGGTATTCAGTAGTCAAGCACTAATACCAACACAGGATCAGGTAATGGCAGGTTTGTCTGGATAAAAAACAGGAATGGTCCATGAGGACTACATGTCAGGTTTGTTGGCATTAGGCCCGAGATCAGGTAACAGGTCAGGTCATGGTACATCAGGTCAAGTCAATAGTAAACGGTACCATGTCAGATGTATCATGTAGCAATGTCAAGTCAAGATACGAACATATCGTGGGTGTGCTCACAAACAGATATATAATCGAACAGGGTAATAACAGCAGGAAATAAGCAATGAGTTAAACAACAATAAACAGTTTCATTCAATCACAAGAGTGCAGTAATACAGTGCAGCCGTTTTATTATATTAACAGGTTTTGAGCACCCTTAGCGGTGCAATAGTTAAATGATGATGCAATACAGTTATATCAAGCCTTTGAATACGAATGTCCGAAGATAATAGAACTACATGTGTAAGGGCTATCATCTAGTAAACAGTAAGATGTGATTAACAGGTAAACTTAGTTTTTAGTGTTAAATTGGCAGACTGTAAATGTTATGTTAACTGTAAAATTGATATATGTCATATTGCAACCAAATGAGAAACGACTATACCAAGTTAAGTTCTGCAGGTTTAATGAGTCAAAACATATATAAATGTATAGTATAGCATGTAGCAAGTGATACTTGCCTCGACGGGTCGCGAACCGGGAAAAACGGAACGTAACGTCGGCGGGAAACACGCGACGGATGCACGGTTCACGGATTGAACCCAAACGATGAACCAAGGGACCTCACGGGTCAGAGCACTCCGCTGGATCGTCGGGACACATCACCGGCACGGCCGGATTCCGGCGAGCACAAAACAGTAAAAAGGGTTTCAAGCGGGTATAGACTTTGGAAAGAAGGAAAAGACCAGAGAAGAAGATGATGGGGGAAATACTCACTGGTCCAGAGGGTATTTGCGACGACGGCGAGATCGACGGCGGTGAGGACGGCGTCTCCGGCGATCTGCAAAACTCCCAGCGGCTGTTTTCAGTTCTTGAAGAAGAGAAGAGGAAATGAAAGGTGGAGGGGCATACTTACAAGGTATCTAGAGGTGGTTGGGGCTCGTCGGCAACGGCCAGGGGCGGCGCAGGGGTCGCTGTTCTGGTCAGGGGGTGCACCGGGAGTAGGAGAGTGGTGGTGAGGAAACCACGGCGAGGTGCCGGTCGGCAGCACGGAAGGCGACAACGAGGCCCGCCGGCGAGGAGGTTGCTGCAGGGAACTGCAGCGATCGCGGCTGCACAGGGCGCACGGGGGAGAAGGAGAAGATGTTGAGGTTGGGAAGAGGAGGCGGAGGCGAGGGCAACGGTGGCGCTGGCGCCGGCGTCGGAGCTGCGGCGGCGACGGTGAAGGCGGTTAGGGCTAGGGTTCGCGATGGGTTTTCTCGCGTTCATGGTTTTAAAAAATATGAAGGGGGAAAAATATTTATATATATAGGGAAGAGAGAGAGAGGGTTAGAGAGAGAGAGATATATAGAAAGGTAGAGAGAGAGGGAGAGATACGAGAGGTAGAGAGAGAGAGAGAGAGATAGAGAGAGCCAGAGAGAGGGACGTTAGAAGAGGGGGCCCACGGGGGTTAAGAACCCCGTGATTGGCTAAAAGATTTTTAATAAGTATTTAAAAGATTTTAATAAATATTTAAAAGATTTCTAAATATTAACTTAACAGTAAGATTTTGAATATATTATGGTTTAGAATATTTTATTAATTTGGGATTTTGGCGCTAAATGAAACATTTTCAAATCGCGTCCGGGTTGGGTCCAAAAATTTGAAATTTAAATAATAGGATTTTAAGCGGGTTCCAAATTTTAAAATGAAATGTTTTATGATTAAAAAGCATGCCCCCAAGTCAGACACCTGTACATGCGCGTAGCCGTCCAAACTCGTCCGTTTCACCGAACGGGACGAGAACTCGATGCACGGACGCTACCACGTGGCTAGGGGTGTCGAGTAGGCCAAGATGGATATTTTTAATTTTATTTTAGGTGCTAAAATTTGTTATATGCAGAAATGACTTTGCCAGATAAAATTTCACGGTAAGTGTCAAACAGGAAAGCTAAATAAAATGAGTAATATCTAATGCTCAACTGGTAACAGAAAATAGTAGTATTGGGCTCGGGTGTTACAAATTTCGTCCTCGAAATTTACAACTTTTATTTGAGAACTAGTTTACAAAAAGGTGCGGATATCTTGCACGCATTTTATCCTCCCTTTCCCACGTGGATTCTCCTGGAGTGTCTGTCCTCCACATTACCCAGACCAAATTAACTTCTTTGTTCCGAAGTGTCTTCACTTTCCTATCCAAGATCTCCACAGGTTGTTGTTCACAAGACAAATCGGGCTGTGTAGTGAGCTCGGAATGATCAAGTACATGGCTGGGGTCACTCACATACCTTCTGAGTTGAGATATGTGGAACACATTATGCACTCCCTCCAATGAGGGTGGAAGCGCTAAACGGTATGCCACTTCACCGACTCGTTCGAGTATGTCGAACGGTCCAATGTATCTCGGACTCAACTTTCCCCGTCTTCCAAATCGGATCACTCCGCGGTTCGGAGATATCTTCAAGAATACATGGTCTCCTGGCTGGAACTCTAAGTGTCGTCTCTTCGCATCAGCCCAGTGTTTCTGTCTATCTTGGGCTATGCGCATTCTTTCCCTGATAGTACGAACCACATCAACGGTCGCTACTATCATCTCTGGTCCAAGGAGTTCCCTATCTCCGATGTCGTCCCAACTTAATGGCGATCGACACTTCCTTCCATACAATGCTGCAAAAGGTGCCATTCCTATGCTTGCTTGGTAGCTGTTGTTGTACGCAAACTCCACAAGATGCAGGTGATCTTCCTACGATCCTTTGAAGTCGAGCATACATGCTCTGAGCATATCCTCCAAAATCTGAATAGTTCGTTCCGACTGACCATCTGTTTGTGGATGATAAGCCGTGCTGAAGTTCAGACTTGTTCCCAAGCTAGCTTGCAGACTCTGCCAAAATTGCGATCGGAACCTGGTGTCACGATCGGAGACAATGCAGACCGGTACTCCATGAAGTCTCACAATTTCCTGTATGAGTTCATGGGTATCAGGGATAGCACGTTATGAAGAGTTTTTAAATCTAAATTAGATTATTACCTCCATGTACTTCTTCGCTAGTGTCTCAGTTGATTGGCCAACTCGAAATGGGATGAAGTGAGCCGAATTTGTGAGTCGATCCACAATGACCCAAATCGCATCGTTACCCTTTGTGCTGCGAGGAAAAGCAGTTACAAAGTCCATCGTGATGTGCTGCCACTTCCATTCTGGGATTGGTAACGGTTGAAGTAATCCAGCAGTCCTATGATGGTCAGCCTTTACTTGCTGACACACCAAGCATTTTGCGACGCTTCTGGCTACTTCACGCTTCATTACATGCCACCAACAATTCTGACATAGATCCTTGTACATTTTGGTACCTCCAGGATGTACTGAATAGGGAGAGATGTGAGCTTTTTTCATTAACTCTTCCCGAACAGGACCCCTTGGTACACACAATCTGCTACCGTATCTCAAAGATCTGTCTTTATGGATGATGAAATCTGTTCTGAGTCCATTCTCCACTTGTTCTCTGATCTTTTACAACTTAGCATCGCTGGCTTGAGCTGCCTTGATCTGATTGACAATGGTTGATTGAACTTGTAGATTCATCAAACTTGAAGCATCACCTGGTATGACTAGTTCAATTTCCATCTGATGTAAGTCTTGCTGAAGCTTCCACTGGACGGTGAGATTCATTGCTAATGGTTGGCGACTAAGAGCATCAGGTACTACGTTCACCTTTCCTGGGTGATATTGCAAGTTGATGTCAAAGTACGCCATGAGTTCTAACCATCTTCTCTGACGCATATTCAACTTCTTCTGAGTAAACACATACTTCAGACTTTTATGATCTGTGTAGATGTTCACTCGTTCACCAAGTAAGTAGTGGCGCCAAATCTTGAGGGCAAAGATGACGGCTGCCAACTCCAAGTCATGCGTCGGGTAATTGCGCTCATGAGTTTTCAATTGTCTTGAAGCATAAGCTACATCCTTACCGTGCTGATGTAGAACACATCTTAGTCCCTTACCGGATGCATCGCAATGTACTTCGAATCCTCTGAATTGATCCGGTATTACGAGAATAGGTGCAGATGTCAGTCTTGACTTGAGTTCTACGAAAGCTTGCTCGCATGCTTTTGACCACACAAATTCTTCATCTTTTCGTGTGAGCTTGGTCAGGGGTGTTGCTATCTTCGAAAAGCCTTCAATAAACCTTCTGTAATATCCAGCTAAGCCCAAGAAACTTCGAATATCCTTCACTGACTTTGGTGTAGGTCATTCGCTAACTGCTGAAACTTTGGCTGGATCCACAGAAATTCCTTCTCCTGATACGATATGTCCAAGAAAACCCACTTGTTTTAGCCAAAACTCGCACTTGCTGTACTTGGCATAAAGCTTATGTTGTCGAAGAGTTTCCAGGACAATTCGTAGGTGCTCCGTATACTCTTTCCGATTCTTAGAATATACCAGGATGTCGTCGATGAAGATGACAACAAACCTGTCTAAATATTCCCGGAAAACTTGGTTCATTAGGTTCATGAAGATTGCTGGTGCATTGGTCACTCCAAATGGCATTACTAGAAATTCGTAATGTCCATAGCGAGTTCTGAAAGCTGTTTTGTGAATATCAGCTTCCTTGACCTTCACTTGATGATAACCTGAACGAAGATCTAGTTTAGAGAAGACACAAGATCCACTTAGCTGATCGAATAAATCATCGATGCGCGGGAGTGGATACTTGTTCTTTATAGTGACTTCGTTCAAGGCCCTATAATCGATGCACATTCTGTATGAACCTTCCTTCTTCTTCATCAATAGTACAGGTGCTCCCCAACTTGAAGTGCTGGGACGAATCTATCCTTTCGCCAGTAATTCGTCCAACTGTGTTCATACTTCCTTCAAACTTTCCGGACTTAGTCTATAAGGTCCTTTGATCACTGGTTGTGCTCCTAGTACTAAGTCAATACTGAATTCAAGAGCTCGATCGGGAGTCAAACCTGATATATCGTCAGGAAATACATCGTCGAACTCTCGAACTATCTCTGGTCTTGATTCTTCCTCTGCCTGAGCTGCTGCTACTACTGCTTCTCTTGGCTTCGCTTTGTAGGTACTTGGCTTCAGGGTACGATCTCCACTCTTGAAATAGAAGATCGGATGATCTGGGATTTCAAATACTACCCTCCTTTGACGACAGTCGATGGTAGCATAAAAAGTTCCAAGCCAGTCCATTCCTAGAACCACATTGAAATTCGGTATGTCCAGTACCTTGAAGTCAGCATAAAACTCTCGACTGCAGACGACGACTGGACACATGCTGTATCCCATAGTTGCCTTTAGAACACCATTTCCGGAACTGACGCTCCAACTGGATACAAGCGGTGAGACTGGAATCGCATGGGTTCGGACAAACCGTTGCGACATAAAGCAGCAGGATGCTCCAGTATCGAACAGTGCAAGTGCAGGCAGTGAAGCTACTAGGATTGTACCTAAGGTATATGGGATAGGTTTTAGGTATAGGGAAAGTGTGTAGGTAACCAAGACTAAAAGATAAGTTTGAGAAGGAAAGTTTACCAGTAATGACTTGGCCAGTGGCCTCAGCTTCTTCCACAGACATCATGAAAGCCTGGCGCTTTGGCACATTCCTCCTGGCCTGAGGAGCATTCCTCGGAACGTTCCTTTGAGCTTGATGGAACTGACGAGGAGGTGGTGCAGCTTGTGGTCCCCTGGATGGTGCAGGAAGTGCAAGTCTGGGAGCAGGTGCCTGAAGAGCTGGTCGCCGCTGATAAGTATTTGCTGGCCTGGGTGCAGCAACTGGGTTCTGTCTTTGGGGACAAGACCCAATACCGTGAGTAGCTAAACTGCAGACTAAGCAAAGGCGGTTGGCTCGACGGTAGTCCTTCATCATATGTCTAGTTCTCTTGCAGTAGGTGCAAAAGGCTGGGCTAGGACGATGGGTTGGTACTCCGGGTCACCTTGGCACGAAAGGTGGTCTGGACGAGGCTCCACCTGCCATCTGGTTGGCAGGGTGTTTGACTCCTGCAGACTGAGGTCTGCCCTTCTCTTTTATCACTGCCTCATAACTGCGGGCAGCTTCTAGAGCTTCCTCATGAGTCAAAAACTTTCCTGTGGCTAAAGCAGCCTTAATCTCTGTGTCCAAGCCTTGTTGAAAGCGACGGGCTCTGATCTCGTCCGTCGGTATCAAGTGTGCCACGAATCTGTTTAAAGATTGTGTTAGCTGTGTAGTATGCGATATCTAAAAATTGAACTATTGTGACATATCTTACCGGCTTAACATGGTGAACTCAACATCGTATTCATCTACCGATTTATCCCACATTGATGCTTGCTGTAGATGAATAAACTGCTGTTCCATGGCGAACCTAGCAGTCACAGGGAAATATTTCACGTCGAACTTCTCGCGAAATGTCTTCCATTCAATCGGCTGTACCAGACGGCTTTCTTCCGCCTTCTACCAATTGCGAGCATTATTCGTGAGCTGTAGTTTTGCTACACGGATCCAAGCGTTGTCTGGCACTTGAGCTGCTGCCAGATCGTCTTCGATACTTTATGCCCATTCTTCCGCTTCAAGAGGGCTTCCTTTACCAGAGAATTGCTTTAGGTGCAAAGCTCTGAATTGCTTTACTCCCAGTGCATCGGTCTCAGGACGATTCAGAAGTTGTTGTTGTCTCTCGAGAAGACTGCGGATCGCCTCAAATAGCATCGTTTGCTCAGTGGGTGGTGCAAGAACAGCTGGTGTAAGAGGTAGTGCTGAAGGGGTGTTGTTGACGTTGGTGCTGGTGTTGTTCGGGGAATCCTTAACCTTGAAGAAAAATTTGGGATATGACAGATTCAAATACATGAAATGATAAGATTCAAGGAATAGAGATTTGAAAGATTCAAAGAACATGAATTGTAAAGAATGTTTTAGTTGCTGTTTCTTGTGTTATATTGTTTAGGTTGTTCACGCAGACCAGAACTGCATGACAGGGATTCATACAGCTCTGACCTGCATGGGCCACCAATAAAACCTGTCACGCCCCGCTTCCCGGTGTACGGCGAAGTGGACGCGACGAGGTCCGCTACGTATATACTTAGAAGTACATACGCTAAGTGTAACTAAGCAATATAAAGTAAATCACTAGAGACGAAAGATATAGAAATAACAGCAACTTTATTAATAACATTCTTTTATACAATGTATGAAAAGAAAATACAATTGAAATGAAAAGCGATGCCTAAACAATGGTATAACAGGAAATGAAAATACTGAAAAGAACAAGGTACAATATCTAGAGCTGGGGGTCTTCGTGGAACTGCTCAAAGTCTTCACCGGTGGGCTCGATCTCAGCTTGGTCCAACGCAACTGACGACATTCAAACAAGAAAGAAATAGAATGTCGTCACCGAACAGGTCGCTTGGTAAGTCCCAAAGATAAGAAAGAATTAGAAAGACAGTGTAAAAGTATTTTCTAAAGTATTATATTGTTGAATATTATGGAATATTGTGTTAACGCTGTTGTTTGTAGCTTGGTACAGAAGAATGCCAGTGTATACGAGGTTTTTTTTATATGCTAGAGACCAGGGCAAATGGAAAGTACAAGGAACCATTAAGCCACAGTACAACAGCAATGTGATTCAGGTTAGGTGTCTTAATCTGACCACCTCGTGCCACCTTTAACACCTTCCGTACCAATCTACCCCTTAAACCCCGTAGCGTTTTAACAGTATTGTTGTATTGTATTGTGTAAGTTGGGTGATTGATCAAAACCATGATATCAGTAAACATGTTGTAACTGCATAATCAGGTAAATGGAATAACAGGAAAATGGATGTATATCCATGGTATGATTCGGTCAAATTGAATAGATTGTTAACTGGATTCAGAGATTCATGTATTCATATTGAGTTGGAATATAAAGAATATAGATTGACTTGAATCATATTCAAGTTAGAAATAGTCAGACTCTAATCCGAGTCAGACTAAAAGAAAGATAATTTGAAGTTCTATAATTGTTAGGGTCCTTATTGTAATTTATAAAACTTGAGGGGGTTTTATATAAAAAGTACTATTGTATAGTTTTCAACATACACCTCAAGTATTTATTATTCGTCTTTATAGTTATAATGAGTGTAAATTTTATTTGTGTTATTCTAGTGAATATATCCTAATAAAAGTATTAATTAATTTATTTGAAATTTATGGTATTTTAATGTAACTTTTAATCTTGTAATTTTAGAAAAAAGTGGAAACTTTATCTTATAATAAAATAGTTGTTTAAATGATAAATATATATATATATATATATTAATACAAGAATAATTTTAAATAAATATTTTATTCTCCAAAATCTCATTTTTCTCAAATGTCGTATTTTAAACTTTTCGAGACCGAATGCTCCTTGCGGAGGTCTGAATCTCGCACTACTAGCCCGCGGGTGCACGATGAACCGTACTATCCCTAACGGGTTCCCCAATGGTGGGTTGTAGTGGCGCTTTGCTTAGGTTTAATAAATACTATTCATTTAGAAAAACGGTTTTATAAATATAAGGTATTTATTTGTAAAAGGGTATAAATTTCCTTATTTTAGTTTCTAGGGTTTCCTAAGCCAACTAGCCTATTTCTAAGGTCTAAACGACAAGTCATTAGAAGCCTCAAATCGCTTCTCTTCACCGTCAATTGCGGTCAGGTAAGTGCCAGGTAAGTGGGTGGCTCTCCACTACAAGTAGTGGCCCTAATTAAGTAACCACTTGTCTTAGACACACTTGCCTATACACCGCAAAGTCAGGTTTAGATAAACGATCGATGTCCATGACATATCGTATTTTCTTTTAAAAGATTTTGTTTTAGAATTGTGTACAACTTAAAGCTTTTAGAAAATGTATATAAAGAAAATGGTATTTTAGTGAAAAGTCTTGTATTTTCGTATTCTAAGTTTTGACGTTATCAATTAAGGTTATATTTGTGTGTGTGTAGAGGTAGGTCATTATCTCGTGACTTATTTTAAGGTTTAGTGAAGTTTAGAGGTTAAATATGATAAGTTAAACATGAGGGTATTTAAGTGTAAGAATACGGTATTTGTAAACGTTATCATTTCATGTGTGAAAACTCATTCAAATTAATTTCTACAAGTTTAGTGATCAAGATGAACATGTTTAGGAATGAGAGAATTGATTAGAAGTAGAAAAATAAACTTTATGGTATTATTGTGAAAAGAATACGATATTACAAGAAAATTATCATTTCATGTGAGAAACTTTGTCTAAATTGATTTTTATGTGTTTAATAGTCATTATGAATATGTTTAGGTATTATGGATTAGGTGACAAGAGGAATTTTGTAGAAAAAACCGAATCGGAAATCGGTTTGTTCCGATTTCCGTCGGGTTTCATAAAGTCGTATTTTCTTTCAAAGAAAAGAGAGATAGAAAGAGTGAGATTTACAAGTTTGGACAAGCTAGAGAGGCTAAGAAAGTAGTGGGTTGTCGGTGCGTCAAAAACGTCGCGAAGGGTTCTAGTACGATCGCCGGAATTCGTCGTCGGTTTCGGCAGCGATTCACTTTTCGCTCTTTTTCTAACGTGCCGAGTTCTCTTGAGAATTTTAGAGAGTGGACTTAGAATTGTAGGGTGAAATGGTAGAGAGTAGGGGTGTTTATATAGGGCTAGGTTAGGGTTAGGGTTTTAATTAAAAAAAATATAAAAATAATTAAGAAAAACATTAAAAATCATTAAATTTTGGAATAAAAGAGGTGTAATGGGAATTTGATAACCGATCAAAGAATTTAGTGCATACAGGGGGGAAGACCAAGTCAACACGGAGAAATTCCGTGTTGACGACTCGGCCATCCGGCCGGTCCGCCGGCCGACTCGGCCGAGTCAGGCCGAGTCGGGGGCTCATTGGGTGGGGTTTCACATGGGGGGAATTTTGGTGTATTTAACTTTTTATGTTTAGTATAAATTTTGAGTGTTATGGCTGTTTGACTGTTGACCTTCCAAAAAAAATTAAAACAAAATAATATAAAAAATATGTGGGGCATGGGATTCGAACTCTGGTGGCCTAGTTCAACAATGCAAGGTATTACCAATGAGCTACAAGCTCCTTCTTGTAATTATTGTAGGAAAATAGATACTTAAAATGATATCAGCAACATTAATACTTCAAGTATACTTCAAATTTAAATCAAATTTAGGTATACAAAAATTGGAGTTGTTACACTGCGGGAATGAGCTTCCAGGACCATTCCGATGTCGCCCAGTGCAGGGCTTTTCCTGCCACACTCATTCGATCTGGTCGGGACTGGTTCCGAGGACTCGAGCTTCGCTCAATCTCGACCTTCAACGAGCTGGCTACTCAGTTCCTTGGCCACTTCGTTGGGAACCGTCGGCAGAAGCGCACGGTCGACTACCTCTTCACAATTAAGAGTGGAGACATGGAGACGTTCAAGGCTTACATCACTCGCTTTTACAACGCTTTCCTCGAGGTTCCCGAGCACTGGGACGAGATCGTCATCACGGCGCTCAGATCTGGTCTGAGGCACAAAGAGTGGCTGCGCTCCTTTGCGTTGGCACAGCCTAAGACCATGGCCGAGGTCAAGGCGTGGACCGAGCTTGAGGTTCAGCTAGAGTCCGAGGTGAACGCGAACCTCCCCCGGGCAGAACGATCCAACCAGAAGAAAAGGGCTCGAGAGGAAAGGCCGGAGCTTCAGCAACCCTATCACCCGAAGTTCCAGGAGTACACCCCGCTCAACGTCTCCCTCCCAGTGTTACTAGAGGAGGCCCAAGGCGAATGGTTCTTCAAGTTCCCTCCAATCTCGCGTCAGGCCTCAAAGAGGACCCGGGGCCCTTACTAAGCTTTCCACCGGACGCTGGGCCACGCCACCGAGGATTGCAAGCAACTCCGGGACTACATCGAGGAGCTTATCCGATCAGGGCACCTCGCCGCCTGCTTAAGGGACAAATGACAGTCCGACCGCGAACAGGAGCAGCGTCCTCCTCCTGCCGAGCTGACTATTGGCCAGATCATGCCGGTTTCCTCAGACGACCAGTCCGGCGCCTGGAAAGCCTCGTGCCCGGTACCAAGCACGGAGACCAGCAAGCCGCCAGGAAGCTCGGGCCACACTGATAGGGAGATCTATTAGCATGTACTTTCTTTTGAGGTAATATAAACTCTCCCTAAGGTCTATTGTCAATTTAATAAAGATCAGCAGAACATTGCGAAGAAAGTAGAAAAGTTCTTATTTATTCATAAAGGGGGGTATTATGAGCTCCTCAGCCATACATACAAAAAGAAAAAAAAATATTATTACAACAGCGGGGGAAGGGGGTGCAGAGAGCACTGCTCGTGATACTCGGTGAAGATCTCCGCCAGCCGAGGCCTCACGAGATCCAACCTCTCCCCTCGATTCCCCCCGCGAGCGTTGATCCTGAGCCTCAACTCATAGCACTCGCGGACGATCCCCTCCGAGCGAGCTAGCCCGTTCGCGGAGATGAGGCCGAAGCGCCTCAAAGACTGCAGCTTGCTCACGGTCTCGTCATAGAGCTGCTCGGACAGAGGGTTGTAAAGCCCCGGCGACGCCCTCCAGATGGATGACATCAGCAGCTACAGCAGGGAAGAATATCGGAGGAGCAACCGGCCGAAGTGGTCCTCGATGCTCCCGTACACCAACTGCACCGTGTCCTCTGTGCAGTTCTGGTCATACAGGTACACATCTTCGAAATTGATGATGTCGGGGATAGTAAAGGGGAAGTCCCACATTCTCAACACTCTGTTTGCAAGGGAAGGAAGGTCTAGTACTCCTTATGCCTTATATATCCCGCTGCGCTCCCAGAGGAACTCAACGATCACCGCCACACGGCGATCATTAAGCCTCCTCCGACGGAATCGAAGCGACGCGGCCCTGGCGCTTCACCTTCCTTCGCATTCAATGCGCATGCTAACCAATCCGGTTCCCCAAATGTATGGTCGGACGGAACCTCTTGAAGATTCGGCCGAGTAGCCGCCCTGCTCGGTTATCCCTAGCAGGTAGCTTCCCTACCGCAACGCCATGGATCGGAAAGTCCTCCCAGAGGCAACCTAACAGCTGCCCTGCTCGGTCATCCCTGGAGGGTAGCCTCCCTGCCGCAACGCCGGGGACCAAAGCCCTCACCTAGAGGCAATCCAGCAGCTGCTCTGCTCAATTATCCCTGGCGGGTAGCCTCCCTGCCGCAACGCCAGGGACCAAAGCCCTCACCAAGAGGCAACCTAGCAGCTGCCCTGCTCAGTTATCCCTGACGGATAGCTCCCCTACTGCAACGCCAGGGATCAGAAAGTCCTCCCAAAGGCAGTCGAGCCCAACCATTGCTCGGCTATCCCTGGCGGGTAGCTTCCCTGCCTCAACGCCAAGGATCAGAAAGCCCTCTCAGAGGCAGTCGAGCTTGAGGATCTCTCGCTTGGCTATCCTTCAGGACAAAAGCCCTCGCCAAGAGGTACCGGGCAGTAACCCTGCCCGGCCAAGGGTCCTTGGTAGGCTTCTACAGCCCCTCCCGCACCAAGGAACAAAGTCCTTCCAGAGGCAGTCGAGTCCTTGCTCGGCTATCCATGGCTAGTAGCTTCCTACCACAACCGACAGGGATCAAAGTCCTCACCAAGAGGCACTGGGCAGTAACCCTGCTCGGTCTCCATCCTGAAGGATAAAAAGCCCTCACAAGAGGCAACCGGATAGCTACCCTGCTCGGTCATCTTCGGCTGGTAGCTTCCTACCCATGACACCAGGGATCGGAGCCCTCGCAAGAGGCATCCGAGCGGCTACCCCTTTCGGTCATCCCAGGCTGGTAGTTGCCTACCCATGACGCCAGATATCAAAAGTCCTCCCAAGAGGCAACCGGGTAGCTACCCTGCTCGGTCATCTTCGGCTGGTAGCTCCCTACTTATGACGCCAGGGATCGGAGCCCTCGCAAGAGGCATCCGAGCGACTACCCCGCTCGGTCATCCCAGGCTGGTGGTTTCCTACCCATAACGCCAGAGATCGAAGCTCTCAAGCAACGGAGCAGCCTCCATCCATTCTCGGCCCAAATAAGACGGACAACCCTCCGTCCACCATACGCAGACGGCCTGAGCTGCCAACTAGAGGCATCAGGTCTGTCCAAGTCTCGAGCGATCTCCTCTCGACTTCGGGGCTATGGAGACGCCTTCTCCTCAGCAGCGCTTGAATTAACTTGACGGGCGATCGCTAGGCAGATAGCCGACCTGACATGGAGGCCCAACAGCGCAAGAAGAAAAATTTTACAAGCATTCTTCATGAACAAAAGACAAAAGCGCAAATTAATGAAACCAAAGGAAAAAAAGCTTTATTACTAAAAGGAGGTCTTTACAGAGGGTATTTTTGGCTCCCCAGCCTAACAAAATGCCCAGAGGCTTACAAAGTTCCAGACGCAGTAAAATAAAAAGGAGGAGGAGACGGGGGCTTTAGGACTCAGGGCCAGGAGCGACCTCGGGGTTGTTCCCCTCCGAACGGCGGCCAAGATATGGACGTCTTGCCTGAGATTCGGGACAGATGCTATTTGGTTTTATCTGTCCACCTCTCCGAAAATGCCAAGTTGATTTATGGCACCGTGTATCGGAGGTTTAGACGGATGCGACCGATGTAGCAGACTTCGTCAGATTCCCCCTCGCTTGAGGGGTTTTTGATTGTGGGGACGCTCTTCTCTGCAGGCTCAAGCCCCTGCAGTTAATTACGCTACCGCTTCGCGGTAACAACTTTCTCCTTCTCCAGAATATTTCACTTCGTGTCGTGGGTGTTTTTTTTGTTTGTGGTTGCCCGTGGATTGTATATGGAGACCAATTTATGTCGTCGCCCGTAGGACGTGGATTAGTCCAAATCCGTGTTTTCTTAGATTTGGGTTTGGGGTTTTGGTTTGAGGATACGTTAGCCATATTTGAGGCTAAGATCAACTCAAACGTTTGTTAAGGATACGTTAGTCCAGTTTGGGACTAAGATCAACTTAACGGGATCGTTTAGATCCGACAAAAGAGCAATTGGCTCTATTGTTCCAGTTTAGGAACATAGTGGTCCATTACATGTATGGTCGTCGGGACCCGTCACCTCTCTGACGACGTTGAAGGATTACAACGACAGGTGTCAGAGGAGTTCAGAGATGTACCTTTGAACCAAGGTTGATTGGGGGATTTATATTCCAATTTGGGACTAAAGTCTGTTTGAAGGTTTAAAGATACATTAGCCATTTTTGGGGCTAAGATCAACTTAAATGGGATCGTTTAGATCCGACAAAAGAGCATTTGGGGCTCTATTATTCCAGTTTAGGGACGCAGTGGTCCATGTTCTAGTTTAGAGACGTGGTGGTCCATTGCCAGTTTAGGGACATGGTGGTCCATCCTTCCCGTTTTGGGGACAAATGTTAGTTTAAGGATGCATTAGTACATGAGTTTAAAGACTCCACAGTTTGTATTAATGTGTGGTTGTCGGGACCCGTCACCTCTCTGAAGACGTTGAGGAATTACAACGCCAAATATCAAAGGAGTTCAGAAATGCACCCTTGAACCAATGAATTGGTTGAAAGAGCAGATGTGCTCAGTTCAAGATGATTTGAGGACTTATGGCCAGTTTGGGCTAAGTCCAATTATGTTTGAAATATTGGCCCTTTGGGCCATTGGACATTTGTCTGGGTTCAGCCCCTCGTCATTCAGCAGTGTTAAACAGAGGTTTGGTGGGCTCTGACAACATTTTGTCTTTGATTTCCTCAATCTTGAGATTCATTTGGAGGATAGACTTTTGCCTCTGGAAAATTAGCCAATTTGGCTAAAAGTAGTGTTAAACACTAGAGAACAACAGTGTTAAACACTGGAGATAGAACTCTCAAATTAGTGTTAAACACTAAAAGACAATCAGTGTTAAACACTAGAAATATAATCTTCAATTTAGTGTTAAACACTAGAAACAATCAGTGTTAAACACTGGAAATATAATCCCCAAATTAGTGTTAAACACTAAAGACAGAGAGGTCACGTGTGGACACGTGAGTGCGCCCAAAAGGGGGTCCTAGATCCCTTTTCTTCGTTTTGCAATTAAGTGTTAAACACTTTTCATTTCCTGGCCATCACGTGTGGGTACGTGATAGGCATCTATCCATTGGGTATTAAAGGGATTTGTTAGGGGTCACGTGGGGACACGTGAGGGCGCCCTAAATGTGGAGCCAGATCTCCTTTTGTTTTATCCTCAAATCTGCGAATAAATGTTGAACACTTTTATTTTTATTTTAGAGCATCACGTGTTGGCACGTGATGGGGATCTGTGCGCCAATTGTTAAAGCATTTGCTAAGGGGTCACGTGATAACACATGAGAGCGCCAAAAACTTTCATTTCCTTTGCTTTTTCTTTCTGCGTTTTGGGAGTCACGTGGGAGCACGTGATGCATTACCTCAAAACTTCTTTTCTTCAGGGATCTTTTTAAGGGTCACGTGGGGGCACGTGACCCTAGTTCTTTTCATGAACAGAGATCTTTTAAGAATTGAATTCTCTGTAGAGTTAAATCCTAATTATGATTTTGGAGGAATTAAATTCCTATTGTGAAAGAATTAAATTCTTATTTAGGATAAAACCCTGATTTTTTTTAAAGGAATTAAATTCCCAGATCTATAAAAGAATTAAATTCTTGATTAGGGTTAAACCCTAGTTTTGTTTTAGGAGAATTAAATTCTCAAAACTCAATTCCCCTTCTAAGTTTAGGATCTGCATGGCAGGATCTCGACCCGATGAGAATTAAATTCTCAACTTATAAGGAGATGTGCTCTGTGTAGATCTTCAACCAGAAGAAGAACTAAGTTCTTTTTTGTATAAGAGTTAAACTCTTGGATTTTGAGAATTAAATTCTCTGTTTGAAGTTTTGATTCCCTTTCTTTTCTCACCGAGGGTTTTCTTTGTTGAGAATTAAATTCTCCTTTCTTTTCTTTTCTCTTGAGAATTAAATTCTCCTCTCTCTGTTTTTCTCTCCAAAAGGTCCATCCCCCTCTTCTTTTCTTGGCTCCTATATATAGGAGAAGAAAAAGAATCAATTTGTTCAGCAAATCTCTTATTGAAAGATTTGATTTATTTATTGAGAGATTTGATTTACTTTCATCATTAATATGATCCTTTAGATCATTCAGTGAATTTTATTCACCGTTGGATTTTAAATCCAAAAGATATTCTGTTTGTTATTTCGGTGAGATTTGGGGAAATCTTTCCTTGTCTAGGATTTTTCCATAAATTGGTGATATTTAATCACCCTTGGATCTTTAATCCAACGGTCCCCATAATCCTTTTCCATTTGGAAAGATTTAGAGAAATTTAGAATTTTAATTCTATTTCGAAAGATTTTAGAGAAATTTAGAATTTTAATTCTATTAAACTGTAAGGCTTTCAAAGCCTGTCACGTGCTGGCACGTGACCCCCAAATTGGTTCCTTTAACAGCCGCTTGTTTATATTGTTGTTTTAACCATCACGTGTCAACACGTGACCATTGGTCACGTGTGAGCACGTGATACCTCATTGAGGCAACTTCTGATTTTTAATCAGGGAACAGATTTTAGAATTTAATTCTATTCATTATTTTAGAGGCCTTAAGAGCCCATCACGTGTCTGCACATAGCCCATGGTCACGTGTGAGCACGTGATGCCCCATTGGGGTCTTTTCTAAGTTTTTATTATATCTTTTAACTTCTCCAGCGGGTTCTTAAAAGTCCATCACGTGTAGACACGTAATACCTCATAACTTTTGATCCCGGATGAATTATGAGGCCCATAATATATCAAATCGAAGGGTTTTTCGAGACGCTTTCGATACCATCAGAATTTATCTGTTTCTCATTTGGGAGTTCATAAAAAAACAGCCCGGAAAATACTGGTTCACATTTCCTTAAGCGTATCGCTGCCATTTGATACCTTGGACTTTTTTGCGCAGAAATTTTTGGTAGGAACATCCCTCATTCAGAATTTAATTCTGTTTTTTAACTGGGCTGAAGGACCATCTCGTGTCAGCACGTGACCCTTGGTCACGTGTGAGTACGTGATGCCCCATTGGGGTCTTTCTTTAGCCGTTTTGTTTACCCTTTTGTTTGGTTAGAATTTAATTCTATAAAGAGATCACGTGTCAACACGTGACCCTTGGTCACGTGTAAACACGTGATACCTCTGTTTCCTGATTTAAAATAAAAAAAAAACCTACGGAAAAGGGTTCAGAAAGGGTCACGTGCTCCCACGTGACCAGGGTCACGTGTTGGCACATGACATTTAAGAGCGGCTTCAAAGGCAAATCGGTTCCCTAATCAAATCAAGGAAAAGGGCTTCAGAAAGGGTCACGTGCTCCCACGTGACCAGGGTCACGTGCTGGCACGTGACACCCAAAAGCAGCAGACTCAACTCCCTGATTAAATCAAGAAAAAAGTGCCAGACGAGGGTCACGTGCTCGCATGTGACCAGGGGTCACGTGGTGGCACGTGACGGCTAGGCGGCATCCAGAAGGCAGAGCGCAAAAGGAAAGAGGAGGTCTCACTCCAAGGGGGGTCACGTGCCCACACGTGACCAAGGGTCACGTGGCCACACGTGACCGGCTTTCAAAGCCTATCTGTTAGCATAATTAAATTCTGGGAAAAGATCTCTTAAATCTTTCCAAAGCATCCAATTGAATTAAAGATTTAAAGATGATTAAATATCATTTATCTATGGGAAAATCTCGAACTTGGAAAGATTTCCCCTTAAAATCCAACCGAAATAGCAAAGGAGAATCTCTGGATTTAAAATCCAATGGTGGATAAAATTCACCCAATAATCTAAAGGACCAGATGAATGATGAATGCAAATCAAATCTCTCAATGAAGGATTCACCAAAAACTAATTGACTCGGCTGCTTCTCCTATAAATAGGAGCCAAGAGACATGCAAAAGAAGAGAGATGCAGAGGGAAGAAAAGATAGAGAGCCTGGAGACTTTGAGGAACTTGGGTCTTCTGCAAAAGAAAACTCAGAAACGTCCTTGGACGAACGCCAGGAGGAAGAAACCGACGCTGAGTTCCTTCGCCGAATATTGGAGAAGAAGGACAAAGAGGCTGCTGAACAAGCAGCCAATATACAGCGTATGGGCCTTCTCTTCCAAGATATGATAGGGATGATGATCCAACAGGACCCACCCGCTGAGGATCCCCCGATCGTCCTTGAAGACGACAAGGGAGAAACGTCAAATCCATCACCGGCCCTCTCAACGGCCAAAGAAGAGACAATCTCTAAGGCTGATTTGGTTGACTATATAGCCCAGCAAATCCAGGTTCATCATGCGACGGAGGCAGCAGGTCAAGTCGTAAAAATGGGCCGGCCGTATCCGAGCTGGTACGACTAAATCAAATACCCGCCGGGTTATACAATACCAAAATTCCACGTGTACAAGGGGACCGGCAATCCCCACCAACATGTCGCCCAGTTCAGGGCCCTTTGCGGTAACACCGGCGGTGATGATAAACTGTTGCTTCGCCAGTTCGTAGGCAGCTTATCAGAAACAGCGTTCGAATGGTATTCGGAACTCCCGAACGATTCTATCAAGACATTCGCTGAAATGGAGTTACTATTCACTCAGCGATTCGCAAGCGCCAGCGAACGCACCCCAATAACGGCATTGATTAACGCCAGGGTAAAACCAGGCGAAACTTGGATCCAGTATGCTATACGCTGGCGAAATTTGTGGTCAAAATGCGAGCAACGCATTGAGGAAGCGCCCGCCGTGGGCATGTTCATGGGAACCCTAGACCCTCACGCAACTATTTCCCAGTTTATGATGTTCTTTAAGCCAACCACATTCCAGGCTTTAATCGACAAGTTGGCTCAGATGGACCAGATGGGTCATAAACCACCTCCCCCAAAGTCGGAACCTCGGAATGACAAGGGTAAAGGAAGGGAAACCTTCGTCGCCAACGCCCAGCAGCAGCCTAATGCCCCGAAGACGGCGGATCAATTAGAAGAAAGACGCCGGTATTATAATGAAAAGATGAAGCGTCCCTACTCGTTCCTACGAGATAAGACGAAACGGTTATTCGAGCTGGCAGTACGCAACAGACTGATAAACCTACCAAATCCAAGACGACCGCCACAACCCACTGAGGTGAATAACCCTAACTATTGCCCTTACCACCAAACGGTAAGTCATCCGATTGAGGATTGCCTCGTCTTCAAAGGATGGATTGAAGACCAATACCTCCAGGGGAAGTTCGCACTGTCCGAAAAGTGGAAGGTGAACCCACTACAGCTGCATGCTCCTAAGAAAGCAGATACACCAGGGGCAACCTGTTCCTTTATCAGGGAAGCTCCATGGGAGGTCGTGCTGTCAACTAAAACCAAAAGAATGCCGAAGGACCTTCATGCGTGCCCGGCAATCGAATGGACGGACCCTCTTGAACCTCAAATTATCGAAGGAATGTTGAAGCCGCGCTCAACTACGAAGGTTCGTGATAATGGCACAAACACTCACGCCCAACCGTCGAAATCTTTGAAGAAAAAGAAGAAGAAATCCCAGAAGCCCGTGGAGCCTGAAGACAAGCGCACGAAATTGCAGAAGCAAATCGATGCGATGGAAGAGTACAATCAGAAGGCGTGAACTCGTGTCACACTGCAAGAGTTCCTCAACCACATCTTTCAAGAGGGAGATGATAGAGAAAGCTCGTCGGATGAATCCGAGGGATATGTGGCGAGTTGTAACGTAATCTCCTACCCATCTACCGACGATGAAAAACTCCTGGCACTAAGAAACTGGGGACAGAGCCTGAACCAGGGCGTGTGTGGCCAACAGATGAAATGATCGACGCCTTTCTAGATGAGATTTATCTAAAGAGTAAAGCGGATCAGGAGCGTGAGATGGCCGCATTGGAAGGAGCCAAATACAGGCGATAGAACGAAAGAGTTGAAGTACTCCCGCCAGATCGAAGGGTATCCGAGGCGGATGAGAAGATATCCAAGGCGAGGAAAAGGTTTGCCAAAGCCATGTTAGTGGGAATGAAGCTACCACCCTCGGAAGGAAACACGCTCGACGGGTGTAATACCCAGCCCCTTTTATACCAAAATCCGTATTGTGTCACTTTATAATTTTAATTATAAAGTTTATTTCCCTTAAAGCCCATTCCTTTTTTTAGACCAAAACCCAAATTTTCCCTTTCAACCATTTCCTTTATTTACTCAAAACTAAACCCTAAAACCAAATAAATTCCTTAAGCCCACTCATTTTTTTTCATCTAATTTTCTTTAACTTCCCTAGCCCAAACTCGCCCCAGGCCCGTTCCTATTTTTCCAATTAATTTTCTTTTCTCCCAGCCTTCTCCATTAGCCTAGCCCTTCTTTTCCCTCCTCTTTATTTAATTTTCCCTGCGGCCCACTTCCACATTTTCCACCAAATTCCTTTTTTTAATACCTCGGCCCGGCCCACTTACCTTATATCACTGCAGCCCGCTTCATTCTCACCCACGCACCCGACCCGCACCGCTCCCTCGACCCGACCCGCACTTACAGTGCATCTCCCCAACGGCTCTTTTCCCTTTTTCCCGCTCGCGATCCACACTCCTCGCCTCCGCCGTCGCCCACGCTCGCGCGCGTTACCCACACGAAGCGCGCCTCGACCACTCCTCTCGTACACACCCACGCACCCTTTTCCTCATCTCATTTTCTCTCTCTCCCTCGTCCTCCTTCTTCCTCCCTCTCTCTCGAACCCACTAACCGCCCCTGGCACTCCGCTCCCCTCACCGGAGCTTCGACCTCCACCGTTATCTCCTCCCATCACCTCCCCATCTCTCCAACTCTCATCACTCTTCCTGCCTCCTACTCCCTCACCCAACCACAACAGCTCTCTGTTCCCCCCAATCAGAGCAAGGCTTTGTTTGAATTTCAAGAATTCAAATTTTGAAGCAACGCTTCAAATCCCGTACGCTGCGCGCAACGCGCCACGTGTCAGAAGTTGACACGTCAGCACAACGCCCAAGGTAGTGCGTCCAATCAGAGCAGAGCTCTTTAAAAACAAAAGTAGCGTTCAACTGCGCAAGCACCGCGCTGCGCGACACGTGTCTGCGCAGTTGCGCAAGCGCTGTTGCGCAAGCGCCGCACTGCGCGACACGTGTCTGCGCAGTTGCGCAAGCGCTTCACTGCGCGACACGTGTCACACACTGGGGGAGTTGCGCAAAACAGAATAAATCTTGTTAAAACAAGAAGATTTTCTTGTATAAAGCAGGGGCCTTTGGATCAAAGATCCAACGGTGGGGAAAATTCCCCAAATCACTCAGAAAAAGATCTTTTTAACAAATTCAACTAATTTATGAGAACTATAAAAAGGACCCCAGACCCCAATTTAAATCATCAATATCTTGCTAAAAAAAAGGGAACTCTCAAGAACTCCTGAAGAACATAAAAAAAGAGATAAAAACCTTTAAAAGAAGGGAAAATTCCCTTATGAACAGATCATTGATCTAAGAACAAGATCATTGATCTTCAATAAATAAATAAAAATAAAAAATAAAAAAATTAGTGCCCTGCATTTGTTATGAACCTTTGGTTCTCTGAAACAAGGAAAAAACTTGTTTTTCTTTGATCCAAATTTAGATCAAGGGATCAAAAAGTGCTCTGCACTTCTGTTCTTGAATCTAAAAGATTCTTAATGCTTTGCACAAATGCAGTGCATTACTTCAAGGGCCAGGCCCAACTCAAAAGGACCTAATAGGCCTAACTAAATTGCAAAGCAATAAAAGGGCAGAGCCCCATTTAAATTGATACTCTGTTTAAGCAGAGCCCAAAATAAATGAATAGCCCTGGCACAGGTCTAACAGACCAACAACAAATAAAAGTGTTGAATATTTTCAATTGGACTTAGCCCTATTTTGGCCGTAAGTCCTTAAACTAAATTGACTGAGCAAGATTGCTCCCCTAAATCAATTTACATCCGGTTTGAGGGTACATCTCCGAACTCCTTTGACATCCATCGTTGTAATTCCTCAACGACGTCAAAGAGGTGACGGGTCCCAACGACCACACATAAATACGGACTGTGGGGTCCTTAAACTCGTGGACCGAGACGTCCCTAAACTAATATCGGACCGAAACGTCCCTAAACTAATGTCGGACCGAAACGTCCCTAAACTAATGTCGGACCGAAACGTCCCTAAACTAACAATGGACCACTACGTCCCTAAACTGGCGACGGACCGAAACGTCCCTAAACTAATAATGGACCACCACGTCCCTAAACTGGAATAATAGAGCCTTCAAATGCTCTTTTGCTGGATCTAAACGGTCCCGTTTAAGTTGATCTTATCCCCAAACACGGATGACGTATCCTTAAACATTCCAATGGACTATAAAACCCTAAATCATCTTTGGCTCAAGGGTACATCTCCGAACTCCTCTGACATCCATCGTTGTAATCCTTCAACGACGCCAGAGAGGCGACGAGTCCCGACAGCCGTATATTAAACGGATCACCCCGTTAAGTCAATCTTGGTCTTAAACAGGACTAACGTATCCTTGACGAACGTTTAGGTCGATCTTAGCCGCAACGCGACTAATGCATCCTTAAACTAAAGAAAAAACACCAAACCCAAATCTAAGTAAATACGGATTTGGATTAATCCACGTCCTACGGGCGACAGCATTACTCAGTCTCCGTATACAATCCACGGGCAACCACAAACAAAACAAACACATACGACACGAAGTGAAATTCTGGAGAAGGAGAAAGTGGCTACCGCGATGCGGTAGCGTAATTAACTGCAGGGGCTTGCGCCTGCAGGGAAGAGCGTCCCCACAATCAAAAACCCCTCAAGCGAGGGGGAATCTGAAAAAGTCTGCTACATCGGCCGCATCCGTCTAAACCTTCGATACACGGTGCCATAAATTAACTTGGCATCTTCGGAGAGGTAGACGGGTAAAACCAAATAGCATCTGCCCCGAATCTCAGGCATAGACGCCCTAACGTCTCGGCCGCCGTTCGGAGGGGAACAGATTCTGGCACGCCCGGTGGGACCTCTTCCTCTTTCCACTCCACACTTCGTGTGTCGTCTTCGCGAACTAATCGCGGTTTGTTAAATGGTTGTCTTCGGATTTCAAGTTACTAAGATTTGGTCTTTTGCCTGGCGTAGAACTCAAGATTCAATGGCCTTTAACTGCACCAATTGCTCGAAATGCCACTGCAACGGACGCTCCACCTCACCAAGAGGTGTAGCATATGGGCCCCAAGCGGCTTCCTTCCTCGCTCTGCCGGTAGACCAGGTGACCCAAGCCACCACTGGCCTGTTCTTCGGGACCATGATCCTACCTACAAGCTTCTCTGCGCCAATACCTGCACCGGAAGTGAACAAAAAGTCGGTCTTCGACCGGCTCACTGCTACGACGGCCCCTGTCAACGGGTCGCACAATGCCAAACCAACGGCCTCTATTTTCACCAGGCTAGATCAGAACTCTAAAATGGCTGTCCTAAGGAGGGCAACGGTCGCTGCTCCGGAAGTCGTTAAGGCGGCTTCTCCCGTCAAAGAGTCAGTCTTTGCAAGACTGACGATTCCCACTCCTGCTCCGGCTGGTCAGAAGACATCAGTCTTCAATAGGCTGACACCGGCAATCGCCCCACACTTAAACAGGGGGCAAAAAGAAACTATCTTAATTTCCGAGCCAGTCCCAACGGCTCGTCGTGCTCGACGTCGCCATTGGCAACGAGTGAGGAAAGCAGGGGGCAGCTCCCCCTCAGGGCTAACTCCACCTGCTCCAATGGTGGAGGTCAATGCTGCTGTTCCAACTGGGAACAACTTTGAATTGCTGAGGAAGGTGAGAAAGAACTCTCCAATTGCTACATTGAAAAGATCTCCGCCTATGGAGAAAGCTCCGGAGACAAAGCAGGAACAGCCCCCTCAACGGCTGTCGTCAAAAATTTATAAAGTTTGGCGGAGGGTTCAAGACTCCGTGATTGACCCAGACCACTTTCGTCACCAGAAAAAGGCAAAGGTGGAAAAGGACAAAGACCGCCCTATCAAACAGCAGGGGGAAACAATTGCTAGGATGCCCACTTCAACGGCTCCTTCAACCTCAATGGTCCACAAAAGAAGGAGGCCAGAGAAAGTTCCCGTGTCAGTGGAAAAGTTTAAAAGTGGTGAACCTAAACGCCCCAAGTCAGGGGGCATAACAGTTCATACGGTTTATATGGCTTCTGGAAAGGAGGAAAGCCGCACTTCTACGGGCCACCGACCGCTCACCCGATCAGTGACCAAGGCTCAGGAGCAGCAACAAAAGCTCCAAGAGATGATGAATGCTATGGCCGCACTTACAGAGCCAAAAGAAAACCCTGAAACGTTCTCAGATGAGCGCCAAGAGGAAGAGACTGACACCGAGTTCCTTCGCCGAATATTGGAAAAGAAGGACAAAGAGCCTGCTGAACAAGCGGCCAACATACAGCGTATGGGCCTCCTCTTCCAGGACATGATAGGGATGATGATATAACAAGATCCCCCGACTGAAGAACCCCCGATCTTCCTTGGATATGATAGGGGAGAGACATCAAATCCTCAGCCCACTCTATCAACGGCTAAAGAGGATACAATCTCTAAAACTGATCTGGACGAGTACATAGCCCAGCAAATAAGGGTTCATCATGCGGCTGAGGCAGCCGGCCATGTCGTAAAAATGGGACGGCCATATCTAAGCTGGTATGATCAAATCAAGTACCCGCCGGGTTACACAATTCCCAAGTTCCATGTCTACAAGGGGACCGGCAATCCCCATCAGCATGTTGCCCAGTTCAGGGCACTTTGCGGCAACACCGGCGGTGATGACAAGCTTTTGCTCGGCCAGTTCGTTGGAAGTTTATCAGATACGGCGTTCGAGTGGTACTCTGAGCTCCCTAATGACTCTATTAAAACCTTCGCGGAGATGGAGCTGCTGTTTACCCAACGTTTTGCAAGTGCCAGTGAACGTACCCCGATGACGGCACTGATTAACGCCAGGGTAAAACCCGGCGAGACGTGGGTTCAATACGCTATACGGTGGCGTAATTTATGGTCGAAGTGCGAGTAGCGCATAGAAGAAGCTCCTGCGGTGGGAATGTTTGTTGGAACCCTTGATCCACAAGCAACCATCTCACAGTTTATGATTTTCTTCAAGCCGACTACCTTCCAGGCTTTGATTGACAAACTAGCACAGATGGACCAGATGGGCCATAAACCCCCTCTCCCAAAGTCGGACTCCCGAAATGACAAAGGAAAGGGAAAAGCGATCGTTGTCGCTAATGCTCAACAACAACCGAGCGACTCGAAACCGGTTGCTCGTCCAAACAATATGCGCCCGTACGTACCCCTTGAGGATAGGATGGGACGTCCTTATTCCTTCCCCCGCGATAAAACGAGGAGGTTATTCGAGCTGGCGTTGCACAACAGACTCATAAATCTGCCGGATCTAAAACGTCCGTTGCAACCAAGTGACGTCAGCGAGCCCAACTACTGTCCTTATCATCGAGTACTATGACATCCGATCGAAGACTGTTACGTTTTCAAAAATTGGCTTGAAAACCAGTACCGACAGGGCAAATTTGCGTTATCTGACAAATGGAAGGTGAATCCCCCGCAGCCCCACACCTCTAAAGGGACGAATACGCCGGGGGCAACATGCTCCGTCGTTGAAGAAACTCCATGGGAGGTTGTACTATCATCTAAAACGAAGAGAATGCTAAATGATCTTCGGACATGTCCAGCAATCAAGTGGAAGAACCCATTGGAACCGCGGGTCGTTGAGGGGATGTTGAAGCCACGTCTAACTTCAAAGACCGATCATGGTGGTTCAAGCACTTGTAGCCAGCCGTCAAAGTCTTCGAAAAAGAAGAAGAAGTCCAAGAAGCCCGTAAAGCCTAGCAACAAGCGCACGAACTTGCAAAAACAAATTGACGCGCTGGAAGAGTACAACCAGAAGGCACGGACTCCCATTACATTCCAAGAGTTCCTCAACCACGTCTTCCAAGAGGAAGATGAGGGAGGTAGTTCGTCGAATGAATCCGAAGAACATGTGGCAAGCTGCGATGTGATTTCCCATTCGTTCATAAACGATGAGGAGACTCCTCATGCTGAAGAGCTGGGGGCAGATCCTGCACTAAAAATTCCGGAGCCGTCGGATGAAATGATTGATGCGTTCCTAAATGAGGCGTTCTTAAAAAGTAAAGATGATCGGAAGCACGAAGCGGTTATATTCGAAAGGGCCAAATGCCAGCGCCTTGACGAAAGAATTGCGGTACTCCCGCTGGAACAAAATACACCCACCGCGGATAAAAGCAAATTCAAGATAAGGAAGAGATTTGTTAAAGCTGTGTCGATGGGTATAAAGCTATCACCCTCCGAGGAAAGCATTACTGGTGAAATGGAAAACCACCCCTCCTATTGCTTGTACCATCGGAAGGTGTCGCATCCCACTAAAGAGTGCAAAGCTTTCGATAAGTGGTGGTAAGGATATGTTACTCACCGGCAACAGTTTAAGCGGGAAAAGCGCAAAGCTCGCCGAGAGCAGAGCGGAACGATCAAAGTGCTTAACAAAACTACTGGTGGTTGTTGCATGATTGACACCGGAGGATCACAAGTGCCCATATTTGGGAGCGATTCTGATGAGGAGTTAGAGCTTGGCCCCCTCTTTAAAGAATCCACTTCGGAAAAAGAGGAAGGACCGAAGGTTTGCGAGAATATCCAGCTACGCAATCGGACGCTACCTGAAAAGAATTTCGGACCCTTAAACAAGAAAGACAAAGGGAAAGAGAAGGTCTCTGAAGACATCACCTTGGATGACCGAGTTACAGAAGAGTTAACCGCCAAGAACCCGCCGAAGATAAATAAAGTGGATTACAATGTCTTGGCGCATCTGAGGAAGCTACCCTCACAACTCAGCATTCTTGATGCCCTGTTACTATCAAAAGAGGCGAGGGATTCTTTGATTAAAGCGCTACAAGATCCGGACCAGTTCCAAGCCTTCCTGACCGAAGAAAAGATGAAGGATGAATTGGAAGAGGTGCACACGGCCGACGTTGCTTTTGGCGATGAAGACCTTCTCCTCAGGACGTGCGAACACAATCGTCCCCTTTATGTCTCAGGATACTGCCATGACATAAAGATAGGTAAAATCTTGGTCGATAACGGATCGTCTGTTAATCTACTCAATGTGCGGGTGCTAAAGGAAATTTGCATGAGTGTCTAACACCTCGCCCGAGACAAGATCACTATCTCCGGGTTCGACTCCCAATCATCAAAAACTCTTGGATCTGTGATATTGACGTTACGCTTCGGGTTGCTCGTCACAGATATTAAATTCCATGTCATAGATGCCAAGACGTGCTACAATGCTTTGCTCGGTCGAGCATGGTTACACGAGTACAATATCATCCCTTCTACACAGCATCAGTGTATGAAATATTATAGGGACGGTCTCGAGTACACTGTGGCAGGAGAACTGAATCCGTTTTCCGTGAATGAAGTTCGCAAGTATGAAGATGCCAAATACTTCTTGCCGAGTTTCGAAGACACGGAAAGGTGTCACAAGCCGGAGAACAAAACTAACGCCACCATCCCTGTCTTCGGCAGTGACACCGAGGAGGAGGAGGATATAATTTATTCGGGTCCGTCCCAATACACCAAGCTGGGACCATCCGCTCCTTCATTGATCTTCGGTAGTGATTCGGAGGATGAAGTTCATGCTGTATTCCCTGCTCGGCTTTCAATACGAGCTTCTGCTAATGAAGAGCGAAGTCTGCAGATAGTTATGGTGCCGCTTGAACATTATAAAGAACTGGATGCACTCGACATCGACAGCGTGGAAGAATTGCAGACATTTTATATCCCTCCCGGACGAAAAGGTGAGAAAGCAATCCTATTCTACCGTTTTGAAGAAAACAAGGTGGAAAAAGAAATCTGGCATGGCGCGGATCCCACGCTCGACAGGCTTCATCTTATCCGTCTTCCCAGGTATTATACAGAAGGTTTGAAGAAGCTGCTGAAACGCCAGGGGATATCCTTCAAACAGACCGTTAGAAAGGCCAAATTCTATGACAAGGTCTGGAACGTTCCCGGGACTCAACGCAAACTGCCTAATGGAAGAATGGAGACAATCGGGCTCGGATACATCCGGTCAAAGAAACGAGAGCTACTAAACGGCTGTTACGTCATATATGACTTCGATGAAGAAGCGGATGCTCAATGGGAGAACGCTAATCCTAAGCCAGTAAAAGTTCCTGATGAAAAATTGCCCGGTCCATCATTTGAAGAACAAATGGACAGGCTTATAAGGGAAGCTGGTCAAAAAGTCCGAGATGATCACAACCGCAAGACGGCCATCTATGAGAAAGCCAAGACGCAACGCCTTATCCAACAGGCCGTGAAGGATGAAAATGCCGCTCCTTGTCAACCTGTTATAAAAAAGGCTCGACGCGAAGGCAAAAACAAGTCGAAAGGCCAAAAAGGTGCTCAACAACCACAAAGCAGAGCTAAGAAACCACGCATACGAGAGTCGAGCGTTATTGACCTAGCCCTCATGAAGAAAATGGGTCGAGCATATTCATTTCTTCGGAACAAGACGAAGAAGATACTTGGTCTTGCTCTAAAACATCAAATGCTTACACCGCCAGAGTCCAAACACCCTGAGCAAGCAGGCGAAGTCTCCAACCTAAATTATTGCTCTTACCATCGAGTAATAGGGCATCCGCTTGAAGATTGCTTCACCTTCAAGAACTGGGTTGAAGATCAGTATCAGCTTGGCAAATTCGCGTTGTCTGACAACTGGAGGGTAGCGCCGCCACAGAAGTACGAACCCGAAAACACAAGAACAGAACCAACTCCGCATTAGGATTGGAAGCAAATTCGCACCTGTCATATGATAACAATATTAAAAGAAGAGTCCGAGAACATGGACAACCTTCCCTGGTGCTTCGAAAACAGCAATGATGAGGTGATCTCAGAATTTCCCCCAGCCTCGAAAGAACTGGAGGATGGAATACATACCACTGCAGATAACCTTAAGAAAATTGAGTTGGGGATGGTAAACGATCCGCGACCGACATTTTTCAGTGAGCTGCTGTCTGAAGAGAGGGTAGCTGCGTTAAAAGACGTCCTCGTACAGCATAAAGATTGCTTCGCATGGAACTATTCCGAGATGCCAGGACTGGATTCGGAAGTTGCTGTGCATAGACTGGCGATATCCCTGGGTGTCAAGCCAGTTAAACAAGCGCCGAGAAGAATGCGGCTCGAGCTCGAAATGAGCATCAACGCTGAAGTCAAAAAGCTGATAGACTCTGGCTTTATCCAGGAGGTTCAATACCCTGAATGGATTGCTAATATCGTCCCAGTGATGAAGAAAAATGGGACGGTGCGCATATGCGTGGACTTTCGGGATCTCAACAAAGCCTGCCCGAAGGATGATTTCCCAGTATCAGTCACCGAATTGATGATAGATAATACGTCCACGCATGAGATTTTCTCCTTCATGGACGGCTCATCAGGGTATAATCAAATAAAAATGCATCCTGAAGACCAGAAACATACGGCTTTCCGGACTCCTTTGGGGATATTTTGTTACAAGGTAATGCCCTTCGGTCTAAAGAACGCCGGTGCCACCTATCAGAGGGCTATGATGATGATTTTCGACGACCTTATACATGAAATCGTCGAGTGCTATATCGATGACCTTGTGGTTAAGAGCAAATCATACGAGGAACATCTCGAACATCTAAAGACTGTATTTCGACGCCTTCGACAATACAATTTGAAGATGAATCCTCTTAAGTGTACATTCGGGGTTTCCTCGGGCAAATTCCTGGGGTTCATCATCCGACACCGAGGTATCGAAATAGATCCGTTCAAGATCAAGGCGATTATAGAAATGCCTCCACCGAGAACTCTCAAACAGCTGCGGTCTCTCCAAGGAAAGCTCGCATATATTCGGCGATTTATAGCCAACCTCTCAGGCAAGTGTCGCCCTTACAGTCACCTGATGAAGAAAGGAATTCCATTCATCTGGGATCACAAATGCCAATGCGCACTGGACGAGATCAAGAAATACCTACAGAACCCTCCAGTGTTGGCTGCTCCGGTTAAGGGGAAGCCTCTCATCCTTTATACAACCGCCCTCGAAGGTTCCTTAGGCGCATTATGAGCGCAAGAGAACGACCAAGGGAAAGAGAGAGCACTCTACTACTTAAGTCGAGTTCTACTGGGGTCAGAAAGCAACTACTCCCCCATTGAAAAGCACTGCCTGGCGTTGATCTTCGCAATAACAAAGCTTAGACATTACGCATTAGCGCATGAAGTCCGTCTCATTTCGAAGGTAGACCCTCTTAAATATCTAATGTCAAAGGCCATATTGACAGGACGACTCGCTAAATGGGCCCTGCTTTTGATGGAGTTCTCGATAACATATCAACCTCTCAAGACAGTGAAAGGCCAGGCTATCGCCGATTTCCTCGCAGAGCATCCGATACCGGCTGATTCTCCTCTCAATTGCGAGTTGCCAGACAAATATGCGTTTGACGCTATTGACGGGAACGATACCCGATGGGAACTCTATTTCGATGGAGCGTCTTCCATGAAAAAGCGCAAATAAAATACCCCTACAATCAAATCGGGGGTAGGACTCATCATTATAACCCCACAGGAAGGGATAATGCGCTACGCGTTCTCCCTAACAGAGCCGAGGACAAATAACGAAGCCGAATATGAAGCTCTAATAGCAGGTCTCGAGATTGCCATCGACATGGGAATTGAAAACCTCCTCGTATACGGAGATTCTCAACTGGTCGTCAGTCAAGTAAACGGCGATTACCAAACGTGCAAGCCAGAGCTGGTGAAGTATGGTGAAAGGGTGCAACAATTGCTAACCCAAATCCCCTCCTATACTTTGGAGAGTATACCTCGCGCAGAAAATAGCAAAGCAGACGCGTTGGCCAAACTTGCTAAGGAATATCCTCCATTTCTTCAAAACGCATGTCATATACCGGTTTGGAACCCCGAGAAGGATCATCTCTGATAATGGGCCAGCCTACCGAAGCCATAAAATTAGCCGCTTCGCACAGCAGCACAACATAGACTGGAGATATTCCTCAGTCTATAATCCACGAGCTAACGGTCTCGCCGAGGCCTTCAACAAGACCTTAACAAAGATTATAAAGAAAACGGAGTCCCGAAATAAAAAGGATTGGCACGAGAGGCTGCAAGAGGCTCTTTGGGCGTATCGAACTACATTTAAGACAGCCACGAACACAACGCCGTACGCGTTGGTATTTGGGACGAAAGCAGTCCTCCCCCTTGAAATAGAATTACCCTCTCTGCGAGTGGCAGTCCACTACGAGCTGACGGACGAAGAAAATGTTCACCTTCGGCTTGAGGAGCTTGACGCCCTTGAAGAAACACGGCTCCTAGCGCAACAGAAGCTGGAAGCTTACAAAGCAAAGATGACGCGCTCATACGAAAGACTGACTCGGCCGAAGACGTTCCGCCAAGGCGAACTCGTGCTGGTAGTCAAAAGGCCTATGATCCCTAATTGCGCCAAGCGGGCAAAATTTGAGCCAAACTATGAAGGCCCGTACATCGTAGATAAGGTCTACCAGGGTGGGGCCTATCTGCTTATGGACATGCATGGTGAAAGGCCTTTCAGGCCAATAAACGGTCGCTTCCTAAAGAAATACTACGCTTAATGAGCCACAGCCTAGGTTAATGATAGATGACGACGACAATGTCCGCTCGCTATCTTCCTAAGCTCAAGCTTTATGAAAAGTAACCAGCCTTCTTCATGACGGACCGAAATGTCCTTAAACTAACAACGGACTAAAATGTCCTTAAACTAATAGCAGACCGAAACGTCTTTAAACTACTACCACAGCATCCTTAGGCTGACAAGACAAAAAAAAATATATATAATATATATATATATATATATATATATATATATATATATATATAAAACGGTATGTCCATAAGCAAAATGGGCACGGATGAAAACCCGAAAGGGCTCCGTGAGTAAAAACAGCAGGGCTACCGGCGAGTGTTTGCGAAAACCCGAAAGGGCGCGACCTCGTAAAAAAAAAGAGAGAGAAAAGAAAATAAAAAAAATAAAAATAATAATAATAAAAAATAATAATAAAACGGTATGTCCATAAGCAGAAAGGGCACGGATGAAAACCCGAAAGGGCTCCGTGAGTAAAAACAGCAGGACTACCGGCGAGTGTTTGTGAAAACCCGAAAGGGCGCAATCTCGTTAAGAGACACTTACAAGGTCCTCTCGACCTTGTAAAGAGAAACTACCCACGTGAGATCCTTACGACTCACAAGGGAGCAACACACTTAGGGATCCTCACGATTCCTAAGAAGAAAATACACTTGCGAGATCCTCACGACTCGTAAGGAGAACGCTTTTATGGGACCCTTACGGCTCATAAGATTTGAAAGTCTTAACTTACAGAGGCTTAAACATGTGCTTAAGCAACCCCCACAACTTTTGATATTGCCTTACAAGTGGTCCAATATTGGCCCTTGTATATAATCCACGGGCGCGAATAAACATTTCCCTAACTAAGTCCCATCCGAGACTAGGGATATGTATGCATGGTGAACAACCCTTGTAAATCCTCTCGATTTATGAGAAGAAAATCCTCTTGTAGGATCCTTACGACTTATAAAGGAACAAAACACTTAGGAATCCTCACGATTCCTAAGGAGAAAATACACCTACAAAATCCTCACGACTTGTAGGGAGAAATACCTTTATGAGACCCTTACGGCTCATGAAGTCAAAGCCTTAGTCGACAGGACCCTAACCCTGGTCGCTAAGTCACCTTTGTTCGACAACGACAGAGGCAGATGATGATTCTCTCCTGGCAATATCCCAGTTGTAGCGGTACTGATGCCAAAATCGGTGTCCAATTTCAGGTTTACGGCGAAAAGTCAGTAGGCCGCACATGCATACGAAATAGCCGAAATGATGGGGCAACTTGCAATAAAAAAAAGGCAGCAAGTAAAAATGTACGCATGCAAAATAGCCGAAATGATTGGGCGACTCGCAATAAAAAGCAGCGAGTAAAAATAAAATAAATAGCCGAAATGATTGGGCACCGCGAAAAATAGCCGAAATGATTGGGCAATCGTGACCTTCGCGATATAAAAAGCTGAAATGATAGAGCATCGCGGAAATAAAACAAAAAAAATGATGATGATAAAACTTTGGCCCTACAGTTAAGATCACATCGATCCCTGTATACAATCCAAGGGCGTAAACAAAGAGGGAATCATACTCTCCCAACAGACTCCGTCAGAAGACAAAGCCAAACCTTGACGGTTCATTCCAGCCGAAGAAACCAGTGTCTTCAGCCAACTCCTCGACTCACGGATACAAACACTCCTTGACGAGAGCCTCCTGATCCGCGTCGACCCGCAGAGCCACCAGTGCCCCCGTGGGAATCCTCGACTCGTTTCAAACCCCAAGGAAACAAATAATCCTTGGCGCTTGGGAAACAAATAATCCTTAGCAAACTCCTCGACTCACGGATACAAACACTCCTTGACGAGAGCCTCCTGATCCGCGTCGACCCGCAGAGCCACCAGTGCCCCCGTGGGAATCCTCGACTCGTTTGAAACCCCAAGGAAACAAATAATCCTTGGCGCTTGGGAAACAAATAATCCCCAGCAAACTCCTCGACTCACGGATACAAACACTCCTTGACGAGAGCCTCCTGATCCGCGTCGACCCGCAGAGCCACCAGTGCCCCCGTGGGAATCCTCGACTCGTTTGAAACCCTAAGGAAACAAATAATCCTTGGCGCTTGGGAAACAAATAATCCCTAGCAAACTCCTCGACTCACGGATACAAACACTCCTTGACGAGAGCCTCCTGATCCGCGTCGACCCGCAGAGCCACCAGTGCCCCTGTGGGAATCCTCGACTCGTTTCAAACCCCAAGGAAACAAATAATCCTTGGCGCTCGGGAAACAAATAGTCCCTAGCAAACTCCTCGACTCATGGATACAAACACTCCTTGACGAGAGCCTCTTGATCCGCGTCGACCCGCAGAGCCACCAGTGCCCCCATGGGAATCCTCGACTCGTTTCAAACCCCAAGGAAACAAATAATCCTTGGCGCTTGGGAAACAAATAATTCCTAGCAAACTCCTCGACTCACGGATACAAACACTCCTTGACGAGAGCCTCCTAATTCGCGTCGACTCGCAGAGCCACCAATGCCTCCGTGGGAAATCCTCGATTCGTCTCAACTTACAAGATGAAGTCTCAGGCAGCAAGGATTGAAAAGCTTGCTTCCTGAGCAATGAGACCCTGCAAGTCAATCCAAAATGGTCTCTTGCATACTATTCACGGGTCTCACTCTCCAAAGTCGAGTTTCGAAAAGGAGGGAAACAATTGCTTACGAATCCTCTCGACTCGTAAGAGGGAAAATTCTCTTATAGGATCCTTACGACTTATAAGAGAAAACCACACTTAGGAATCCTCACGATTCCTAAGGAGAAAATCCACCTATGGGATCCTCTCGACCCGTAGGGAGAAAAGCCTCTATGAGACCCTCACGGCTTATAGAGTTGAAAAGTCTTAGGCAGCAGAGCTGAACCTGCGGCCTAAGCCATCGCTACTTCTTAAGAAGGTCGGAATACTCGTTTTAAACATCCATCAACCATGGTTATTAAGACAGCCTGCTAACAATAAAAAAAAAAGAAAGAAAATGACAGAAAGAATATCTGATCTACATTTGATCAAGCATTTGAGACACATTCATTCATGTAAAGGATTCAGAACAAAAGATAAGACAGGCTAAGAAAGACAAAAATTTTCATTAATATCGCCCGAAGTTCTTACAATCATAAAAGCGATAAATTAAAAATGTTATTACAACGGAATAACCTCGAACCCAGGGCATGGATTGAGGAACTCGAAAGCTACTCTATCTATGACTTTCCAAGCCTCGCGGACCATCCTGGTATGCTTTCTTTCACGAGCACAAGCGTCAGGGTCCCCCCTGATGTCTTCCACCCTCCGATAAGCGGCGAGTATGGCGGACTGTTGGAAGACCTCGTGCAGGAGATCGATAAGGCTGTCTCGCCGTCTCTTTGAGATAAAATTCAACAGGTACACCGAGTGCACCTTGTCCTCAGCAGCATCCAACGCCCTAAGCGGTACGCCGGAACAGAAGAGGGGGAGTGCTTCCCAGATGGCTCCCACGATAAGCTTGAGGAGAGAGGAACGCCGGGGAAGTAGTGGACCATTGTACGCGTCGAAGCGACTCATTATTTCGGCACACTCCTCGTTTGTGAACTCCCGATTTTGAGAGCGGCCAAGTCGGCGGATGTCCCCATAAGAGATGATCTCGTTAAGAGCATACATATGGGCGTTCATTGTTCCTGTCAAAGAGGATCAACAGAATTATCAGAAAACTGATTAAGAAAAGCAATATAATACACCGAGGAATAAAATGTCATCGTTAAACTCCAAGATCAATGAAAAACCCCTGAGAGTTCTTTCGTATGATCTGGAAGGAGCGAAGCTCCATTAGTGAAATAAGAGAATACAAGAAAAATCTTTTATAGAGCAAAGCTCTGCTAATGGAGCCCTAACAGGGTTCTCCTGAGTTCTCTTTGGACCCTTTAGAGGAAAGCTCTGCTAAGGGAACCTTAAACGGGTTTTCTTTAGATCAAGGATCTGGAGAGCAAAGCTCTGTCAATAAAAATTAATTTAATTTAATTTTGATCTTCACCTAAAAAGTTTTGAAGAGTTTAACTCTTGAAGTTCTTGAAGACAAGAGCAGAGCTCTGAAGTTTTCGAAAATAAAATCTGAAAGATGATAAGTATCTGTGGACCAAAGGTCCTATTTATAGGTATCAAGTGCCTCTTCGACTTCCAAAAGTTGTCACGACGGTTCAAATTCCGAGGCGGGAGATGAAGCAACGCTTCGTCTTCCCCCAATCAGAGCAAAGCTCTGCCTTGAAAATTAATTTAATGAAGCGACGCTTCAGATCATTTGCACTGCGCAACGCGCCACGTGTCTGACGCAGATGCATCAGCGCAGCGCCCAAAGCAGCGCACCCAATCAGAGCAAAGCTCTATTTTAAAGCATAATTTAATGAAGCGACGCTTCAGATTATTTGCACAGCGCAACGCGCCACGTGTCTGACGCAGACGCATCAGCACAGCGCCCAAAGCAGCGCACCCAATCAGAGCAAATCTCTATTTTAAGCCTAATTAAATGAAGCGACGCTTCAGATTATTTGTGCTGCGCAACGCGCCACGTGTCTAGCACAGACGCATCAGCGCAGCACCCAAGACAGCACACTCAATCAGGGGAAAGCTTTATTTTAAGCAAAATTAAAGGAAGCAATGCTTCAGCTGCTGTAACATTTAGGAAATAGTTAGAAATAAATAAAATTAATTAAATTTAGAATAAGCTGATAAATCACAAAATGGTTAAAATCAAATATGTCAATCTTCATAAGTTATATGTAGTACAAATTAAATTAGAATTTTTGAATGTAATTTAAATAAGTTATAAGGGTTTTAATGAAAATTTTAGCTTCATTTTAACAAAAGATGTATTTTATAATAAGTTAAGTTGTGAGGGGGCAAATTGTAAAGTTTAGGTTGTATGCAAATAGGGTATTGTCAAGGGTTTAAGTGAATAAATGAAACCATTTCAGTTCTGAAATTAAATTCAAAATAAAACAAAAATAGAAGATAAACACTAAACCACCTCATGCTTGCATGAGCACCTTCACCTTCCACCTCCTCCTTGCATGAAACATGCACACTTTAGCTTAAGACACCTCCTCCTTCCCTTATCTCTTTATACATTCACTTAAATAGCTCAGTTAAACATCAGATTAAAACTTCAAATGAACTGAAAAAGAAAATCAAAAGAAAAGAAAAATTAAGAGAGAACAAGAAGAACAAGAGGAAGGAGAAGAAGATGGAGCTTGTTCTTGGAGATGGTTCATCATCAAGCTAGGAGGGGTTGTTTAATCTTGGAGGGTCATTCCTACAACTAATAGGAGGGTAAACTTCTTAAACTTAGTAGAGATTAAGTTCTGTAGATTAGTTAATTAAGGTTTAGATAAGTCACATAATATCGTATTTTAGTTAGAATTTGTGTCTGTTAGAATCTGCTGTGTTCTGAAACATAATTAAATAAATTCAACAGAGCCAAAATGATGTAGGAATTAAGTAGAATACACCACATGAAGACGGAGACAGGGGGCCGGTTTTGGGCCGGCGACAGAAGAGATATGGCCGGCGTCGCCGGCCATGGTGAGGGTTTTGTGGGTTTGGTCAAGTGGGTAGTTTACAGTATGCAATTTAGGTTAATTTGGTACTGTTGATTTAACTTAGTTTTACAGTAGATAAAAATCTGGAATGGTATATCGGAAAAAGAATCGTAAAACGCTAAATACGACACGACGAAACTACGTCGCGTTTTAATTTCTGAAACTGTGCAGATTTAAGCTAAAATCCAGCGAGTTTAAGTGTTTTATAACTTGATAATCAGATAATAGGTAACATATAAGAGGGATAGCGTGGTTTCTATTTCCGTTATATCGGAATAGCTAGTTTGCTTATATAAGTTAATTTGCATATTTAGACGCGGATACGAGAAGTACGGAAGCCGCGAGGAAGGGGAAAGGATTAGCGATTCCGGAGTAGATTCGACTTTTCCGGTGAGTAGACTAAACATCTACCGGGAGAATTTTGTAAAGATGGCGTGTTTCGCCCGTGGTTTTACTTAATGTGATATTCATGTCATTATGTTTAAATGTTAGAATTTCATTCATTAAGATACTTGTATATTGTTTAGTTGTTAGAACACTTCACAATTATCGACGAGTCATGCCACGTGCACATTTTATATGCTACACACACCTCGTCGATATTGCCATGGCACATACACTTAAATATCATACTTGTTAAAATAGATGACATCGTATTTCATATATCTAATGTAGTGGTAGATTGCATCATTGACATCCTGTTACTTTATGCGTATTTTGGTGCTATACATGAGATAAATGCAGAATTGAGGATTTATGGTTTTGAATTTTGAATACTATTACATAAATCCAGTATTTTCATGATTGATGAGTCATGTCCACCATGAGATGATTTCTGTTTTGGTTTTATTCCGGACCGAGTGGGGGAGATATACGGTCGCGGTTTTACGTTATCCATACTGAGTGGGGGAGATATACAGTTGGATACATGGTGGACCCGGTCGAGACCGAGGGGCAGGATAGCCGTATTGAGACGGGGGAGCCTAGCGAGGTTACTCGATACCGGAGTTGGTTATAGAAATACGGCGTGTATCAAGAGGATAACGACCGATATTATGGGTATAGGATCATTCGGGGAATGATGCCTATAAGAAATGAAAGTTTTTGTGTCGTTGATGGACACCGATAAATGATTTACTTGAGTTGTGATTTTCGAAGTATAATGAGATTTACTGTTGAATTTCACATATACCCATATACCATATTGATTCATATTCAGTAGCATGATTGTCATATTTACTTTATTCGCCGTTATATGTTAGTCGTATTCACTGAGTTGGCAACTCATCCCCGTTGTGCCACAGTTCCTTGCAGGGATAGAGTGGACGGGTAGCTGCGAGGCAGGATCACTTTTGCAGTCGTATTCCATCTTTTGTTTGGTAGGTTACATGTGTAGTAACCTTTCCTTTTTGGGTTTTGTGTTTTGTATCTAGAAAGACTCCATCAGACTTGTATTTTGACTTAGAAATGAGAGATGGTATGTATATATACAGTTGAGATCGGTTGATCCGTTTCATAGCTTCTTTCTTTATGAGATTCAGTGATGTTCTATGTGTTTATATTCAGGTTTATTGTTAACATTGTTGATTCCAACTCGGAATGCAACTAAACTTAACCTTATTATTTGTTAAATGATTTAAATTCATAACTTGAGATTTTTACTTAAAAACTAAATCTTCATAAATAATTCCGAAATAAGGTATTTGATCTTGGTTTTCGGCTTACTTGGACTTGTACATATCTTTAGATATGATACAATCTAAGTGCCGGTCACCTCCAAATTTGGGTCGTGACAAAGTTGGTATCAGAGCTTAGGAGTAACCTTACGGAATTCAGTAAGGGATTTCAATAGGTTGAGGTAAGTCTGAGAGTTAGGATGACCTTTGGTTTGATGGAGTAGGTGAATTAGGACGAATGCAGTACCGTACGTATGTTCCGCGGCATATTTACGTTATCGTATTCAGCCTAACTAACCTTAGGATGTGTATCTTGATCTATTCTTCCGTTGATTCTTCGTTATTGATTGCTTCTGTTCCTACACCTTATCAACTCTCGTTTCTTGTTCCAGTTGCTATAGCTACGCGGGCTAGGCGAGCCGCAGCCAGGAATGCAGCTAGGGCGAGTCCGCCTGTGACGATGACTGGTACACCGGACGTGCAAGAGGTGCATGAGCAGGTTGATCCTCCTCCTCCAGATCGCATGACTAGGATTGAGGAGGGTATGTTGGGATTACAGCGAGTGGCAGGACAGTTAGCTGAGACCACTCGAGCATTGAGATCTGATCCAGCACCGACCGTAGCAGAGTCCGAGGTACAGCCTACACAGACGGCAACACCAGTAGATACGAGAGTGATGGAAGTATCACTTGCAGAGTTTATGAGATTGAGACCCCCGGTATTTACAGGGACCGATGTGGCGGAAGATCCTCAGTCTTTTCTTGATAGGATGGCGAGGATTGGCAGATCATTACGATGTTCTGATGCGAGGTCAGTAGAGCTGACTAGCTTTCGTTTGGAGGGACTTGCACAGGAGTGGTGTGAGTCGATGGAGAGAGGGCGAGCTACGAATCTTCCTCCGATGACGTGGACCGAGTTTTCTACAGTCTTTCTTGCCAGATTTCTTCCCCAGAGTGTGAGGGATGCTAGAGCTAGCAGTTTCGAAGCGTTGAGGAAATCAGCAAGTATGTCAGTAGCAGATTATGACTTACAATTCACCCAGCTATCGCGATATGCTCCATACTTAGTACCTACAGAGGAGCTTCGGGTGAAAAGGTTCCTAAGGAGTTTGGACACACAGTTGTATCTGGCGATAGGCTCCCAGCATTTTGATACATATGCACAGGCCCTGGATGCGGCGATACGAGTAGAGGAGCGTTTAAGCCAGTCAGGAGTTGTTCCGGAACCAAAGAGGAGTAGACCATTCGTGCCGACAAATAGACAGTTTGGCCGAGGTAGAGGGTCCTATCCAGGCAGATATACTCCAGGCCGCAGTGTTGGACGAGGTTGGACACAGGGCCAGATGTTCAGTTCTTATCCTGGTGATCAGAGACCACCATCTAACTGTTATAGTTGCGGACTTCCCGGACACTTTGCGCGAGATTGTAGATCTCAGGGCGGGACCGTTACTCCACAGGCTGTTTTACCCCTTCCACCTCCTACACCGATGGCTTTACTTCCTTTCCCAGTTGGCGCTACACGCCAGGCAGTTGCACCACGAGGTCGAGGCTATGCGGGACGTGCTCAGAGAGGTAGAGGAGATAGAGGTAGAGGACGACAGGATGCGGGCAGGGGCCAGGCACGGGTTTTTGCGCTGACTCCACAGGATGCCCAGGCATCAAATGCAGTCGTGACAGGTACTCTTACAGTATGTTCATTAGAGGCACATGTATTATTTGATCCCGGTTCTACACACTCTTATGTATCGTCACGATTCGCACTTTTATTGGGGAAGGAGTCGTCATTGTTAGAGTTACCTTTGGTAGTGATTACTCTAGTTGGAGATTCCTTAATAGCTCGTCACGTATTCAGATCGTGTTCGGTGCGTATTGGTAATAGAGATTCGCTTGTTGATCTGATTCTCCTAGACATGTTGGATTTTGATATACTTCTTGGGATGGATTGGTTAGCCGCTTGTCATGCCTATGTAGATTGTAGAGGAAAAGCGGTTAGATTTTGTTTTCCAGGTGAACCGGTATTTGTTGTGCAGGGGGACTGCAAGTTAACCCCTGTCAACATGATTTCTGCTTTTTGTGCACGGCGGCTATTGAAGAAGGGTTGTCTTGGGTTCTTGGCCTTTATTCAGGATATAGGGATCGCTGAAGTTCCATTGGACCAAATCCCGATCGTACGAGAATTTCCTGAGGTATTTCCTGCTGAGTTACCAGGATTGCCACCTGATCGAGATATTGAATTTTGTATCGACTTGATTCCGGGTGCAGGGCCTATTTCTATACCACCCTATCGAATGGCACCGACGGAATTGAAAGAACTCAAAGACCAGTTGCAAGAGTTGTTAGATAGAGGACTGGTTCGTCCCAGTGTTTCACCGTGGGGAGCTCCTGTATTATTTGTAAAGAAGAAGGACGGTAGTATGAGAATGTGCATCGACTACCGACAGCTGAATCGCGTCACTGTGCGAAACAGGTATCCATTGCCACGAATAGATGACTTGTTCGATCAGTTACAAGGAGCCGGATTTTTCTCAAAGATTGACTTGAGGTCAGGATATCATCAGTTGAGGGTTCGGAAGGGCGATATTCCGAAGACGGCGTTTCGTACGAGATATGGGCATTATGAATTTCTGGTGATGTCGTTCGGACTCACCAATGCTCCAGCAGCTTTTATGGATATGATGAACCGTATCTTTAGACCATTTATCGATCGGTTTATTATAGTATTCATAGATGATATTCTTGTATATTCTCGAAGTCAGACGGAGCACGAGCAGCATTTACATATCACATTGCAGACCTTGAAGGAGCATCAGCTGTATGCAAAATTTTCTAAGTGTGCTTTTTGGCTCGATAGTGTGGAGTTCTTGGGTCACATAGTTACGAGAGAAGGTATATGCGTAGACCCAAAGAAGATTGAAGCGGTACAACACTGGCCCAGGCCTATGTCAGTTACGGAGGTTCGGTGTTTCTTAGGTCTGGCAGGTTATTACAGACGCTTCGTACAGGATTTCTCACGGATAGCGGCACCTTTGACAGGATTGACTAGGAAGGAAGTTCCATTTCAGTGGACAGATGCGTGTGAGCAGAGTTTCCAACAGTTGAAGACGCGTTTGACGACTGCGCCTGTATTATCTTTACCTTCCGGGTCAGGGGGTTTCGTAGTATATTGCGATGCTTCTAGAGTGGGCTTAGGCTGTGTGTTGATGCAACACGGCAAGGTTATAGCATATGCTTCTCGGCAGTTGAAGAGGCATGAACAAAATTACCCCACTCATGATCTAGAGATGGCTGCTGTGGTATTCGCATTGAAGATTTGGAGACATTATTTGTATGGAGAAACGTGTCAAATCTTCACAGATCATAAAAGTTTAAAGTATATCTTTCAGCAGAAGGATCTGAACCTCAGGCAGCGTAGATGGATGGAACTGGTGAAAGATTACGACTGTGAGATTTTGTACCATCCAGGCAAAGCAAATGTTGTAGCCGATGCCTTGAGTCGGAGGCCTGGAGGTAATTTATCTCAATTGAGCATTTTGCAGAGACAGTCTTCTACAGACTGGCAAATCTTATGTGATAGTCGTATACAGTTTGAGTTTACGTCGGCAGGAGGTCAGTTAGCACATGTTCGCACCAGACCTCAGCTATTGGATTGTATTCGAGATGCGCAGCCTACAGATACTCGCATGATGGAGATTATGGATCATGTTAGGCAGGGCAAGGAGACGGAGTTCGTGATTGATGATCATGGAGTATTACGTTTTAGGACTCGTCTCTGTGTGCCAGATTCTGACGGATTGAGGCGTGAGATTTTGGAGGATGCCCATAGATCAGTATACAGTATTCATCCTGGTTCCACCAAAATGTATCGTGATTTGAAGGATAATTATTGGTGGGAAGGAATGAAGAAGGATGTTACGGATTTTGTTTCTCGATGCTTGACTTGTCAGCAAGTTAAAGCAGAACACCTGAGGCCAGCCGGGGAGCTGCAACCTTTACCCATTCCAGAGTGGAAATGGGAACAGATTTCCATGGATTTTGTGGTGGGTCTACCCAGGACTAGCAGAGGGTACGATTCCATTTGGGTGATAGTAGACAGGCTGACGAAGGCCGCTCATTTTCTTCCAGTGAAGACGACATATGGATTTGCTCAGTATGCACAGGTTTATATCGATGAGATTGTACGGCTACATGGAGTGCCGACATGCATTGTATCAGATCGAGGTACCCAGTTCACGAGCAGACTATGGTAGAAACTTCAGGACGCTCTTGGTACACTGCTGAGTTTTAGTACAGCTTTCCACCCACAGACAGACGGTCAGTCGGAGCGGACCATTCAGATACTAGAGGATATGCTTCGGGCTTGTAGCCTAGATTTCGGTGGTAGTTGGGATCGTCACCTACCTTTGGTAGAATTCTCATATAACAACAGTTTTCAAGAGACGATCCAGATGGCATCCTTTGAAGCCTTGTATGGAAGGAAATGTAGATCACCTGTTTGCTGGACAGAACTTAGTGAAAGTTGTATATTGGGACCGCAGATAGTACAGGAAACTACGGAGAAGATTCAATTGATACGAGATAGAATGAAAGCGGCTCAATGCAGACAAAAGTCATATGCAGATCGAAGACGACGCAAACTCGAGTTTGATGTGGGAGATCATGTGTTCCTTCGAGTATCTCCAATGAAGGGTGTGATGCGCTTCGGGAAGAAAGGGAAGCTCAGCCCCAGATATGTCGGACCTTACGAGATTTTAGAGAGAGTGGGCGCTGTGGCTTATCGGTTAGCACTTCCACCTGGTTTTCCCGACGTACATCCAGTGTTCCACGTTTCGATGCTTCGCAGATATCTTCACGATCCATCTCATGCGATCCAGCATCAGACTCTACAGCTTGAGCCAGATCTATCCTACACAGTGCAACCAGTCGCTATTCTGGACAGGCAGGCAAAGCAACTGCGATCAAGGATACTGCCATCTGTAAAGGTTCTCTGGCAAGGAAGGGATCGCGAGGAGATTACTTGGGAAACGGAGGACGCAATGCGAAAGAAATTTCCACATCTTTTCATAGGTATGTCTAGTATTTATTTTTAAATTCGGGGACCGAATTTTCTTAAGGGGGAATATTGTAACATTTAGGAAATAGTTAGAAATAAATAAAATTAATTAAATTTAGAATAAGCTGATAAATCACAAAATGGTTAAAATCAAATATGTCAATCTTCATAAGTTATATGTAGTACAAATTAAATTAGAATTTTTGAATGTAATTTAAATAAGTTATAAGGGTTTTAATGAAAATTTTAGCTTCATTTTAACAAAAGATGTATTTTATAATAAGTTAAGTTGTGAGGGGGCAAATTGTAAAGTTTAGGTTGTATGCAAATAGGGTATTGTCAAGGGTTTAAGTGAATAAATGAAACCATTTCAGTTCTGAAATTAAATTCAAAATAAAACAAAAATAGAAGATAAACACTAAACCACCTCATGCTTGCATGAGCACCTTCACCTTCCACCTCCTCCTTGCATGAAACATGCACACTTTAGCTTAAGACACCTCCTCCTTCCCTTATCTCTTTATACATTCACTTAAATAGCTCAGTTAAACATCAGATTAAAACTTCAAATGAACTGAAAAAGAAAATCAAAAGAAAAGAAAAATTAAGAGAGAACAAGAAGAACAAGAGGAAGGAGAAGAAGATGGAGCTTGTTCTTGGAGATGGTTCATCATCAAGCTAGGAGGGGTTGTTTAATCTTGGAGGGTCATTCCTACAACTAATAGGAGGGTAAACTTCTTAAACTTAGTAGAGATTAAGTTCTGTAGATTAGTTAATTAAGGTTTAGATAAGTCACATAATATCGTATTTTAGTTAGAATTTGTGTCTGTTAGAATCTGCTGTGTTCTGAAACATAATTAAATAAATTCAACAGAGCCAAAATGATGTAGGAATTAAGTAGAATACACCACATGAAGACGGAGACAGGGGGCCGGTTTTGGGCCGGCGACAGAAGAGATATGGCCGGCGTCGCCGGCCATGGTGAGGGTTTTGTGGGTTTGGTCAAGTGGGTAGTTTACAGTATGCAATTTAGGTTAATTTGGTACTGTTGATTTAACTTAGTTTTACAGTAGATAAAAATCTGGAATGGTATATCGGAAAAAGAATCGTAAAACGCTAAATACGACACGACGAAACTACGTCGCGTTTTAATTTCTGAAACTGTGCAGATTTAAGCTAAAATCCAGCGAGTTTAAGTGTTTTATAACTTGATAATCAGATAATAGGTAACATATAAGAGGGATAGCGTGGTTTCTATTTCCGTTATATCGGAATAGCTAGTTTGCTTATATAAGTTAATTTGCATATTTAGACGCGGATACGAGAAGTACGGAAGCCGCGAGGAAGGGGAAAGGATTAGCGATTCCGGAGTAGATTCGACTTTTCCGGTGAGTAGACTAAACATCTACCGGGAGAATTTTGTAAAGATGGCGTGTTTCGCCCGTGGTTTTACTTAATGTGATATTCATGTCATTATGTTTAAATGTTAGAATTTCATTCATTAAGATACTTGTATATTATTTAGTTGTTAGAACACTTCACAATTATCGACGAGTCATGCCACGTGCACATTTTATATACTACACACACCTCGTCGATATTGCCATGGCACATACACTTAAATATCATACTTGTTAAAATAGATGACATCGTATTTCATATATCTAATGTAGTGGTAGATTGCATCATTGACATCCTGTTACTTTATGCGTATTTTGGTGCTATACATGAGATAAATGCAGAATTGAGGATTTATGGTTTTGAATTTTGAATACTATTACATAAATCCAGTATTTTCATGATTGATGAGTCATGTCCACCATGAGATGATTTCTGTTTTGGTTTTATTCCGGACCGAGTGGGGGAGATATACGGTCGCGGTTTTACGTTATCCATACTGAGTGGGGGAGATATACAATTGGATACATGGTGGACCCGGTCGAGACCGAGGGGCAGGATAGCCGTATTGAGACGGGGGAGCCTAGCGCGGTTACTCGATACCGGAGTTGGTTATAGAAATACGGCGTGTATCAAGAGGATAACGACCGATATTATGGGTATAGGATCATTCGGGGAATGATGCCTATAAGAAATGAAAGTTTTTGTGTCATTGATGGACACCGATAAATGATTTACTTGAGTTGTGATTTTCGAAGTATAATGAGATTTACTGTTGAATTTCACATATACCCATATACCATATTGATTCATATTCAGTAGCATGATTGTCATATTTACTTTATTCGCCGTTATATGTTAGTCGTATTCACTGAGTTGGCAACTCATCCCCGTTGTGCCACAGTTCCTTGCAGGGATAGAGTAGACGGGTAGCTGCGAGGCAGGATCACTTTTGCAGTCGTATTCCATCTTTTGTTTGGTAGGTTACATGTGTAGTAACCTTTCCTTTTTGGGTTTTGTGTTTTGTATCTAGAAAGACTCCATCAGACTTGTATTTTGACTTAGAAATGAGAGATGGTATGTATATATACAGTTGAGATCGGTTGATCCGTTTCATAGCTTCTTTCTTTATGAGATTCAGTGATGTTCTATGTGTTTATATTCAGGTTTATTGTTAACATTGTTGATTCCAACTCGGAATGCAACTAAACTTAACCTTATTATTTGTTAAATGATTTAAATTCATAACTTGAGATTTTTACTTAAAAACTAAATCTTCATAAATAATTCCGAAATAAGGTATTTGATCTTGGTTTTCGGCTTACTTGGACTTGTACATATCTTTAGATATGATACAATCTAAGTGCCGGTCACCTCCAAACTTGGGTCGTGACAGCTGCGCAGGCACTGCGCTGCGCGACACGTGTCAGCGCAGATGCGCTAGCGTATTTGCGTTGCACTGTGCGCTGTGCGACACGTGTCATACTCTGGAGCATTTGCGCCAAACAAAATTAAAAGTTCTGAAGAAATCTTTTCTGCTCTTGTTAAAATAAAACGATTTTCTTCTGTAAAACAGAAGCCCTTGGATCAAAGATTCGACAGTGGGGAAATTCCCCCAAATCATTCAGAAAGGGATTTCTTTAACAAATTGAACTTACTTCTCAATGTGCAAGATGAAGCCTCAGGCAGCAGGGGTTGGAAAACTTGCTTCCTGAACAATAGGACCCTACAAGTCGATCTAAAATGGTCTCTTGCATACTATTCACGGGTCTCACTCTCCAAAGTCGAGTTTCGACAGGGAGGGAAACAACCGCTTACGGGTCCTCTCGACTCGTGAGAGGGAAAAATTCTCTTGCAGGATCCTTACGACTTGTAAAAGAAAACCACACTTAGGAATCCTCACGATTCCTAAGGAGAAAAACCCACCTACGAGATCCTCTAGACCCGTAGGGAGAAAAGCCTTTATGAGACCCACACGACTCGTAGAGTTGAAAAGTCTTAGGCAGTAGACTTGAACCCGCGGCCTAAGCCATCGCTATCTCTGGGAGAAATGAAGTTATTTGCCAATAAGGTTCATCAAAGATATCATGCTGAGAAGAAAGAAAAAGGCGAAGAAATAACACAGACATTACAAAAATGTGTATCTTTTATTCATAAATATTGATCGAGTACAGGATACATTGTACTAAAGAATAAAAAATATATATCTATTTTATAAGTACAAATGATACAAGGAGAATTACTGAGAAGGAAGCGTCTTGCATAGATTTAGCAATTGCCCGCATACTTCCTTCCATGCCTTCTCTTGACCAACCGCCACCGTCAGTTCGGCCTCTACTTGAGCCCGCTGCTGCCTGAAAAATGCAAGCTGTTCCCCAACGACCTGCTGAGCTGCTTCACGGCCTCGGGCATCACGCTCGGCGGCATCAAGCTTCCGCTTCAGTGCTAGCCCATTAGAAATACGCTCCAGAAGGCCTTCGAAGACAGCTTTCACCTCGGCAGCGTTCGTCCTAACTTCAGCGCGTAGACGAGCAGTTGCCCTTGAAGATTCCTGACGTTCCTTCAACCGTAAAGCTGCTTCTTGCTCCAAATGACGGAAGTAAGAAGTGCTTTGCTTGAGCCAAGCGGTCCGTTGGGTGCTTATGGCTAAAACTTCAGGAGAAGGACGCGTCGACTCCAGCCGATGTAGGCAGGCCTCGATCTCCCTGCAGTGGTTAACCCAAGATTTGACGACGCCTTCGTTGTGAAAGTTTACAAGTGCCGCCAACATTGGGTTAACCTCGACAGCGAAATCTGCAGCAGAGGGGAGAGCGTCCGCGTTAAGCTCTTCGATATACCCGCTCAGTATGCCCAAACTCATCACGATACCCTTTGAAGATGGACGTTTCCAGAAGGGACCTGCCGGTGAAAGGACACGAGACTCAAGAGGGACCGGGGCCGGAACGATAGCTGCAAAGAAAAATATAGTTAAACGACGGTTCAAGAGATGTTGAAGGGTCATCAAAAAGGAAATTTACTATACCAGCTGCAACGGACGGCAAAGCCGGAAGGGCCGGTGGCGTGGCAGGCCTTGCGTCCCCTCCTTCGATTTGTGGCACTACAATAAGGAAGAGGAAAAGTCAGAAATAATCCTGTTGCTAAAAAAGGGGAGAGAAGAAAGATATCAAAATGAAAATATACTTACCGGCACCACTAGAGGGAGAAGTGAATTCGGATGGGAAGGAGAAGTGTGGGAGCAACACTTGGTATAGATGATCAAAGAGCACTCCTGAAAGGACACAGTGGTATGACGTTAGTACATAATCTGCACGTTTAAAAGATTAACTTGTGAGTCGCGAATCCATACCTTCCAACATTCGCGATGGCACAAGGGAAGGCTGGGAGGTGACCACCGCCAAAGCAGTAGTTGACGGTGCTCCTTCGAGCAATGGAGCCTCGGCACTGGCCGCACCTGCATTAAAAATAAGCTTGTTAGAAAAAATTGCGAGATAAAAAAAAAAAAGAGAATGATAGTAACTCGAAATTTACCCGACGAACTGCCAGCCGAAACTGAGGCAATTCCTTCCTCCATGGACATCAGGCCACCGCCCGTGGCCTCGTTACCTGACTCAATGGGAACCGTTGTTGTGCTCGCAAGCCCTGTAGAAGGCGGGGGAACATAGGCGGGGAGGGCTATGATTGGAGCATTGCCAGATTCCTGAGAAAAAGCGGCCGGCTCGTCCTCAGGAATTGTAGCCACCTCACCCGCTACTCTCTCGGGTTCTGCGGTCATGGTTGTCTCGTCCACCGTCACCGCGAGGTCTCCAGCTTCAAGCGCCTCACCTACCACTACCCCGGCTCAGTTATGACGATCATTTCATCTGCCGCCACTTCAGGTTCGGCATCCATGACCCTCTCGGCTGCAGATGCCCTAACCTCTGCGTCGGGTCCCGTGGCCCCAACGACGTTGCTCACCGTCAGCTCGGGTTCGGCAGGCATCGCTTCCGCCGTTTCCCTGGGTTCAACGGTCTCCACCTCTCCCTCGGTCGGACTTGGCCCTGCAAGGTGAAATGCATAAGAGCCAATGGCTTTATAATTCTTACAACAAGGTTCTGAAAGAAATGCTACCTGAAGAGGATTTATCATTTGTACTTCGGACCGCGTGCGCCACTTGCCTATGAGCAGTAGACAGGGCGACAGGGGCTTCTTCAGAAGGAGTGTCAGCGTGAGGGATAGTGCTAGGGCCCGCTCCCATGGCCAAAACAGCTCCGTGCGCCTTTGCTTCGCGTCTCAACCGCTTCCGCTCCTCCCGAGCCGTTGAGACGGATGCCACTAGGGCTTCTTTAATTGAGGCATCCTCATCCGTGAATAGGGATGCCTCCAGATTTTCAGGGCATCCCTCGTCGTTTTGTCGAGCCAAGGCTCTTGCAGCAGCCTCGACGAGACCGGGACTTCAGTAACAGGCTCGGGAAGGATCCCCGCATCAATTGATATAGCCCCTGCAAAGAAACAAAAGAAGGTTAGGTTGACCATCAGAAAAGATGACAAACTTTCCTTATAAAAGAGAAAAGGGGTGGGACATACCAACGCCTGCTAGAGCACGCTTCTCCTCCTCCTCTTGGAAGGTTTTCAAAGAGGCAGCAATAGCCTCTTCGGTAGAGACACCTGTTGAAAATGGGGCAAATATTAGTTAAAGATAATAATAAAAAGTGCAATAAAATGACAAAGAAAGCGGCTGATGATTACCTGACTCAGCGAGTTTGCTTAACATCGCTTCGAGCCTCGCCGATCGCTCCGAAGCTGCAATGGCGGCAGCCAAATTGGTGTCCGCAGGGTCTACCAAGAAGCCCTCGTTGCTGCCATATTCACTTATGCCTTCGTTGGGAGGAGCCGCAGGCTCTAAACTGAGGATCGCATCAAGAGAGAGGATGTACTTCTTCTTCTTCTGTCCGCCAGCTCTAGATCCACCCGGAATAGATTTTCGCTTGGCAGTCACTTTAGGGCGGCGGGTCCCGATATCTGCTCCTGCGCCGGACCCTGGCGATACTACATTAACCGTCTTTGTGGGAGCACGGGGCGCCGGTGGTGCATCCACCGTAGCAGGCAGTGGCAATCCACGCGGGGGGCTCAACACGCGTGGTCGATCAACTCCGGCATCTTTTAACGGAAGGATGACCTGAATCCTTGGCTGCAAGGGGGCCTTGCGATCACCGCCAGGAGGCGCACCCCTACAGTCAACCAGCATACGCTTCTCCGTTAAGATGATTGGGCCCATAGCATGTGCATACCAGGCTATATATGAATTGAGTATCTTAGGGGCACAGCTAGGTTCACTGATAAAGAAATAGGAACCTGTATTAAGCCGTATGAAATGATGCATTGCATTCTTTATCCCCTCTTGGTTGGCCACGGGAGTTTCCAGGAAAGCTTCCATCGGGATCCCTTGGTTGTAACTCGATTGCCGGGCAAATCGGTGTGGGTTATACCTCATAAACAGGGCTGTCTCATGCTGCCTAAACACTAGATAGCCCGGCCGGATGGAGTAAAGGTGGAGGATTTCCCGAGCTTTCAATACAGAAGCCCCATTTTTAAAATCATCACGCAGTGGCACCATGGACTTAGCGGTCTCTGAGCCTATGGTTATGACCTTATCTACAAAGGAAACCTTCGCTCCGACCAGATGTGGGCGAAGGAGCAGCCCCCTAGACTCCCGTGGAGGTGCAACCACAATTGAAGCTCCGACCAACCGCATGACTCTGGGGAGTCTGTATTTCTCAAAGAAAAGGGGAGTCTTATGGGCACCAAACACCCCTCGCACATGCAGCTCCATCCAAGAAGTCAAGTAGTGCATCGGGAAGTTAGCAGGCTGTACCCCAGGCTCACCAGCGTTCGCCGCTACGCTAAGTCCATTGTAAAGATAAGCCAGCCAGGCGATTCCTACCGATAACTGCAAACCAGCCACCATCCGATGCGCTGGGTAAAAGACGGAGGGCCGCATAAGGCGTGGGTGCATGGGGAGTGCAAAGCTGCATAGCCACAGGCCCAAGAACCCAATAAAAAAGGTCTCCTCATCCATGCCTGGGACAACGATTTCTGAGAAAGCGGTGATAGCAGTGCTGGGAAGATAAAAATCCCTCTGGTCATTTTCCGATATCGGTCGGCGGTCCAAGCCGAAACCAAAAGGGTCAGCAAGCTGAGCGAACTTCTCACTCTACTCTGATAGGAACTCCGGGCGAATAAAGCGAGCAATAAAATCTGCGAAACTGACGCCCCGGTCGCCCGATTCCAGATGGAGTTCCTCATAGATCTCCAACACCTTCACCAAGCTCGGATACTGATGCTGAATGGCATTCTCCGGAGTTAAGTCAAACACCAGCGGCTTGGTGGCAAAGACGTATTCGTCAGGAGGAAGCAACTCCTCGTAGTGCTCCCCCCTCATTGGCAGACCCGAAATTTCAGCAAATTCCTCCAAGGAGATGGAGACCTCCCTATCCGTCATCAGGAAGGTGTGAGTGGGGATATTCCATTGTTCGATGAAAGCCGTGATCCACCACGTTGGAGGAGAGGGATATTCAAAAAGTGAAACGTAGATGGCTGAATATAAACCAATCTTCGTTAGATGAGTCCTTTTCGCCGACAAGATGTACCGGGCCCATTGCAAATATCCGGCAAGCGGTCGCGGGATCAGTCCAATATTGTAAGCCTGTCCCCAAGGGCGTGCTTCACCCTGACAAATTCGCCTCCCCAGGATGTCTATCGCCGGCGGCGGCTGCACTGGGATGGCACCGATTGCAGGCTGGAGGAGGTCGTCAGAATTCCAATTTTTAACCTCTACGGCATACTTCACCAGGGGCTCGTCCGCATAAGGGATCGTAACTATGGGCTCAGAAGGCGAGGCGGAGCTGAAGCTGCGACGGCCTTGGATGATTTGGCTGTACCACCTTCCCCACAGGTGGAGCTTTTTGCACTCGGGGTCTTGATCTTTAATGAGAGCGAACGCCATCCGGTCCACTGACGAATGGGGGAACCCTCCTTCCGAGCGAACGAAGGGGAAAGACAAATCGTCAGACATGTTTCCTATAGAAAAACAAAAATAACCGTTAGTGTTCCAATGCTTCACATTTTAAAATCTTACATCACACTGCAATGCAGTGGGTAGGGGACCAAAGGGAGTCCCACAAAATCTGGATGACGGCGCATCATTTAATAAGACAGTCCCATCATTGGATGAGACTGTCAGTTAATGAAAAGACCCCCAAGAGAATATCCTCATTGAGGGGAAATCCCTAGAGACAAGGAGAAAATCTTCTCTTTTAGAGCAAAGCTCTGTCACAGAGTGACATTTATCAAACTCTGGTCTCAAGGGAATAAAAATTTTCTTGGAAAGAGTCCAGCTCTATAATAATGTTGGAAAAGCCATCAAAAAGGAAAACATTAACTCCTAAAGATTAAAAATTTAGGATCTTAAAGATCCATAAAAACTTTTAGGAGCTCTCCATTTTCAGATCAGAAAAGATCTACATTTGATCTGTAGACCTATGAACTTTCCAGAGCAAGGCTCTGTTAATAAAACCCCAAAGGGGTTTTCTTTAGATCAAAGATCTATAAGAGCAAGGCTCTGTTGATGAAACCCCAAAAGGGTTTTAGATCGAAGATCTGTGAGAGCAAGGCTCTATTAATCAAATTTAATTTAACCTAATTTTAATTAATTGTACCTAAGAGAGTTCTAAATTCTGAGCTCCAAAGTTCTTGGGAAGAAACAAGAGCAAGGCTCTGAAATTCTTAAGCAAGAGCAACGCTCTGAAAATCAAATCTTGGAAAATGGTAAAAAAAATTTAAGGACCAAGGGTCCTATTTATAGGTGCCTACGCCTTTTCACCTGACCTCTTTGATCCAACGGCCAGGATCTTGCCACCGCTGCACTCACGTGCGCGCCACGTGAGCGCAACGGTGGGGGGGCATTTGTTCCCCCCAATCAGAGCAAGGCTCTGTTTGAATTTCAAAAATTTAAATTTTGAAGCAACGCTTCAAATCCCGTGCGCTGCACGCAACGCGCCACGTGTCAGAAGTTGACACGTCAGCACAACGCCCAAGGCAGTGCGTCCAATCAGAGCAGGGCTCTTTAAAAACAAAAGTAACGTTCAACTGCGCAAGCGTCGCGCTGCGCGACACGTGTCTGCGCAGTTACGTAAGCACTGTTACGCAAGCGCACCGCTGCGCGACACGTGTCTGCGCAGTTGCGCAAGCACTGTTGCGCAAGCGCTGCGCGACACGTGTCTGCGCAGTTGCGCAAGCACTTCACTGCGCGACACGTGTCACGCAGTGGGGGAGTTGCGCAAAATAGAATAAATCTTGTTAAAACAAGAAGATTTTCTTGTATAAAGCAGGGGCCTTTGGATCAAAGATCCAACGGTGGGGAAAATTCCCCAAATCACTCAGAAAAAGATCTTTTTAATAAATTCAACTAATTTATGATCACTATAAAAAGGACCCCAGACCCCAATTTAAATCATCAACATCTTGCTAAAAAAAAGGGAACTCTCAAGAACTCCTGAAGAACATAAAAAAGAGGTAAAAACCTTTAAAAGAAGGGAAAATTCCCTTATGAACAGATCATTGATCTAAGAACAAGATCATTGATCTTCAATAAATAAATAAAAATAAAATAAAAAAAAATAGTGCCCTGCACTTGTTATGAACCTTTGGTTCTCTGAAACAAGGAAAAAACTTGTTTTTCTTTGATCCAAATTTAGATCAAGGGATCAAAAAGTGCTCTGCACTTCTGTTCTTGAATCTAAAAGATTCTTAATGTTTTGCACAAATGCAGTGCATTACTTCAAGGGCCAGGCCCAACTCAAAAGGATCTAATAGGCCTAACTAAATTGCAAAGCAATAAAAGGGCAGAGCCCCATTTAAATTGATACTCTGTTTGAGCAGAGCCTAAAATAAAAGAATAGCCCTGGCACAGGTCTAACAGACCAACAACAAATAAAAGTGTTGAATATTTTCAATTGGACTTAGCCCAATTTTGGCCGTAAGTCCTTAAACTAAATTGACTGAGCAAGATTGCTCCCCTAAATCAATTTACATCCGGTTTGAGGGTACATCTCCGAACTCCTTTGACATCCATCGTTGTAATTCCTCAACGACGTCAAAGAGGTGACGGGTCCCAACGACCACACATAAATACGGACTGTGGGGTCCTTAAACTCGTGGACCGAGACGTCCCTAAACTAATATTGGACCGAAACGTCCCTAAACTAATGTCAGACCGAAACGTCCCTAAACTAATAATGGACCACTACGTCCCTAAACTGGCGACAGACCGAAACGTCCCTAAACTAATAATGGACCACCACGTCCCTAAACTGGAATAATAGAGCCTCTAAATGCTCTTTTGCCGGATCTAAACGGTCCCGTTTAAGTTGATCTTAGCCCCAAACACGGCTGACGTATCCTTAAACATTCCAATGGACTATAAAACCCTAAATCATCTTTGGCTTAAGGGTACATCTCCGAACTCCTCTGACATCCATCGTTGTAATCCTTCAACGACGTCAGAGAGGCGACGAGTCCCGACAGCCGTATATTAAACGGATTACCCCGTTAAGTCGATCTTGGTCTTAAACAGGACTAACGTATCCTTGACGAACGTTTAGGTCGATCTTAGCCGCAACGCGACTAATGCATCCTTAAACTAAAGAAAAAACACCAAACCCAAATCTAAATAAATACGGATTTGGATTAATCCACGTCCTACGGGCGACGGCATTACTCAGTCTCCGTATACAATCCACGGACAACCACAAACAAAACAAACACACACGACACGAAGTGAAATTCTGGAGAAGGAGAAAGTGGCTACCGCGATACGGTATCGTAATTAACTGCAGGGGCTTGCGCCTGCAGGGAAGAGCGTCCCCACAATCAAAAACCCCTCAAGCGAGGGGGAATCTGAAAAAGTCTGCTACATCGGACGCATCCGTCTAAACCTTCGATACACGGTGCCATAAATTAACTTGGCATCTTCGGAGAGGTAGACGGATAAAACCAAATAGCATCTGCCCCGAATCTCAGGCATAGACGCCCTAACGTCTCGGCCGCCGTTCGGAGGGGAACACTCTCAAAGTTCACCTGCATGATTTCCGTCACCGAACACACAACGTCGCACGCCCCGATGGTGACGACCACGACCTCTCTTCCTCTCTCCCTCACCTCCACCGTCGACCACCATTAAACCCGAGCTCCCCACTCCCTCCTTCATCCTCCATGAGACCCCTGCACACACCCTGAGCTGACCCCGGCCGATCTCCCTGCACCCAGCACCTTCGACCTCCCCCTCGTCGTCAGCATCACCACCTCAGTCGACTCCCGCAGCATCATCATCGTCGTCATCATCGTCGCCGTTCTCGTCATTTCTCTCACTCTACCCTCTCCCTCTCTCTCTCAGTTCTCTCACTCCCCCTCTCTCTCTCAGTTCTCTCACTTTCTCTCCCTCTCTCTGCCTACCCTCTCCCTTTGCTTCCCTCTCTCCACTCTCTCTCAGTTCTCTCTCTCACTCTCTAACTCTATCAGCTCTCTCTCTCTGTTCTCATTTTCTCTCTCTCTCTCTCTCTCAGTACTCTCTCTCTCTCTCTACATTCTTTCTCTAACACTTCTCTCTCTGACTCGTTTCCCGCTCAATATCTCCCGCCCTCTGCAACCTCTCGCCATCGGACGCACAGCACCGTCACCTCCCCTGCTCTGGCCAACCAACGCCGCAGTTTCAGTCGCTGTCGTTGCCGTCAAGCGCAGCTCGAACCGAGGCCAAGATTTGTCGTGATCGCATCTGGCCATTACAATAGACCGCTTCGCTGCCGTACATCGCCTAGACGCCTCCAGGCAAGTTCTCTACTTGCTTCATGATATTCTATTTATGTTATAGATCCAAATCATAAAAATTGTTGTGTTACCATTCCTGAAAATGTACACTTTTTACCTGTTCGACGTGTGTTCCCAATGGGAAACCTTTCCCAATTTGGCGGAACTAAATAGTATTGTTTGGCCCGTATGGCTGTGAACCTAGTGCATGAATTTCGTTGGATAATTTGATTGTTAACGACTAAAACAACTACCCCCAAGTTTAATCGTAAAACTGTAATTTTATTGTACCTGAAAACCGTTAAATTCACCATAAATCATATACATACTAGAATGGTGCGCTCAAGGGCTCAAATCGAATCCGACTCGACGAACTTTAACCCTATACTGGTTTCCCGATATTCCTATACTTAAATTGTGATGATATTTGGATCGGAGTGCGACTCTGGACTGCAGTCCAGAGCGACTCCAATTGCTTCTTGCTGTTCCGTAATGGGTACCACAGGATTTCCTTAACTTGTAAGTTGTGGAACTCTGCTGTTATTTATAGGTGAATCTGTTAGCTAGAGAACACAATTAGTTTCATCCTGTTTCGTTATCATTTACTATTTAATCTGTAATTTAAATAATCGGGACGCATAACAGTCCCAACAGATTCAGAATCGACATATTACTATTAAACAGTGTATATCTCCTGACATGCAGACGCGATCGAAGATCCGTCTATTGCGTTGAAAACCTTACTGAAAACCCTAGAATTTATCCAACTGGAGCGTCGCTAAAATCTGATCCCAACTGGGATCAAAATGCGTTGCGAAACGGACTTCTGATTCTGAAATTGGATTTCCAGCCGCGAGCGCTTAAAATGAAATGGTTATAATTAATGATCCTGGAACCCGATTGGCTTGAAACCAAATTAGATGGATAGCTAACTGAACCTACTAATTATCACCTGTTTATCGTTTCACTAAACTATACACGTACGTTTCGTGATAAATCGTGCAAGTGATAGAATACTGTTTTTATGACACCTTAATCGTGCTTCATATACTGTTTACGTATCATATCATACTCATATCATTGCAGTGATAACTTAGTGATATCATGCATGTACCCAGTGTTAGATTTAGTGATGATTGTGGCAAGTACGTCAGTGTTCGTGTATCCGTGATTAAGTGAAAGTGATTCGTACTTGTGCACAATCAGTAACCCTATTATTCTATTGCATTATCGACGTTTGTGGGATGCATGTACGTGTGACTATAAGTGGTATGGGACACTTATGGAAGCTCTTGCACGGGTGTCACAGATAAGGCATCAGACACTGCCATTTATCTTAGGTATTAGTCGGGACGTGCTTGATGGAGGCCCTGCCTCCAGTTCTCGCGCAGACTTGTCACGGATCGATTAGTATCTAGGGTTATGGTTAGCGTTCGATGTAGACCATAGGGTGTGGGGTAGTTTAAGTGTGAGTTCAACAGAATCTCGGGAGTCCCATGCCGGCTTATATATTTAGGGAGATATATGGAGATTTACAGGGTATGTGATATTCACCGTGATATACATGTTACAAGTTGGGCCCGTGGTCCCTTGCCCCTGGGTTCTACCCTTGGATGGAGGACACTCGCGAGTGGTTGATTCTCACACTTGGACTGACGATAGGCTTAGTGACCTGTACAGTGAGACTTAGAGACTGATAGGGATACGGGCATTTATATACCTTATATACTGTGTTGACATACGTGACATATCGTTCTATTGCTTTACTGCTCCGCTGCATTGATTACTGCACATTCATATTTATGCTGTCATTGATTTACTGTTATTCATATCTATTACCACTGTTAGAACTGTCACTTGATTATATATATATTATATTGCTATTGTGTCGCTCTGACGACCTGAGTATGCATGCTCAGTGTGAGGAGAAGATTTAGTCCGGACCAGAACTTGACGTGCATCACAGACTTCTTGACTTGCCATTCCGAGTTACATTCGTTTGTTCCACTTCAGGTTAGTCTTTACATTGTTTCTTTCAGTTACTGCATTTCTCATTACCTGCGCATCATTTACTGTTTACCATGAAAAACTAGAAGCCGAAGTGTGACTACGGCAGGACATTTCCTTGACCGTAGGAGCATGGCTGGCCTTGTCTACCCCTCGTATTCCGTATTTTGGGAAGCGAGGCGTGACAACGGGGCGGAGAGGCACCCTAATTATTGCACATATCATCGAAAAATTTCACACCCCATGGAGGAGTGCGACACTTTCAGGATATGATGGCAGGGATATGTTGCTCATCGGCAACATTTTAAGTGCATGAAACGCAAGACTCGTCGGGAACGAAGAAGTACCGCTGACGGGCACAACGGAACTACTAGCAACTGTTACACGGTTAACGCCAGAGGGTCACAAGTTCTCACCTTTGGGAGCGACTCTGATGAAGAAATGGCTCTGGGCCTTCTCTTTAAAGAATCCGCTTTAGGGAAAGAGGAAGAACTAGAAGCCTGCGAAAACATTCAGCTGCGCAATCGCACACTCCCAGAAAAGAATCTCGGACCCGCGAATAGAAAAGATAAGGGAAAGGAAAAAGTCACTGAGGATATCACTTTGGATGACCAAGTCGTGAAAGAGCTGGCTGCCAAAGACCCTCCTAGGAAGGGTAAGGTGGACTACAATATCATAGCACACTTAAGGAAGCTACCTTCTCAGCTTAGCATTCTCGATGCCCTTCTATTATCAAAAGAAGCGCGAGATTCACTGATTAAAGCGTTACAAGAACCTGAGCAATTCCAAGCCTTCCTCGCTACTGAAAGAATGAAGGATGAACTGGAGGAAGTGCATACGGCCGACATTAGTTTCGGTGACGAAGACCTCCTCATCGGGACGTGCGACCACAACCGTCCCTTATATGTCTCTAGTTCATTTATGGCACTGTGTATCGAAGGTTTAGATGGATGCGGCCGATGTAGCAGACTTCGTCAGATTCCCCCTCGCTTGAGGGGTTTTTGATTGTGGGGACGCTCTTCCCTACAGGCGCAAGCCTCTGAAGTTAATTACGCTACCGCTTCGTGGTAACAACTTTCTCCTTCTCGAGAATTTTACTTCGTGTCGTGGGTGTTTGTTTTGTGTTTATTTGCCCGTGGATTGTATACGGAGACAGAGTTATGTCGTTGCCCGTAGGGCGTGGACTAGTCCAAATCCGTATTATCTTAGATTTGGGTTTGGGGGTTTGGTTTGAGGATACGTTAGCCATATTTGAGACCAAGATCGACTCAAACGTTTGTTAAGGATACGTAAGTCCGATTTGAGACTAAGATCAACCTAACAGGATCGTTTAGATCCGACAGAGGAGCATTTGGACTCTATTGTTCCGGTTAAGGGACATAGTGGTCCATTGCATATATGGCCGTCGGGACCCGTCACCTCTCTGACGACGTTGAAGGATTACAATGACAGATATCAGAGGAGTTCAGAGATGTACCCTTGAACCAAAGTTGATTAGAGGGATTCATAGTCCAGTCTGTTTGAAGGTTTAAGGATACGTTAGCCATATCTGATGCTAAGATCAACTTAAACGGGATCGTTTAGATCCGGCAAAAGAGCATTAGTGGCTCTATTGCTCCATTTTAGGGACATAGTGGTCTTTTACCAGTTTAGGGACATGATGGCTTCTCTGGTAGTTTAAGGACATTGCGGTCCATGGATAGTTTAAAGACATCTCGGTCGATCGGTAGTTTAAAGACATCTCGGTCGAGGGGTAGTTTAAAGACATCTCGGTCGAGGTTAAGGACGTCGCAGTCCATGGGTTTAAGGACCCCACAGTCCATTGTTAGTTTTAAGACATCTCGGTCGAGGTTAAGGACGTCGTAGTCCATGGGTTTAAGGACCCCACAGTCCATTGTTAGTTTTAAGACATCTCGGTCGAGGTTAAGGACGTCGTAGTCCATGGGTTTAAGGACCCCACAGTCCATTGTTAGTTTTAAAACATCTCGGTCGAGATTAAGGACGTTGTAGTCCATGGGTTTAAGGACCCCACAGTCCATATCAATGTGCGGTTATCGGGACCCGTCACCTCTTTGAAGACGTTGAGTGATTACAACGCCGAGTATCAAAGGAGTGAAGAGATGTACCCTGGAACCGGGGTGGATTAAATAGTCTTTGGCCCAATTTGGAATCAAGACCAATTAATTATGTTATGAGTCCATTAGCCCAGTTAATTACGAATTGAGGACTTATGGCCATCTTGGGCTAAGTCCCATCATGTTTAGAATACTGGCTTTCTGTTGGTCCATTGAAGGAGAGGCTTTGCTTCTAGCCATTTAGCCAATTGGGCTAAAGTTAGTGTTAAACACTAAAGATCAGCAGTGTTGAACACTGGGAACAAGTTAGTGTTTTAACACTAAAAGACAGTTGGTGTTAAATACCAGCAACAGGGGGTTCAAATTAGTGTTAAACACTAGAGCAAATCAGTGTCAAACGATAGCAGCAGAGATTTCAAATTAGTGTTAAACACTAGGAATAATCGGTGTTAAACACTGTTGGCAGAAATTTTAATTTAGTGTTGAACACTAAGGAAATTAATGTTAAATTCTGTCAACAGAGATTTTAATTTAGTGTTAATCACTAAGAGATTCGGTGTTAAATACTGCAAGAAAGCTCTTTAATTAGTGTTGAACACTAAGGCAAAACAGCGTTTAACATTGGTTTCCGGGGTTCCAATTTAGTGTTAAACACTAAGGCAAAAGGGGTCACGTGGTAGCACGTAAGGACGCCCTCCCTTCATTTGTTCTGCTGAGAATATTGCATCTTTTGGAGCATCACGTGCCATCATGTGACGGGCATTTAAATGCTTGTATGTTAAAGCTTCTGCCAAGGGTCACGTGGGTCATGTGAGGCACTGCCTCAAAGGGCCTTTTCTGTGGATCTTTTCAGGGGTCTCGTGGTGGCACGTGACCCTGCCTCTATGTATGTTTTTTAGAAGATCTGTTAATTAAATTCTTCGTAGGGTTGAACCCTAACAATAATTTTAGAGGAATTAAATTCCCATTTCCTTCTGAAGATTTATATTCTGGGATAGAGTTAAACTCTGAATTTTCTGTAGGAATTAAATTCTTCATATATGTGAAGAACTGAATAGGGTTAAACCCTAATAAAAGTTTTAAGGAAATAAACTCCCACTCTCTATTAAAGAATTATTTTGAGGAATGAGATTCTGTCATAGGGTGAAACCCTAATTTCTTCTTGCTTGAGGGAATTAAATTCCTGTTATTTTAACAGAACTAAGTTCTTAATTAGGAATTAAATTCCCATAACATAGGGTCAAATCCTAATTTTATTTTAAAGGAATTAAATTCCTACAGTTCTGTGAGAATTAAATTCTCAAGCTTTCATTCCCTCTCTATGCTTTGGATCTGCATGGCAGGATCTCAACCCATTGAGAATTTAATTCTCAACATCAAGGGGAGATGTGCACTTTACAGATCCTCCACCAAAGTGAGAACTATGTTCTTCTGTTTTATGTCAGAGTTAAACTCTGTTGAGAATTAAATTCTCAATGGGTTGAGATCCTGCCATGCAGATCCAAAGCATAGAGAGGGAATGAAAGCTTGAGAATTTAATTCTCACAGAACTGTAGGAATTTAATTCCTTTAAAATAAAATTAGGGTTTGACCCTATGTTATGGGAATTTAATTCCTAATTAAGAACTTAGTTCTGTTAAAATAACAGGAATTTAATTCCCTCAAGCAAGAAGAAATTAGGGTTTCACCCTATGACAGAATCTCATTCCTCAAAATAATTCTTTAACAGAGAGTGGGAGTTTATTTCCTTAAAGCTTTTATTAGGGTTTAACCCTATTCAGTTCTTCATATTTATGAGGAATTTAATTCCTACAGAAAATTCAGAGTTTAACTCTATCCCAGAATATAAATCTTCAGAAGGAAATAGGAATTTAATTCCTCTAAAATTATTGTTAGGGTTCAACCCTACGAAGAATTTAATTAACAGATCTTCTAAAAAACATACATAGAGGCAGGGTCACGTGCCACCACGTAACCCCTGAAAAGATCCACAGAAAAGGCCCTTTGAGGCAGTGCCTCACATGACCCACGTGACCCTTGGCAGAAGCTTTAACATACAAGCATTTAAATGCCCGTCACGTGATGGCACGTGATGCTCCAAAAGATGCAATATTCTCAGCAGAACAAATGAAGGGAGGGCGCCCTCACGTGCTACCACGTGACCCTTTTGCCTTAGTGTTTAACACTAAATTGGAACCCCGGAATCCAATGTTAAACGTTGTTTTGCCTTAGTGTTCAACAATAATTAAAGAGCTTTCTTGCAGTGTTTAATACTGAATCTCTTAGTGATTAACACTAAATTAAAATCTCTGTTGACAGAGTTTAACATTAATTTCCTTAGTGTTCAACACTAAATTAAAATTTCTGCCAACAGTGTTTAACACTGATTATTCCTAGTGTTTAACACTAATTTGAAATCTCTGTTGCTATCGTTTGACACTGATTTGCTCTAGTGTTTAACACTAATTTGAACCCCCTGTTGCTGGTATTTAACACCAACTGTCTTTTAGTGTTAAAACACTAACTTGTTCCCAGTGTTCAACCCTGCTGATCTTTAGTGTTTAACACTAACTTTAGCCCAATTGGCTAAATGGCTAGAGACAAAGCCTCTCCTTCAATGGACCAACAGAAAGCCAGTATTCTAAACATGATGGGACTTAGCCCAAGATGGCCATAAGTCCTCAATTCGTAATTAACTGGGCTAATGGACTCATAACATAATTAATTGGTCTTGATTCCAAATTGGGCCAAAGACTATTTAATCCACCCTAGTTCCAGGGTACATCTCTTCACTCCTTTGATACTCGGCGTTGTAATCACTCAACGTCTTCAAAGAGGTGATGGGTCCCGATAACCGCACATTGATATGGACTGTGGGGTCCTTAAACCCATGGACTACAACGTCCTTAATCTCGACCGAGATGTCTTAAAACTAACAATGGACTGTGGGGTCCTTAAACCCATGGACTACGACGTCCTTAACCTCGACCGAGATGTCTTAAAACTAACAATGGACTGTGGGGTCCTTAAACCCATGGACTACGACGTCCTTAACCTCGACCGAGATGTCTTAAAACTAACAATGGACTGTGGGGTCCTTAAACCCATGGACTGCGACGTCCTTAACCTCGACCGAGATGTCTTTAAACTACCCCTCGACCGAGATGTCTTTAAACTACCCATCGACCGAGATGTCTTTAAACTATCCATGGACCGCAATGTCCTTAAACTACCAGAGAAGCCATCATGTCCCTAAACTGGTAAAAGACCTCTATGTCCCTAAAATGGAGCAATAGAGCCACCAATGCTCTTTTGCCGGATCTAAACGATCCCGTTTAAGTTGATCTTAGCATCAGATATGGCTAACGTATCCTTAAACCTTCAAACAGACTGGACTATGAATCCCTCTAATCAACTTTGGTTCAAGGGTACATCTCTGAACTCCTCTGATATCTGTCATTGTAATCCTTCAACGTCGTCAGAGAGGTGACGGGTCCCGACGGCCATATATGCAATGGACCACTATGTCCCTTAACCGGAACAATAGAGTCCAAATGCTCCTCTGTCGGATCTAAACGATCCTGTTAGGTTGATCTTAGTCTCAAATCGGACTTACGTATCCTTAACAAACGTTTGAGTCGATCTTGGTCTCAAATATGGCTAACGTATCCTCAAACCAAACCCCCAAACCCAAATCTAAGATAATACGGATTTGGACTAGTCCACGCCCTACGGGCAACGACATAACTCTGTCTCCGTATACAATCCACGGGCAAATAAACACAAAACAAACACCCACGACACGAAGTAAAATTCTCGAGAAGGAGAAAGTTGTTACCACGAAGCGGTAGCGTAATTAACTTCAGAGGCTTGCGCCTGTAGGGAAGAGCGTCCCCACAATCAAAAACCCCTCAAGCGAGGGGGAATCTGACGAAGTCTGCTACATCGGCCGCATCCATCTAAACCTTCGATACACAGTGCCATAAATGAACTAGAGACATATAAGGGACGGTTGTGGTCGCACGTCCCGATGAGGAGGTCTTCGTCACCGAAAGTAATGTCGGCCGTATGCACTTCCTCCAGTTCATCCTTCATTCTTTCAGTAGCGAGGAAGGCTTGGAATTGCTCAGGTTCTTGTAACGCTTTAATCAGTGAATCTCGCGCTTCTTTTGATAATAGAAGGGCATCGAGAATGCTAAGCTGAGAAGGTAGCTTCCTTAAGTGTGCTATGATATTGTAGTCCACCTTACCCTTCCTAGGAGGGTCTTTGGCAGCCAGCTCTTTCACGACTTGGTCATCCAAAGTGATATCCTCAGTGACTTTTTCCTTTCCCTTATCTTTTCTATTCGCGGGTCCGAGATTCTTTTCTGGGAGTGTGCGATTGCGCAGCTGAATGTTTTCGCAGGCTTCTAGTTCTTCCTCTTTCCCTAAAGCGGATTCTTTAAAGAGAAGGCCCAGAGCCATTTCTTCATCAGAGTCGCTCCCAAAGGTGAGAACTTGTGACCCTCTGGCGTTAACCGTGTAACAGTTGCTAGTAGTTCCGTTGTGCCCGTCAGCGGTACTTTTTCGTTCCCGACGAGTCTTGCGTTTCATGCACTTAAAATGTTGCCGATGAGCAACATATCCCTGCCATCATATCCTGAAAGTGTCGCACTCCTTCATGGGGTGTGAAATTTTTCGATGATATGTGCAATAATTAGGGTGCCTCTCCGCCCCGTTGTCACGCCTCGCTTCCCAAAATACGGAATACGAGGGGTAGACAAGGCCAGCCATGCTCCTACGGTCAAGGAAATGTCCTGCCGTAGTCACACTTCGGCTTCTAGTTTTTCATGGTAAACAGTAAATGATTCGCAGGTAATGAGAAATGCAGTAACTGAAAGAAACAATGTAAAGACTAACCTGAAGTGGAACAAACGAATGTAACTCGGAATGGCAAGTCAAGAAGTCTGTGATGCACGTCAAGTTCATGGAGACTTTATCCACCAACATCCGAATCCACTACACCCAACGGTGGCTAGCTGGCCATTCGAAATGTGGGGGACTGACATAGTTGGCCCCATCGAGCCAGCATCGGCCCGGGGACATCGTTTCATCCTGGCAACAACTGATTACTTCTCCAAATGGGCGGAAGCAGTACCGCTGAGGGAGGTGAAGACGGAGAATATCCTCCATTTCTTCAAGATGCACGTCATCTATCGGTTCGGAACTCCACGGCGGATTATCTCCGATAACGGGCCAGCCTACAGAAGCCATAAGATTAGCCGCTTCGCGCAGCAGCACAATATAGACTGGAGATATTCTTCAGTTTACAATCCACGAGCTAATGGTCTGGCTGAGGCCTTCAATAAGACCCTGACGAAGATCATAAAAAAGACGGTGTCCCGAAATAAGAAAGACTGGCACGAGAGGCTGCAAGAGGCCCTTTGGGCCTATCGAACTACATTCAAGACGGCCACGAACACAACACCGTACGCGTTGGTATTTGGGACGGAAGCAGTGCTCCCCCTCAAGATAGAGTTACCCTCTCTACGAGTGGCAGTTCACTACGAGCTGATGGACGAAGAAAACGCTCACCTTCGGCTTGAGGAGCTCGATGCCCTCGATGAAACCCGGCTCATAGCGCAACAAAATCTGGAAGCTTATAAAGCAAAGATGACGCGCTCATACGAAAGATTGACCCGACCGAGAACATTCCGCCAAGGCGAACTCGTATTAGTAGTCAAGAGACCTATGATCCCCAATCGTGCCAAGCGGGGAATATTCGAGCCAAATTATGAAGGCCCGTACATCATAGATAAGGTCTACCAGGGTGGAGCCTATCTACTCATGGACATGCATGGTGAAAGGCTTGTCAGGCCAATAAACGGCCGTTTCCTGAAGAAATACTACGCTTAATGAGCCACAGCCTAGGTCAATGACAGATGACGACTACTATGCCCGCTCACTATCTTCCTAAAGCTCAAAGCTCTATGAGTAGTAGCCGGCTCTCTTATCGACGGACCGAAACGTCCTTAAACTATCGACGGACCGAAACATCCTTAAACTATCGACGGACTGAAACGTCCTTAAACTATCGACGGACCGAAACGTCCTTAAACTAACGTCGGACCGAAACGTCCTTAAACTAATGACGGACTGAAATGTCCTTAAACTAACGACGGACCGAAACGTCCTTAAACTAACGACGGACAGAAACGTCCTTAAAACTACTACCGCAGCGTTCTTAGGCTGACAAAAAAAATATATAAAAAAATATAATAAAAAAATAAAAACGGTATGTCCATAAGCAAAAAGGGCACGGATGAAAACCCGAAAGGGCTCCGTGAGTAAAAACAGCAGGGCTACCAGCGAGTGTTCGTGAAAACCCGAAAGGGCGCGGCCTCGTAAAAAAAAAGAGAAAAAGAAAAAAAATGATAAAGGTATGTACGTAAGCAAGAGGGGCACGGATGAAAACCCGAAAGGGCTCCGTGAGTAAAAACAGCAGGACTACCGGCGAGTGTTTGTGAAAACCTGAAAGGGCGCAACCTCGTTAAAAGACGCTTATAGGGTCCTCTCGAGCTTGTAAGGAGAAACTACCCGCGTGGGATCCTTACGACTCACAAGGGAACGACACACTTAGGAATCCCCACGATTCCTAAGGAGAAAATACACTTGCGAGATCCCCACGACTCGTAAGGAGAATTCTCTTATGGGACCCTCACGGCTCATGAGATTTGAAAGTCTTAAGTTACAGAAACCTGAACCTGTTCTTAAGCAGCCCCCGCAACTTTCAACGATGCCCTACAAGCGGCTCATACTGACCCTTGTATATAATCCACGGGCGCGAATAAATATTTCCCCAGCAAAGTCACACCCGTGACTAGGGATACGTCCACATGATGAGCAACCCTTATAAGCCCTCTCGACTTATAAAGGGAAAACCCTCTTGTAGGATCCTTACGACTTACAGAGGAACATACACTTAGGAATCCTCACGATTCCTAGGGAGAAAATACACCTATAAGATCCTAACGACTTGTAGGAAGAAATACCTTTGTGAGACCCTTACGGTTCATGAAGACAAAAGCCTTAGTCGACAGGACCTTAACCCTGTTTGCTAAGCCACCTTTGTTCAACATCGACAAAGGCAAATGATGATTCGCTCCTGGAAATATCCCAGTTGCAGCGATGCTGATGCCTAAACCGGTATCAAATTCCAAGCCCTCTCAAGGCAAATGATGATTCGCTCCTGGTAATATCCCAGTTGCAGCGATGCTGATGCCTAAACCGGTATCAAATCCCAAGTTCTCTCATGGCAAATGATGATTCGCTCCTGGCAATATTCCAGTCGCAGCGATGCTGATGCTAAGATTGGTATCAGATCCCAAGTTCCACACTCGCGATATAAAAAAAAATCAGCGAGCCAAAAATGCATAATAAATAGCCGAAATGATGGGGCAGCTTGCAATAAAAAAAACAGCAAGTAAAAATGTATGCATAAAAATAGCCGAAATGATGGGGCAACTCGCAATAAAAAGCAGCGGGTAAAAATGAAGTAAATAGCCAAAATGATTGGGCACCGCGAAAAAATAGCCGAAACGATAGGACAATCGCAACCTTCGCAATATAAAAGCTGAAATGATAGAGCATCGCGGAAAAAGAAATAAAATAAAATAATTGTTTTTTTAATTTATGCCCTACAGGTGATGTTCCATCACACCCTGTATACAATCCAAGGGCGTAAACGAAGAAGAGATCATACTTCTCCCCCCAGGTTTTATTATAAGAAGAAGACAAGTCTCGACGGGCCAAAGGAGACCTGGAGATCGTTTCAACACTCGTCTCGTAGCAACGGACACAACTCTAAGCTAAACGGAACAGCGGCAACCCCCGATTCCATGGCTCGGCAATATACATAGCACCGAGAGCCGAATCCCAACTCCGTGAAATGCGGATACAATCGACAAAATTCCTGGTTACGCGAAACGCGGATAACGTCACTCTTTGACCCCGTGTGAAGCATCCAGTGCGGAGCCTAGTCCTCGCCGAGCACGGCAGTGAACCCGTGTGAAGCATCTAGTGCAAAATTCCTGGTTACGTGAAACGCGGATAACGTCACTCTTTGACCCCGTGTGAAGCATCCAGAGCGGAGCCTAGTCCTCGCCGAGCACGGCAGTGAACCCGTGTGAAGCATCTAGCGCAAAATTCCTGGTTACGTGAAACGCGGATAACGTCACTCTTTGACCCCGTGTGAAGCATCCAGAGCGGAGCCTAGTCCTCGCCGAGCACGGCAGTGAACCCGTGTGAAGCATCTAGTGCAAAATTCCTGGTTACGTGAAACGCGGATAACGTCACTCTTTGACCCCGTGTGAAGCATCCAGAGCGGAGCCTAGTCCTTGCCGAGCACGGCAGTGAACCCGTGTGAAGCATCCAGTGCAAAATTCCTGGTTACGTGAAACGCGGATAACGTCACTCCTTGACCCCGTGTGAAGCATCCAGAGCGGAGCCTAGTCCTCGCCAAGCACGGCAGTGAACCCGTGTGAAGCATTTAGTGCAAAATTACTGGTTACGTGAAACGCGGATAACGTCACTCTTTGACCCCGTGTGAAGCATTCAGAGCGGAGCCTAGTCCTCGCCGAGCACGGCAGTGAACCCGTGTGAAGCATCTAGTGCAAAATTCCTGGTTACCTGAAACGCGGATAACGTCACTCTTTGACCCCGTGTGAAGCATTCAGAGCGGAGCCTAGTCCTCGCCGAGCACGGCAGTGAACCCGTGTGAAGCATCCAGAGCGGAGCCTAGTCCTCGCCGAGCACGGCAGTGAACCCGTGTGAAGCATCTAATGCAAAATTCCTGGTTACGTGGAACGCGGATAACGTCACTCTTTGACCCCGCGGAAAACGCCCAGAGCGGAGCCTGGTCCTCGCCAAGCACGGCTGTGAACCCGTATGAAGCATCCAGAGCAAATACCGGACTGTGGAGTCCTTAAAATCCACGGACTATGATGTCCTTAACCTCGACCGTGATGTCTTAAAACTAACGATCGACCACCCCGATTCCCTACGGATTCTGCTTTGGTTTAAGGGTACATCTCTTCACTCCTTTGATACCTGGCGTTTTAGTTCCTCAACGTCTTCAAAGAGGTGACGGGTCCCTGCAACCAAACATCGGACTGTGGAGTCCCTAAATCCACGGACTATGAAGTCCTTAACCTTGACCGTGATGTCTTAAAACTAACATCAGACTGTGGAGTCCCTAAATCCACAGACTATGAGGTCCTTAACCTTGACCATGATGTCTTAAAACTAACAATGGACTGTGGGGTCCTTAAATCCACGGACTATGAGGTCCTTAACCTTGACCGTGATGTCTTAAAACTAACAATCGACTGTGGAGTCCCTAAATCTACGGACTATGAGGTCCTTAACCTTGACCGTGATGTCTTAAAACTAACATCGGACTGTGGAGTCCCTAAATCCACGGACTATGAGGTCCTTAACCTTGACCGTGATGTCTTAAAACTAACATCGGACTGTGGAATCCTTAAATCCATGGACTATGAGGTCCTTATCCTTGACCGCGGCGTCTTTAAACTACGATACCTGGAGCAGCCCCCTGGCCCCGTGAAACACAAACAAGGGTGACCACATTCAGCACCTACAAGTCCTTACGACCTGTAGGGAAGAAAAACTCTATTCTGAGATCCTCACGACTCTCAAAGGAAAACACGCTTAAGAATCCTCACGATTCTTAAGAAGAACTTACACCTATGGGATCCTCTCGACCTGTAGGGAGGAAAACTCTTTATGAGACCCTCACGGCTCATAAAATACAAAAGTCTTAGGAAGCAGATCTTAACCCTGAATCCTAAGCCATCACTGTCCTGCAAGGAGATCAAAATAGAATATCCGCAGAATACATTCAATAAAAAAGGGACACACCATTGAGAAGAAAATATATTTTTATTCATAAATCAAAATGGATACAAAGTACAGTTCATGAAAGAAACAAAAAAAGAGGGATACTTTCATCCATGAGTATGTACAAAAAGGAGAAAAGAAAAGATACAAGTCCTTAAGCCGGCGGGCGATGTAGCAATTTTATCAGCTCATCTTTCTGTTGCTGAGCCACGGCTTCATGACGCAAGATCTCCAAAAGATGAGCCTCCGCCTGAGCTTGTTGGGCCTGGTATGAAGCAAGCCGAGCTTCAAGCTCTTTCTCAGTGGCTTTATGAGCTTCGACCCTTTCGCGAGTGAACGTGGCAGCTTTATCGAGAGCCACCACCTCTTTGATGGACTCCTGAAGCACCCGCCAGAGGTCATACGCTTTGTTGGCTTTGGCTATGAGATTGGCTTGAAGCTCGCTCAGCGCCTTGGAAGCTAGCTCCTTCTCCGAGAACTTGCGACCGAGCCTCTTCTCACATGACGTCATATTTGCCGCGCACCGTGCTATCAGCCCCCGTAATTCCGCCTTTGCAGCCACGGCCTCCGGGGAAAGGTGGGAACATTCAAGGGCGTGCAAGCAAGCCTCCACCCGCCGACAGAACTCCACCCGGACTCGCACCACCTCTTCGCTGTAGTAGGTAGCAAGAAAAGGAAGAGAACCGTTAGCCTCGGCAGCAAATGCTTCAGCCATGGTCGCGCTGCTAGCATGAAGCTCCTCGATCAGAGACGACAAGGAGACGAGGCTTAATTGGGCCAAGCGTTCTGAAGCCCGCAAAGCATAAGGGCCGGGCGGCATCACGACACGTGACTCCAACGCCGTGGAGACTGGCAGAGCTGTTCAAATTTGGAAGATGTCAGTAAAATTCTTAAGCAAAGAACGAATGAGAGTATGATGAAATGTCACCTACCGACAGTCGTGCAAGTAGGAGCTGAAGGTTCCCCTGGCCCTTCGAGAACCTCGACCTCATCATCGACCTCCAAAACTATAGAAAACATCAATGTCAGTACGCAAAATAACGACGATGCTATGAGAAGGGATGAACGACACCAACCTTGCCCAGATGAGAGGACAATGCGTTGGGGGGATATCGCTTGTGGAGCTGCCATCTCCAGCAGACGCTGAAAGGATTGCCGGGGAGACAGATCGACAATAGAGGTCGCCAACTCGCGTAATTCTGAGAAAACAAAAGAGTTCAGACAATGGAAAGGCTGCTAATTTAAAATTCAGAAAGGTTACCTTCAACACTCCTCCCATTCTGGACCGAGGGGATAGCGGCTTCGACAGCCTCTGCCGGAACCCCGGACTCCAACAGAGGGAGGGTAGTCCCCACTACCTCCATCTCAGCTTTCGGGCCGCCTTCGGGAAGAGCCGTTGGGGCAGCAGCCTCCAAAAGAGTCTCCCCCAAAGGGGCGAGCACTACCTGATCAGGAACAGCCACTGGAGGCTCTATCACAAGAGGAGCAGCCTCATCAGCCCCCTCCACATCGAGCAATGCTTCATCGGGGATTTCGGCGGGCGTCAGCTTCAATGAGCCCGTACGAAGCTCCCCCAGCGTTGAAGATTCTACCCAGTTCAGATAAAGATAAGGATACGTATGTACAGGCATAAATAATCCGAAAAATTACAGAAAAGAACTACAACATACCGATGCGTAAGGAAGCCTTCAGTATGGCTTCTTCAAGCCGCTGCTCCTTCTCAAGGAGGCATGCTCGCCGGGGTTCAAGGGTAGACTCATGGCCGCCGGTCCATAAAGAAAGTGCGTCCGCTGCGTCTTCCGAAGCAGCTTGCTTCAAGGCCTTTTCCCCCCATTCCTCCAAAGGGCCTATAAACCGTCGCCGAATCCACGAGGGGTCCTCGTAGAAGATTACAGCGGGATAGGGCTTCTTCGGAACCCTGGCATTATGAGACTCGTCTTTGGAGCGCCGTATGGCCTCGGCCAACTGTGCGGCCTCTTTATCAGCCGAACTCGGAAAGAGAAGTCCAGCGTCTGACCCCGGTAAGGCCAACGGCTCGTCTTCAAGAATAGGCTCAGACTCCGCCAAAGAATCGAGCAGATTGGTGGCTACTTTCCTCTGCCGCTTGGACCCAGAGCTGGCCGTCGAGGATGACCGCTTCCTCCCTCGCGGAGCCTTAGGGCGACGCCGACCTACATCGCCCTCGACACCCTCATCCCTATTACCCTCGACCGGTGCCACGACCGAGGATGACACCGCCATTGTCGATACCACGGGGGGCGGTGCTGCCACAGGCGGTAGTGCTATTACTGGGGCCCTTCTACCCCGCGATCGGGAACCCAAGGGCATACCAGCCGTTGGTGTAAGGTCTACCTCCGATTCTCCTGGGATGACTGCAGTGCCGATGTCCCTTAGAGGGAAGTGAACCGGAGCCCTCGGTCGCAGCTTAGCTCTTGGAACCAGAGGAGGGGCGTCATGACCAAGAAGCACCCTCCTTTCCTCAAGAATAATTGGACTGATCCGATGAAGATACCAACCCGTAAACGCGCCCACGCATCGGGGCATGTACTCAGCTTCGGGGACCATGAAGTGGGAGCCGGTGTTTAGCCTCATGAGATGATGAGCGGCATCACGAACGACATCGAGCGAAGGGATCAGGGCGACTATAAAAGCCTCGAAAGGAACACCCTGGTCGTATCCAAGCTGTCGGGCGAATCGATGCGGATTGTACCGCATGAAAAGAGCTGCACTGTCCTGGCGAAACACCAAGTAGCCCGGTCTAATAGTATACAGGTGCGCGGCCTCCCGAGGCTTCAAAGAAGGTGCGTTGTCTTTTGACAGGTCCCAGAGTTGTTGAACTGGACCTGAGGGAGTAGACAAGACCCGATCCGTAAAAACCATCCCGCCAGCGGCAGCGTAAGGAGAAATCAGCACCCGAATAGCCCTAAATTGGGTCGGGTCGGCGGCAGAAGCATCCACTAATCGCATAAGTCGCGGGAAGGGATAGGCATCGTAAAATGTAGGCCTCTGATGCATAGCGAAAGCCCCCAACACGTGCATTTCAATCCAAGATGTGAAGTAATGGAGCGAAAAATTCACCACATCTACACCAGGGCTGGAAGTGTTAGCCGCAGCGCCTAACCCATGGTAAAGATGCGCCAGCGCCGGGATGCCAATAGCCAACCGCATCCCCTCAGCGATACGGTGAGCTGGGTAGATGACCGAGGCTCTCATGAAGCGGCGATGCATGGGAATCACGAACCAACTGAGCCAAACACTGACAAACCCCACGAAGAATGTTTCCTCATCCATACCGGGTGCTGCAATGGACTCAAAAGACATCGGCGACATGATGGGAATATAGTATTGTGGTAGGTCCGATTCAGTGGTCGGTAGCTTCTTCGGACCAAACCCAAAGAGGTCTTTGATGTTAGCAAACTTCGGAGCAGTCTTCGATACGACGCCCTCGCGGAGGAAGCGGGCAATGAAGCTTTTAAAAGTAACACCCTGCTCCTCAGACTCAGTGTACAATTGATCAAAAATACCTAGCGCCTTGATCAAGGTGGGGCGCTTGTAGCGAACGGTGTTCTCAGCAGACAAGCCGTCAACCGGTGCGGACTCAGGCTCAAAGACATACTCGTCTCGAGGCAACAACTCCTCGTGCAGTGCACCTCTAATCGGCAATCCCGAGATTTCGTAAAATTCTGCCAGAGAAATCGAAACCTTACGATCTCCTAGAATGAAAGTGTTGGTGGGAAGATTCCATTGATTCAAGAACGCCCTAACCCATCAAACATGAGGGGACTGATAATAAAAGAGCGATGCGTATATTGCCTGGTAAAGCCCGACCTTCTGCAACCGCGCTCGATGGGTGGCAAGGATATAGCGTGCCCAGAGAAGATAGCCCGTGGGGTGTCGAGGAGTGAGCCCTATCTTGTAAATCTGTCTCCATGGGTGGGCCTCACCCAGACAAATGCGACGTCCCAAAATATCTATAGCGGGGACCGGATGGTGAGGGATACCTGTGGTTGAGGGCTCAAGTCGTCCCGTTGGAGTCCAATTGGGCATCTCTACAGCAAAAACCATTCTCGGAGGATCCATCGGTAAGAATGGGAAAGTGGGCTCCGTCGGTACCGCGCAAAGAAAACTCCGGCGACCTTGAATAATCTGACTATACCAAGATCCCCATTGAAGAAGGTTGGTACAGTTCGGGTCATGGGCCCCGGATCATCGCCATCGCTTCCTCATCAGATGGCGACTGAGGAAAAGCAGTTTCTGAGCGAGAAAAGGGAAAGCACGGAACAGAAGCCATCGCACCTGAAATCCAATAAAAGGAGACCGTTAAAAGCAAATTCAGCGATATATATCCATGCATGAACAGGAAGACTAGTTAAAGAAAGCAACAACAGAGTTTTCTGGGACCATTGGCTACAAAACACATGGGCCCCACAGAATCAGGATGACGGCTCATTAATAATGAGACCAAATAGTTACAATAAAACAAAGGGAATATCCTCATTTAATAAAGAATGGTAACCCCAAACATTCCCCCCAATAGGATCTGCCTCGGGCTCCACAATGGATCCAACAAGATCAAAGGAATTAAATTCCCACAAAAGACATCATTACAAAACTTCTGTTGCATTAATTGCATAAGGACAACCTCGGGTCGAGAGCCCCCAAGAAGCCTCCGTGCGAAGAAACTGAGTTCTTCATTGGAATTAAATTCCTTATTAAGAAAAGGGAATTAAATTCCCAGAAACATTTTTGGATGGAATTAAATTCCATGGAGTTGAAACGCCATCATCATCTCCCCAAAGATTATCTAAACCCTAAGAGATCTACAGTTCGAAGGTTAGGTGGTTTCCTGTTCTTATGGAAAAACTTGAAGAAAAATGGGTTCCTTGTTGAAAAAGAGTAAAAAAAAACCCTTGTTTTGGATTTAAAATCCAAAGAAATGTGGAAGTTCGCTGATTGTCCAAGAACATTACCTGAGAAGAAGGGGTCACCTGAACAGAGTTAAACTCTGAAGATTGTTCAAGACAGAGAACTAAGCTCTGGAAGCGAGAATTAAATTCTCAAAGGAAAAAGTTCCCGAAAGAAGGAAATGAGCAAAGTGAAGGCTCTTCTGAAGAGACATGGGTATTTATAGGAGGTGATGGAAACGTTTCATCTCCCCAAATCCCTAGAGGAATCCAACGGTCACAAAAGTGACAGCGTTGGACTCACATGCAGACACGTGAGAACAACGCTGTGGGGGCATTTGTTTCCTGATTTAAAATAAAAAAAACCTACGGAAAAGGGTTCAGAAAGGGTCACGTGCTCCCACGCGACCAGGGTCACGTGTTGGCACATGACATTTAAGAGCGGCTTCAAAGGCAAACCGGTTCCCTAATCAAATCAAGGAAAAGGGCTTCAGAAAGGGTCACATGCTCCCACGTGACCAGAGTTACGTGCTGGCATGTGACATCCAAAAGTAGCAGACTCAACTCCCTGATTAAATCAAGAAAAAGCGCCAGACGAGGGTCACGTGCTCGCACGTGACCAGGGGTCACGTGGTGGCACGTGACGGCTAGGCGGCATCCAGAAGGCAGAGCGCAAAAGGGAAGAGGAGGTCTCACTCCAAGGGGGGTCATGTGCCCACACGTGACCAAGGGTCACGTGGCCACACGTGACCTGCTTTTAAAGCCTATCTGTTAGCAGAATTAAATTCTGGGAAAAGATCTTTTAAATCTTTCCAAAGCAACCAATTGAATTAAAGATTTAAAGATGATTAAATATCATCTATCTATGGGAAAATCTCGAACTTGGAAAGATTTCCCCTTAAAATCCAACCGAAATAGCAAAGGAGAATCTCTGGATTTAAAATCCAATGGTGGATAAAATTCACCCAATAATCTAAAGGACCAGATGAATGATGAATGCAAATCAAATCTCTCAATGAAGGATTCACCAAAAACTAATTGACTCGGCTGCTTCTCCTATAAATAGGAGCCAAGAGACATGCAAAAGGAGAGAGATGCAGAGGGAAGAAAAGAGAGAGAGCCTGGAGACTTTGAGGAACTTGGATCTTCTGCAAAAGAAAACCCTAGGTAAGAAAGTGAAGGCTTTTTGGAAAAGAAAAGAGAATTTAATTCTCAACAGAGTTTAACTCTGACATAAAACAGAAGAACATAGTTCTCTCTTTGGTGGAGGATCTGTAAAGTGCACATCTCCCCTTGATGTTGAGAATTTAATTCTCAATGGGTTGAGATCCTGCCATGCAGATCCAAAGCATAGAGAGGGAATGAAAGCTTGAGAATTTAATTCCCACAGAACTGTAGGAATTTAATTCCTTTAAAATAAAATTAGGGTTTGACCCTATGTTATGGGAATTTAATTCCTAATTAAGAACTTAGTTCTGTTAAAATAACAGGAATTTAATTCCCTCAAGCAAGAAGAAATTAGGGTTTCACCCTATGACGGAATCTCATTCATCAAAATAATTCTTTAACAGAGAGTGGGAGTTTATTTCCTTAAAGCTTTTATTAGGGTTTAACCCTATTCAGTTCTTCACATATATGAGGAATTTAATTCCTACAGAAAATTCAGAGTTTAACTCTATCCCAGAATATAAATCTTCAGAAGGAAATAGGAATTTAATTCCTCTAAAATTATTGTTAGGGTTCAACCCTACGAAGAATTTAATTAACAGATCTTCTAAAAAACATACATAGAGGCAGGGTCACGTGCCACCACGTGACCCCTGAAAAGATCCACAGAAAAGGCCCTTTGAGGCAGTGTCTCACATGACCCACGTGACCCTTGGCAGAAGCTTTAACATACAAGCATTTAAATGCTCGTCACGTGATGGCACGTGATGCTCCAAAAGATGCAATATTCTCAGCAGAACAAATGAAAAGAGGGCGCCCTCACGTGCTACCACGTGACCCCTTTTGCCTTAGTGTTTAACACTAAATTGGAACCCCGGATTCCAATGTTAAACGCTGTTTTGCTTTAGTGTTCAACACTAATTAAAGAGCTTTCTTGCAGTGTTTAACACTGAATCTCTTAGTGATTAACACTAAATTAAAATCTCTGTTGACAGAGTTTAACATTAATTTTCTTAGTGTTCAACACTAAATTAAAATTTCTGCCAACAGTGTTTAACACTGATTATTCCTAGTGTTTAACACTAATTTGAAATCTCTGCTGCTAGTGTTTGACACTGATTTGCTCTAGTGTTTAACACTAATTTGAACCCCCTGTTGCTGGTATTTAACACCAACTGTCTTTTAGTGTTAAAACACTAACTTGTTCCCAGTGTTCAACACTGCTGATCTTTAGTGTTTAACACTAACTTTAGCCCAATTGGCTAAATGGCTAGAGGCAAAGCCTCTTCATCAATGGACCAACAGAAAGCCAGTATTCTAAACATGATGGGACTTAGCCTAAGATAGCCATAAGTCCTCAATTCGTAATTAACTGGGCTAATGGACTCATAACATAATTAATTGGTCTTGATTCCAAATTGGGCCAAAGACTATTTAATCCACCCCGGTTCCAGGGTACATCTCTTCACTCCTTTGATACTCGGCGTTGTAATCACTCAACGTCTTCAAAGAGGTGACGGGTCCCGATAACCGCACATTGATATGGACAGTGGGGTCCTTAAACCCATGGACTACGACGTCCTTAATCTCGATCGAGATGTCTTAAAACTAACAATGGACTGTGGGGTCCTTAAACCCATGGACTACGACGTCCTTAACCTCGACCGAGATGTCTTAAAACTAACAATGGACTGTGGGGTCCTTAAACCCATGGACTACAACGTCCTTAACCTCGACCGAGATGTCTTAAAACTAACAATGGACTGTGGGGTCCTTAAACCCATGGACTACGACGTCCTTAACCTCGACCGAGATGTCTTTAAACTACCCCTCGACCGAGATGTCCTTAAACTACCCAGGGACCGCAATATCCTTAAACTACCCATGGACCGCAATGTCCTTAAACTACCAGAGAAGCCATCATGTCCCTAAACTGGCAAAAGACCACTATGTCCCTAAAATGGAGCAATAGAGCCACCAATGCTCTTTTGCCGGATCTAAACGATCCCGTTTAAGTTGATCTTAGCCTCAGATATGGCTAACATATCCTTAAACCTTCAAACAGACTGGACTATGAATCCCTCTAATCAACTTTGGTTCAAGGGTACATCTCTGAACTCCTCTGATATCTGTCGTTGTAATCCTTCAACGTCGTCAGAGAGGTGACGGGTCCCGACGGCCATATATGCAATGGACCACTATGTCCCTTAACCGGAACAATAGAGTCCAAATGCTCCTCTGTCGGATCTAAACGATCCTGTTAGGTTGATCTTAGTCTCAAATCGGACTTACGTATCCTTAACAAACGTTTGAGTCGATCTTGGTCTCAAATATGGCTAACGTGTCCTCAAACCAAACCCCCAAACCCAAATCTAAGATAATACGGATTTGGACTAGTCCACGCCCTACGGGCGACGACATAACTCTGTCTCCGTATACAATTCATGGGCAAATAAACACAAAATAAACACCCATGACACGAAGTGAAATTCTGGAGAAGGAGAAAGTTGTTACCGAGAAGCGGTAGCGTAATTAACTGCAGGAGCTTGCGCCTGCAGGGAAGAGCGTCCCCACAATCAAAAACCCCTCAAGCGAGGGGGAATCTGACGAAGTCTGCTATATCGGCTGCATCCGTCTAAACCTTCGATACACAGTGCCATAAATCAACTTGGCATTTTCGGAGAGATGGACGGATAGCACCAATTAGTATCTGCCCCGAATCTCAGGCAAGACGTACGCCGTCGCGCCGTCATTCGGAGGGGAACAGATTCTAAGAATCTGTTCCCCTCCGAATGACGGCGTGACGGCGTACGTCTTGCCTGAGGATGCCGCGGGTTGATAGTAGTTTAACGACGTTTCGGTCATTGCAAGTTTTAGGACATTGCGGTCCATCGTTAGTTTAGGGACGTTTCGGTCCGCAGCCAGTTTTAGGACATAGTGGTCCGTCATTAGTTTAGGGACGTTTCGGTCCGCCGTCGCCGTATTTGAGGCGAATCTCTAGTTTACCGACTTTTCATTCTAGCGTCGCCGTATTTGAGGCGAATTTCTAGTTTACTGACTTTTCGGTCTATGGGGCTTTCTCTATGAAAGAGCACGATACCCCCGGCATGTCCATCTTCTTCGGAGCATGTGGTTGTGGTGGGTTCACCTTCCAGTTTTCGGACAGCGCGAACTTTCCCTGTTGGTGTTGGTCTTTAACCCAGTTTTTGAACACGTAGCAGTTTTTGATCGGATGGCCCAATACTTGGTGGTAAGGGCAATAATTAGAAGTATTGACATCATTCAGTTGTGGCTGGTGTTTCGGCTCCGGTGGAGTGATAAACCTGTTGCGCACTGCCACTTCGAACAGCCTCCTTGTTTCATCCTGGAGAAATGAGTAAGGACGTTTCAACTTCTCATAGAGGGGTTGCAGCTTATTGCTTTGGCGAACAACCGATCTAAGGTCACTCAATTGTTGTTGCGCGTTGGCGATGAAGGCGTTTTCCCCTTCCCTTTATCCTTTTTGTCCGATCCCTTATTTGCGGGTCCGAAATTCTTTCCGGGTAGCGTGCGATTGCACGGCTGAATGTTCTCGCAACTCCTCAATTCTTTCGTTTTAGAGATGGATTCTTTGAAGAGAGGGTCGATGGCTATTTTTTCGTCGGAGTCGCTCCCGAAGGTGAGAACTCGTGATCCCCCGGGATCAACCCTATGACAATTGCCAGCAATTCTTTTATACCCATCTGTCGTATTTTTCCGCTGTCTACGAGCTTCACGCTTTAACCTGTTGAAGTGTTGCCTGTGTGCGACATACTCTTGCCACCAACACTTAAAGGAGTTGCAATCTTCAGTAGGATGTGCGATCTTCTGATGATATAAGCAGAAGTTAGGATGCACGTCTGTTTCATCAAGATGTATACCGCCAGGAGAATTTTCTCTGAAAGAGGGCAGCTTCATCCCCATCGATATGGCTTTGGCGAATCGTTTCCTTGTCTTAATCCTGCTTTCATTTGCGTCGGATGTACTTTGATCCGGTGGGAGTGTTTCGACCCTTTCATCTAGTCGCCGGCGTTTGGCTTTCTCGAATATGGCCATCTCGCGCTCTCGATCAGCTTTGCTTTTAAGACGGGCTTCATTCAGGAATGCATCAATCATCTCGTCTGACGGCCACAGAAGTTCTGGTTCAGGACCCGCCCTTGGTTTCTCGGTGCAAGGAGCCTCTTCATCATCTATCAATGAGTGAGAGATCACGTGACAACTTTCCCCCGGTATGTCCGTCTTCTTTGGAGTGTGCGGCTATGGTGGGTTTACCTTCCACTTTTCAGACAGCGCAAACTTACCTTGTAGGTATTGATACTCGATCCATCCCTTAAAGACGAAGCAATCCTCGATCGGGTGACTTACTGTTTGGTGGTAAGGGTAATAATTGGGATCGCTGACATCGCCTGGCTGCAATGGACGTTTTGGATTCGGCAGATTGATGAGTCTGTTGCGCACTGCCAGCTCGAACAATCTCCTCGTTTTATTCTGAGGAAACGAGTAAGGACGTCCTAGTCTCTCCTCGAGGGATGGGTGTGGATGCACGTTGTTTTGGCGAACAACCGGCTTTAAGTTGCTCGACCGTTGCTGAGTATTGGCAACGAAGGTTGCTTTTCCTTTGCCCTTTTTATTCCAAGGCTCTGTCTTTGAAGAGGAAGGCCTATGGCCCATCTGGTCCATTTGGGCCAGCTTGTCAATCAAGGCCTGGAAGGTGGTCGGCCTGAAGAACATCATGAATTGCGAGATGGTCGCCTGCGGATCGAGAGTGCCCATAAACATGCCTACCGCAGGTGCTTCTTCTATGCATTGTTCGCATTTCGACCATAGGTTTCGCCATCGTGTTGCGTATTGGACCCACGTTTCTCCCGGCCTTATCCTAGCATTTATCAGTGCTGTAATCGGGGTGCGTTCACTAGCACTCGCGAATCTTTGTGTAAACAGCAGCTCCATCTCTGCAAATATTTTGATGGAGTCGTTAGGTAGCTCCGAATACCATTCAAAGGCTGTTTCTGCTAAGCTGCCAACGAATTGACGTAGCAACAATTTGTCATCGCCTCCAGTATTGCCGCATAAGGCCCTGAATTGAGCGACATGCTGATGCGGATTCCTTGTCCCTTTATATACGTGGAATTTAGGGATCGTATATCCCGGTGGGTAACTGATTTGGTCGTACTAGCTCGGATACGGTCGTCCGGTTCTAGCAATTTGCCCAGCCGCTTCATTCGCCTGATAAACCCGGATCTGCTGAGCTATATAATCGTCTAGCGTGGCCTTGGAAATGGTTTCATCTTTGGCTGCTGAAAGAGCCAGCGGAGGATTAGATGTCTCCCCTCCATCATCTTCAACAATAATTGGAGGGTCTTCAGCTGGAGGGTCCGGCTGTGACATCATCCCTACCATATCTTGGAAGAGAAGGGCCATTTTCTTTATGCTGGCCGCTTGTTCCGCAGCCTCTTTATCCTTCTTTTCCAATATCCGGTGAAGAAACTCAGCGTCAGTTTCTTGTTCTTGACGCTCATCCGAGAACGTTTCAGAGCTTTCTTTTGGCCCAGTGAGTGCAGCCATTGTAGTCATCATTTCCTGAAGCTTTTGTTATTGCTCCTGGGCTTTCATCATGGATCGGGTGAGCGGTCGGTGACCCGTTAAAGCGCGGCTTTCCTCCTTTCCGGAAGCCATACAAACAGTGTGCACCACCATGCCCCCATATTTGGGGCGTTTGTGTTTAGCGCTTTTATGCTTCTCCATGTTCGGAAGTCCGCTTCTGACAGGTTGGTCGTCCCCGTTCAACGAACGTCGATCTTTAAAAGGCTGGTACCAGCATATTCTGACCAACACAGGGGGCATGAGGAGGTCACCCCTATAGCTGAAACAACTCCATCAGCACGACATGCGCGAAGGTTCGGGAATATCCTCCGAACGGCGGCCGAGACATGGGCTGTCTCGCCTGAGGTTCGGGGAGTCTGCTACATCGGACGCATCCGTTTAAACCTTCGATATACGGTGCCATAAATCAACTTGGCATCTTCGGAGAGGTGGACGGATAGCACCAATTAGCATCTTCCCCGAACCTCAGGCGAGACAGCCCATGTCTCGGCCGCCGTTCGGAGGGGAACAGATTCTGGCACGCCCGGTGGGACCTTTTCCTTTTTCCACTCCACACTTCGTATGTCGTGTTCGCGAACGAATCGCGGTTTGCTGTGGTTGCCTATGGATTCGAGGTACTAAGATTTGGTGTCTTGCTACGTGCAGAAAACAGAAGATCAATGGCTTCAAACTGCACTACCTGCAACTGCAACTCTCGCTCCATCCCGTCCGGAGGAGTGACTTATGGGCCTCAGGCGGCCTCCATCTTCGCTATGCCAGTAGAACAGGTAACTCAGGCCACCACCGGGCGTGCCAGAATCTGTTCCCCTCCGAACGGCGGCCGAGACATGGGCTGTCTCGCCTGAGGTTCGGGGCAGATGCTAATTGGTGCTATCCGTCCACCTCTCCGTAGATGCCAAGTTGATTTATGGCACCGTATATCGAAGGTTTAAACGGATGCGTCCGATGTAGCATACTTCGTCATATTCCCCCTCGCTTGAGGGTTTTTTTGATTGTGGGGACGCTCTTCCCTGCAGGCGCAAGCCCCTGCAGTTAATTATGCTACCGCTTCGCGGTAACAACTTTCTCCTTCTCCAGAATTTCACTTCGTGTCATGGGTGTTTGTTTTGTTTGTGGTTGCCCGTGGATTGTATACGGAGACCAATTTATGTCGTCGCCCGTAGGACGTGGATTAGTCCAAATCCGTGTTTTCTTAGATTTGGGTTTAGGGTTTTTGTTTGAGGATACGTTAGCCATATTTGAGGCTAAGATCAACTTAAACGTTTGTTAAGGATACGTTAGTCCAGTTTAGGACTAAGATCAACTTAACGGGATCATTTAGATCCGACAAAAGAGTAATTGGCTCTATTGTTCTAGTTTAGGGACATAGTGGTCCATTGCATGTATGGTCGTCGGGACCCGTCACCTCTCTGATGACGTTGAAGGATTACAACGACAGGTGTCAGAGGAGTTCAGAGATGTACCCTTGAACCAAGGTTGATTGGGGGATTTATAGTCTAAATTTGGGACTAAAGCATGTTTGAAGGTTTAAGGATACGTTAGCCATATTTGAGGCTAAGATCAATTTAAACGGGATCGTTTAGATCCGACAAAAGAACATTTGGGGGGGGGGCTCTATTGTTCCATGTTCCAGTTTAGGGATGTGGTGGTCCATGTTCCAGTTTAGGGACGTGGTGGTCCATTATTAGTTTAAGGACGTTTCGGTCCGACGTTAGTTTAAGGACGTTTCGGTCCGTCGATAGTTTAAGGACGTTTCGGTCTGTCGATAAGAGAGCCGGCTACTACTCATAGAGCTTTGAGCTTTAGGAAGATAGTGAGCGGGCATAGTAGTCGTCATCTGTCATTGACCTAGGCTGTGGCTCATTAAGCGTAGTATTTCTTCAGGAAACGGCCGTTTATTGGCCTGAAAGGCCTTCCACCATGCATGTCCATGAGTAGATAGGCTCCACCCTGGTAGACCTTATGTATGATGTACGGGCCTTCATAATTTGCCTTCATAATCTCCCACCCATCTACCGACGATGAAAAAACTCCTGGCACTAAGAAACTGGGGACAGAGCCTGAACCAGGGCGTGTGTGGCCAACAGATGAAATGATCGACGCCTTTCTAGATGAGATTCGTCTAAAGAGTAAAGCGGATCAGGAGCGTAAGATGGCCGCATTGGAAGGAGCCAAATACAGGCGACGGAACGAAAGAGTTGAAGTACTCCCGCCAGATCGAAGGGTATCCGAGGCGGATGAGAAGATATCCAAGACGAGGAAAAGGTTTGCCAAAGCCATGTCAGTGGGAATGAAGCTACCACCCTCGGAAGGAAACACGCTCGACGGGGCGGAGAGGCACCCTGATTATTGCACATATCATCGAAAAATTTCACACCCCACAGAGGAGTGCGGCGCCTTCAGGATATGGTGGCAAGGATATGTTGCTCATCGGCAACATTTTAAGCGCATGAAACGCAAGACTCGTCGGGAACGAAGAAGTACTGCTGACGGGCACAACGGAACTACTAGCAACTGTTACATGGTTAACGCCAGAGGGTCACAAGTTCTCACCTTTGGGAGCGACTCTGATGAAGAAATGGCTCTGGGCCCTCTCTTTAAAGAATCCGCTTTAGGGAAAGAGGAAGAACTAGAAGCCTGCGAAAACATTCAGCTGTGCAATCGCACACTCCCAGAAAAGAATCTCGGACCCGCGAATAGAAAAGATAAGGGAAAGGAAAAAGTCACTGAGGATATCACTTTGGATGACCAAGTCGTGAAAGAGCTGGCTGCCAAAGACCCTCCCAGGAAGGGTAAGGTGGACTACAATATCATAGCACACCTAAGGAAGCTACCTTCTCAGCTTAGCATTCTCGATGCCCTTCTATTATCAAAAGAAGCGCGAGATTCACTGATTAAAGCGTTACAAGAACCTGAGCAATTCCAAGCCTTCCTCGCTACTGAAAGAATGAAGGATGAACTGGAGGAAGTGCATACGGCCGACATTACTTTCGGTGACGAAGACCTCCTCCTCAGGACGTGCGACCACAACCGTCCCCTATATGTCTCTGGATACTGCCATGATATCAAGATAGGAAAAATCCTGGTTGATAATGGATCCTCCGTCAATCTCCTTAATGTTCGGGTGTTGAAAAAAATATGCATGAGTGTGCAACACCTCGCTCGTGACAAAATTACCATCTCCGGTTTCGACTCCCAATCGTCACGGACTCTCGGATCCGTGATACTAACATTACGCTTTGGACTACTCGTCACAGACATCAAATTTCATGTCATTGACGCCAAGACCTGCTACAACGTCTTGCTCGGTCGTCCTTGGTTACACGAGTACAACATCGTCCCTTCTACACAACATCAGTGTATGAAGTACTTTAGGGATGGTTTCGAGTATACCGTGACAGGTGAGCTGAACCCATTTTCCGTGAACGAAGTCCGCAAATACGAAGATGCAAAGTACTTTTTGCCAGATTTCGAGGATACATAAAAGTGTCACGAGCCGGAGAACAAAGCCGCCGCTACCATACCTGTTTTCGGGAGCGATACCGAAGAAGAAGAAGAGATAGTTTATGCGGAGCCATCTCAACGCAACAACCCGGGGACGTCCGCCCCCATGTTGGTCTTCGGGAGTGACTCGGAAGATGAGGTTAATGTCGTGTTCTCCAATCGGCTGTCGATACAAGCACCCCCTAGTGATGATCAGAGTCTGCAAATCACCCTGGTGCCGCGAGAACACTATAAGGATCTCGACACACTTCAAGCTTACAATGTGCAGAACCTGCAAACATTTTACGTCCCTCTCAGGCAAAGGGGTGAGAAGTTAATCTTATTTTACCGATCCTCAGAGTCGAAAATAGAGAAAGAGATCTGGCACAGCACGGATATTACACTCGATAGGCTCCAACCTATCCGTTTGCCTAGATACTATACAAATGGACTAAAGAAGCTATTGAAGCGCCAAGGAGTACCCTTAAAACAGACTGTTCGACAAGCTCGGTTCTATAACAGGATTTGGGATGTCCCTGAGACCCAACACAAATTGCCCAACGGAAAAATGGAAACACTTGGGCTTGGATACGTGAGAGCCGGAAAACGGGAACGGGCCCACAGTACCTACGCTATATATACCTTTGATGAAGAAGAGGACGCCTCGTCAGGAAATGCCAACCCTTCATCAAAATTAGATCCCGCGATTGAACTGCCGATTCCGTCGTCTGAAGAACGAATGGACAAGCTTATCAGGAAAGTGGGTCAAAAAGCTCGCGAAGACTACGACCGCGAGATGGCCATCTACGAGAAGGCCAGGACGCAACGTCTATTTCAACAGGCTGCAAAAGACAAAGATGCTCCTCCCTGTCAACCCGCTGTACGAAAGGCCCGAGGCAGAGGCGGAAATAAATCAAGAAGCAGAAAGAGGAGCCGACAACAACGACGCAGGATTGGAGAGTTACGTGATCGGATATTGCGCGGCTCGGATTTGTCCCTCATGAAGAAGATGAGTCGAGCATACTCCTTCCCCCGAGATAAGACGGAGAGGTTACTTAAGCTCGCTATAAAACATCAAATGATCGCGCTTCCAGAGTCTAAGCACCCTGAGCAAGCTAACAGGGCTTCTCATCTGAGCTATTGCTCTTATCACCAAGCCATAGGACATCCTACCGAAGACTGCTTCACCTTCAAGAACTGGGTCGAGGACCAGTACCAACAGGGCAGATTCGCTTTATCCAACGGCTGGAGGGTAACGCCGCCACAAAAGCACGAACCCAAAGCCGCAAAAGCAGAACCAGATCCACCTCAGTCCTGGAAGCGGATTCGCACCTGTTATACGATTACGGTATTAAAAGAAGAGCCCGAGAGCATGGATGACCTTCCCTGGTACTTCGAGAACAGCGATGATGAGGTGGTCTCAGAATTTCCGCCAGCTCCAAAAGAACTGGAAGACGGCATACATACTACTGCAAATAACCTCAAGAAGATTGAGTTGGGATCGGCAGATGACCCGCGACCGACATTTGTCAGCGAGCTGCTGTCTGAAGAAAGGGTGACTGCGTTAAAGAACTCGCTTCTACGGCATAAAGACTGCTTCGCGTGGAACTACTCCGAGATGCCAGGATTAGATCCGGAGATTGTTGTGCATAAATTAGCAATATCCCCAGATATCAAGCCAGTCAAGCAGGCGCCAAGAAGGATGCGACTCGAGCTTGAAATGAGCATCAACGCCGAAGTCAAGAAGCTGATCGATTCTGGGTTTATCCAAGAAGTCCAATATCCCGACTGGATCGCCAATATCGTCCCGGTAATGAAGAAGAATGGGACAGTACGCATATGCGTGGATTTCAGGGATCTCAATAAAGCCTGTCCAAAAGACGATTTCCCAGTACCAGTAACCGAGCTAATGATAGATAACACGTCCACCCACGAGGTTTTCTCCTTTATGGACGGTTCGTCCCGGGATGGATTAAAACTAACAATGGACTGTGGGGTCCTTAAACCCATGGACTACGACGTCCTTAATCTCGACCGAGATGTCTTAAAACTAACAATGGACTGTGGGGTCTTTAAACCCATGGACTACGACGTCCTTAACCTCGACCGAGATGTCTTTAAACTACCCATGGACCGCAATGTCCTTAAACTACCCAGGGACCGCAATGTCCTTAAACTACCCATGGACCGCAATGTCCATAACTGGCAAAAGACCACTATGTCCCTAAACTGGCAAAAGACCACTATGTCCCTAAAATGGAGCAATAGAGCCACCAATGCTCTTTTGCTGGATCTAAACGATCCCGTTTAAGTTGATCTTAGCCTCAGATATGGCTAACGTATCCTTAAACCTTCAAACAGACTGGACTATGAATCCCTCTAATCAACTTTAGTTCAAGGGTACATCTCTGAACTCCTCTGATATCTGTCGTTGTAATCCTTCAACGTCGTCAGAGAGGTGACGGGTCCCGACGGCCATATATGCAATGGACCACTATGTCCCTTAACCGGAACAATAGAGTCCAAATGCTCCTCTGTCGGATCTAAACGATCATGTTAGGTTGATCTTAGTCTCAAATCGGACTTACGTATCCTTAACAAACGTTTGAGTCGATCTTGGTCTCAAATATGGCTAACGTATCCTCAAACCAAACCCCAAACCCAAATCTAAGATAATACGGATTTGGACTAGTCCATGCCCTACGGGCGACGACATAACTCTGTCTCCGTATACAATCCACGGGCAAATAAATACAAAACAAACACCCACGACACGAAGTGAAATTCTGGAGAAGGAGAGTTGTTACCGCGAAGCGGTAGCGTAATTAACTGCAGGGACTTGCGCCTGCAGGGAAGAGCGTCCCCACAATCAAAAACCCCTCAAGCGAGGGGGAATCTGACGAAGTCTGCTACATCGGCCGCATCCGTCTAAACCTTCGATACACAGTGCCATAAATCAACTTGGTATTTTCGGAGAGATGGACGGATAGCACCAATTAGCATCTGCCCCGAATCTCATGCAAGACGTACGCCGTCGCGCCGTCATTCGGAGGGGAACAACCTCATTGAGGTGTTTTCCTGATTTTTATCAGGGAACAAACGGGAGCTAACCCGAAGAAGTTCAACGTTCCCACGACCTCAGAAGAGAAGGGCAGGCGCATTCCACCCCAAAATGCTTCCAAATACAAGGCGATCTCCCTGCCCCGTGCTTGGTCTGCCCTCTCTCCTTCCTTGGCCAGACGGAGCGTATAACATGGGGGGATGTGGAAGCGAGCCCGAGCGTTGGCAAGCTCGTCCTTATGCCTTATCCAACACGAGGCGCCAGGGGCAGCATCTACCGCCTCCTCCCTGGGGGCTGCCCCCACTGCGCGATCCCGGAAAGAGAGGCTAACCCCTACCCCCGGGGGGGACTCAGACTCACCTAAAGGGTTCTTAGAACCTACCTCAACGACATCTACCGACTCGACAAGAGAAGACATCTAACCTTGGAAAGGATGATCCTCGGGAAACGAAGGTGGAAGGAAGGAGATGAGCACCGAGCAACCGAGACCTAGAACGAAGAATATGAAGGAGTGGGGGCCCTAGAACGGGCCACACCCCTATTTATCGCCGCAAGCGACCTCATCCAACGGTGTCCTTCATCTCCCGCCAAGACACCTCCTCGTGTCCAACGGTTCCGATTGCTCCACTTGTCGTCCCCGCACTGGGTTGTGCCCTTTCAGGCGCCGCAGGTCTGCACACGTCGCGTCAGTCAACCGACGCTCGACACGTGGGCCATCACTTCAAGGCGACATGAACCGGCGCACCCTCCTTAAATGCGGAGATCCCCCCTGATTCTCTAGCAGAAAAGACAGCTGACGGCCCGAGGACGCGTCCCTACGAAACCTTAGGAGCGAGCTCATCCCGGGTGGTCCGACAGTCCACTCCTGCCCCGATCCTCTAACCGGTCGGGACAGGAGTGGGGGGGGGGGCTAATAATGATGCTCAGTATTGGCGACACCTAAGATCAGGACACATGGCGGATGACCGGCCCCGTAACCCAGAAGAAAGGGCCCGTAGAGGCCGACCAGGCCCCCAATGCTCGACCTGCAATCACAAGCTTGCCCTCATTGGGAGCTCCCTACAGATGGGCCTCCTCGGCCCATCGGCTAGCCCTGAGCTGCCACAAAACCGAGTCTCCTCGGCGTTCTCACTCGTCCCCGAGCCTCCGGCCGAGGCCGTCTTCCTCGGTCATCCGACCAGCTCCACCGCTCACGGGCGCAACCGCCGTTCCGCGAATCTCGCCTTGCACGGATTCTCCGCCAGCAACATCCCACGTTCCACGCCTCCACGATCCCCATTAATGGGCGATCCGCGCTCTACGCGGGCGTGACGTCGAGAGCGTAATCGCCGGCGAGATTCTCGCGCCTGCTGCTGCGTGCCTCCACCGCTATATAAACCCCTACCACTGAAGGGTCAAGTAAGCCATTTTTTACTCCACTTAGCCGTTACGCTGCTCAGATCTAGTACTAACTTGATTGTCAGAGGGTCCTCGGTGGCATCAAACCACCCCGGGACTTCTTTGCAGGCACTCAGTGTCAAACTCCCCCAATCACCAAATCTCCTTAAAGCCCATTGAGACCCACACACAATAGGGGATCCCCTCCAGAATCCACCGGGAGATCGATGGAAGACGACATCTGAAGGATATCTGAAAAGGACCTCCATCACAGGTGCTATAGGGTTATACTTCGTTTGTAAATATGGGGTTTTCTTCCTTCTCTTTTCTCTGTTACCCATAGAATTTCATTTGGGGCACACTATGGAAAACTTTCTGAAATTTTTAGTGCAATGCGTGCTTTACTAAGACACAGCAAGGCTGGGTTTATCTGTTTTCTGAGGGTGAGTTTATTTGACTTGTTATTTGTATTCATTTTTGGTAGCTGGGCTATGATGGTTAACTTGCATAGGTCTTTCTGAAGTCATTATTACTCCTGAGGGCTAGCTTGTTTTTCCTTGTTCCATACCTTTTCTCGTGCTCTTCATTTACTTTTGGCTCATACATCTCTTGCATTCATGGCTTTTCCAGTTGGTTGTTCCTCTCTTTTGCAATAAGACTTTTAGCAGATGTCTTTTTTATAAAAAACAAAAAAAAACAAAAACAGTTACTGCTCTATTTATATTGCTTGCAAGTATTAGGAGTCATCATGTAGATGAAGACACTATTCAGCTGCAACTATTTTTCTATTGATAACACTCTCATTTTCTTCTCCTTTCTACTTTTATTTTCTTTGTTCCTTGGTTTGGAGGTGCAATGGTTAATAGTAATAAGTATTGTTTACTATCTTTTTGTAATCTGATATGTTTTTAATGACCATTATGAGACATGCTTATTGCTGAGTCTTGCTCCTTTCCTAAAAACAAAGTCAAAAATATCCTATTGAACATAAGCTTCATATTAATTGCTACATTTTAAAAGTTTTCAATAATAGTTTTTCTCATTAGAGCACCAAGCATATGCCTTTCAAAAATGAAAAAGAGAGGGTGCTTAAAAATGTGCATTCATCAGGGCTTGAACCTAAAATGACAAATATTTAGGGGATGATAAGCAGTTTAGGAAATAAAGGCTGAAAAAATTAATCCAAGCAGTGAGCCATTGATGATACTCAATATTGGCGACCTCCAAGATCATGACACGTGGCAGATGACGTGTCCCAAGACTCAGAGGAAAGGGCCCGCAGAGGCCGACCAGGCCGCCCTACACCCGACCTGCAAGCACAAGCCGGCCCTCCTCGAGGTCCCCTGCAAATCAGCCTTCTCGGCCATTCAGCTCGCCCCGAGCCGCCATAGGACCAAGACTCCTTGGCCTCCCCGCTCGTCCCCGAGCTCCCTGCCGAGACCGTCTTCCTCGGCCCTCCGACCAACTCCACCACTCACAGGCGTAACCGTCACTCCGCGAATCTCGCCATGTGCAGATTCTACGCCAGCAACATCCCACGTTCCATGCCATCACGATCCCCATTAATGGGCGATTCGCTCTCTACGAGGGCGTGACGTTGGGAGCGTAACTGCCGGTGAGATTCTCGCGTCTGTTGCTGCGTGCCATCACCACTATATAAACCGCCATCACAGAGGGGTCAAGTAAGTCATTCTTTACACTTTACGCCGTTACTCTGCTCGGATCTCATCACTAACTTGAGCGTCGGAGGGTCCTCGATGGTACCAAACCATCCCGGAACTTCTTTGCAGGTACTCGGCGGCAGCTTCCACATCTCACATCTTCCTCCAATAACCCATTGAGACCCACACGCAATGAAGAATACTCAGCTATGTTCATCGTGAGATCTATGGAAGACAACATCTGACGGAGGCCCGAAAAAGAGCCCCATCAGTTGGCGCCGTCTGTGGGAACTTAAATTCCACAAAATACAAAGTTGGCCTTCCTATCTCCTCTCTCATGGCGGACGACCATCCTGAGGATCCCAGTACCAGCGGCCGCCTTCCGCTCACCGAAGGCGGGGATGAACTCCATCATGACCGTCATCAACGCCCTCGCAGGCCGGATAGATCGCCTGCAATCTCTCGTGGAGGCCCTCGTCCGCGTCCAAACGGCCGCGCCCGGGCCCCAGATCGCTGCTCCGCCGCCTCCAGAAGACTCTGTCCCTGTCTGGATGGCCAACCACCAGCAAGCTGCATCCCCTCGCCGCCGGTCCCTCAACCCGGTGCTCCCTAAGGCCCATTGGGCACCCCAGGGCTCCATACCGAGATCCGCCGCCACGGGGCCTCGCCCCGAGCCTCCTCGTGACCCTTACCCCCTGAAGAAATGTCGGCCACCTCTTCTATCCACGAGCGTGGCCGACCCCACCATGATCGGCGGGTACGCACAGAAGGGGTCCGCCCCGGCGACTCAAGAGCTACCCCATCCCAAGACCTGAGGCGCCTCATCAAGAGAAACCGGGGCCACTCCCAGACGCAGTCCACTCGCAGCGGGGCCCGGGAATCCCGAGGCACCGATTCCTCGAGGTACCACAGTCGGCTCGACGCCATCGAGAAGAAGATCGAGGGCATGCGCCGAGAAGCTCACTTCTCGAGCGACGGGGCTAAGTATGCCTCCGACTCGCTCACGAAGCTCTTCACCGAGGAACTGCTCGCCGTGCACGTCTCCTCGCGTAATAAGCCCCCGAAGGTCTCTCTGTTCAATGGGAAAACCGACCCGAAGGACCACGTGGACGCTTTCACCGCGGGAATGAGCTTCCAAGATCACTCCGACGCTGCCCAGTGCAGGGCCTTCCCGGCCACCCTCATCCGCGCGGGTCGGGACTGGTTCTGGGGGCTCGAGCCCCGCTCAATTTCAACCTTCGACGAGCTGGCCACCCAGTTCTTCGGCCATTTCATGGGGAACCGTCGACAGAAGCGCACGGTCGACTACCTCTTCACGGTTAAAAGCGGGGACAAGGAAACGTTCAAGGCCTATATTACCCGCTTCTACAACGCCCTCCTCGAGGTGTCCGAGCACCGGGACGAGACCGTCATAACGACACTCAGATCTGGTCTGGGGCATAAAGAATGGTTGCGCTCCTTCGCGCTGGCTCAACCTAAGACCATGGCCGAAGTCAAGGCGTAGACCGAGCGCGAGGTCCAGCTGGAATCCGAAGTGAATGCCAACTTTCTCGGGCGGATCGGCCTGACCAGAAGAAAAGGACTCGGGAGGACAGGCCCGAGCGTCAGCAGCCCTACCACCGAAGTTCTAAGAGTATACCCCTCTCAACGTCTCCCTCGCGGTGTTGCTGGAGGAGGCCCAGAATGAGGGGTTTTTCAAGTTCCCCCCGGTCCCACGTCAGGCCGCTAAGCGAACCCGGGGCCTTTACTGCACTTTCCACCAGGTACTGGGCCACGCCACGGAGGACTGCAAACAATTGAGGGACTACATCGAGAAGCTCATCCGGTCTGGGCACCTCGCCACCTACCTAAGGGACAAACGGCAGGCCGACCGTGAGCAAGAGCAGCCTCGCCCTCCCACCGACCTGACCATCGGCCAGCTCATGCTTGTTTCAGTAGACAGCCAGCCCGGGGCTCAGGGAGCCCCATGCCCTATTCTAAGCACGGGGGCCGGCAGCCCTTCAGGGAGCTCAGCCCCATGTCCCACTGTTCTTAGATTGCTACCCTACCGCGGCTCAAAGGAGTCGTGCAAACAGGTAGCAGTTGAGTGCAGTCCCGAGCACTTGGAGGCAGTGGCGGTTAGACAGGATTCGTCCCTCCCGGTATTGGGAGTAGATATCGTGCTGTGTCAGAGAGCCATTACGCAAAGTCCCTGGCCAGGGCAAGCGAGATTTGCTGGTAGGTTCCAGTAGTTTCTCAGGGTGTAATGGGCTTCACTCCGACACGACTTATACCGCTATTAGGGGACTGACGCTTGCCGCCCCCCTAGGCCCGATATGCGATAGTCTTGGACGAACGGACCGGACTGTATAGAGATTGTCACATCAGACTCAGTAGGAGTTCGGATGGGTTTACTCATCGGCCTTCTTATCGACAACTATCTGGGGACCGTTACGTACAGCTAGTGCCGCTTGCGGTCTGTGGTTAAACCCACTGCCAGCGTAGTAGTCGAGTCTCTAGAGTCCCACACAGAGAGTTTCCTACTCCAGGCGAAACGATATAGAGGTTGCATGGTTTTGCGACAAAGGGTTCGGACGCATACGTGCGTTTACGCACGTACGAATTTCGGACAGTTTTTACCAGTCGGCTTTGGTTTAAGCCAGTTACTGGTATCCGGTTATTGGATTTTTACAGTCTAAAGTTTTTCCGTATTTTTGCGGATTGGAGGGGCGTTCTCGTAATTGTACGAGAAGCTTCTAGAAGATGTGACTAAGGAGGTTACTTTGGATGAGGTTGTGAGTCATTGTGGTGATTCATTCATTTCATTAATGCACATTTATTGCTTAATGACTCATGCTAATGAATCCCCACTAGATATTTCATGAAGCATGCTTATTCATTTCTTTTATGCATTATTCTTAAATAAGAATGCTTCATAATATATTATGATACACTCTCTCTCCTCTCATTATCTTATCTCATATTCTCTCTCCTCAAGCTCTCATCTTCAAGATACTAATCCTTAATCCTCATGTGTTGAGATCAAAGGTTTAGTTAGACTTAAGCATCCATTACCTTCACTCTATATCATCTTTTCATCTTTGATTAGCAATCAAAGTTGATTAGTTACCTCAAGTTAGAGGTTTAGCTTGGTGTTTTGCTCTCGGGTGGATCGTCTACTACCTAGAGAAGGTCGAGGAGAACAAAGGAGGACACAAAGACGAAGGACTAGTTTCGATCGGTATAATCCCTTAACACTATAGTTTAGTTTAGCTATGTGTTTGGTTATTATTTGTTTAGCTTCGATTTAAGCGGTTAGTCGATGTTCGTTCCTTAAACTTGATCGTTTTTGTAAAATCCGCCTCCCCATAAGTACTGGGGTGTACTACATCGACTTACAGCCACGTGCTGGAGAGTCTGGGAAGGCACAAAAGGAAGAAGGATCAGAAACATGAAGGAAAACACTAAATCTTACCGCACAATGGGGGCTTACCTGCACGGCTTCCTGGGCGATCGACGCCAGCTGAGCTTTGAGGGTCCCCCCAGGAACCCGACCCCTGGCCGAGATCTCTATCTCGTAGAGGAGGCCTGTAAATCCCCGTTTCCATTCTAATAAAAGTTTCATATTCTCTGATTTTCAGTAGTTTCCCTTCTTTTCCTTCATATTTCGAATTGGGTATAAAGCTTAATATTTATATTTTTTCCAAACCCTAAAAGTTAAAACCCAAGATTTAAAAAAAAAAAACCAAAGCCGAATTAAAACCAAGGCTAATATAAATTAAAACCCTAAGTCTTATTCAGCCCACACATTTTACTTAATAAAATTCCTTATTAAATTCCACCCTCAGCCCATTCCCTTTTATTTTCCCTCAGCCCATTCAAAATCATTTTGAATTTCCCAGCCCGTTTCATTTACAGCCCACAACCTTTTTAAATAAAATCCTAAATTTATTTACTCCGGCCCGTTCCTCCTCAGCCCACCATATATTTTCTCAAAAAAGAATTTCTTTTAGCCGGCCCAACCCACTCCCTTTCGACCCGACCTGCTTCGTTAACTCCTTTCTCTTCTCCCCTCGTCCAAAACTTCCCGCTCGTTTCCTTCTTTCTCGCGACCCCCACGTCCCCGAGCTCCCCATGTTGCCCTCGCCGTCGCCCACGACTCCCTCTAACTCTCGCTCTCCAACTCCTCATCTCCCTCTCACTTTCCAAACTCCTCAAAACTCTCTAACCCCTCAAGTTTTCCCCCCACGAACCCCTAAGAACCCACTGCAAAACTTCAGACCTCGACCCTCGACGACGACGACGAACCTTCCTCCGACCCCCTTCTTCATCACCTCACCCTAACCTCCTCCTTCATCAACTTCAGCCCCTTCACACCCAACTTCCCTGCACTCAACCCAATTGCAACAGAGCTCGGCCACCCTACACCCCTCGACGCCGGCGAACTCCCCACCACGACGTCGACACCCCTGCATCCCTACATCCTCAGCATCACCACTCCAACACCCGAGCCCCACTATCTCTCTCTTTCCCTCTCTCCAAAAACCTACACTAACCCAATTCTTGTCCCGAGCACTTCACTGTGCACGTCGCCGGAGCGACCACCGCCGATATCGTCGACCCCAGCAAGCCCCAGGCCAACACAGAGCACCACCTCCTCTTCCAGCGCGCACAAGACGACTCCGGGAAACTCCGACGTAAAACACGTGTTTCGATCGAAGCTCGCGCGAACTTGTTTCACGGCGTACAACGCGCGTTCGCGACATCGTTGCTGCCGTGCGACCCCGAGGCGTTTTCCAGGCAAGTGTTTACTTGCTTCATGCTAAAATATTAGTGGTATAAACCTAAAATATATAGTTTACGGATTTGCCGAATACCGATACAGAATATGACCTATGTGTTCGATGCTAATCTCCCATGAAAATGATTGTCTATTTTGACAGAAACTGATATTTTCCATTGGCCCATAGGATGATAAATATAGTGTAGGAATCTCACTGGAAAATACGATTGTTCGTGACAAAAATTGATACCCCCAAATATGCCATTAAAACTAGAATTTCCTCGTACCTGAAAACGAATAAAATCACCATAAATTATATTCAAACTGGAATGATGCGTTCAAGGGCTTAAATCGAAGACGACTCGACGATCTTTAACCCTATGTAAAATTATAATGATTTCTGTTCAGTAATCGTGATGATAATTAGATCGGAATACGACTCTGGACTGCAGTCCAGAGCGTTTCTGATTATTGTGTGCTGTCCCAATACCTGTGCCACTGTGTTTCTTGAAGCCGTATGTCACGGAACCCTACAGTATATTAAAGATAACTCTGTTAGCTAAATAAAACAGGTGATTCCATTCCGTTTCATCGTCATTTGCTATTTTAAACTGTATTTAAAAGGGCAGAACGTATATCTATCCAGAACAGATTCAGAAATGACATATTGAGGTTAAACTGTGTATAACCTTCAACGTACAGATGCGATTGAGGATCCGTCTATTGCGTTGAATACTTTATTGAAAACCCTAGATTTCATTCAACTTTAACATCACTAGATTCTGAGCCCAACTGGGTGCAATTCTTGTCGCGAAACGAACGTTCAGTTCTGAAACTGAATTTCCAGCCGCGCGCACTTAAAATGAAATAGCTATATCTTGAGAACCGGAATCCCGATTGAACTGAAACAAATTTTGATGAATTGCTGACTGAGTATTCTAATTATCTTACTTATATCATTTTGCTGAATTCGTAACATAGTAATTTATGCAAATTATTTTAGTTCATGACATGCATGTTGATTCATAACATACAGAGCTCATTGGTAGTATACATACATATATCATACCCTTGCCATATACTCAGTATTAGTACGTGTGGACATTGCATTATTGTGCGTGATAGATGTTGGTTTAGGAGTGACAAGTACATCAATGGAAAGTGAATATTCGTGATAGTGATTGATACAGTGAACAGTGATAAAACCGTGCCATTGGTATACTTGTACACAACTAGATCAATATCATAATTAGTGAGAACCTGGGGAAAAAGGGGAAATCAAAGTGGAAAGAGTATCGTATTTAGCGGGACCGTGTTTAGAGGATGATCATTCGAACAGAGATACTGATACATGTAGGATAGGATCTAGCGATCCGGCTGACAGGGTTATGTCCCGAGCATGTGGGCCGTTGTCTCGGGTATGTACGAGACTCCTGTTAAACATGATCCTCCTTCCACTATGTGATTTCAAACACGACCTAGAGACCGATAGGGACACATAACACATTCTGCATCATATAGTGACATAGTGATTACTTGCATCGTTCTTACACCAGTATTACCTCATATACCTGTTTCACCTTATTATAATAATATTGTTATTGTGTCGCTTTGACGACCTGAGTATGCATGCTCAGATCCCGCGGGAGGACCAGCACTGGAGACGGATCTACCCTTCGAGTTCACGGAGATTTAGACTGGTGTACTTTCTATTTTTCTGCTTTCCATAAAAGTGATCGTAAGTTTGACTTTGGTTAGTATTTGTTCTTGTTATCTGTAATTTGTGAACAATGGAACATTAATGTAATAAATTAGTGATGTGATTCCTTTACCACTGCGCTTTATTTACTGATTACCATGCAATGCTAGAAGCCGAAGTGTGACTACGGCGGGATGACTCCTTGACCGTAGGAGCATGGCTGGCCTAGTCATCCCTCGTTTTCCGTATTTTGGGAAGCGGGGCGTGACATGGTTTAGTTGGTATCAAAGCCTGTGTTTAGTATCAAGGGATAACATTAACTATGCAGTATTACGTTATTCTTGTTTCACTACTCTTGATTTCCATCCTTGAATCTGATCCTATCCTTTTGAATCTTCCAGTGATATGACGTCCCCGAACGACCCCTCCTCGGACTCCAGCTCTCAGGACCGCACGGAAAGGATATTCAGCGCACTGACCACTCTCGTGGAAGCTCAGGAGAGGAAGAACGACTTTCTCACTGAGGGACTCAGGGCGATTACCGCCATAGGAGGACCCTCCGCACTTATTACCGCCCCCGAGGGCGTTGTTCCACCAGCTTATCATGCTAGGGCTGGTACAGTAGCAGACTTCCGACGGTTACACCCAGCTGCGTTTACAGGGCTAGCTGAACCCCTTGAGGCTGAGCAATGGCTGGTGAACATGGAGAATTTATTGACTGCCGCCAGGGTTCCAGAGGAAGACAGAGTGGACGTGATAAAGATACAATTAGAAGACGAAGCCCGTACATGGTGGTCGGTGGAAGAGAGCAGACTTGACAGGCCGATCGAATGGAGCAAGTTTAAGGAGTGCTTCCTAGATCATTACTTTCCTTCCACAGCCAAGGCAGAAATGGAGGAGAGGTTTATTCTTTTGAAGCAGAATGGACGCCCAGTGGATGTTTATGCGGCAGAGTTCAACCGCTTGAGTCGTTTCGCTCCGTACATGGTCGCCTCAGAGGTCACCAGGGCCAGGCGTTTCCTTCAGGGATTAGATTTTGAGTTGCAGTAGTTGATTGCATCGTTGGATTTGCAGACTTTCGCACAAGTGCTTAACGCAGCGAGAGTTCAGGAGCAATTGATTAACAAGTTCAGGAGACCCCCAGTCGTTCCAGCACGTACCCACACGCCATCTCGAGGAGCCATACTGGTTCACAGGCCAGGAACGACACAAATGAAGCGCCCTTTCGTACCACAGCATCGCCCCCAGAGACAGGGCGTAACTTGCGGCTATTGCGGTAGAGGAGGACATACCCAGAAGGACTGTCGCCGTGCCAAAGGACAGTGCTTGATCTGCGGTTCCAGTCAGCACAGGATTGGCAGTTGCCCTGAGCGAGCAGAGGTACAGGGAAGTTCTGGACCGCCACAGCAGAGGCCGCAGGAGCAGAGACACCCCTTTACAGGTCGCGGTCAGGGACGGGCTTTCACCTTGACCGCCGAGCAGGCAGAGGCGTCAGGAGACGTGGTTACAGGTACTCTGCTCGTACATTCCTTTCCAGCTAGAGTACTTTTTAATTCAGGAGCATCGCATTGTTTCTTGTCTGAGCATTTCACTGATACACACTCAATACCACATGAACCATTAACAAAGGGATGGGAAATTCATACGGGTAATGGCATTATAATATCTAGTCGAGAATGTAGATTATGCCCGGTTGTAGTGTGTGGCAGGGAATTCTATGCGAATTTCCTCCTAATTGGGACAGGCAGTTACGACGCAATTCTTGGGATGGATTGGATGAGCACTTTTCATGCTGTTATCGATTGTCGTGCAAGGAATGTGATCTTCCGCATTCCCAATCACCCGGAGTTTATTTTCGAGGGCGGAAGCGAATCTTTGGAGCCAGCTAAATACCGAGCAAAGCCCAAGGAGCTGACAGCTATGGAGATTGATAGGAGCCCAGCCCCAGAAATTGTTCGGGACTTTCTAGACGTATTTCCCGAAGATCTACCAGGTCTACCACCTCATCGAATCTTGGAGTTCACAATCGATTTGATTCCAGGTACAGCCCCAGTATCCAGGGCCCCATACCGAATGGCACCAGTTGAGTTGGCGGAATTGAAGAAGCAGGTTGAAGAACTTTTGCGGAAAGGATTTATTCGGCCAAGCGCCTCACCGTGGGGTGCACCAGTTCTATTGGTAAAGAAGAAGGATGGATCGTTGCGAATGTGTATAGATTACCGGGAGCTGAACAAGGTCACAATAAAGAACAAGTACCCAATCCCGCGCATTGACGACCTATTCGATCAGTTAAGTGGAACCAAGGTATTCTCGAAGTTGGATCTCCGTTATGTATATCATCAAATCAGAGTAGCAACCGAGGATGTGTGCAAGACGGCTTTCATGACCCGATACGGACATTACGAGTTCCTTATGATGCCGTTCGGTGTTACCAATACCCCAGCAATATTCATGGACTTGATGAACAGGGTGTTCGCAAAGTACTTGGACACGTTCGTCGTTGTGTTTATCGACGACATACTTGTCTACTCGAAGACCTGGGAAGAGCATGCTGAGCATTTGCGCACGGTCCTACAAATTCTTCGGGAAGAGAAGCTGTATGCGAAGCTAAGCAAGTATGAATTCTGGCTCGACAAGGTACAGTTTTTGGGACATATTGTTTCGGGCGAAGGCATCTCGGTGGACCCGGCAAAGATAGAATCTGTCAGAGATTGGCCGACGCCGAAGTCAGTGGCTGAGATCAGAAGTTTTCTGGGATTGGCAGGTTATTATCGGAGATTCGTCCAAGATTTCTCAAGAATCGCGGAACCATTGACGCGGCTGACACGGAAGAACGTGCCATTTACATGGACAGAGGAGTGCACTCAGGCATTCGACACACTAAAGCAGAAACTAACCACGGCGCCTATTCTTACTGTACCAGATGATTCAGGGGGTTTGGTGATACACAGTGATGCCTCAGGAAAGGGTTTAGGCTGTGTTTTGATGCAGTACGGCCGAGTGGTTGCTTACGCCTCTCGACAACTAAGAAATCACGAGAAGAACTACCCCACACATGACTTGGAGTTAGCTGCGGTCGTCTTTGCATTGAAGATTTGGAGGCACTATCTATTGGGTGAGAAAGTGGAGGTGTACACAGATCACAAAAGTTTGAAGTATGTTTTCACCCAGAAGGAACTAAACATGAGGCAGCGCCGATGGCTAGAGCTGATGGCAGACTATGACTTGGACCTTCAGTATCACTCGGGGAAGGTGAATGTTGTACCAGATGCGCTCAGTCGCAAGCCAGCGGTAATGATGTTGACCGATCAGAGGAGCATTATTGAGGACTTTCAGAGGCTTGAACTGGAAGTCATTACGCCGAATGCACTTAGTCAACTTTGGCAGCTACAGGTGCAATCTTCCCTGGTGGATCGCATCAAGAGTGCACAAGCGGACGATCCCCGATTGAAAAAGTTCAGAGAGGAAGTGGAAGCTGGACTGAGAACGGATTTGATTATACATGAAGATGGCTCACTGAGATTTGGTAGCAGACTCTGCGTACCTAAGGGAGGTGTTCGAGAAGAAGTTTTGGCTGAAGCACACAGTTCAGCTTATTCTGTGCATCCGGGAAGTACAAAAATGTATCAGGACCTAAAGCGGCACTTTTGGTGGAACGGAATGAAGCGAGAAATTGCGAGGTTCGTATCCAGGTGCTTGGTATGTCAGCAGGTGAAGGCGGAGTATCAGAGGACAGCAGGACTGTTACAACCCCTGCCGATACCGGAATGGAAGTGGGAGCACATTACTATGGATTTCGTGACGGCCTTACCACGGAGCCCTAAGGGCAACAACGCCATTTGGGTTATCGTCGATCGCCTCACAAAAGCTGCACACTTTCTACTTTTCCGAGTGGGACAGTCGACGGAATCACTGGCAGAAAGATATATGTAGGAGATCGTACGACTTCACGGTGTTCCAGTCAGCATTGTGTCAGACCGGGAAACGAGATTCTTTTCGCACTTTTGGAAGAGCTTACAGGAGAGCTTGGGTACCCGTCTTAATTTCAGCACAGCTTATCACCCACAGACGGATGGACAATCCGAGCGTACGATTCAGACGCTTGAGGACATGTTGAGAGCCTGTATGTTGGACTTTCAAGGTTCCTGGGAGGACCATCTGCATCTAATCGAGTTCTCTTACAACAATAGTTATCAAGCTAGTATTCAGATGGCTCCTTTTGAAGCATTATACGGGCGGAAATGTCGATCACCAGTATGTTGGGATGATGTGGGAGAGCGAAGACTACTGGGCCCCGAACTCATTGTTCAGACAGTCGACAAAGTTCAAATGATCAGACAGCGTATCAAGGCGGCTCAGGATCGACAGAAGAGTTGGGCAGATACCAGCAGAAGGGCACTTGAGTTCGAAGTCGGAGATCATGTGTTCTTGAAGATTTCCCCTACTCGTGGAGTTATCAGGTTCGGAGGTCGGGGAAAGCTTAGTCCCCGCTTTATCGGACCTTTTGAGGTGCTAGAGCGAGTAGGAGAGGTGGCCTATCGACTCACCTTGCCTCCATCGCTAGCTGGTGTGCACAATACCTTCCACGTGTCACAGTTGCGGCGTTACGTTCGAGATGAGAGCCATGTCCTAGACCATTCGGAGCTAGTTTTGGGTACCGATTTATCGTACGAAGAGCAGCCTACTACCATTCTCGACCGTAGAGAGAAAGTGCTAAAGAATAAGGTCATCCCGTTAGTCCGAGTGTCTTGGGGCGGTCGTTCTCTAGGAGAATCCACCTGGGAGAGGGTGGAAGATATCCGTGATCGTTATCCACATCTCTTTATTTAGTACTTTTGTTTCCTTGTATCCTTGTTAAATTTCGAGGACGAAATTTTTGTTAAGGAGGGTATGATGTAAATCCCCGTTTCCATTCTAATAAAAGTTTCCTATTCTCTGATTTTCAGTAGTTTCCCTTCTTTTCCTTCATATTTCGAATTGGGTATTTTTTTTCCAAACCCTAAAAGTTAAAACCCAAGATTTAAAAAAAAAACCAAAGCCGAATTAAAACCAAGGCTAATATAAATTAAAACCCTAAGTCCTATTCAGCCCACACATTTTACTTAATAAAATTCCTTATTAAATTCCACCCTCAGCCCATTCCCTTTTATTTTCCCACAGCCCATTCAAAATCATTTTGAATTTCCCAGCCCGTTTCCTTTACAACCCACAACCTTTTTAAATAAAATCCTAAATTTATTTACTCCGGCCCGTTCCTCCTCAGCCCACCATATATTTTCTCAAAAAAGAATTTCTTTTAGCCGGCCCAACCCACTCCCTTTCGACCCGACCTGCTTCGTGAACTCCTTTCTCTTCTCCCCTCGTCCAAAACTTCCCGCTTGTTTCCTTCTTTCTCGCGACCCCCACGTCCCCGAGCTCCCCACGTTGCCCTCGCCGTCGCCCACGACCCCGACCACGACTCCCTCTAACTCTCGCTCTCCAACTCCTCATCTCCCTCTCACTTTCCAAACTCCTCAAAACTCTCTAACCCCTCAAGTTTTTCCCCCACGAACCCCTAAGAACCCACTGCAAAACTTCAGACCTCGACCCTCGACGACGACGACGAACCTTCCTCCGACCCCCTTCTTCATCACCTCACCCTAATCTCCTCCTTCATCAACTTCAGCCCCTTCACACCCAACTTCCCTGCACTCAGCCCAATTGCAACAGAGCTTGGCCACCCTACATCCCTCGACGCCGGCGAACTCCCCACCACGACGTCGACACCCCTGCATCCCTACATCCTCAGCATCACCACTCCAACACCCGAGCCCCACTATCTCTCTCTCTCCCTCTCTCCAAAAACCTACACTAACCCAATTCTTGTCCCGAGCACTTCACTGTGCAAGTCGCCGGAGCGACCATCGCCGATATCGTCGACCCCAGCAAGCCCCAGGCCAACACAGAGCACCACTTCCTCTTCCAGCGCGCACAAGACGACTCCGGGAAACTCCGACGTAAAACACGTGTTTCGATCGAAGCTCGCGTGAACTTGTTTCGCGGCGTACAACGCGCGTTCGCGACATCGTTGCTGCCGTGTGACCCCGAGGCGTTTTCCAGGCAAGTGTTTACTTGCTTCATGCTAAAATATTAGTGGTATAAACCTAAAATATCTAGTTTACGGATTTGACGAATACCGATACAGAATATGACCTATGTGTTCGATGATAATCTCCCATGAAAATGATTGTCTATTTTGACGGAAACTGATATTTTCCATTGGCCCATAGGATGATAAATATAGTGTAGGAATCTCGCTGGAAAATACGATTGTTCGTGACAAAAATTGATACCCCCAAATATGCCATTAAAACTAGAATTTCCTCGTACCTGAAAACGAATAAAATCGCCATAAATTATATTCAAACTGGAATGATGCGTTCAAGGGCTTAAATCGAAGCCGACTCGACGATCTTTAACCCTATGTAAAATTATAATGATTTCTGTTCAGTAATCGTGATGATAATTAGATTGGAATGCGACTCTGGACTGCAGTCCAGAGCGTTTCTGATTATTGTGTGCTGTCCCAATACCTGCGCCACTGTGTTTCTTGAAGCCGTATGTTACGGAACCCTACAGTAGATTAAAGATAACTCTGTTAGATAAATAAAACAGGTGATTCCATTCCGTTTCATCGCCATTTTCTATTTTAAACTGTATTTAAAAGGGCAGAACGTATATCTGTCCAGAACAGATTCAGAAATGACATATTGAGGTTAAACTGTGTATAACCTTCAACGTACAGATGCGATTGAGGATCCGTATATTGCGTTGAATACTTTATTGAAAAACCTAGATTTCATTCAACTGTAACATCACTAGATTCTGAGCCCAACTGGGTGCAATTCTTGTCGCGAAACGAACGTTCAATTCTGAAACTGAATTTCCAGCCGCGCGCACTTAAAATGAAATAGCTATGTCTTGAGAACCGGAATCCCGATTGAACTGAAACAAATTTTGATGAATTGCTGACTGAGTATTCTAATTATCTTACTTGTATCATTTTGCTGAATTCGTAACATAGTAATTTATGCAAATTATTTTAGTTCATGACATGCATGTTGATTCATAACATACAGAGCTCATTGGTAGTATACATACATATATCATACCCTTGCCATATACTCAGTGTTAGTACGTGTGGACATTGCATTATCGTGCGTGATAGATGTTGGTTTAGGAGTGACAAGTATATCAATGGAAAGTGAATATTCGTGATAGTGATTGATACAGTGAACAGTGATAAAACCGTGCCATTGGTATACTTGTACACAACTAGATCAATATCATAATTAGTAAGAACCTGGGGAAAAATGGAAAATCAAAGTGGAAAGAGTATCGTATTTAGCGGGACCGTGTTTAGAGGATGATCATTCGAACGGAGATACTGATACATGTAGGATAGGATCTAGCGATCCGGCTGACAGGGTTATGTCCCGAGCATGTGGGCCGTTTTCTCGGGTATGTACGAGACTCCTGTTAAACATGATCCTCTTTCCACTATGTGATTTCAAACACGACCTAGAGACCGATAGGGACACATAACACATTCTGCATCATATAGTGACATAGTGATTACTTGCATTGTTCTTACACCAGTATTACCTCATATACCTGTTTCACCTTATTATAATAATATTGCTATTGTGTCGCTCTGACGACCTGAGTATGCATGCTCAGATCCCGCGGGAGGACCAGCACAGGAGACGGATCTACCCTTCGAGTTCACGGAGATTTAGACTGGTGTACTTTCTATTTTTCTGCTTTCCATAAAAGTGATCGTAAGTTTGACTTTGGTTAGTATTTATTCTTGTTATCTGTAATTTGTGAACAATGGAACATTAATGTAATAAATTAGTGATGTGATTCCTTTACCACTGCGCTTTATTTACTGATTACCATGCAATGCTAGAAGCCGAAGTGTGACTACGGCGGGATGACTCCTTGACCGTAGGAGCATGGCTGGCCTAGTCATCCCTCGTTTTCCGTATTTTGGGAAGCGAGGCGTGACAAGGCCGTCCGCGGCTGACATCCCGGACGACACTGCGAACCGGAGCCCCTCTTCCTCCACCACGGTCGGCGAGGACCGACCCCGGGAAGGTCTCCGGGAACTCTTCTTGAGCGGCTCCGAGGGGGAGCCAATCTCCTCTTCCGAGACCGTGTCCTCCACAATCCGGGCCCGCTTCCGACCCGACTCTCTGCTGGGGCCCCGGGCGGGATCCACCGCCGAGCGTCCCCGGGGAACCATCACCCGGGCAATAGGAGCAGGGGAAGGCTGCGCCAGGGAAGAGCTGGCGCCCCCGGCCCTAGCAGGCTGCCTCGGTTGGCGCATAGCATCTCGGAGAACGCCGAAGTTCATGGATCCTGCACGAAACAAACACCCAAATTATCAACAACACGAGTAAAGCATAAACCCAGAAAGCAAGCCTAACTTACCGACGAACTCGGCGGGGCTAAGCCCGGCCCAGTTCAAGACCCTCTTGGACAGCAGCACGTCATGTCTGGGGATGGGCTCCTACGACGCCACTCTCACCGCGGTGGGGTCGTTGGACAGGTTCCCCGGCAGACACTTCTCCCTTGACCATTTGGTGGGCACCGGCCAGTCCTCGCCCTCGGGAGGGGAAACAAAGAAAAATTTCTTCTTCCAATCATGGATGGAGGAGGGCAAGGCCGCGACCCCGGTCCCAGCAGCGATCCCGGGCCGCTTCCTAAAAGTAAAATAAACCCATCTTGGGTCGCCTGCTCGACCGCCGGGATGACTCTTGAAAACAAGAGAGGAATCGAGAAGGGAAAGACTGAAAGGAACCGCCTGCAGCCTTAGGCGGATCAGGAACCCAAGGAGAAGCCTCCACGCGTTCGGCACTAGCTGGCCGGGGGCCAAACCGAAGAAATTCAGAGCGGCGATGACCTCAGGAGAGAAGGGAAGGCGCATTCCGCCCTAAAAAACTTCCAAATACAGGGCAATCTCCCTGCTCCGTACCTGGTCTGCCCTCTCTCCTTCCTCGGCCAGACAGAGCGTGTAGCTCGGGGGAATGTGGAAGCGAGCTCGAGCATTGGCGAGCTCGTCCTCATGCCTCACCCAGCACGAGGTGTTGGGGGCTATATCTACTGCCTCCTCTCTAGAGACAGCCCCCGCCTCGCGGCCCCGGGGAGAGGGCTCAGCCCCTGCTCCCCGAGGGGACTCGGACACATCTAAAGGAACCATAACATCTACTCCTACAATGTATACTGATTCTACAGGTGAAGATATCTAACCTGGGAAAGAAATTCTTCAAAAGTTGGGAACAAGGGAAGGGAGACAAGCGCCGAGCAGGTAGGGCTTGAGAATGAGAAAATATGAGAGAGTAAGGGCCCTAGGGCGGGCCCCACCCGTATTTATTACCGCACACGGCCTCATCCAATGGTGCCCATCGTCTCCCGCCGAAACGGCTCCTTGCGCCCAGCGGCTCAGATCGCTCCACATGGCAGCCCAGCAATTGACCGCGTCCCATCAGACGCCGCAGGCCTGCGCACATCACATCAACCAGTTGGCGCTCAACACGTGGACTGTCGCTTCGACTGCAGAGTGCACGAACCGGCGCACCCTCCTTAAATGCAAAGATCTCGCTTCGATTCGCTAATGGAAAAGACAACCGACGGCTCGAGAACTCATCCCGGCACAACTCTAAGGAGGAGCTCACCTCGGGGTGCCCGGCAGTCCACTCCTGACCCGACCCGCTAGCTGGTCGGGGCAAGAGTGGGGGGCTAATGATGATACTCAATATTGGCGACCTCCAAGATCAGGACACGTGGCAGATGACGTGTCCCAAGACTCAGAGGAAAGGGCCCGTAGAGGCCGACTAGGCCGCCCTACACCCAACCTGCAAGCACAAGCTGGCCCTTCTTGAGGCCCCCTGCAAATCAGCCTCCTCGGCCATTCAGCTCGCCCCGAGCCGCCATAGGACCAAGACTCTTTGGCCTTCCCGCTCTTCCTCGAGCTCCCTGCCGAGGCCGTCTTCCTCGGCCCTCCGACCAACTCCATCACTCACAGGTGTAACCGTCGCTCCACGAATCTCGCCATGCGCAGATTCTACGCCAGTAACATCCCACGTTCCACGCCATCACGATCCCCACTAATGGGCGATCCGCTCACTACGCGGGCGTGACGTCGGGAGAGTAACTGCCGGCGAGATTCTCGCATCTGCTGCTGCGTACCATCACCACTATATAAACCCCCATCACAGAGGGGTCAAGTAAACCATTCTTTACACTTTACGCCGTTACTCTACTTGGATCTCATCACTAACTTGAGCGTCGGAGGGTCCTCGATGGTACCGAACCACCCGGGGACTTCTTTGCGGGTACTCGGCGGCAGCTTCCACATCTCACCTCTTCCTCCAATAACCCATTGAGAGCCACACGCAACGAAGAATAATCAGTTATGTTCATCGCGAGATCTACGGAAGACAACATCTGACGGAGGCCCGAAAAAGAGCCCCATGAGCCATGGAAATAACGGCAACTAAGGGTTTTTTCTTTTTATAAAAAAAACTAGGGTTTTTCTTTTTCTTTTTTTGTTTTTGTTTTGGGGTTATCCAATTAAGGGATTGGATTTGGGGTAACTTTACTTGTGATGATTGAGAGCACTCATCGCAGTTTAAGCGCGCATTTCTAGGCCAAAACCACGGCTTTTTGTGCAATGATTTTGTTTGATCTGATTTAAATGTCTCTAACATTATGCCACAACTCAAACTGCTAATTATGGTGAGAATTGACCTAAAAAAAATTCTATGCTTAAACATTTAAAACAATGGCAAGACCTTCTCTTATCTATAAATAATTTTAAGACCAATAACTCTTTCATAGAGCACCAATGCTCCTTAACAAACCCCATTGTAATGGGAAAAATTCTTAGACTCTAATAACAACAAAATAAACTAAAAGGAAGAAAAGCACACAATAATTTCGCTCACTGACTACATTAGTTGTTGCAGTATTGGAATGAGTGCATTGAGTGGTGTCTATCGGGTCTGGCCGGCCCGGCCCGGCACGAAGCCCACCAGGCTTGGTGGTCTTCAGGACGGGCCTGGCCTGAGTTGATCGGGTTTTGGGACCGGCTTTAGCCCGGCAAGAAGCCCCAAACCCGAACCCAGCCCGGCCTGTTTAAAAAAATTGATTTTTAAAAAAAAAATTTAATATTTTTAAAGTAAATTTTTAATTTTATGAATTTTTTTGGAATTTTTTTTAACCCGAACTTCGTGTGGGTCCCGGAGCAAACCTAGATATTTTATTGATTAAAATTTTTTTTTGAGTGGGACATAAGTTGGCAAACCTTACCCCTCATACAATTGCCAAAAAATTAAAAATGTAACTCAATAAATAAAACTAACTGGTGAGCTTCTATCGGTCATTATTCCCCATCGGTATCGGAGTCTTCAATACTTTTAACGTGTTGTTGTCTAGTTTCTGCATTGAACTAATATTTTTGGCACACTGTGATCTCCAATATGTCGTCCGATAATCTCGCTCTCTTATTGCTTAGAACCATATTATCTACACTAAAAGCAGACTCCGAACCTACTATGGACATCGAAGTTAGTAAATCATGAGCCATGACAGAAAGTACTGGATGTATTTTCCACCAATCCAAAATATCAAGATTATCTACTTGATCCGCGGTAAGAAAATTACTGAAATCAGTTTGCAAATACATTGTAATCTCATTATAAATGTAAGTAGTAGAAACAGTTGTTCTTTGTTTTTTCTGCTAGAAAAATTGAAATATTTCTTTTTTGGAAGATTGCAGTGAAGAGAAAGATAAAGAAGAAGTTCTGTTTTAACCGTACTGTGCATCATATATGGTGTATAATTCATGCAAATAAGAATCTAAAATATTTTTATAATCTCCTATATCGATACCTAAGTTTTTATGGTATCCATCTAAAAATTAAATTATTTTTTAAAAGTTTAGAATAAAAAACATAAGCTAAACAAAACAATGCAGGAACTTTTCGCCAATATTTATTCAACTTCGTAAGTATGTTATATAACATTCCAGCAAATGCACATTTAAGATCAATTACATGCTTATTAATAATCTTACTAATATAAAATAACTGTTCTACTGCTAAATATATAGTAAAATAATAAACACCAGATAAACATTTAGTTGCATTGTAAATTATTTCTAAAAATTTCAAAATATATTCACAAACAAATCAATCTTGATGCTCTAAATTATTATTGGGCATTTGTTCCTCATAAAATAAAGTAATGGGCTCCCGATGTTTTAAAACACATTTCAACATCTCATAAGTGGAATTCCACCTACTTGGAATTGAAGGGTTACACTAGCGTCCCGGTCAACTTCCGTGGCTAAATGCGGAACAAAAATTTTATAGCGAAACAAAACTTGGCGCTAGAATAAACACAAACCAGATCTTTACCATAAACTTAGTTAGCATATTAGGGTTCTATCTACTATGATAGTAAGTATACCTAACGGAAACAAGTCTTTCGGGTCTTCGATCCTCTTCTTAAACTCCTCGATGGAAGTATGGATCGTGCTTGAATTCCGGCCTCCTTGTGTCAATGATGATCCACCCGAGAGCTCCAACCTTAAGCTAAATCTCTAATTTGATGTAAGTAGAATACTTAGCTTGCCAATCTAAGTAGACTAGAGTAAGTAGAGTGTGATTTTAGTGGTTTAGTCTCACAAGCCCTTGATTCTCAACACATGAGATATTAAGGTTTGAGAGAGAAAGAAGGAGAGAACCATGAAAGAGAATGAGAGTAAGAATAATGAAGAGAGCTCTCATATGAGGGAAAAAGGAATAATAAGTTTTATTAGGATAATTGTGATGGTTCATTTGATTTGACCATTATCATGTCACAATTAATACTAAGCAAAATATCTTGTGCTGAACAAAAATATCTAAACCAACAATGGTCAACAAGTCAAATGGTCAAACCAATTAACCATGACACAATTATCTCTAATAAAGATTAGTAAACAATTTCCTTCACCTCATAATGATTTTAATCAAGTCAATGGTCAAAACCCTAATGAGGTGTCTCCTCCTACGTCTCACTCAACCGTATATACATACCCGCATACGTGCTCCAAGAAACACGAATACAAAGAGACTAAACCAACCCAAAATCTAATATTAGGATCCGGCATAAACCAAAACCCACTAGTATCAACCGCTCGAACAGCATACGCGCACAAGTACGCGTATGTGAACGAACCCTGTCGCAAAACCATACGACATCTATATCGTTTCGCCCGAAGCTGGGAAAACCTCTGTGTGTGACTCTAAAGACTCGACAGTACTCTGGCAGTGGGTTTAACCACAAGCACGTCAGCGGCACTAGCTGTACGTAACGGCTACCCATGTACCTGTCGAAAGGAAGGCCGACGAGCAAACTCGTCCGAACTCCTACTGAGCCTATTCGTGACAATATCTGTACAGTCCGGTCTCTTCGTCAAAGAGTATCGCATACCGGGTCTAGGGGGTGGTGAACATCAGACCCTAATAACCTGATAAGTCGTGCTGATGTGGCTCAGGACCAATCCGGGAAACTACTGATCAACCATCATTAAATCCCAACTTTTTTGGCCAAGGTCTTATAGTCCTGACCAATTGATCACTGTGCTATATTAACTCCCAATACCAGGAGGGACGAATCCCCAACAATCGCTCACTGCCTCCATGTGGTTCGGGACTGAACCCAACCAAAACCTGTTTGTACGACTCAGTAGAGCAGTGGTAGGGAAGTGATCAAAGCTCAGTGGGAACTCACACAAGACAGATGCCGATCACAGGTCCAAAGACGAACCTGTACACATGTCACCTGAGAACTTCCATCCGACGATAGATATAGTACCATCAGGAAGTTCTCGGCGAGTCCGTCCAGTGTACTCACCCCCAGTGGGCACCTGTATACGATCTTAGGTGCATCAAACCAATGGCTGCGGGACCAACCATCCCCCGACGGGGCTAGAAACGTATACACTAGTCTACTCTGGAGTATCAATGCCCAGTCTCGATACTCACGCGACTAGGTCCATTTAAGGATGTGCTTATGGACTACCCTGCTCCCATAAGTGTGATCGCTATCATAACGCAGGTAGTCAAGAAAGATCCTACGGGCTTTATCAACATGTAACCGCAATATGTAATAACGAGTATGACATATGCCATATTAAGATAAAAGACAAACCATAATAGTATATTACCGTATCGAGTCTTTATCAATATGTGCAAGCTAGATATAACAACAATAGAAATAAATACACATCCTGACAAAGACAAGTCAAATAATATACTATAAAACTGAGCAAGATTGTCCTGTACATACATATTCCTAGCATCCATATGTATACATATACAATACTGGCCTTTAGGGCATTTATATCCAACAATCTCTCATTTGCACTAAAGGGCAGTGATTGGCGTACCGAATACCCAACATCTGCACTAAGGCCAGCTGCTGGCATACTGCATACCCAACATCTCAAAAAGTCGCTCGAACTGTGCTTGAGAGAGGGCCTTTGTAAATGGATCCGCCGTGTTCTCCTTCGTATCCACTCTCCGAACCTCGATCTTCTGGCGATCTACGATCTCCCTGATCAGATGATACCGCCTTAAAATGTGCCTGGATTTCTGATGGGACCGTGGTTCCTTCGTTAAAACTATAGCCCCATTGTTATCGCAATATAAAGGTATTGGGTCAACAATGGACGGAACTACCTGAAGTTCAGCTATGAACTTCTTCATCCAGACTGCTTTTTTTGCGGCATCGCTTGCAGCAATATATTCGGCCTCCATCGTCGAGTCTGCAACGGTGTCCTATTTGGAGCTCTTCCAACACACCGCCCTTCTATTGAGGGTAAACACAAAACCCGAGACAGACTTGCTATCATCCTGTCACTCCGGAAGCTTGAGTCGGTAAAGGACTCGACCCTGAGGTCTCCATTACCGTAAATCAGGAACATCTCCTTAGTCCTTTTTAGGTACTTGGGAATGTTCTTTACTGCTGTCCAGTGGTTCTCACCTGGGTCTGACTGATACCGGTGTCACGACCCGAAATATTAGCTCGTGACCGGCACTTGAATCACGCAACGTCTAAAGGCGTAACGTAATTCAAGTAAGCTAAAACCAAGAAATCTAAACGCTTTTAAAGAAAATAAAGGAGGTGAAGTTTTGAAATAAAGGTGTAATGAAATCAAGTATTCTTAAATGTATAGAAACGAAACATGAATAATGCAAGTGAAATTTATTAGTTTGAAAACATATTTCGTCTTTTGAAAATTTGGGCAACACCTCCTTTGTATATTTTGATCGAAAACCTCATATACAAGATAATGATAAAGGTATCCCCAAGTGGGAGTTAGCTCTTCGCCAAACGGCGGATCACAACCACGCAAGACAATATAAATAAGTATACGGCGCCCAACGGCAAAGTTCACTACAAAAGATAAGTAAATAAGCAAGATATCAAACCACAAGTAGCGGAAAACCCCTCGTTCTAAGTCTCGCAACCACAATTTCACTAAATCTTATTACTTATACAATTTACTAATTTTGATTGATGGAGTTAACTAGATACAATAATGAAATATAGATACAAGAGTGGGTACGATACAAATGTCCCACCTACTAATGCAAAATACCCGAATGCAACTGTGTGCCAGCGATGCCGCTACTGATCCGTGTGGTCAACCTGCAAGAACTGTGGCACAACGGGGGTGAGTTGCCAACTCGTGAGTAGAAAAATATCAACAGATAGAAATCGAATAAACAACGACTCCTAGGTCAACTATATCATAAATATAATACTATGATATTTAGGATGACCGGGTTGAATATGTGCCAATAAGGTTGGCAAATGCCTATAAGCATGCGGATAACATCCAACAGTAATAATCAATGCATGTATGCATGTGAATCACATCCATCCATATAATCAATGTCTGTATGCACGTAAATATCATAAAAGAGTGTTCATGAAAGTATGGGGATATAAATCAACGGTGTCCCTCACGACACATCAAAATCATGGAACCTGAGTGCCTAGCATCGACACTCGAAAACATCATGAAAACCGTGCCTGGTATCGGCACGTAAATCCTCATATATCGGGCTCCGTCAGTCCGGATCGGCCCACAGGCTCCGTCAGTCCGGATCGGCCCATATCATCTCTCGACTCCGGTCGGTATACTCCGAATATCCGCCGAGCCCAAATACTATCACCGGTAGGTGGTAGTCCCTCTGCCAGGATCACCGTCTGTATACATAGCATCCCTTTCTTACCCCAGGGTACCATACCGGGTCCACCATGTACCCGCAATCGGCCTCATCCGCCTCCTCGAATCGGGTTTCACATGTCACACGTCTCAGAACCGAGAAAACACATGGTGGACGCACTGAAATATCATATCAAGAGAAACCGTGTTTTTAAAAAAACACATAATCTTTTTTAAAATGTCTACGGTTCTCAAATTCAGAAATCTCATGAAAACATCATATCCCAATGCGTAAAATCATAGAGCATGATGTATGCGACATATAATAGAAATGTAAGCATATCCGTATATCATACAACATGGAACAGTGATGCGACAATATAAGGGAAAACCGCACTTTTAAAATGAATCATGTTTTAAATATATACCACGGTTCCCAATTGCTCCATAAAACCGGTTATCTATACAAGCATAGAGGTACCAATGTGTATATTCGCCAATATGGGTATGCAATGTGTATATGCGCAAGTATGGATGTACCAATGTATATGTGCACCAATATGGATATACAAATGTGTATATGCGCAAGTATGGATGTATCAATATATATGTGCACCAATATGGATATACAAATGTGTATATACGCAAGTATGGATGTATCAATTTATATGTGCACCAATATGGATATACAAATGTATATATGCGGAAGTATGGATGTATCAATGTATATGTGCACCAATATGGATATACAAATGTGTATATGCGTAAGTATGGATGTATCAATGTATATGTGCACCAATATGGATATACAAATGTGTATATGCGCAAGTATGTTATATGAAGAGTCATATCATGATGCAGCAATCCTACTGTGTAGTGACATGAAATGTGTGATCCTACAATCTGTGTACATGTAACATACGCATCATCGATAATGGTGCAGGTGTACTATCACAGGTATAAGTAATGCAATGCGAATAACATGAAGGCAGTATAAGGTAAATCATATGCAAATACTGACGGGTATACGTATCTAACATGATCGAGTCGGTGAATCAATCAATCTGTATCTAGCCACACAATGTCACGTATGGTATAATCCATCGTACAGTATCCTCTAGTCAAGGGTATGGATCAATCATAAAATCAAACTCATCACATACGGAAAAGATCATCGTACGGCGGCATTTAAAACATTAGGGATCCTATCAACCTTTACGACAATGAGGGGGTTACGGACCTAACGTCACGTACGGCATATCACATATGTTCACAACATATATAAATGTAACCATATACCTATGTCCCAGGTCACAACCATAACGATCTCATATCAGGGGACTGACAAGGTATCAACCACTTCAATCGACTCGCATCCGTATACCAAAATATCGTCATATCATCATATAAGTCTTATATTCTTGGCATCGCATTTATCTCTTACATCAAGTAGAGTTTACATAAATATTCTATCTCTACTATAAGTATAAGTATCTAATCTAACATACATACCCGAACCATACAATCAGATTTTTAAAGAAGCGAATCGTAGTTTTGAAAATAGGGGTTACGGTGTTTTTAAGGAAAATATATCATTTGAAAATCTGTAACATCCCTTAAGGTATATATTTAAAAGGTACATACGATTCTTCGGTTTAGAAAAAGGTATGGTTCGGATGACGCATCTACATCGACTATCTAGTCCTACAATACCCTAAACGGCAATATCGACAAACGTCATCCTCAAATTCCATCATCCTATGATAGTCGTAACATTTCACTTCTAACTATCCTCTAGTTTTTAATATGGTTTCATAGCTATCTTCATTCTAACCCTAGTTTCCTAATCAAGTTTTTCTTAACGATATTCTATAAATCAGTTTCCAACAAAACTTTGCGGGGGTGCTATACGCCATCCACCCGACTTCCCCCGTGGATATAGATCCACTCACCTTGGTTCTTGTTTACCAAAGTCGATGACGCCACGTTCCGTCGCCTCGGAATCCACATGAAGGTACCTACAATAATAAACAATCGCAATGCGTATTAAAATAAAGTCCGGAAACCAAAATGGCACACGTATCGCCTATAGGTTAGAACCTATAGCCCACGTATGCAAAACCACCAATTACCCCTAGTCGTTGATGTACCAACATTCAACAACCAAATACAAATCCAAATATCAAAAATTAGCATCTCAAAATACGGAAAACATATCCAAAATCACACCAAAATGCTCCTAGATTTTGACTCAGGTCAAACTAAGAAAAGTTGCATATACAAAGGGCCTTAACTATATAGCAGATAACACTCGACAAAACCCCACAACCATCCCTCCTAGTCTGGCCACAATTTGTGGCCAGAATGATTATTTTAGCGTCCAAAGTATAGGGGTTGGGGCTCAGGTCTTGGGTGAACGTTCCAGGTTGCCTGCATACTCCTCTGTGTTTGCTGAATAATTTCTAGTGCCCTCGGATTACTCCAGATTCCAAAATACCCTCACAATTCACACATTTACCCGATGTCGGGGTTTCTAAATCCGTGTTTTGGGTTCCATCCTCTGTTCTAGGTCAGTAAAAATACCCCTCAAGCCTTATTAACAGCCACAAGGCATTACCCAAACCGCACAACATTCAAACCTTTCACTAGAAATTTTCTAACATCACCAATTAATACCCATTTAACTCTAAACTACTATGGGGTGTTAATAGACTTCAAATTAAAATAGATGGAAGAATTCATACCTCATTTGGGCAACCCAAGAAAATCCCTAGCTCCTCAAGGTTGTCAAAATCTAACTTTTCTTGGTCCAATGTATAGAGGAGAATGAGGTGATCAATTTTAATGAAAGGGGTTTAGGGTTTTGATGGAGTTTTTGAGGTGGATCTTAGGGTTGATGGTGGAGGGAAGTGAGGAAGAAGAAGAAGAAGAAGAAAATGATGGGGGGGGGGGTGAAATGAGGCAGCCCCCCTCTCTCTCTCCTCTTTTATTTTCACCCCCACACTCAACTATTTACCCTTCTACCCTTTCTCATTTTCTTTTCTTTTAAACTTTAAAACCAAAACACAAAATATCCAAAAAACAACACAAATGCGATAACATGCAACCAAATGCAACATGACGCGGTGCACTAGCCACGGAAAACTGTAAAAACACGGATTTGGCTTAATCGCGATTAGCAGTGCACTAATCGGGTTTTTATCTAAACTGCATATAACAAATTTTAAAAATGCCAAATCCTTTAAATATATTATTAAATGAATAAATTATTTTAATTTCCATTTATTTCATAATTATCGGTATATATTTATACTCTTTTTCAAAAACCCCAATTTCGCAAATCGGGTAGTTTTCGGAAAAAATATTATTTTAATATTAAATTCCAAAATTAATATTTTATATTTTCTGAAATGTTACAATCTTCCCCCTTTAAATAAATTCGGTCCCCGAATTTGAATTTAAACCCCCAAAATCTAAAACATTTTAATAATCGGCTCAAACAACGGGGCTCCAAAATCATGGAAAACGCAGAAATAACACAGCGCGTCAAGTGCGCACGAAAACGAGTACAAATCTCAAAATCGAACTCCGTCAAGTGTCACGCAAATTATTGAATTCGCACGCATATTCTCGAAGTTACAATAGAGAAACAGATCTCGAAATGCACTACTGAAATCCAATATACACTAGTCAAATAGTACAATACGTGTATAGTACGCATCTTTGAAAATTCCAAAATCTGAATAAGATACATGCAAAATCTTTTCTAAATCGCCGCGCGAATGCGTAACTCACGGCATAACTGACAGACGCTCATTTTAAAATAATAATATATGTCCATATATGTTTTCCTAAATACACGTTCCGTCGTTTCTCAAAAGATCCCAAAAGCTTTTCCTTTATAAACGTTCGTGTCTCTCACGGACACGTAGCAAATAGCGAGATTATAGCTCCTTTGAAAACCTCTTGGTAAGCTTTTAATGCATGCAAGTACTCAGGTACCGTCCTCAGATTAGTCCTGTTCGGCCACTATATAATATGGTGCCATCAAGGAAACAAAGTGCTCAAAAACAAAATCAGCCTCAAAAGGCGTATCCAACAATCACATGCGTTTGGTGCGCACGGAATTCAAATCCAAATACAGGTGCTATAATATGCACAAAAGCAAAAGTAAGTGCAACAGGTGTGCACGAAAACATCTGTCCAGTGCAACGGGTGTGCACGACAACAATATCTGGTGCATCTATTGTGCACGAAAACAACATCCGGTGCATCAAATGCACGAAATACAATCAATACTCAAACGCATAAAAGCAACACCGAGTACACCAAGGTATATAAAATCGTAAACGTGTGCAACTGCGTGCACAAAATACAAATCAATGCACTGCAAGCACATATAAGCTATACCGAGTGCAAACATCGCCTCATCCGCATGAAATCCATGAAATCATAAACACATGCTACGGAGGTACAAAATCGACATCAAATGCAATAGATATACACAAATCGCAAATCAACACAACAGTGTATAAAATATATATCGGGTGCGACAACTATGCGCAAACATATAAATACCCAGTAGGTGCAGCCATAGTGCACGAAAACGATATCATGAAACTCAATCCTCAAAACTCAAATCCAAGCGATATAATCGTGATACTCAAATCACAAACGCAAATCACAACAAATGACATTGAGGTACACCTTCTACAATATCGAAGAATAAATTGGTGCGCCTAAAACCGGCAGAATACGAACATCCGCTTGCCTCCTGTTCACGGTCTGGCGTCCTCGGTCACTGGGTCCTTATCTTCTCTGGGGATTTACCAATCTCGCAATCCATCAACTCGTCAGCCCTGTCGGGTGTGCTAATGGGGATGATTCCATTCTGGCACTTCTCTGGCCGTCTCTCGGTCAATCATCATGACCACTCGTAAGGCAGCACATTACTGGCGTCAGCCTCGGTCCTCTGAATACACGTGACACAACGGATCCTGGGTGCAAATCTCATTGCAACAGTATCCTGGAAAGAATCCTGCTCAAGGTCTCTTCCGATCTCGCCTATGCCGAACTGTACGGAGGCTGGTACCCTTACATAATCTGTTCTCATTTTCTGGACATCTGTGTTCTCTGCACAACATTTCCTCAGGAACTGGCCGTATCCCAACGCCTCTGTATACTTATCAGGTCTCTAATTTTGACGGGGAGTAGCAACAGCTTGTCAGCATCTCGTACGAACCTCTGGTTCCACTCATCTGTATCATCGCCCATAATGACGTCACACCATGCTATCTGCGCACTACAACTGTTCTCAGCCACGGTCAATCCGAAGTATCTCACACGGGGTCGAAATTGTGTACTCTGTATCTTCATCACTCTGTGGAAGATATCTGGCCGAACACGTCCTCGGGAACTCGTCCCAACTATCGGAAGAATACTTAATACTCGTCCGTTCTCGATCAACTCCCAACGCATCTAGGTGAGGTCCCCTATCCGAAGCTAGTCAGCTTGCCGATCTCTTATCACATGATACCTGGACGACGTCAAACTTTTCGATCGAGTCATCGAGATCCCAAAATTTCCCGAAAGCTCAATACCTGAGCACAGTCTAAAAATATCTGGTACATACCACGGTACCTCTGGACCAGCCGTAGAAGGGCAAACCCAAGCCTCACTGATGGCACCGCTAAACTGCTGCAAACCCTAAGGTTCAAAAGCGGTTCCATGGTCATCATGTCGAGTTAGGGTTTCATTCTTCTAGAGGGTCCGCAGAATTACCTGCATATTCCTCTGAACACTTTAAACTTGGGAAAATGGGTTTCTGACACTCGCTCGAACCTTTTAACTTCACCTAGGAGACATGCGAATACCCTTCGTCCGCATGCTAAACAATGCCTCAATCCTCCAGGAAAGGCGATACACCGGCGGTCATCTCTGGATCGGTCTGCTCTAGATCTGAGTAAGACTCTCCACATTGGAAATTTTCAACTCAACCGAGCCCGTGTCGGCGCATCAACCTGATGAATCACCTTCGTCTCTCAATTCGGGATAGACTAGCTATCATCTATCGCATCTCTGCCTGGAACTCCAGCGATCTCAGCTCGTAAGCTCTGGAAGCGACATCCTATCAATCTCAGCAATAGCTGGGTCATCTGTCTGCATGGTAGGCGACATCATAATTTCAGAGGTATGATGTACATCAACAGTACTCTTGTAACTGGCAGCTCTAACAAAGACCCGATCATCCGGTGCGAAACCAACCACTCACCTCAACAGGAGGTCACAACACAAACACTACATCGAGACGTTCCCATGTTATTAGAAAACACAATGGTCAGCCCTCGTACCAGACGAGCTCGCCCTGACCGCAACACTAGCAGCAGCTCAAACGGCGCTCAAACCATGGTGACCGGAACCTCAATCGAGTATCGATAAAAACATATCAAAGGCATGAAAGGAACGACAGACCCAGAATGGATTCATGCTCATAAGAAGGAACAACATCAATGGGAGTATGATCGTGGAAATGAATAGAATCAAGGATCTCAAATGTATGTATAATCATTGGTATGAAGAGAATCATAAGTCTCAAAAATATGTACATCCTAAGGTTTCTTAAGTAGAGTATCGTATCATAAATATTCCACGGAACATACGTACGGTACGTCACTCTACTCAAGCTACCTACTCCATCAATCAGGGTCAGCCTATGAAACGAAAGTTCGGGTCTAATACCCCCCCCCCCGTTCAAGTCTAAGTTCTGTAAGGTCAAGCCTAGGTTCCGAAATACATACCCGCCCTAGACTCCGCATAGTCAAACATAGATTCGAACCAAGGTTAAACCTAGCGCTCTGATACCAACTTCGTTACGACCCGAAATATTAGCTCGTGACCAGCACTTAAATCACGCAACGTGTAAAGGCGTAATGTAATTCAAGTAAGCTGAAACCCAGAAATCTAAACCCTTTTTAAGAAAATAAAGGAGGTGAAGTTTTGAAATAAAGGTGTAATGAAATCAAGTTTTTATAAATGTATAGAAAAGGAACATGAATAATGCAGGTGAAATTTATTAGTTTGAAAACATGTTTCGTCTTTTAAAAATTTGGGCAGCACCTCCTTTCTATATTTTGATCCAAAATCACATATATAAGATAATGATAAAGGCATCCCCAAGCGAGAGCTAGCTCTTCGCCAAACGGCGAATCACAACTACGCAAGACACTATAAATAAGTATATGACGCCCAACCGCGAAGTTCACCACAAACGATAAGTAAATAAGCAAGATATCAAACCACAAGTAGTAGAAAACCCCTCGCTCTAAGTCTCGTAACCACAATCTCACTAAATCTCATTACTTATACAATTTACTAATTTTGATTGATGGAGTTAACCAGATACAATAATGAAATATAGATACAAGAGTGGGTACGATACAAATGTCTCACCTACCAATGCAAAACATCCGAATGCAACTGTGTGCCAGCAATACCGCTACTGATCCGTGCTGTCAACCTGCAAGAACTGTGGCACAACGGGAGTGAGTTGCCAACTCGTGAGTAGAAAAATATCAACAGATAGAAATCGAATAAACAACGACTCCTAGGTCAACTATATCATAAATATAATACTATGATATCTAGGATGACCGGGTCGAATATGTGCCAATAAGGTAGACAAATGTCTATAAGCATGCGGATAAAATCCAACAGTAATAATCAATGCATGTATGCATGTGAATCTCGTCCACCCATATAATCAATGTCTGTATGCACGTAAATATCATAAAGGAGTGTTCATGAAAGTATGAGGATATAAATCAACGGTGTCTCTCATGACACATCAAAATTATGGAACCTGAGTGCCTAGTATCGACACTCGAAAACATCATGAAAACCGTGCCTGGTATCGGCACGTAAATCCTCATATATCGGGCTCCGTCAGTCCGGATCGGCCCACGGACTCCGTCAGTCCAGATCGGCTCATATCATCTCTCGACTCTGGTCGGTATACTCCGGATATCTTCCGAGCCCAAATACTATCACCGGTAGGTAGCAGTCTCTCTGTCAGGCTCACCGTCTGTATACACAGTATCCCTTTCTTGCCCCGGGGTACCATACCGGGTCCACTATGTACCGGCAATCGGGCTCATCCGCCTCCTCGAATCGGATTTCACATTTCACACATCTTAGAACCAAGAAAACGCATGGTGGACGCACTGAAATATCATATCAAGAGAAACCGGGTTTTTAAAACAACACATAATCTCTTTTAAAATGTCCACGGTTCTCAAATCTAGAAATCTCATGAAAACAGCATATCCCAATGCGTAAAATTATAGAGCATGATGTATGCGACATATAATAGAAATGTAAGCATATCAGTATATCATACAACATGAAACAGTGATGCAAAAATATCAAGGAAAACCGCACTTTTAAAATGAATCATGTTTTGAAAGATATATCGCGGTTCCCAATTGCTCCATAAAACCAGTTATCTATCTAGGTACAATATGTGTATGCGTAAAAATAGAGGTACCAATGTGTATATGCGCCAATATGGGTATGCAATGTGTATATGCGCAAGTATGGATGTACCAATGTATATGTGCACCAATATGGATATACAAATGTGTATATTATGGATGTATCGATGTATATGTGCACCAATATGGATATACCAATGTGTATATGCGCAAGTATGGATGTATCAATTTATATGTTCACCAATATGGATATACAAATGTGTATATGCGCAAGTATGGATGTATCAATGTGTATGTGCACCAATATGGATATACAAATGTGTATATGCGCAAGTATGGATGTATCAATGTATATGTACACCAATATGGATATACAAATGTATATATGCGCAAGTATGTTATACGAAGAGTCATATCGTGATGCAGCAATCCTACTGTGTAGTGACATGGAAATTATCGATGATGAAGTGTGTGGGCCTACAATCTGTGTACGTGTAACATACGCATCATCGATAATGGTGCAGGTGTACTATCATAGGTATAAGTAATGCAATGCGAATAACATGAAGGCAGCATAAGGTAAATCATATGCAAATACTGACGGGTATACGTATCTAACATGATCGAGTCGGTGAATCAATCAATCGGTATCCAGCCACACAATGTCACATACGGTATAATCCATCGTATGTGTCACGACCCGAAAGAGCACGTGACTGACCCTTGAACCATATGAAGTATATAGGACTCCATCTGATCCAAGTAAGCCAAAAGCTCAGAAATCTAAAACCATTTTAAGGATAAATAAACATACAAGCAATATGCTATACAACGCCGAATGGCGAGGATCAAAATTCAAAGAAACCCAGATAAGCATGAAAACCGTAACACTACTAAGCGCGACTCTAAGGTCGAAATAAAACATCACTAGTGTCTGAGACTGAAACAATATACAAGTTTTGGTTGATGGAATTTCTAGATATAATGAATAATACATGTACAACGGCGGTTCTGATACAAAGAACCCACCTACCAAGCAAATCACCCGCAAAGGAAAGCAGTGTGCCAGAAATGCCGCTATGGAACCTGTACGGAAAACCCTGCAAGAACTGTAGCACAACGGGGGTGAGTTGCCAACTCGTGAATAGAAAATATCTACAAGCAGAAATCGAAGGCAAGACATAATCCTAGGTCAATACAACCAGTATATAGTATCGAATGAGGTGCGGAATATTCCAAACTGAATACCATGATGCAAAGCAAAAATTAATCGACTATAGTGAAGTTATTACGCTGACACAAACTTTTACTCAAGAGGTCACTCCCGATGAAGGGATCTCGGCCCTTGCCTTGTCGAATGGGGTGCTGGATATTCATAACCGAATACCACTGTGCAAAGCAAAAAAGAACGTCTGTAATGTCAGTTTTTCGAAATCTGTTCCAACATCTTTTAGGTTTATTTTCTTGCATTAATCAAAATCAATGCGGTCCCATCATTTTAATCCTATCACACTAGAAAAGAACGAAAATATAATGTACGTATATACAATCCACATTCGCCGCTGGGCCCCGTCATCACCCGTTAGGTTACTTAACTAAGGACAGAGCGGGGGTTGGACTAGCGCGGGTGCAAAACATATATAACATCTACTAGTATATATATAAGTATATATAACATTCGTTTCAGGCATGATAATAAGCAACATCATAGAATCACAGCCAACAATACAGAATGGTGGATAATCTTGGAGCCCCGGATTTCATTTGAGCCGCAAATAAAACCCGACGTTCCCGGTCGTATGGATAGCCTGTGCAATGAAAACCTGTACCCCCTATGAGTGCGACGAATAGCCCGCCAATTCTAGAATGAAGCCCCTTCCATCTCAACGCCATGAGATGCGGGCTTGTTACCTTCTAGATTCTGGCTATTCGTGCATTCCTCCGCGGGGTAATCCTAATACAGAAAAAGAAAATAATATGTACAAACGGTGACATCGACCTCAACCCGGTCGTGCCCCAAAATAATATACAACCCGGGAAAGACGACAGTCCACATACCGAACGCTCGCCCCGCAATAACAAATGTACAAATGAATATAAACTGTATTTCTAACATTGCACCACATGCTATCCACCACGACAATCCAACCACAAACACAGTACAAGCATAAAACATCAACGCGAATGTCACGTTCGCAAACCCGTCTAAAAGAACATATAGCAGATAGACGTGTTTACCGATAAAATGACATTCTCGGTCCCAGATGCTAAACTAAGTACTGATAACAAAATACGTATTTTAAAATTTCGATCGACTAAACCTTTCCAAGTGGGCCCCAAGTTCTAATCCAGTACTGAAACAAATCTGGGCCCAAAAAATAAACATTACAGAAACCATAATTCCAAACAAAGAACCCCAGAAGAAATATTGAGCACAGAAGCCCCAATACCGCCGCGGAACAGAGGCCAATATGTGATTTGCGCGGCGGTTCCGCGGTGTGTTAGAGGGATCATGGGCCCAAATTTCTTGGAGGTTCTTAAAAAAGCCTGCACGATTTTCTGAGACCATAAAATTGATTTTTTGACAACTTTTAAAATTCGACAGAAACTATAAAAATGGAATTTTGGTTTTGAAAAATTCGGTCGATCGATATTCTAAACATGTTGAAACTAGCTAGTATAGGTTTTATGGCTTGGCTCTGATACCATGAAGGGTTACACTAGCGCCTCGGCCAACTTCCGTGGCCAAATGCGGAACAAAAATTTTATAGCGAAACAAAACTTGGCACTAGAATAAACACAAACCGGATCTTTACCATAAACCTAGTTAGCATATTGGGGTTTTATCTACTATGATAGTAAGTATACCTAACGGATACAAGTCCTTCGAATCTTCGATCCTCTTCTTAAGTTCCTCGATGGAAGTATGGATCGTGCTTGAACTCCGGCCTCCTTGTGTCAACGATGATCCACCCGAGGGCTCCAACCTTGAGCTAAACCTCTAACTTGAGGTAACTAGAATACTTAGCTTGCCAATCTAAATAGACTAGAATGAATAGAGTGTGATTTTAGTGGCTTAGTCTCACAAGCCCTTGATTCTCAACACATGAGACATTAGGGTTTGAGAGAGGAAGAAGGAGAGAACCATGAAAGAGAATGAGAGTAAGAATAATGAAGAGAGCTCTCATATGAAGGAAAAAAAGAATAATAAGTTTTATTAGGATAATTGTGATGGTTCATTTAATTTGACCATTATCATGTCACAATTAATGCTAAGCAAAATATCTTGTGCTCAACAAAAATATCTAAGTTAACAATGGTCAACAAGTCAAATGGTCAAACCGATTAACTATGACACAATTATCTCTAATAAAGATTAGTAAACAATTTCCTTCACCTCATAATAGTTTTAATCAAGTCAATGGTCAAAACCCTAATGAGGTGTCTCCTCCTACACTCCATTCAACCGTATATACATACCCGCATCCGTGCTCCAAGAAACACGAATACAAAGAGACTAAACCAACCCAAAATCTAATACTAGGATCCGGATTAAACCAAAGCCCACTAGTATCAACCGCTCGACCACCATACGCGCACAAGTACGCGTATGTGAACGAACCCTGCCGCAAAATCATACGACCTCTACATCGTTTTGCCCGAAGCTGGGAAACGCTCTGTGTGGGACTCTAAAGACTCGACAGTACTCTGGCAGTGGGTTTAACCACAAGCACGTCAGCGGCACTAGCTGTACGTAACGGCTACCCAGATACCTGTCGAAAGGAAGGCCGACGAGCAAACTCGTCCGAACTCCTACTGAGCCTATTCGTGACAATATCCGTACAGTCCGGTCTCTTCGTCAAAGAGTATCGCATACCGGATTTAGGGGTGGTGAACGTCAGACCCTAATAACCTGATAAGTCGTGCCGATGTGGCTCAGGACCAATCTGGAAAACTACTGATCAACCTATCAGTAAATCCCAACTGCCTTAGCCAAGGTCTTATGGACCTGACCAATCGACCACTGTGCGATATCAACTCCCAATACCAGGAGAGACGAATCCCCAACAATCGCTCATTGCCTCCATGTGGCTCGGGACTGAACCCAACCAAAATCTGTTTGCACGACTCAGTAGAACAGTGGTAGGGTAGTGATCAAAGCTCGGTGGGAACTCACACAAGACAAATGCCGATCTTAGATCCAAATACTAACCTGTACACATGTCACTTGAGAACTTCCATCTGACGATAGGTATAGTACCATCTGGAAGTTCTCGGCGAGTCCGTCCAGTGTACTCACCCCCAGTGAGCACCTGTATATGATCTTACGCACATCAGACCAATGGCTGCGGGACCAACCATCCCTTAACAGGCTAGAAACGTATACACTAGTCTACTCTGGAGTATCAATACCCAGTCTCGATACTCACGCGACTATGGACCATTTAAGGATGTGCTTATGGACTACCCTGCTCCCACAAGTGTGATCGCCATCACAACACAGATAGTCAAGCAAGACCCTACGGGCTTTATCAACATGTGACCGCAATATATAATAACGAGTATGACATATGCCATGTTAAGATAAAGACAAACCATAATAGTATATTACCGTATCGAGTCTTTATCAATATGTGCAAGTTAGATATAACAACAATAGAAATAAATACACATATCCTGACAAAAACAAGTCAAATAATACACTATAAAACTGAGCAAGATTGTCATGTACATACATATCCCTAGCATCCATATGTATACATATACAATACTGGCCCTTAGGGTATATATATCCAACATGAATGTTGAATTTGAAAGATCTAAATTTTATATTTAACTGGATACAAGTTTGCTTAAAAATTTGTTTTCGGAGTCCAGAGATTTCAATAAACATCATTCCATTTTTAAATTTCGCTAAATGAAGATCATTATACTAAGACCATCATGCACATGTAATTTAAAACATGACATGCATATCTTTGATGAAATAATTCTCTATTCAAAATATAATTTAAATTATTTTTAAAAATTGTTATAGTAGAATTATTATTAGTAGTATTATCAAAACTAACAGAAAATGTTTCATTTTGTATATTATATTCACGTACAGCAGTCAAAATACAATTATTTATATTATTTCCACTACATGGATGTTTCTTTTTTGAAAAACCAATAATTTTTTTTATAAAAACCAATCATTATCATGAAATGTGCAGTAACATAAATATAACCCGGCCCCATTTTGCAGTCCAAAGATCAGAAATTAATGCAATTTTACTTTTAATATTTGCAAAGATATCAATCAAATTGGTTTTACCATAATGAAAATTTTTAAAAACATCACTTCTAAGTGTTGTTTTGGGTACTCTTTAAAATACTGGATTATATACATTTTTTACCAATCTATCAAATTTTTCGTTTTCTGCAAAACCAAATGGTTGTTCGGCATATATTACATATCTTATAAGTTATTTTCTATTAGTGTCTTGCGAATAAGAAAAACTAGTTAAAGAGTTAGACGACATATTTAGAGTCGTCTGCCAAGGATCTGCTTTTTAGTGTTTGATTAAATGTCTTTTTAGATGGGTAATTCCATCTGAAGTGACACAAGTAAAATCTGCTGGGCAATGAGTACAAACTGCCCGCTAACCTTTAGCTGCAACTGTTTGTACTATAAAATATTTCCAAACATCAGAAGTTTTAGCTATCTTATCTTTAGGGGCAGAAGCATTTGCTTCAGAAACAGTAGGAGCAGGAAGTTCTTCAGGGACATGACTCTGTAACAGAAACCTCATAATTAGAATATTCATATTCAGGATAATAAGAATCAAAATTAATTTGCAGCATATTAGTTAATCTTTGTTTCTCTTGTGAATCCATATCGATTTGAAATGAACATCTCCATGAAGATAAAGTATTCCCGTTATCTTGTGAAGATGAACATGATATTCTTAATTAAAAATATTAGTAAGAGAGAAAGAGAGATGATAAAAAATATACGAGAAAAATATATAATCAATACAAAAAAATCATGATTCCAAATAGCAGAATCAAATTAGTGACTGAAGTGAACATTGAGACTGCGAAAATGAAGATTACGTGATTCCAATTTTAACAATAAACTTCTTGAAAATTAAAAAGAGAGTAATTGGAAGATTGAAAATTTTGTGGTTGTGAATTATGAGAAGAATGAGAACTGTAGATAGGCATTTATAAAATTTTTGATTAGGGGTATAGGAATGTATAAATTTGAGTGAGGGAGGTACAGATAATTTTACACCCCCACTTTAATTCAAATTCGCTCACTTTATTAAAAAAACCACCCACATTTAGAAAAAAACCTATCCCACCGGCCCCTACTCCAAACCCCTCAGGCCAAATGACCAAATTCAAATTTGAATTTGGCCGGTTTGGCCGGGCCGGACCGTCAGGCCGCCAACGGCTGGCCCGGCCCATCCTGGGACCGGGCCTTTGAAATGGTCAACCCAGGCCGGGCCTGCCACATAGTGCTCGGGCCGGGCCGTTAGACGCCTTGAGCATTGAGCTTCCTCGCCGTGTTGCCATTGACCAAAGGATGAAGGAGATCATCACGAACAACATAAAAGGAGATCATCTCAGGGTTTAGGATTGGACGCAGGTCACTGGAATAAGGCAAGTTTGGGGACTTCGAGAGCGAAATTTTGTGGATTGGGGCTGTGGAATTTGGGAGCATCCATTGCCTTTGGAGCAGATCCGAGAGATCAAGCATTTGGTGGACATGAGCTTCGAGCCGTTGTGGAACAAGAAGAATTGATATGAAGAAGATGAAAAGATTAGGGTTTTCTTGGGGCAAAACGCCATCGGTTTAGACCCCAACGTGAGTGATAATGGAATTTTGTTCATTTTGTATGGATTTAGAATGGAACCGTGTTTGGGTCAGATCTACGTGGTGTCCAAAACCAAATCCGTAAAAAGCATTGTAGTGTTTATCTCTACTGTTATAACTCAAACCTGACTTTTTTGTTCTTTTTAAGAAGAAAACCCCAAAAACGTTCTGATTTGAATTTTTTTCCCCCAAACTTCTATCGTTTCCCCACCTCTCTCCAAAAGAAGCTACTTATGTGTCTTGGAACTTAAAATGAAAAATTGTATATAACCTTTCAATGTTTATTTTAAAACTTTCCTCTCAATGTTATTTCTCTTACTTTCACGTGCGTCATACGTGCACATATTCTACGAGATTGAAATGAACACCCCTGGCTTAGTATAAATGCTACAAACTTTCAGTGTTTTCATTCAATATTGTACTCCTTGTTTACAATATTGCAGCTATTTATATGATGACGCTCATATATCATATGCTTATATTAGAGAGGGAGAGATGGATTTAGGCAATGAAGTAATAGGTTTGATCAATAGATTATATAAAGTTTCAATTAATTTGGTTATTGTTGGCGGATAAAACATTAACTACTTAACTTGATTCACGAATCACTTCAACTCGGCTATATCGGGTCAATCGCAAGTGGACTAGTTTTTGTCACCCACTTATAGGCCCAGCGGAGATGCCCAAATTGCCAATTGCGCGGAATCTTCTTAAAATTCAAATTAATAAACAAAAAAATTAATTATTTTAAAAATTTATTGCATGCATATTTTTTTTTGATACATGCTTGCAGGAACCAAATTATTGGATACGTCGACTGGTTGTATTATTCTCACAGCATGAAATTCATGTACAACCAAAACATCTCAATAAATATGAACGAAACAAAAATAATACAGTAAATGACAAGAAATTGGATGCATATGGTATGCAATTGAACAACATATTGGAAACAATTACTGTTTTTTATTTACTTTTTTATCACTTTTTTTGGATATAACTAATTGTATATATAGAGAGAATAATGGAGGAAAGATGTCATAGGAGAGAATTTCTTCCTACGGCGTCGAAAATATACCCCCTCCTACATTTTTCTCGACGATCAGCCCCCACTATATTCATCGTTATCATCTAAGATGTGGGTACACCAAATTTCATGTGATTCTACAACTTTTTCACCATTGATTTAGCAATATAAAAAGTTCTATTGTCAGTAAACCGTTAATTTTGAACCCACTAAATCAACGATGAAAAAATTGTAGAATCACATAAAATTTGGTGTACCCACATCTTAGATGATAACGATAAAGATGGTAGGTGCCGATCGTCGGAAAAAATGAGGGAGAGTGTATTTTTTCGACGCCAATATATATATATATATATATATATATATATATATATATATATAGAGAGAGAGAGAGGGTTTGCGTTTTTTCAAATTCACGAACTTATTCGTGTGACGTCTTTTTGACGATCTGCGCTGTTCAAATTGCTCTACGTGTCTTAGATAGTGTATGGATGAAAAGTCATGTCGATCGGAGATGTTATGCATGTCCGAAACCAAGTTTTAAAATCGTAAAAACTGCAAGGTTGAAATAAACTCACACATTTTGAACATGCATAACACCTCCAATCGACATAATTTTTCATTCATACACTATTTAAGATCTGTAGAATAATTTGAACGGAGCGGATCGTCGAAAGATCGTCACACGAAAAGGTTGGCGAATTTGAAAAAACACGAACCCGTCCGAACGGATCCCCCCCTCTCTCTCTCTATATATATATATATATGAAGATGATTTTATGAAGCTGAATCTTATTTCTTATTTCCAGACCAAATTTTTAAACGCACATGTTTTTCACCAATCCGTAATAGGTTATGTATAAAGTTTAATTAGATTTGGAGACCTATAACAAATTCATCAAGCGATCTTATTTTTTTCATGCATCGTAAATCCGTCGATTTTTTAGTCTATTTGATGGATTAGTTAAAAGTCTTCAAATCTCATAAAATTGAATACATAAACTATCTAACATGTGTAGATCACAAAAATCGGTGCGGATCGGTGAAAAACACGACGTGTTGTGTGTTTGAAAGCGGACCTCAAAATAAAAAATGAGGCCGGACCTCATATGATCAGCTCTCTCTATATATGAGTTGCATGTACAGGGGCCACATGATGAAAGAATATTATCAAACAAATACCGTATGAACGCACTCAGTTTAAGCCATATTCAAGCAAAACTTAATTAGACTTCAAACGTTCAAACAGCAGTTATTCTCTTAAAATTCTATAATGAGTACAAGTCTGTATCTTTCATTAACATCCCATCATCAAATACCTGATATAATCTCTTAAATTCTAAACAGCATAAGAATTCGCTAGCTGCGTAGGAATACTTGATGTCTGAACCAAAAAAGAGACGTGTCCGAATCCGATTTGATGAAGTTTATCTTTTGATTCGAGTCGTAGAGCGAAGATAGGAACAGCTAACAGTAATTAGACGCCAATTATTGTAGAAAGCTATAATGGTTTTCATTTTCATCATGTAAAAGAGAAATAATTATTTGAACTTTTCATGCAACTTGATAGAAATTTTACGTATGTAATACATGATGTATTAAAGAATTTAATTGGTGCGTGTGTGCATGCTTAACAAAATTAATATAGCTGGAAACAAATTAAAAAAAGCTCGATTATTAGTATAAACCCATGGCAGTGACAAGATTATTAATTATATTAAAGAATTTAATTTGAAATTTTTCTTGGCTTCTATGGCCCTCCACAGCAACAAGATTAAGTGATTATGTTTACATATATAGCTAATATTCAGGCTACATTTCAGAATAATACCATGACATTTCAGTGTGTTTTAAATAAATACCATGAGAGTATCTACATTTCAGAATTATAATTACTCTGTTATTTAGAAATTCAAAATAAATTTCCTAAGTTTAGCGATTTTCAAATAAATAAACGCCACAATCTGGCATCTTTGAGTTTAATATTGTTAGAGAATGAGAACCAGATAATTTTATTAATATAATATTGCTCTATTTATAGTGATATAGAGCAATATCACTATTGATTTGAAATGAAGGTCTATTTGACATGGATGGTTGTTTGAAGATAAATTTGGCATCTGATTATTGGAAGTTATATTTTGTTATATGCCTGATTAACACTGTAAAATTACTCTTTTTGTTGGAAATCCTGGGTCTTGGATTGGGATTGTGATGATGCTCAAGAGTGGGAACTCTCGAGATCATGACACGTGGCAGATGACGTGTCTCAGGACTTGCGGAACATGAGCCAACATTATGCATTGGAGGCATTCCCCCGGGCCATCGTGCCAGGGTATATCCCGACCTTCTATGGAGGCCTGAGCACTCCTATGCCCGCCTCACAAATAATCACCGGCTCGCCTCCGAGCCATCCTACATGCTAAGCTTCCTCAGCCCTCCCTGCTCGTCTTTGAGCTATCGCTTGAACCGGGCCAGCTCGGCCTCCCGCTCTTTACCGAGCCACCCGCCGAGCTAAGCCTCCCTGGTTCTCCCCAACAGCCGAGAATGCAGGACCAGTGCGCCTCCGCCACGGCTCCGTGTATCTCGCCCGAAGCGAGATATTCGCCACCCGCCATCCCACGTTCCACGCTAGCGCATCCTTCCATTAACGAGCGTATCTCGTCATTAATGGGGGATCCCGTCATTCATGCAGACGTAACGTCCGGGGCGTAACCAACAGCGGAGATCTCGCGCCAGCTCACTCCAAGTGACCGCTATAAAAACCCCTCTCGAGACGATTCAGGTAAGGCAATTTTATTCCAATATGCCGCTACTCAGCACAAATTCCTTAGCTAACTTGATCGTCCGAGGGTCCACGATGGTACAACCATCCCGGAACTTCTTTGCAGGTAGCTCGGCTCCACTCCAATCCAAGTCCACTGGGATTTTCAGGAGCCAACTCCCAAACCTAATCTCAGCCGTCCATCAACACCCACGACAGATCTACGGAGGACAACATCTGAGCGCTCCATCAGATTGGAATGCTAAAGGTTTCATATTTATATTGCAAGTTATTTGCTCTAATTGAATTAGATTGATATTGTATTACAAAAATCGTAACTTGAGCGGTACATTGATTTATTTGCTTGTTCTGCTTCTTTGTTGTTGGAAGATGAATTGGTGATGTTAGGGATTGTTTTGGTAGTTATTATGTAGAATCCCTTTCCAGGGATTTCATGATCCCCTATCAAATAAGGGTTGGTTCTCGAATTAATAGATTAAATGAGAAGGATATCCTCAATTGTCTTCGGAGGCAATTTCTTTCGCTCTAAATTTCTGATATTTAGGTTCTCGAATTTTAATTTTTCAGTCTTAAAATAAGCCAGGTTGTATACAGAGAAACATCGATGTTACAGATTGTTAGTTTGTGTATGTACACGACGAATGCAATTCTATTTAGATATTTGTTGTCTTCAATTAGGGGTTTGATTTATAGGGATTACATGGAGCTGCATGCATTGATAGTATAAAAAAGAGCAGCAGCAACTGTTTAATCGGTTTATTTCAGAAAACATTTACAGTCGACTGCAACCAAACATCCCTTTTTGTTTCAGGTTTCAGGTAGTGCCTCCATCCTTTCCATTTAAATAACATAGATGGTCATGTGCATCGTTAACCGTTTCCAAATGACGTTCGTGTTTTATTTGGAAATAGCGGGATGATATCAAAACAACGCATCTCATAGAATACATTGGTATTACTGATGCACATGGCCATCTGCAATATTTCATCTTGTATTATTCTCAAAAGAAACCATCTTGAATTAATTTTAGCTCATGTCATAAGCAATGGAGCTGTGATTTATCGCGTTCTCTTTCCTCAACAATATCCAGATTTTTTTTTGGCGGTAACAAAATCCAGATGAATATACCATAATTCTTTATATTTTCTATGGTTCTTGATAAGATTTACAATCATGTCGAGTGTAATTCTCTTTCTGTTGAAAAGGAGAGAACCCTCGACCGCCACGATTTGATATATTTAGATGGAACGGGTCGCTGTAATTCTCTATTCAAATGCGCACTTGAAACCTATTATAAGATACAACATCTGTTTTATAATAGCTACCATCAGGTTCCAGGCACTTGTTTCCTGTCACTGGATTGTGCCAGACATGTGTCGGGCTCGCAGAGGACATGCTTGTTTCCATGTTTGTTTTGTTCAGTTTGGAATTTCAGGATTTCTCTTGTATCGCTTTCTCATTAGTGTAGTGTATGCATCTATAATTTCACTTGTTTACTATAATTTTCTGTCATATTAAGATTTAACTGCATTTTAGTATGCTTTGTATCATTTTTCTTGGTCTGCCACTGATAGACATCAGAAGAAACTTCTCTAGCATGGTTCCACGAAATTATAAGTTTGTGTAGGACTACAATCTCGATTATGTTACTGCGTTCTGTAACATGTATTTGTTTCCTCTCTTAACATTTTGCTGTTTGCTGTCACAGTTTCATCTGAGATATCCTCTTTCCAACTTTTATTAGCTATAAAGGTTTTCTTTTTGTTTATATAAATGCCTATTTTCGCTGAAAAATGCAGTTATCGTAGCAATTCCTATACTTCTTGCCGTGCACTTCATATAGCGAACAAGCTCAACTCATCAACAACATATCCCTTGCTGGAGTAATTCTTCAAGTATCAGGTAAAAAGTTTCCTATTATAAATTACATAATTAATACAGGCTTCATTTCATATATATATATATCCTCTTACTCAAAACCCTTTGTGCAGTTTATTTAATTTTGTACATGTAATGATAATACTCGATATTGGCGACCTCCAAGATCGGGACACATGGCAGATGACGTGTCCCAAGACTCAGAAGAAAGGGCCCACAAAGGCCGACCAGGCCGACTGGTGCCCGACCTGCGGGCACAAACCGGCCCATCTCAGGGCCCTCTGCAAATGTGCCTCCTCGGCCACTCAGCTCACCCCGAGCTGCCATAAGGCCAAGATGCCTCGGCCCTCCCTCTCTTTCCGGAGCTCGCCCGCTGAGGCCATCTTACTCGGTCCCTCCGACCGACCAACTCCACCACTCACAGGCGTAACCACTGCCTCGCGAATCTCGTCATGCGCAGATCCTACGCCGACAGCATCCCACGTTCCACACCATCACGATCCCCATTAATGGGCGATCTGCTCTCTACGCGGGCGTGGCGTCGGGAGCGTAACTGCCGGCGAGATTCTCGCGCCTGCTGCTGCCTGCACCACTGCTATATAAACCCCCATTACAGAGGGGTCAAGTAAGCCATTCTTTACACTTACGTCGTCACTCTGCTCGGATATTGTCGCTGACTTGAGTGTCGGAGGGTCCTCGGTGGTACCAAACCACCCCGAGACTTCTTTGCAGGTACACGGCGGCAGCCCTCTCATCCCATCCTGTCCTCATAAAACCCATTGAGACCCACACGTCACAAAGGACAATCGACCCATTCTGCCTCGAGATCAACGGAAGACAACATCTGACGGAGGCCCGAGAAGGAGCACCATCAGTTGGCGCCGTCTGTGGGAAACTAGCTCCACAAAATACAAAGTTGGCCTTCCGATCTCTGCCCGCATGGCAACCAACTCCCCTAAGGATCCAAACGCCCGCTGCCGCTTCCCCCGCAAAGGGGGCGCGGGCGGACCCTCGCCCGAGGTCGTCGACCTCCCCGCAAGCTGCCGCCCCACACGCTCCGGCGGCCGCCCGACCAAAAGAGCTAGGGGCCGGGAGCCCATCACCTTTGGCGACAAGGATCTCTACGGCATATCTGTGCCCCATAGCGACCCACTGGTGATCGTGGCGCGGATTCACCGATACGAGGTCCACCGGATACTCATCGACACAGGCAACTCGGCGGATATCCTTTTCCACGACTGCTTCCTGCGAATAAGGCTGGCCCCAGCGGACTTGAGGCCAACCTTCCACATCCTCTCAGGGTTTACCAACCACTCCGTCTCTGCGCAAGGGATGGTCACCCTGCAGTTCACGATTGGGGAGCCCGGCCACACGCGCACACTGCCAATGGACTTCATCATGGCTAGGGTCCCCTCGGCCTACAACGTCCTCCTCGGCTGGCCGACCCTGAACTCTCTCCAGGCCCAGATCTCGACGTATCACCTTGCGATAAAATTCCCCCTCAACCAAGGTGGGGTGGGATGGGCCTACGGGAGCCAACGGGTCACGGAGGCGGGTCTGGAAGACGCATCTTCCCCCGAGCAGCACGCTGATAGTGCTGATGCATGCGACGACATGGAAGGGCCCCTAGACACTCGGGACGAGCGGAAGGAGGTCTGTGGGGCACCGATCGAACCACTGACCGAGGTACCCTTTGCGGAAGGAGACCAGGGAAGACCGTCCAGATCGGGTCACTCCTGGCGGGAACCCAACAGGATGACCTGACCGAGTTCCTCCGGAGCAATTCCGACGTCTTCGCCTGGGCCCCCGCTGACATGCCTGGGATCGACCTCAAGATCATCTCCCACAAGCTCGGGATCGATCCTACGGCCCGACCCATCAGGCAGAAGAAGAGAAGCTTCGCCCCGGCCAAACAAAAGGCCATCGAGGAAGAGGTCGACCGACTCCTCGCCGCCAACTTCATCAGGAACGTGCCCTACTCGGAATGGCTGGCCAACGTGGTCCTAGTTAAGAAATTGAGTGGGAAGTGGCGTATATGCGTCGACTTCACCGACCTCAACAAGGCCTGCCCCAAGGACAACTTCCCACTCCCCCGCATAGACCAGCTCGTCGACAGTTCGGCCGGGCACGAGCTCCTGAGCTTCATGGACGCCTTCTCTGGATACAACCAAATCCGCATGAACCCTGACGACGAAGACATGACCGCATTCACGATGGACCGGGGGGTGTACTGTTACAGGGTGATGCCATTCGGCCTCAAGAACGCCGGGGCCACATACCAGAGGCTGGTCAGCCGCATGTTCAAGCCGCAGAAATGTAGGAACATGGAGGTCTACGTCGACGACATGCTCGTCAAGTCCGTCTCGTCGACCGACCATGTTAAGGACCTGGATGAGGCGTTCAAGGTGCTCCGCCAGTTCAATATGAAGCTGAACCCCGCCAAGTGCGCGTTCGGTGTTATCGGAGGGAAATTCCTTGGGTTTATGGTCACTCACCGAGGGATTGAAGCTAATCCGGAGAAGATCGACGCCATCCTGAACATGATCGCACCCCGAACCAACGTCGAAATCATGCGGCTCACAGGGCGGATCGCCGCTCTGAGCCGCTTCATGTCCAGGTCGGGGGAGAAGTGCCTCTCGTTCTTTAAGGCGCTAAGGAAAATCCCAAGGTTCGAGTGGTCGGAAGATTGCCAAGCCGCCTTCGACCAACTGAAGAGGCACCTCGCAACGCCGCCCTTGTTCACCCGGCCCGTGGAAGGGGACGAGCTGTCGCTGTACCTGGCGGTGTCAGACCAAGCAGCTGGTTCGGTGCTCATCCGGGAGGCCGAGGGGGTGCAGAGGCCAGTGTATTATGTGAGCCATGTATTCAAAGATGCGGAGACGAGATACCCAGCCATAAAGAAGATCGTCCTGGCCCTCGTAGTAACCTCGCGGAAGCTAAGTCACTACTTCCAAGCACACACCATCATCGTCCTCACTGAGCGCCCCTTGGGGGCTATCCTGGCGTCGCCAGAATCCTCTGGCCGCCTAGAGAAATGGAGATGGGAGCTGTCTCAATTCGACATAAGGTATCGCCCGAGACAAGCCATCAAGGCGCAGGCCCTAGCCGATTTCGTCGTCGAATGCACCATCCCCAGTAGGAAGCTGGATCCCGCGCCGCCCCTCGCAGTCCGGCATCCCGACCAGGAAGGCCGCAGCTCAGCGCCAGAGTGGATCATCTACGTCGACAGGTCTTCCACCGAGGAAGGCTACGGAGCCGATCTCATTATCCGGGGTCCGAACGAAACCGAGATGGAGTACTCCTTGAGGCTCGGTTTCAAAGCATCGAACAACGTGGCGGAGTACGAAGCCCTCCTAGCCGGGCTGCGCATGGCCGTCGGGCTGGGACTGAAGACCGTCCGGGTCCGCAGCGACTTTGCCCTGGTCGTCGGCCAAGTAACCGGCCGCTTCGAGGCTCGGGAGCCCCTGATGATGAAATACCTAGACGAGGTGAGAAAGCTCTGAAGAAACTTCGATGAAGTTCAGGTGGAACAAATACCCAGACAAATGAATATTCAAGCAGACGCCCTGAGCAAGTTGGCTTCATCATACTCAGCCAGCAACAGACGCTCGATACCCTTCGAAACCTTGGCCCGACCCAGCGTTGAAGACGAGGCGGCGATGCTCCAAGTGTACGCAACACAGGAGAGTGACCCAGATTGGAGGAAGCCCCTCATGGAATTCCTGAAAGACGGCACGCTCCCGGAAGACAAGGCAGCCGCCCGCCGCCTCCGGGCCAGAGCCACCCACTCGTCTGGAGCAACGGGAACCTCTACAAGAAGGCCTTCACTCAGCCCCTGCTCCGGTGTGTCGACCCCTACGAGGCCGACTACGTCCTGCAAGAAATCCATGAAAGGGTGGGCGGAGCACACCAGGGGGCCCGAACCCTGACCCAAAAGGCACTATTTCAAGGGTACTATTGGCCCACCATGCACGAAGACGCCCTGAAGCTGGTTAGGAGGTGTAAGAGCTGCCAACTCCACGGCAGTATCCCCCGCCTCCCAGCTACCGAGCTAAAGGCCCTGGCGTCCCTGTGGCCATTCACCCAATGGGGGTTGGATATGATCGGCCAGTTTTCTACGGGGACTGGCGGACATAAGTACGTCCTCGTCGCGGTGGACTACTTTACCAAATGGATCGAGACCATTCCCATCAGAAAACCGGACGCTGCCACAACCATCAAGTTCCTCCAAAACAACCTGATCCACCGGTTTGGGATCCCAAGGTGCATCATCACCGACCATGGGACGAACTTCGAAAACGAGAAGGTAAGGGACTTCTGCAAAGAATACCACATCCTCATGAAGTTTGCCGCGGTCGCGCACCCACAATGTAACTGGAAGGTCGAGGTCGCTAACCGGGACGTCCTCAGGGGCCTCCGAACCCGCCTGGAAGGGAGGCAGGGCAGTTGGGTCGAGGAACTACCCCGGGTCTTATGGGCCCTGCGCACGTCAAAGAAGACCCCTACCGGGGAGACCCCTTTCAGCCTCTGCTACGGGACTGAAGCAATGGTCCCAGCAGAGATCGGGCTGCCCAGCCACCGAGTCGAGCATTTTGACAACGAAGCAAACACCATGGCACTACGAACTAACCTCGATATATTGTTGGAGAAAAGGGATCGGGCCCAGATTAGAGCCGCCGCCTACCAACAGCAAACGGCCCGGTACTATAACGCTCGAGTAAAACACCGATCCTTCAAGGCTGGGGACTTAGTCCTACGACGGAATGAGTTCATTGACCAAGGCAGGCTTCACAAGCTTTCCCCAAAGTGGGAGGGTCCGTTCCTCATCTACGAAGTGCTCCCCGGCAGAGCCTACCGCTTGCAAGATGTGGACGGACGGAAGCTACCTCGGCCTTACAACGCGGAGAAGTTCAAGCTATACCTATGAAGTCCAGACCGGAAAAACGCCATGCCCCGGCTACCGCTCGAAATCTCCCTTTGAAATGGTGATGTATAGTGTTGTCTAAAATTCCTAACCATGCGAATAAAGGAACTTTCAAACCTTCCTCCCCGGTAGGGCTCCCTCTGTATTACGAGAAAGGTCCCCCAGAGATGGTTGGGCCTGAGGTTCCCTCGCTCGGCTATCTCCCGCGGGCAGCTCCCCTGCCACGGCACCAGGAACTGAAAGCCCTCTCAGAGACAGCCGAGCCCGAGGTTCCCTCGATCGGCTATCCCCCGCGGGCAGCTTCCTTGCCACAACGCCGGGGATCAGAAAGCCCTCCCAGAAGCAGTCAAGGCCAGATGCCCCCTCGCTCGGCTATCTCCCGCGGGCAGCTTTCCTGCCACAACGCCGGGGATCAGAAAGCCCTCACAAAGGCAGTCGAGGCCAGAGGTTCCCTCGCTCGGCTATCCCCAGCGGGCAGCTTCCCTACCGCAACGCCGGGGATCAAAAAGCCCTCCCAGAGGCAGTCGAGGCCAAAGGCTCCCTCGCTCGGCTATCTTTCAGGACAAAAGCTCTCGCCAAGAGGCACCGGGCAGTAACCCTGTCCGGCCAAGGGTCCTTGGTGGCTTCCTATAGCCATATAGCTTTCCTCGCGCCAAGGGCCAAAGTCCTCCCAGAGGCAGTCGTTGCCCGGTTATCCCGGGCTGGTAGCTTCCTGCCACAACCGACAGGGATCAAAGTCCTCGCCAAGAGGCGCTGGGCAGTAACCCTGCTCGGTCCCCGTCCTGAAGGATCTGAAAGCCCTCCCAGAGGCAGCCGAGCTTGAGGTTCTCTCGTTCGGCTATCCCCAGCGGGCAGCTTCCCTGCCACATGCTGAGGGTCAAAATTCCTCTCCGAGGCGGTCAGGTCATGTGACCGCGCTCAAGGTTCCGAGACACCCTGAAGAACGGCTGGTCCATCCAAATCTGAACGGCCTCCCATCAACCTAGCAGACACTGCAAGCATGGGCATCCTATGGGTATCCCTCGCAAAAAAAAATAAGGAAAAAAAGGGGGGAGAAAGGGGGACACGAACCGACGAGCTAAAGGTTCTTTTTTATTGTCAAAATCAAGACCTTTACAAAGGGTACCCTGGGCCCCCCAGCCCTACATAATGCCCGGAGGTATACTTCAACCACCTCATCATTGGCGTCACGGCCCAAGGCCCTACCACCGAAGACCTTGCCACCAAGGGTGCGCCAGGCTCCCCTCGTCATCCCTCACCGGAGACCTCGTCGCCGGAAGCGAGACCCGAGCACGGAGTTCGCCATCGTCAAACTCGGGATGCTGTTCCTTCACGGCGTCCAAAGCCTTATTCCACGCAACGGCAAATACTCTCCGAGCTCGGCGTAAAACTGCTCCGTTGCCGGAAGCGAGACCCGAGCGCGGAGTTCGCCATCGTCAAACTCGGGATGCTGTTCCTTCACGGCGTCCAAAGCCTTATTCCACGCAACGGCAAATACTCCCCGAGCTCGGCGTAAAACTGCTCCGTTGCCTTGTACTCAGCCACAGCTTTCTTGGCCCGAGCCTCAGCAACCTGAGCCCTCAGCAGCGCCGACTCAGCATCCCTCTTACTCGCGTCCCTCTCCTTCTCCAGAGCCGCAAAGCATCCGGTCAGGTCCGCCAGCTTCCTCTCGGCGACCCGGAGTGAAGCGCTCAGACGGCGGATAGCATCCCGAGTCACCGAGTTGGTGAGCTCCGCGGCCTCCGCCCTGCCCGCCATGACGTCGGCCTTATCTCTCCCGGCATAGGTCACATTGCAAGATCTCGACCTCCGAAGGAAACGCCTCCACTGGCCTCGGGGCATGGAACGCTCTCTCGGCCTCCATGCGAACGGCGAGAGCGCAGTGCTGAAGAACCTGACAGAAAGCCGGTGAGAAACTAAGGGAAGGCATACCAAGATGAATGCGCGTAGAAGGATTCTTATCTGAACCGCCCTTTGGGCCATGGCCTCCAATTGATCCCTCAAAGAACCACACGGGAGTCTCTCCCGGCCGATTCCTCCATCCCGGCGAGCAAACCAGTGGCCATGGAAAGCCCCGACGGGACGGTGAAGACGGAGCCCCCTTCCCGCATGGGAATCCCTCCGGGGGCCTTCGACGACGGCGTGCGAGAAACCGTCCTTTTCCTCTTAGAAAGGGGCCGGCCCTCGCCCTTCCTCCCGTCACCAGTCTGGGATTCGGGTGACCGCTGACGGCTCCGGCCGACGCCAGGAAAGCTCCCAAGTGCCGCTGACGAGGTGGACGGCCCGGCCGTCGGCGGAGAATCAGGCGGAGTGCGCATACTAGCCGGGGACTCGGTCACGCCACCGGCTCCCCCCCAGCGCAAGCCGCCCGAAAAATGGGAACGAACCATATCTCACTAGGGAGGAAGAACGCCGGGCGATAGCAACATAAAGGAAGGAGGAGATGAAAGGTTAGGGGACCTAGGGCGAGCCCCGCCACCGTTTTATCGCCACGTTCAACAGCGCCTGTCGACTCCCGCCAAAACGGCTCCTCACGATCGGCGGATCCGATCGACCCACGTGTCGGCCCTAAACTGGATTGCACCCGATCGGACGCTGTAGGCCCGCACATGTCACACCAGCCAGCCGCCCTTGAACACGTGGTCCATTGCTTCGGTCACACGATACTCGAGCCGAGGCGTCGCCTCGTTTCGCTAGCAGAAGGACAACCAATGGACCGAAGGCTCGCCCCGACAAAACCATAGAAAGGATCTCACCCCAGGAGGCCCGGCGTCCACTCCTGCCCCGACCACTATCTGATCAGGACAGGAGTGAGGGGCTAGTGATAATACTCGATATTGGCGACCTCCAAGATCGGGACACGTGGCAGATGACGTGTCTCAAGGCTCAGAATAAAGGGCCCACAAGGGCCGACCAGGCCACCCGGTGCCCGACCTGCGGGCACAAACCGGCCCACCTCATGGCCCTCTGCGAATGTGCCTCCTCGGCCACTCAGCTCACCCCGAGCTGCCACAAGGCCAAGATGCCTCGGCCCTCCCTCTCTTTCCCGAGCTCGCCCGCCGAGGCCATCTTCCTCGGTCCCTCCGACTGACCAACTCCACCACTCACAGGCGTAACCACTGCCCCGCGAATCTCATCATGTGCAGATCCTGCGCCAACAGCATCTCACGTTCCACGCCATCACGATCCCCATTAATGGGCGATCCGCTCTCTACGCGGACGTGACGTCGGGAGCGTAACTGCCGGCGAGATTCTCGCGCCTGCTGCTGCCTGCCGCCACTGCTATATAAACCCCCATCACAGAGAGGTCAAGTAAGCCATTCTTTACACTTACGCCGTCACTCTGCTCGGATATTGTCGCTGACTTGAGCGTCGGAGGGTCCTCGGTGGTACCAAACCACCCCGGGACTTCTTTGCAGGTACACGGCGGCAGCCCTCTCATCCCATCCTATCCTCATAAAACCCATTGAGACCCACATGTCACAAAGGACAATCGACCCAGTCTGCCTCGAGATCAACGGAAGACAACATCTGACGGAGGCCCGAGAAGGAGCCCCATCATGTAAGGAGCAGGATCTTGTTCTTTTCATCTCATTATACAACATCAGAATGGTTTGAGATCTCAGCAGTGGTTATGAAAATAATTTGTAGTTCTTAGGACTAAAATTTATGCCTTCAATTTTCATATGTTTGGGGCTTTGCAACAACAACAACAACAACAAGCCATCATCCCAAAATTGACTCTAGGTATTTGAAAAGCTGTGATGCACATTTTTGAAGTTGCCTTAAGCTCAGCACTATATAAGTGCTATGCATAAAATGTGAATTGCGCAAAAAACTAGAGGTTATGATAGCGTCGTTTGGAATCGCCTCTACTCCAAGGATCCCACACGTGTTGAAATTAAAAAATTACCGGTAATAAAGTCATTTTTCTTTTAGTAATTGAATATTATGAAAATATGCCAAACAATATGAAATATTTTTGTGTATACATTATAAAAAAAACATTGTCTTCTGACAAGTATTTTCCCCCCCAGATATCGTCCATTGTGGAAAAAGACACTGCAATCTACATGAGCCAAAGGGCTAGTAGTAGGCTACTCCACAAATTAATGGTGTGAATTGGTATGTTTCACTTTCTACTTATCTGAAAACTTTTTCGGGTTAATTTCTTCTGATATCCTTCATGTGTATGTCATACCAACACTTGTAATCACCTACCGATTGGTTTTATTTGGTTCTAATATCCTTGGGTTATTCACGATATGATTCCGGGAAGAAAATTTGGGTTGATCATTTTTCTAACTCAAGGTTTAATATGACAATAAATTAGTTGCGGCGTGGTAAATGCTAGATGAGGCAAAAATGAGATGTGTTATTTGCAGTTAGCCCTCATCTGTTAGCATGAATTGTATCCGATGCAAGTTCATTGGAAAGCTTATTTATGAATCCAAAACTTATGCTAATATGCAATCCATTTATGTACTACAATAAACATAATGAAAGGATTTGGAAGTGGAGTCCTAAATTCAAACAAGAGGTAAATATGCAACTTCACAATTTTTTCCTTTCGGAAATCTATAGTTTGTGCATAGAGAAAAGAATTGTTTTGCAGGATTAATATGGTTCTTTTTTAATAGCAAAATTACAAGAAATTTATCTCAATTTTGCTTATATAGCAGGATCATCCCGCTATTCTCAGAAGCTGCACTTTGCGGTCTTATTTAATAAATGTTATAATTTCCTTTTTTGCATCATTTAAATCCCAAACTGCCTTCATTTTTTTCCTTCTGTAATTTTTCTGTCATTTCTGACATAATTTTTTAGATTTAATGCTTTCACACAGTTTATTTTCATAATAAAGTGTTATAGAAGACCAAAAAAGTTGCCTGTCATATGAGGAGGCAAGATGCAGTTTTTCAAACCATATGTGTGGCATTCTGCTTGGCAGTCAAAGATGAGGGGTGTTTCCTGCAATTTAGTCTTTTTCTTCAATCCATCTATTTTTTCCCTTCTATTTGGGTGCAAGTCAATAAGTAATTGGAATTAGATGCGGATCCTGACCAAAAGGAGCATGAAAATGTGAATTAGGCCCAAAATAAATTTTCAACTTGCCATACAAAGGATGTATAAATTGTGCGTGAAAATCTATGGTTTATCAAGAATTTGGTTTCGCGACAGTCATAATATTGTGTATACTCCATATTATAGCTAATCAGCTAGATTTTTCCCCCCTCAGGTTTTTCCTTTATGGATGCGGCCCTTAAGGGAATAGAACTGATATGAGTAAAGTATTACCGCAAGAGCTACGCTCCTTTGGTAATCAGTATAGCTACTTGCGTAGGAAATTTACCTAACCTAAAATAAATTATTCTCCTATGACATGACAAATCATATTATTCCAGTTGGGTTATCAAGCTTTTTCTATGATTGGGTAGGTTCTAGAGATGGTGATTAACAAAGCAAGGTTGTAGAGGAACCAAGATGACACATTCAGTGAAATCCATGTTCCAAACTACTTGTGATAGCAAGGTATATTTCCTTGTCTCTAGAGTTGTGGTTCAAACACTACAATGATTTTCGTCGGAGGCCTGTAATCCAAAAGGCTTGCAATATTTAACAACCTAATCAATGATCTTGTTAGTTGGTTATGGAATGGTCCCATTATTCACTTTGTAGATTCTCTGAACCACATAACTACTGAACTTTCTAATTGCTTGTTTTATTTGTATTTCTCTATTTTTTGATATTCGATCTTTTATTCTCTGAACCAAGCAGCTCCCCTCTTTCTTTACTGCCCCTTCACCCTTCACTTGCCTTCGGTAATTCTTCTTTTCCTGAGGTGTGTATGCATGCACAGTTGGAGATTGTTGTTGTCTTGCTCCCTCCCTTCTGTAAAACTGTAAGTTTTTTTTAATAAAGTTCATGGAATGTATTCTTTTTGCCTCCTCCTCTTGCCTTAAAAAAACACACAGTTAAAATAACCAGATAAGTAAAGAGTTCGTTAATTTTTCCACATGTGTGGCACGTGCAAAAAGCTAGTATACGGTATAAATCGGGAGGCAGGGAAAGGACCAAGTTCATGGCATTTATTTGCAGTTTATCTGAAATTGCTGAAAAGTAATGATATTTTTGTGGAAACTTAAACCACTCCTAATTTATTCATAAGCAAACTTAAGTTCCTGCATGCATCATTCCATGGATACATAGGATACACATGAACATGAGAGATCAGATGCATGTGTGAAATAGATAGATAGATAGATAGATAGATAGATATTGATCAATATATATCTTCTTCAATTAATCCAAAGAGAGGAAGCAAATTAAGCATATATATGGCTTTAAGAGTTTGCAAATAAGTTTAACAGTTATATTATTGGCCTAATTCTGGTCCACTTCCATTATTCTTATCTCCTGCATGCAATCTAGTCTTTGAATAACTAATTAAACCTTACAGTATACGTAGTAAATCACTCTACCAATAATACAAATCCTCTCTCTCTCTCTCATTTGACTCTCAAAATATCAAAATAAAGAGGGCAAGTTCACAAATATCCTTTAATTTGTGTGCAAATATCTCTTCTTTCTATGCTAGCTTGTCATTGGCTGCAGGCCTAACTAATTAATTCCACATTACTTGAGTAAATTAGCACAGCTCTCCATCTATAAATACCCATGCAAATTTAAGCTAGCTCTCAATATCCTTCATCAAATATATAATCATTATATTATACTTCTCATAACGATGTTGACCGCTAAAATCATGTTCTTCATCTTTGCATTACTTGTAACGACTATCACCGCAGCAGCAACGAGCCCGAGTGCGACCCCAGCCTGATAAGCAATCAGGAGCAGAACAAGACTGCAAACATGAGAGCCAGGGTGACTTGTGACTTGTATCCAAGGGTGTGCAGGATCCCGGGGAGCCCAGGGCCGGACTGCTGCAGGAAGAAATGCGTGAACGTGGAGACGGATGTGTTCAACTGCGGGCGGTGTGGGAAGCGGTGCGGGTTCGGGGAAATGTGCTGCGGAGGGAGCTGTCAGAATGTTCTGTTCCACCCGATGAACTGCGGGTGGTGCGGTAACAAGTGCAAGGAAGGAGGTCGCTGCCGATATGGGATGTGCAATTATTCTTAATATTATTAATTTTTAAGATATTAACACGAGTGGTATTTCAATTTGTCATGCATTGATTCTATGTGTTAATTGTAACTATATATGTGTGTGATTTTTAAACATGGATTAATAAAGAAGTTTGTGCTTTTTGCTTTTTGGCTAATCAAATAGCAGGAAACCTGCAACCTTATTTATAAAAAAACCCTACTTCTCTCTGTGAAATTTTTATTTTACTTTGTTTTGTTTTAGCTACTTTATTTTGTTACTTTTATTCGATGTAAAAGTGAAACTGTTTGAAAATTTTAGTGCCGAAGAGACGAGAATCATGAATCCAATTAGCTCTGTCGAAAGGAAAATATATTATGTTAAAAGATATAGAGCCCTCTATATATAAATGTTACAATATGTCTACTCTTGTAATTTACCTGATGTAAGACTAAACTTTTTCTTATATCAAACTCTAACACTCCTCAATTTGAAGTATATATATCATCCATATCCAATTTGTTACAAATAAACTGTATCCTATCAGGAGCAAGCGATTTAGTGAGTATATCGGCTAATTGGTGACATGTACGCACATGTCGTGTCTTAATCTATGGAGATTCCTCCTCAGTTCCAACAACCTTATTTCGAACCACATGACAATCTATTTCAATATGTTTGGTCCGTTCATGAAACACTAGATCTGAAGCAATATAGACAGCAGTCTGATTGTCGCAATATAATCTCATTAAGTTGTGTTGAACCACACCCAGTTATTTCAGAAATCGTTTGACTTATACCATCTCACAAGTAATGTCCATCATAGCATGGTATTCGAACTCTGCACTGGAACGTGATACCATACGTTGTTTCTTGATCTTCCAAGGCACTAGATTCCCACCTACGAATACACAATACCCTGTAGTGGATCTTCTAGTTATTGGACAACCCGCCCAGTTAGTATCGGAAAAACCCACTAATCTGTTGTGTCCTCCATTAGTATACAACGATCCTTTTTCTGGAGAACTTTTCAGATATTGAAGAATCCTAATAGCTGCACCCCAATGGCCTGTGTGGAGAGATTTCAGAAACCGACTCACAATACTAACTGGATATGAAATATCTGATCGAGTGACAATGAGGTAGTTTAACCAACCGACCAATATCCTGTATCTAGCTAGATCATCTAGTAACGTTTCCTGATCTAATAACAACTTGGAATTTGAATCCATCGGTGTGTGATGAGGTGTGCGGTCTAATATTCTATTCTTTGGAAAGTATATCCAGTGCATATTTCCTTAATCACGGATTCCTTTCTTAGATCGAGCTACCTCAATCTCTAAGAAGTGCTTAAGTCGGCCATGATCTTTAGTTTGAAACTATTTCTGAACATACGCCTTAAGATCACGAATATCTTTCTCATCATCATCTGTGATAACAATGTCATCCATGTATACTGCCAGAATGATTCGGTGGCCGTGCTGATATCTATAGAACACTGTATGATCATTATTACTTCTCCTAGTCCAAATACCTCTAACACTTTCTGCAAATCGTCCAAATCAAATCCTTGGAGATTATTTGAGTCTATATAAAAATCTTTTCAATCGACAGATCTTCGATGGATCCTCTTGAACAATAAAACCAGACGGCTGCATCATATAAACCTCCTCCTCAAGAATACCATGCAAGAAGGCGTTATTGATATCAAGCTGATGCATGGTCCAATGAAAGGTAGTAGCCAAAGAAACTAATATGCCTACAAAATCAATCTTCGTGATAGGGGAGGAGGTATCTGTAACAACTCCAATTTTGTATACCAAAAATTTGCTTTAAATATAGTGTATACTTGGAGTATTAATGTTGCTGGAAACAATTTAAGTATCTAATTCCTTACAATAATTACAAGAAGAAGCTTGTAGCTCATTGGTAATACCTTGCACTGCTAAACCAAGCCACCGGAGTTCAAATCCCATGCCCCACATTATTTTTGTATTTATTTATTTATTTTTTTTTTGGAAGTCAACGGTAAAATGGCCATAACTCCCAAATTATGTACTGGACAACAAAAAGTAAAAATACCAAGTTGTTCCTCAGAAAAACCCCCGGCCATTGGGCCCTTGACTCGGCCCGACTCGGCGCCTCCGACCGGCGACTCGGCCGACTCGGTTCGGCGCCGCCGGCCGGACTTAGCCGGACGGCCGAGTCACCAACTGAGAAAAGTTGGCTCTTGACTTGGTCAACCCTCTTGCACACTTATTATACCTGGATCGGTTTTGATTTGGCCAATAAATCCCTTTTACTCCTAGGTTTAATGAAATTTAATGAATTTTTAATGTTTTTTTATATTTTTTAATATTTTTTTTAACCCTAACCCTAATCCTAGCCTAGCCCTATATAAAGACCCCTACCCTCTACCTTTTCCCTTCACAACTCTAAGTCTACTCTCTCAAATTCTCGAGAACTCGGTACGAAGAGCGAGAAGCGAAGCGCTGCCGAAATCGACGACGGATTCCGGCGACCGGATCGGGACCTTCGCGACATTTTCAACAAATCGACAACCATCACGACCTCTAGCTTCATTATCTTGTCCAAACCGTAAGTCCCATCCCCTCTATCTCTCTTTTCTATACATATAAAAATACGGATTTTTGGAACCCGACGGAAATCGGACAAACCGATTTCCGATTCGGTTTTTCTCTAAATTTCCACTTGTCACCTAATACATATTATCTACCCATATTCTTGTTGACTATTAATCACCCTTAAACCAATTTAATCAAACTTTTTCATATAAAATGATAACTTCTTTGCAAAACCGTACTCTTTTCATAAAAATACCATGAAATTCATTTTTCTTAGTTTAATCAATTACCTCACTCATAAATATGTTTATATTGATCACAAAACTTGTATAACTCAATTTGAATGAAATTTCACACATAAAATGATAACGTTTTCGAATACCGTATTCTTGCGCTATAATACCTTTAAGTTTAACATAGCATGTTTTACCTTTAAACTTCACCAAAATCTATAAGTCACGGGGTAATGACCTACCCCTACACACACTCAATCTAACCCTAATTGATAAACATCAAAATACAGAATACGAAACTACAGGACTTTTCACTAAAATACCCTAATCTTTATTTAAAGCTTTAAGTTGTAAACTTTTCTAGATAAAATCTTTTAATAAAATGAAAACACGATTGGTCATGGACATCGATCGTTTATCTAAACTGTCTTGTGGTGTCTAGGCTAGGCAAGTGAGCTTGGGTAACTTTAAAAGGCCCGTTTCACGATTCGTGAGCGGATCCCTCCCTCCTCACTTGTACTTACCTGGCCGCAATTGACGGTGAAGAGGCGATTTGAGGCTTCTAATGACTCATCGTTTAGACCTTAGAAATAGGCTAGTTGGTTTAGGAAACCCTAATAACTAAAATACGGAAAACTATACTTTTGCTAATAAATACCCCATACTTATAAAACCGTTTTCCCAAATGAAAAGTATTTATAAACCTAAGCAAAGCGCCGCTACAACCCACTTTTGGGGAACCTGTTAGGGATAGTACGGTTCATCGTACACCCGCAGGCTAGTAGTGCGAGATTCAGACCTCCGCAAGGAGCATTCGGTCTCGAAAGGTTTTAAAATACTATATTTAAGGGAAATGAGTTTTTTGAAAATAAAATATTCATTTAAAAATTATTCATGTGTTAATATATATATAATTAACATTTTAACATCTATTTTATCCTAATATAAAGTTTCCACATTTTTCTAAAAATTACAAGATTAAAAGTTACACTAAAATACCATGAACTTCAGATAAAACAATTAATACTTTTATTAGGATATATTCACTAAAATAACACAAATAAAATTCACATTCATTATAACAATAAAGACGAATAATAAATACTTGAGGTGTATTTTGAAAACTATACAAAAGTATTTTTACATAAAACCCCCTCAAGTTTCACAAATTACAATAAGGCCCCTAGCTAATATTGAACTTCAAATTCTCTTCTTTTAGTTTGACTCGGGTTAGAGTCTGACTATTCTTGACTCGAATATGATTCAAGTCAATCTATATTCTTTTATATTCCAATACAATTTGAATACATGAAACCTGAACCCAGTTAACAATATATTCCTTTTTGACTGAATCAAACCATGGATATTCATCCATTATCCTGATATTCCATTTACCTGATTATACAGTTGCAACATGTTTACTGATATCATGGTTTTGGTCAGTCAACAAACTTACATATTCCAATACTACAATACTGTTAAAACATTACGGGGTTTAAGGGGTAGATTGGTACGGAAGATGTTAAAGGTGGCACGAGGTGGTCAGATTAAGACACCTAACCTGAATCATGTTGCTGTTGTACCGTGGCATAACGGTTCCTTGTACTTTCCATTTGCCCTGATCTCTAGCATATAGAGATCCCCTCGTATACACTGGTATCCTTCTGTACCAAGCTACAAACAACAACGTTACACAATGTTCCATAATATTCAACATTATAATACTTTAGAAAATACTGTTACTCTATCATTCTCATTCTTCTTATTCTTTTGGGACTTACCGAGCGACCTGTTCGCTGACGACATTCTATCTCTTTCTTCTTTGAATGTCGTCAGGTGCGTTGGACCAAGCTGAGATCGAGCCCACCAGTGAAGATTTGGAGCAGTTCCAGGCAGACCCAGAGCTCTAGATAATTGTACCTTGTTCTTTCCAGTTTATTTCATTTCCTGTTATGCCACTGTTTAGGCATTGCTTTTTCATTCCAGTTGTATTTTCTTTTCCTGCATTGTAAAAAGAATGTTATTAATAAAGGTTGCTGTTATTTCCATATTATTCGTCTCTTGTGATTTACTTTATATTGCTTAGTTACGCTTAGCGTATATACTTCTGAGTATATACGTAGCGGGCCTCGTCACGTCCACTTCGCCGTATACTGGGAAGCGGGGCGTGACAGTATCAATAAAATCCTGTCCATAGGTCTGAGAATATTCTTTGGCTACTAATCGAGACTTTAACCGAGCGAGCGAACCATCGGAATTGAGCTTGACAGAGAATACCCATCGACAACCAACGACACGCTTTCCAGGTGGAAGCGGAACTAGATCCTAAGTATCATTCTGGTGAATAGCAGCCATCTCTTCAATCATAAATTGTTTCCGGCTAGAATGTGCAAGAGCCTCACATACATTCATAGGAATGGTATATTTATCTATAGATGAAATAAAAGTACTGTATGGAGAAGACAGATGAGCATAGGAGATAGAACGATAAAGTGGATTGGCAGTGGAACAAGGTGCTTTACAAATCGCGATGGGAACATCAAGGTCAGAAGGTGCAGCAGGTGTAGGTTAAGAAATCGGATCAGGAGTAGGCTCAGGGGTTAGTATAACAGGAGCCGGGGTCAGAGGAATATCTTGGTCCGGTGGAGGTGTCTCAGGTACAGGAGCAGTGGTAGTGTCCAAAGATGGGCTGCAAGCTTGAGTGGGAACAGTTTTGTCCCATGGAATTTCAAGGTATTCAAGAAGTGTCATTTGGGGATAGATGTCACGCTCCGCTTCCCAGTGTACAGGTAAGAAGACGCCATAAGTGATGCATTCTGCTTGGCAGTCAAAGATGAGCGGTGTTTTCGGCAATTTATCCTTTTTCTACAATCCATCTATTTTTTTTCCTTCTATTTGGGTGCAAGTCAATAAGTATTTAGAATTAAATGCGGATCCTGACTACAATGAGCATGAAAATGTGAATTAAGCCCAAAATAAATTTTCAACTTGCCATACAAAGGATGTATAAATTGTGCATGAAAATCTATGGTTTATCAAGAATTTGGTTTCGCGACAGTCATAATATTGTGTGTACTCTATGTTAGCTAATCAGCTAGATTTTCTCCCCCTCAGATTTTTCCTTTTTGGATGCGGCCCTTAAAGGAATAGAACTGACATGAATAAAGTATTACTGTAAGAGCTATGCTCCTTTGGTAATCAGTATAGCTACTTGCGTAGGAAAACCTAAAAGAAATTATTCTCCTCCGACATGACAAATCATATTATTCCACTTAGGTTATCAAGATTTTTCTATGATTGGGTAGGTTCTAGAGATGGTGATTAACAAAGCAAGGTTGCAGAGGAACCAAGATGACACATTCAGTGAAATCCATGTTCCAAACTACTTATGATAGCAAGGTATATTACCTTGTCTCTAGAGTTGTGGTTCAAACACTACCACTACTACAATAAGGTTGCCCCTACGGAGATAGGAATCTGTAGGGGCAACTTTTTATTGCCCCTACGGATTAATTCGTAGGGCCAACAGTTTGTCCCTATGGAGCCCTACGGATTAATTAAAAAATTTTTAAATATTATCTTTTATTTGATCCTACGGAGCCGTAAAAGAAAACCCTACAGATTAATCCGTAGGGGTATCAAAGGGTTATTTATAAAAAAATAAAGCTCAGTAATTTTCCACCTCCCCTAATTTTTCCCACCAACTCCCCGCGCGATCGATCTCGTCACCCGCCTCCATCTCTCGTCGTCTTTTATTTCCCGCCGTCGTCGCCACCACAGTCTCTTCACCACTTTGCCACCATCGTCGTCTTTGATTTCCCGTCATCGCCGCCTTTGATTTCCCGCCGCTCGTCGCCATCTTCCTGCAACCAGAGGATCTCGTTGATCTCCATCCCCGACTCCTCCACCTCATCGAGCTCCATCCGCCGGCAAAACTACAAGTGAGGTGAGTTAAAACTATTAATTATTCTTAATTTTTGTGTTATTGTTGATTTTAGGGTTAGGGCTAGTTTCGGGTTAATTAGGGCTTAATTAGGATTAGGGTTAATTAGGTAGGTTCGGTTTAGGGTTAGGGTTCGGTTTAGGGTTAGGGTTAGAGTGAGGATTAATTAGGTAGGGTTAGGGTTAGGGTTAGTTAAGGTTAATTAGGTAAAATTGGGTTGGTGATGATTAGGGTTAGGATTACGGTTAATTAGATCAATTAGGGTTAATTTTGGTTTGGGCTAGAATTAATTTAGATTGGGGTTTGGGTGATAATTAGGGTTTGGGTAATTTGGGTTAGGGTTTGGGCTAGGGTTAATTTGGGTTAATTAGGTAAAATAGAGTGTATTTGTATTGGGGGGTTGATTAGGGTTTATTTGGGTTAATTTGGAGTTAATTAGGGATAATTTGAGTTAGGGTGATGATTAGGGTTAATTTTGGGTTAATTAGGGATAATTTGAATTAGGGTGATGATTAAGGTTAATTTGGGTTAATTAGGGTTAGGGTTTATGGTGCATTAGTTCTTTTGGTAGGATATTCGATGATAATGTAAACGCACAATTTTACCGTAAATGCAAGCAAAATTTACACTAAACAAAAAACCTTCGAACCCTTAACAACGAAAAGTAAACGTAAAATCTATTCAAGTTAAAACCAATATATGATACTCGATGATAATATAAAACTTTCATATTCTCATCGATATTCATATGTGAAAATCAAAGCGCGACTTAACACACGTTCGATATTCGTCGTGACATAGAACTATACGAAACTTGTTAAATATCGGACAGTATAGTTCGGTACTAAAAACCGTCGTGTAGTTTATGTGACGAGAAGATTCAATCGTATGATAACCGATAGATTTGTCCAGTGTGGACAAGTTAGGAATGTATAAAGCAAACACCTGCATTCACTTGTGTTTTCATTCGTTTCGAGTTATTTCGTCGGTACTTTTCCGCTGGTTCTTCATGTACAAAGATAGATTAGATGTTCATTTCAACATTGTTATATTATTACTTCACATTCCTACGTTAAAGGTTATCAGTAATGTTATATTATTATTTCACATTTCTACGATCTATACATATATTGCATGCATATATAATGATTGTACTCTTATATAGGTTTGATGACGTCCACCGGAGCAGTGAGGGGCGGTAGGAGCACCAGCAGCGGCAGAGACAGAGGCAGAGGCAGAGTGGTTTTGCCGTCCGAAGAACTGCGTAGGGAGCTTCATAGGGCCGGTTTTACACCCCAATCGGTATCCCCTTTCGATGACTCCTTCCGTGTAGACTTTGAAACACCTCCAGGTATATTGTACGCATATTCATTTTGGATGTAATATTATAGATATACACTCATATTTATTTCAAAATTACTTATATAGTTAATCTTTAATTGTCTAGCTGTTGGTGGTGCATCCACATCAGAGATAGAGGCCACCACCGCACTTGCTGGTATGTTTATATATCCTATAGTGCATGTATATTGATTTAGAATGTTATATTATAAATATACACACATTCGTTTTGCCATTACTTAGATAATCATTTTTTGATTGTCTAGCTGTAGGTGGTTGATTGAATTGAAAAGGTGTTTGTAGAATAACCGCAATCAATAAAAGTGTCGCGTGTAGCTAGACCGAGATGAGTACGGGTCATCCTCAGGGAAACGTTGAACCTTTTATTCTTACTTTAGACGTGTTGAGAAAGAGAGAGGAAGAAATAAGAATGGTTTTAGGTTCTAGATCTGTGTTAAACACGGATGCAAAATATAGATCTAGATTAATTATGGGTGTAGGTTTAATATAAAAAGGGGGCTTGTAGGGTTCGTTAGGATTTAGTAGTTATGGATGATTAATTAAAAATTACTCTTTTTATCTTTTAATGGATTTAAAACTAGAATGACAGTGATTCATGTAGATTAGGGTTTCTGGAGGGAAAAGGGTTCCCACTCTTAACCCCTATCTCGATATGGAACTCCGTTCATATCTAACCTTTACCAAAACAATCATTAATCTAATCTCTAATCGCGGTCGAGACTAACAATAAATTGGTAGCTCGCCCGATTAGGATGTTAATGATTCTTTCTGTAAAGTTTATAAACTTTATAAGACCTAAAAAGAGTTTAAAGATTTTCATCATCCATTAATCTACCCTAATCCTATGAACCCTAACAAGCGGAGAATTACTCACGCATGTTGGGAGAAGAAGAGATGGAGAGGGAAATCATAATGAAATTACAAAAAATAGAATAAGAAAAAGAACTATGTTTATTAATCAACGAAATTCATTTACACTTTATTCCCTTAGAAAATGATTACAAATACTAGTTTGCTTCTCGATCTCTTCTAAGGAGGTAGACGAACAGTTGATGATCAGCCTGGATGCGTGAGCTGTCTTGGACTTCGTGATCTCTTCAGCTTGATAATTTTTTCAAGAGGCTCTCGGTCCTTATTTATAGTCGCAGAGCCAGAACCCTAGCTTCCTAATTTGGAAGCGAGTAGTTATGATCCAAACAGAAAAATTCCAGCTCCCAATTTGTCTGGCACGCGGCGGATCCGCGGCCAATAGGTGGGTTTGGCCGCGGATCCGCGGCCTTATAGATAGATCTTCTGTTAGTTTTTCCTGGGGCTTCATCTATATGACACGTGGCGATCTTTTAAATCTCAGGAAACTGAAAATCTTCTCTTCGTTCCAGCCAGACTTGATTTCTTTAGTTTACTTTCTTAATTAGGCAGGTTTGCTCTAACAACTTTGATTCCCTTAATTTTAGTCCTGAAAATTCTGCACAACAACTCAGCAAATAATATTAGTAGAGTTTGTTTTATTGAGATATGAATTTCATCATTAAAATTTGGTCAATGGTATTTATGCTTATATTTTCCTACCAAATATTAATTATAATATGTAAACACATGAAAATAGTATTTTTACATATAAACCCTCATATGTATCATATATTATAATAAACACCTTTTCTAATATAGAAATAGTAGGAAAAATGTCATATTAAATGTTCGGTTTTATCAACTGAACAAATACCCCCAAACTTATCTTTGATCGTCTCGAGTAAACTAGTTTATTCAAGAGAAGGAGAAAAAGGAAGGAGAAAGGTAAGCACACTTTCGTAGGTAACACAATTGCACTGAGCATGTGCAACAAGCCGTTAAACCTCTATGTGTCTCTAGTAGGAGGAGTATTGTCTCCTGAGGGTTTTCAGCGGATTACACCCACAAAATCCTATAATAAAAAAAAGATGGTGAAAGTTACATATAAAGATAAGAACAATAAAAGAAAGACTTTGAAAACTTAGAGTTTCCAACTACACTAGCTTTTCTGTTGTCATGAGCCCTATCTTAATAGTCATGAAAAAATATTAGAAATCACATCATCCCTTAATAAAACATCGTCTTTATTCTTCATTCCTACCTTTCATCCAAACATCGATCATATACCCCTACGTGTGTGTTAAAGACATCCCTACACTCGGAGAATTCAATTCAAGCTATCATACTCTTGTCCATCAGCCTTAGTACTTTTTAATCGATATTTATGTGGGATATGCTCACACATTTTTCATGCGACCTTTAAAACTTCTTGAGGTACTAACCGACCGATTACTCATGTGCTTGTTGATTATTAGTATTTTCCTCGTCTTGCACCACCTAAGGCTTAGCAGTGACTCCCAGACCAGTTGGTCTAAGGCACTAGGTGATGAAGCACCCTCGCTATATTTTTTTATTGCTGCCTTAGTGATAACAAAATCAGTGTTCATTTTTCTCTACCATTTTATCTTTTATTCATTTTTTTACTTCCTTCATACTTTGACTTTTAGACAAAAGCATTTCAAGGTATTCTCTACTATCCCGAGTTTCAAAACGTGTGTAAGTGCGTATAGTAGGGTATCAACATTCAAATGTTTGGATTACAGAATAAGAATTATTTTTTAGACTTATTTTTATCCTCAGATTAGTGACTTCTCTCATTTTACTAACCCCTGGGACAACGGTTCATAACTACTTATTACTAGTTCGTTTAGAAAAACTTCTAATTTTTTTGGTTTTCTTAAACTATTTCTATCTTTTAAATATAATTTTTCACCATCTACTCTTTTGTTATAAAAAAAAATTTTGAATGCCCAGTGTGAAAGATAATTCAGTGAATACAAACCTCCCCCCAAACCTGTTTTTAGCAGTGTCCTCACTGATGTTGTCTTTTAAGAGTATGGACCTGTATACTTGGGGAGAGATAAAAGGGGTAAAATAATAGTTAAATGAAAACTACCCCCAAACTTGTTCTTTGGCACGCACAGATATTCAGTTAAGTCCATTTTTACCCACCTCCATTCTTAAAATGAGAAATTGTTACCAAAACATAGAGGTGAGGCGGAGGAAATTCAATTTTGATAAAGCGGCTCTTGTAAAAATAGGAGCTCCTCCGCTGGGTCAGCAGAGAAATACGGTTTTAATCTATGCCCATTTACTTTAAAAATTGAACCATTTTTCAAATTTTCAACTTTTACTGCCCCGTGCTGGTGTACATACCTCACCACAAAAGGTCCTTTTCAACGAGATTTAAGTTTACCCGGATAAAGATGGAGACGGGTATCGTAAAGAAGGACTTGCTGCCCCGATGTGAAAGTTTTTCTAAAAAGGTTTTTATCGTGGAACACTTTAGTCCAGTTCTTTACTATCACCGTATTATCGTAAGCTTTATCACGGAGTTCGCTTAGCTTATTCAATTGCAGCTTCCGATAGTTGCTCGCTTGATCAAAATCAAAGTTAAGCTCTTTAATAGCCCATATTGCTTTATGTTCGATCTCGACAGGAAGGTGGCATGCATTCCCAAACACAAGGCGGTATGGAGACATACCAAGATCGGTCTTGTAAGCGGTGCGAAATGCCCAAAAAGCATCCGTCAAATTGGTTGACCAATCTTTACGGTTTTTAGAAACCGTCTTCTCCAAAATTTGTTTGATCTGCCTATTTGAGATCTCAGCCTGCCCGCTTGTTTGGGGATGATAGTGCGTAGAAAGCTTGTGAGTGATTGAATATTTCCGCATCAATGTCTCGAAAGACCGATTACAAAAATGTGTCTCGTTGTCGCTAAATATAGCGCGAGGGTGTTCGAATCCCGAAAAGATATTTTCTTTAAGGAACTTAATGACAACTTTGTTGTCATTAGTGCTACACGGTATAGCTTCCACCCATTTCGAGACATAATCAACTGCTAACAAGATATATAAATTCCCAAAAGAATTGGGAAAATGGCCCATAAAATCAATACCCCAAACATCGAATATTTCCACAACCAATATAGGTTGGTGCGGCATCTCGTTTCTTCGTGAAATCCAACCCAAATGCTGACATCGCGGACAAGTTTTGCAATGTTCATATGCATCTTTAAATAATGTTGGCCAATAAAATCCACATTGCAAAACTTTCTCCGCCGTTTTTCGAGGACCAAAATGATCGCTACATGCCTGATCATGACAAAATGATAACACACTCTTGAATTCATCGTTAGGGACATATCTGCGAATGATTTGATCAGAACAATACTTAAATAGATAAGGTTCATCCCAGTAAAAGTATTTTACTTGGGATAGAAATCGAAGTTTGTCTTGTTTCGACCAATCGCTAGGAATAAGTCCCGTCATAAGATAGTTCACAATACCCACGAACCAAGGTTCGTAGGATACAGTCAAGAGCTGTTCGTCAGGAAATGAGTCATTTATCGGCACGGTCAAAGTTGGTGAAGAAGTGATGCGTGAAAGATGGTCGGCTACAACGTTTTCACATCCACTCTTGTCTCGGATGACAAGATCAAATTCTTGTAACAATAGGATCCAACGTATTAGCCTGGCCTTAGCATCCTTCTTCGATAAAAGATGTCGTAGGGCAGAGTGATCAGTGTAAACCACTATTGGCAAGCCAATCAAGTAGGGCCTGAATTTCTCTAATGCAAATACAAGTGCCAAGAGTTCTTTCTCGGTAGTTGTGTAATTTATTTGTGCATTATTCAAGGTTCTACTTGCATAGTAAATTACTTGTGGCATCTTATCAATGTGCTGTCCTAAGACCGCACCTATAGCAAAATCTGTTGCATCACACATAAGCTCGAACGGGTGGTTCCAATCCGGAGATGATAGAATGTGGGCTGTAGTGTGCGATCCTTTAAGCAATTCAAAAGCAGCCTCACAATCCGAATCGAAGTGAAATGTAGTATTCTTGGCCAATAGAAGAGTTAAGGGTCTAGCAATTTTGCTAAAGTCCTTAATGAATCTCCAATAAAATCCTGCATGACCAAGGAAGGATCGTATATCTTTGACGCATCTGGGACGCGGGAGCTTATGAATGACATCAATTTTAGCTCTGTCAATCTCAATACCTTTTCGTGAAATTATATGTCCAAGGACAATACCTTTTTGGACCATAAAATGGCATTTTTCCCAATTCAGAGTCAAGTTCTTGTTCTTACAGCGGGTAAGAACCGCGTCAATATTACGAAGGCAGTCCTCAAAGGAGTCCCCAAAAATGGAGAAATCGTCCATAAAAATTTCCAGAAAATTCTCCGCCATATCTGAGAATATCTCCATCATACACCGCTGAAATATAGCGGGAGCATTGCATAACCCAAAGGGCATGCATCTATAAGCAAAAGTACTGAAAAGACAAGTAAATGTAGTTTTATCTTGATCCTTTTCGGCGATGGGGACCTGGTTATAGCTAGAGTATCCGTCCAAGAAACAATAGTATTCGTGTCCAGCTAATCGTTCTAACATCTGGTCAATGAAAGGTAGAGGGAAGTGATATTTCCTCGTCGCGGCATTGAGTTTTCTGTAATCAATACATACGCGCCACCCAGTTTGGGTGCGTGTTTGAATTAACTCATTAGCCTCATTAGTTATGACCGTGATGCCAGGCTTTTTAAGGACCACATGAATTGGACTTACCCATTGGGTATCAAATATAGGGTAAATTATACCACTATCAAGACACTTGATGATTTCTTTCTTTACCGCCTCCTTCATAACGGGATTTAACCGTTTTTGTGGGTCTCGGGTTGGTTTGGCTTCATCCATCAGATATATATAATGTTCAACAATTAAGAGACTAATCCCTTTGATATCAGCCATTGTCCAACCAAATGCTTGCCGATTCGATCTTAATACTGCCAAAAGTGCGTTCTCTTGCTCTAAGGCTAGAGAAACAGATATAATCACTGGCAAAGTCTCATTCTCACCTAAATATGCATATTTAAGATGAGAAGGTAGCGTTTTGAGATCAAGAATTGGCGGAGAGACAATAGAAGGTGAGGTAAGGGAATGATATTCGGACTCCCTAAGAAGTTCAAAACTTGCATAGGATATTGACTCGGAAAGTGCTACTGACTTTTGCGACGAGTCAACGGATTCAAACTCAGGGACAGACTCATTGAACATATCCTCACTATGAAGTGGTGTGAGATCAAACGATGTCTCATTAGTGTTGTCGAGATCATCAAAGCAAAGTTCCTCATCCATGCAGCTTTCGGGAGCTATCTCATGGATGGAACAAATATCAAGCAAATGAGCAGAGGGTTCAGATGGTTGACTTCCTACCTTGTAAATATTAATCTCAATTTTTATTTTCCCGAAGGATAAGTTTATAGAACCGTTACGATAATTAATAACAGCGTTAGAAGTTGCTAGGAAGGGTCGACCAAGTATCACCGGGATTTGATTACGTGGGTTTGCCACAGGCTGTGTGTCTACAACAATAAAGTCCACAGGGAATATGAATTCCTCGACTTTAATTAACACATCCTCTAGTTCACTCCGTGGTTTGGTGATTGATCGGTCTGCCATCTGGAGAGTACAATGGGCGAGTTTCAACTCTCCAATCCCTAACTGCTCGTATACTGAATAAGGAAGCAAGTTAACACTAGCGCCAAGGTCGAGTAAAGCACGATTAATATTTTTACCCCCAATAGAAATAAAGATGGTAGGACAGCTAGGGTCCTTACGTTTCTTTGGTATTTGCTGGGTAAAAGCTGTGCTAACATTACTCGTCATGAAAACTTTTTTAGGCACTTGAGTTTTTCTCTTCCTAATGCACAAGTCTTTAAGGATTCTTGCATAAGATGGGACTTGTTGAATAGCATCTAGGAGAGGAATATTTATGTTAACTTGCTTAAACATTTCCACAATTTTCTCCATTTGTGGGTTAGGTCTGTTGGCCCTTAATCTGTTTGGAAACGGAGCTTGATCAATAAGTTTTGGGTCCAACATTTGTGGAGAAGATTGTGGGGACGGATTCGATCCCAAAATTGGAGTGGGAATCATCTTAGATAGATTGGACGAAGCCTTGGGGAAAACGGAGAATAGGCTAGGATGAAGGTGAGAGACTAGACGAATTAGGAGAAGAAGTAGAAACTGGGGTATCATTGGTGTCACTAACACCATCAAATTGCTCACCCACTTGGTTATTCAGCACTTTTCCCGATCTTAACGTAGTAACGGCATTCACATTATAATTTTGTGAGCGGCCAGGATTTGGTAGGGGTTGAGATGGGAGTTTCCCTTTTTCTCTCGCACTCAATACGGCGTTCAACTGTGCAAGTTGGTTTTCTATTGATTTAATACTCTCACCGTGGGAGGCGGAGTCTTTCTTTATGGTATCAATAGAAGACTTCATATCAGCCGACATTTGAATGGAATGTTTCATAAACAAATCCAAAGTTTGTGCGAGTGAAGAGTTATCAGTACCGGCCAATTGCGGTGCAGAAGTGTTGGCCGGATTTTGAAAATTTGTGACTGAAAAAGGTGCTGACTTTGTGGTTGTGGTTGTTGTTGCTGTGGAGGAGGTCTTTGATAATTGGTTTGGAACTGGTTTTGATTTTAGGGTTGGTTTTGGTTCCAAGCAAAGTTAAGATGATTCCTCCATCCTTGATTATACGTGGAAGAATACGGATCGTTTCTAGGTCGCTACTGAAAAGCAGCATTAGTTTGCTCGTGACCTTGAAACAGTGCATTCATAGGACATTCTTCCGTCAAGTGTAAAGGATCCGAACAGCAACCACACACAGTCTTGGGAAGCGTTACCTGATTTAGGGAGACTGATGAGAATTTATTCTCAATAGCGTCGAGTTTCTTCTGCATCGCTGCCATTTCGGCTTTTACTGCGATGGAAACATCGAGCTGATAAATACCTCTCCTAGATGAAGGTGGTCTTACGCTTTCCCACTGCAAAGTGTTTTCAGCGAGGTCTTCCAGATATTTCCAAGCTTCACCATCATCTTTAGACATGAAATTGCATTGACATATTATTTCAAGTATCTGCTTTGTCGCTGGATTAATGCCCTCATATATAATTTGGCACAAATCCCATCTATTGATTCCATGATGAGGACATTGGACAAGCAGATCCTTGAAACGTTCAAAGCACTTCCAAAATGGTTCATTAGGAAGCTGGGTGAACTGGTTGATCTCGCTCCTAACACGGGAAGTCTTATGGTTTGGGTAAAACTTCTTAAGAAATGCAATTACAAATTCATCCCAATTAGTGATAGAATGTGCGGCAGTATTATAAAACCATTTTTCTGCCAAGTCGCACAGAGTGAATGGGAGAAGACGCAAGCGCATAGTATCCACAGTCAGTTGTGAAGTACCCATCATTGCGCATACATTTTCGAATTTACTGATGAAAACGTATGCGTCTTCAGATTCAAGCCCGTGAAATTTGGGCAACAGATTGATGTAGTGGGGTTTAATTTCAAAATTATCCCCGTTAGCTGGTGGAATAGATAGACAAGTGGGAAGTGAACCACAGATAGGATAGCATCTCTCTTGGAGAGAGATGCGCGGTGGATTCTGCGCACCTACGGGCGGTGGCAGCGTGGGGTTATAATTTGATGGAGTACTGTCCATCACGGTTGATGTGGTATGTGGTGGGGGAAAAGAAGATGAAGAAGAGCCGACTTCGGAGTCGATAGCAGGAATGCGGACAAGACGGGCACTAGAATCCCGTGTCCAGCCAAGCATGGACTAAGCGGGTTTAGCGCAAGTGGCAGCGTGTGTGTGATTTAAAATTGGTTTGTTTTGAAAAAAGTGGGACTTAAGACAAATCACACAAAAATGCATAAACAACCCTAGAACTAAGGTTACCTAGGTCCAGTCTCTAGACCGCTCCTAGACTTCTAAAGGACAAGCCGTAGAATCAATCCTCTACCACTTCTTTACTACTCTTGTGGCCAGGTAAGTGCCAGGTAAGTAGGAGGTTCTCCACTACGTAAGTAGTGTGCCTAATTAAGTAACTACTTGCCTTAGACACACCTGCCTAGACACCACAAAAGTAATGCGGATAATCGATAGATTACCCACGACCTTCCTCTATCCTTATTGAGCGCGGCAGTCCTTAGAGTCTGGTCTAGATATTTTTTAAATTAATATAGGGTTGATGCAGATACTCAGTTTGTGATTTGTGGGGCTTAAGAAGGGTGATGAGATCCCCATCTAATCTGGATTTGGTCTTTGCCCCTTAAAGTCCGTATTAAAATATGCAAAACAAACCAATCACAAAACTTTGCAAAAAGATTTTTGAGCGGCGATATTTTGCAAAGAATCCTGCAGAAAAGATATTTTATTGGATTTCAGAGGAGAGAGAAAGGGTTGAGAATCTTACCAGAGAAGTTTGAAACCCTAGATCTCTAACTCCGCCGTGCTTCCGCCGCGAATATGGCTTATCTGCCGCGGATGCGCGCGAGAAGGAAGGATCAATTGATGAATTTTATTACGTGGCCTCCTGTACTCCTCTGGATCTCGATGAATATCTCTGTCTTTCTGTTTCCTCAAGTCCGTGACTCCAGATCTCCTTACAAAATTCACACAATTAGTTAAATATGCAATTTGCAGTTTTGTTTTAATTATGATATAGATCGAATAAGAATTCAACACAAATAGTAAAAATAAAAAAATTACGCACGTATCCCCGGCAACGGCGTCATTTGATTGAATTGAAAAGGTGTTTGTAGAATAATCGCAATCAATAACGGTGTCGCGTGTAGCTAGACCGAGATGAGTACGGATCGTCCTCTGGGAAACGTTGAACCTTTTATTCTTATTTTAGACGTGTTGAGAAAGAGAGAGGAAGAAATAAGAATGGTTGTAGGTTCTAAATCTATGTTAAACACGGATGCAAAATATAGATTTAGATTAATTATGGGTGTAGGTTTAATATAAAAAGGGGGCTTGTAGGGTTCGTTAGGATTTAGTAGCTATGGATGATTAATTAAAAATTACTCTTTTTATTCTTTAATGGATTTAAAACTAGAACGACAGTAATGCATGTAGATTAGGGTTTCTGGAGGGAAAAGGGTTCCCACTCTTAACCCCTATCTCGATATGGAACTCCGTTCATATCTAACATTTACCAAAACAATCATTAATCTAATCTCTAATCGCGATCGAGACTAACAATAAATTGGTAGCACGCCCGATTAGGATGTTAATGATTCTTTTGGTAAAGTTCATAAACTTTATAGGACGTAAAAAGAGTTTAAGGATCTTCATCATCCATTAATCTACCCTAATCTTACGAACCCTAACAAGCGGAGAATTACTCGCGCATGTTGGGAGAAGAAGAGATGGAGAGGGAAATCATAATGAAACTACAAGAAATAGAATAAGAAAAAGAACTACCTTTATTAATAAACGAAATTCATTTACACTTTATTCCCTTAGAAAATGATTACAAATTCTGGTTTGCTTCTCGATCTTTTCTAAGGAGCTAGATGAACAATTGATGATCAGTCTGGATGCGTGAGCTGTCTTGGACTTCGTGATCTCTTCAGCTTGATAATTTTTCCAAGAGACTCTCATTCCTTATTTATAGTCCCAGAGCCAGAACCCTAGCTTCCTAATTTAGAAGCAAGTAGTTATGATCCAAACAGAAAAATTCCAGCTCCCAATTCATCTGGCACGCGGCGGATCCGCGACCAATAGGTGGGTTTGGCCGGGGATCCGCGGCCTTATAGATGGATCTTCTGTTAGTTTTTTCTGGGGCTTCATCTATATGACACGTGGCAATCTTTTGAATCTCAGGAAACTGAAAATCTTCTCTTCGTTACAGCCAGACTTGATTTCTTTAGTTTACTTTCTTAATTAGGCAGCTTTGCTCTAACAACTTTGATTCGCTTGATTTTAGGCCTGAAAATTCTGCACAACAACTCAACAAATAATATTAGTAGAGTTTGTTTTATTGAGATATTGATTTCATCATTAAGATTTGGTCAATGGTATTTATGCTTACATTTTCCTACCAAATGTTAATTATAATATATAAACATATGAAAATAGTATTTTTACAGATAAACCCTCATATGTATCATATATTATAATAAACACCTTTTCTAATATAGAAATAGTAGGAAAAATGTCATATTAAAAGTACAGTTTTATCAACTGAACAGTGGTGCCTCCACATCTAGGGCAGAGGCCGCCACCGCACCTGCGGGTATGTTTATATATCCTATATTGCATGCATATTGATTTAGAATGTTGTATTATTGATCTATACATTTTTTTTTGCAATTACTTATATAATCTATTTTTCTTTGTTTAATATAGGTGGTGCATCCATATCTGGCGCAGAGGCCACTTCCGCCACTTCCGTACCCTCCGTTCAGTCTGCAAGTTAGTTTGAATAAATATAAAATATTTATTTATTTTACATATCCTCTAAGAACAAACATGAACTCCATATAATTTTATCGTCAATGTTTATTTTCTATTTGGAGGGGACGCATCCACGTCCGGGTCACCGGCTATTCCTCACCGGAGGAACTATCGTCCCGCTCATGCTACTGCCCGTGGCCAGGCTCGTGCTACTGTCGCCGGAGGTATATATCACACTTCAATTTTTGTTAATTCTTGATTTCTTAATACCACTTTGTCTTAATATTCCTTGTTTTAATATTTCTTGTAGATGCGGGACAGCCCCATCCCGAAAGGGGGATTCGAGGGCTGAATCAGTCCCACAGGTTGAGGCCCGACAGAGTTAGGGGAAGCCACCGTTCCACCTCTTCTTTACCCCCGATTATCTCTATACTGGAGATTATACCGAGAGGTTCGGCCTGTATATAGGGGATGAGAGCCGCATCCTAAAGAAGTATCCACTTCATATTGAGTAGGGCGATAGCTCCGGCACTCATTTGCCCTCTTCTGGGATCAGGCTCGGATATTAATATATATTTTCATTTGACTTATCCAATATATTTATTATTATTTAACACTTGCAATTTAAATACATTATTTTTTGTATTTGCGGTTGGATTACGACTTTCAGCTTATACCCAACCCTGATCACCTTGAGAGAGTGCTCGATCTTCACTCTCTGTATCAGGTCCTGATGAAGAACATGCAATCAAAGATCCGATACAATAGGAACGAGCTGAAGATCGACTCTCATTCCCTATGGATGCGACCCCCAAGGCAGAAAGCGGCTATCCTACATACTCCGGCCTTTGCGAGAGTCGAGATAGATACATGGTCTCTCTTGTGCCAATATTTCGACTCTCAGTGCAAACAGGTTTGTAATTTAAATGTAATTCATTGTTTAATATATAATTTATTTTTTTTGTTGCTTAATTAGAAAACCAAATCTGAATGTGTTGTGTAGAAACAGACTGATCAAAATAAGAAGAATAGGAAGTCGGCGAAGAGGGGTTGCCCCACTTATACAGGCGGCTCGAGAAACATTACTCGTGCCATGGAGATATCGGTAAATTATAATAGATCTATTTTGAAATAATGTAATATTAAGAGTTATTTTATAATATATATGAATTTTTGGTGAATTACAGAGAGCTCAGACCCTGGCACGGGATGGTACACCAAGTGTGCTGACCGCGTATCTTGCCGTCCACGGCACCTTGACGGATCCCGCCACGAGCGAGTTTCGATTTCCCGGCACCGCTACCCAGGAGTATTGCGAAAGTGTTAATATTTATTCTTACGGGTTTAAAATTTTTGTTATGAAAAGTTCAAATTTAAATGATATACTTATATTTTAATAGTTAATGTAGGTGTAGGAGCGGGTGGTGGAGCAGGCGGAGGTATCAGGGATCGATTTTACTGGACAGACCGATCCGATGCTACTGACCCCAATCCTAGACGTCGTACACGGAGGGCATCACGGAGATTGGGAGAGAGGCCGAGGACTGGGTCCTAGCAGGGCCCATATAAGATTGGACTCCACTCCGGCGGTTACTTCCCCTACCCCCCGTGAGCGACGTTTAAAGCATGATGTTGCCGCCTTGAAGACCACCGTCGAAGAGTTGAAAGAGATGTGGGTACGTATACTACTTAATAGTAAAATATTATATCACATTATAGATAGTAACATATGTAATATTAGTAGCATGAGCTTATTTGGTTGTAAACTTAGCTTTGATTAATCATACTTACATAAAACTATCTAATTAAAATAAACTACGATTTTTCAAACTAGATATCCAAACGAAGAAACTAGATATCCAAACTAGGCCTAAGTCCCTAAGTATTCTTAGATTGGGGTTTCACAATAACCTGATGATGATACGAATTCGACTAAAATCTAATACACCGTTCTTACTCGTTTATTACACACAAAATTTAACAGATGCGACAGGCTGCTTTGGCTGCGGTTCCACATGCATCTTTTTTCGCTGCGGCTCCGCAAGCCACTACCTCGGCTGCGGTTGCGCAAACCACTCCTGCAGCTTCACAGCCCGCTCAGACTCCCGCACAGTCCGCTTCTTCATTGGTCGAGTTTTTAACGACTCGGGGCTATGCCGAGGAGTAGATGCGGCATTTATCCGAGGTGGAGGAGCTGGACCGAGTTAGGGTAACTTTTTTTTTATATTTTTAAGGATGTATGTACTTACTTGATACATATTGTATATATTTTGGACTCTCTATTGGTGGTTGTTTGATTGTTCACAATGATTTAGATTGATATCGTATTCTATTTGTTTATTTCTTTTATATATTATACGTGAGATGTTGATTATGAATATTTCTGTATTTGGTTATATGAAGTATATATTATTGTGCACATGGCGGGGGAAAAACAGTAGCCTCTTTTTTAAAAAAATCCTAATATTTTGTCCATATGGATTAATCCGATGTTGCACGTACGGATTAATCCGTAGGTGCAATATTTGCCTCTACACAGTCAGTTGTAAGGACAAAATATCATAATACCTAATATTTTGTCCGTATATATTCAGTAACATGCGTTAAACTTGTCGCAACGAATTAATCCGTAGAGGCATTTATTAGGTCTTACGGACAACTCCGTAGGAATAATATTGGGCTCTACGGATTAATCCGTAGTGGTAAGTATTTTATTTTATAAATCAATAAATTAAATAAATATTTTGTCTCTACAGAGTAAGATGTAGAGACAATTATTACTCCGTAGGGACATATTCAGGATGAAGACTTGCACATGCGGCCTTATTTTATGTTCCTACGGACATATCCGTAGAGGCAACCAATTATTATAGCAGTGTACAATGATTTTCGTAGGAGGCCTGTAATCCAAAAGGCTTGCAATATTTAACAACCTAATCAATGAGCTTGTTAGTTAGTTATGGAATGATCCCATTATTCACTTTGTAGATTCTCTGAACCACATAACTACTGAACTTTCTAATTGCTTGTTTTATTTGTATTTCCCTACTTTTTGATATTCGATCTTTTATTCTCTGGACCAAGCAGCTCCCCTCTTTCTTTACTGCCCCTTCACCCTCTACTTGCCTTCGGTAATTCTTCTTTTCCTGAGGTGCATGTGCATGTTTGCACAGTTGGAGATTGTTGTTGTCTGGCTCCCTCCCTTCTGTAAAACTGTGAGTTTTTTTAATAAAGTTCATGAATGTATTCTTTTTGCGTCCTCCTCTTACCTTAAACAAAAAAGCACACAGTTAAAATTACGAGATAAGTAAAGAGTTTGTTAATTTTTCCACGTGTGTGGCACGTGCAAAAAACCAGTATATGGTATAAATCGGGAGGGGAAAAAGGGCTAAGTTCATGGCATGTATTTGAAGTTTATCTGAAAATGCTGAAAAGTAATGATATTTTTGTGGAAACTTAAACCACTCATAATTTATTCATAAGCAAACTTAGGTTCCTGCATGCATCATTCCATGGATACATAGGATACATATGAACATGAGATATCAGATGCATGTGTGAAATAGATAGATAGATAGATAGATATCGATCAATATATATCTTCTTCAATTAATCCAAAGAGAGGAAGCAAATTAAGCATATATATGGCTTTAAGAGTTTGCAAATAAGTTTAACAGTTATATTATTGGCCTAATTCTGGTCCACTTCCATTATTCTCATCTCCTGCATGCAATCAAGTCTTTGAATAACTAATTAAACCTTACAGTATACGTAGTAAATCACTCTACCAATAATACAAATCCTCTCTCTATCTCTCAATTGACTCTCAAAATATCAAAATAAAGAGGGCAGGTTCACAAATATCCTTTAATTTGTGTGCAAATATCTCTTCTTTCTATGCTAGCTTGTCATTGGCTGCAGGCCTAACCAATTAATTCCACATTACTTGAGTAAATTAGCACAACTCTCCATCTATAAATACCCATGCAAATTTAAGCTAGCTCTCAATATCCTTCATCAAATATATAATCATTATATTATACTTCTCATAACGATGTTGACCGTTAAGATCATGTTCTTCATCTTTGCATTACTTGTAACGACTATCACCGCAGCAGCAACGGGCCCGAGTGCGAGCCCCAGCCTGATAAGCAATCAGGAGCAGAACAAGACTGCAAACATGAGAGCCGGGGTGACTTGTGACTTGTATCCAAGGGTGTGCAGGATCCCGGGGAGCCCGGGGCCGGACTGCTGCAGGAAGAAATGCGTGAACGTGGAGACGGATGTGTTCAACTGCGGGCGCTGTGGGAAGCGGTGCGGGTTCGGGGAAATGTGCTGCGGAGGGAGCTGTAAGAACGTTCTGTTCCACCCGATGAACTGCGGGTGGTGCGGTAACAAGTGCAAGGAAGGAGGACGCTGCCGATATGGGATGTGCAACTATTCTTAATATTGTTAATTTTTAAGATATTAACATGAGTGGTATTTCACTTTGTCATGCATTGTTTCTATGTGTTAATTGTAACTATATATGTGTGTGATTTTTAAACATGGATTAATAAAGAAGTTTGTGCTTTTCGCTTTTTGGCTAATCAAATAGCAGGAAACCTGCAACCTTATTTATAAAAAAACCCTACTTCTCTCTGTGAAATTTTTATTTTACTTTGTTTTGTTCCAGTTACTTTATTTTATTATTTTTATTCGATGTAAAAGTGAAATTGTTTGAAAATTTTAGTGCCGAAGAGACGAGAATCATGAATCCAATTAGCTCTGTCAAAAGGAAAATATATTATGTTAAAAGATATAGAGAGCCCTCTATATATAGATGTTACAATATGTCTACTCTCCTAATTTACCTTGATGTGAGACTACACTCTTTTTATATCAAACTCTAACACTCCTCAATTTGAAGTATATATATCATCCATACCCAATTTGTTACAAATAAACTGTATCCTATCACGAGCAAACGATTTAGTGAATATATCGGCTAATTAGTGACATGTACGCACATGCCGTGTCTTAATCTATGGAGACTCCTCAGTTCCAACAACCTTATTTTGGACCACATGACAATCTATTTCGATATGTTTGATCCGCTCATGAAACACTGGATCTGAAGAAATATAGAGAATAGCCTGATTGTCGCAATATAATCTCATTAAGTTGTGTTGAACCACACCTAGTTCTTCCAGAAATCGTTTGACCTATATCATCTCATAAGTAATGTCCGTCATAACACAGTATTCGAACTCTGCACTAAAACGTGATACCATACGTTGTTTCTTGATCTTCCAAGACACTAGATTCCCACCTACGAACACACAATACCCTGTAGTGGGTCTTCTAGTTATCGGACAACCTGCCCAGTTAGTATCGGAAAAACCTGCTATTCTGTTGTGTCCTCCATTAGTATACAACAATCCTTTTTCTGGAGAACTCTTCAGATATTGAAAAATCCTAATAGCCGCACCCTAATGGCATGTGTGGAGAGATTTCATAAACTGACTCACAATACTAAGTGGATATGAGATATCTGGTTGAGTGAAAGTGAGATAGTTTAACTGATCGACCGATCTCTTGTATCTAGCCAGATCATCTAATAACGTTCCCTGATCTAATAACAACTTGGAATTTGAATCCATCGGTGTGTGATGAGGTGGGCGGTTTAATATTCTATTCTCGGAAAGTATATCCAGTGCATATTTCCTTTGTGATAGATGGATTCCTTTCTTTGATCGAGCTATCTCAATCCCTAAGAAGTACTTAAGTTGACCAAGATCTTTGGTTTGAAACTGCTTCTGAACATACGCCTTAAGATCACGAATATCTTTTTCATCATCACCTGTGATAACAATGTCATCCATGTATACTGTAACACCCGAGCCCAATAATACTATTTATATTACTAGTTGAGGGTTATATATTGCTCATTCCAATTTTCCTGATTGTTTGGTGCTTTTTGCAAAATTTTAACCGGTTAAGTCATTTTGGCACATAACAAATTTTAACTCCTAAAATGAAATTTAAAATATCCTTGTTGGCCTACTCGTCGCCACTTGTCGCGTGGTAGCGTCCGCGTGTCGAGATTTCTTCCCGTTCGGCTAAACGGGCAGGTTTGGACGGCTACGCGCGCGTACAAGTGTACGACTTGGGGGCATGCATTTTAATCATTAAACATCTCTTTTCAAAATTTGGACCTCGCTTAAAATCCTATAATTTGAATTTGGAGCATTTGGGCGCAACCCGGGCGCGATTTGGAAATATTTCATTTAGCGCCAAAAAGGCCCATTTAATTAAATATCCCAAAGTTTAATATATACGATTATAATCTTTTTTAACTGTTAAATCCTTTAAAATCTTTTTAAAATTTTCTTTGGTTTCCTCCCAGCCAATCACAGCGAAGGACTGTACCCTCGTGGGCCCCGCATCCTATCTCTCTCTCTCTCCGTCTCGCTCTATCTCTCTCTTTCTCATTCTCTCTCTCCCTCTAACTAACTCTCTCTCTCCAATCTCTCTCTCTCTTCCTCTATATTTTACGCAGCCCTCCTTCTCTTCCCCACCACGAGAGAACCCACGCGAACCCCGAACCCTAACCACCTCCGGACATCGCCGTCGACCTCCCCGCGACCTCGCCGTCGCCGCCCTCGCCACCACGAGCCTAGCCGCACCCTCCTACCTCCCTCCTTCGCCTCTTCCCGCGCCTGCACCCAACCCCGACGCCACCTTCTGCACCGCAGACCTCGCCGTCGCCGCCGCCTCCAGTCGCCAACGACGTCGGAGACTCCCTCTCCTCCTCCTCGTCGCGACCTCGTCGTCGCCTTCCTCCTTCCCTCGCCAGACCACCATCAGACCCGAGCCCGACCCTGCACCAATCCCCGGGTCGCCGGAGAACGCGCCGTCGACCCTCGTCGACATCACCCGCGCCACCTCCGACCACCTCCTTTCCCCCTCGATCACCAGAGCCGACCACCACCCTCCTCTACTCGTCGCACTACCCTCTCCAGCGAACCCGAGGCTGTTCAAGCCTTCGCAGCCGCCGTCGCTGCCTCGCCGGCGTTCCAGCGCCGTCGAGCCCGCCGGGGTTACCCCTGGTGTCTCCCTGTAAGCACTCCTCATCGTTCCTTTGTGCTAGATCCCTTTCCCCGCTGATCCTTGTTATGTTTATCGCGTTTGTTAACGTTGTTACTTTTGACTTTTGCCGGTTTCCGACCTTGCCGTCTTTTGAACCCGACGCTCCAGCGAGGTATCCTGGTCCGTGTGATCCCGTTGTTCTCTGTTGGGACTCGATCCGTGGCCCGTGCACCCGTCTCGTGTTTTCTGCCGACATTGCATCCGTGCTTTCCGGTTTGCGAAACCGTCGAGGCAAGTATCCGAATACTTGCTTTAACATGCTAGTACACAAGATCGAGTCTTGCTACAAACTTAATCATCACATTATAACCACACAGCTATTAGTAACATCGATATCTTTTTATAACTTAGATTGATGGTCACAATTATCCGTAACAATAAATAAATATAGTAGTTGCTTGTAATTAACCGGTCTGCTATTAATTCACACTTTAACTAACTAAACCAAGTAGATCGTCTTCACTTCATTTGTTAAATCACCCATGAGACAATTATTATGCTTTAGTTTAAATTCATGTAGCTTCGTTACGTATGTTGTTGATATTGTTCCACTTTGTGACTATTGCACCCCAAGGGTGCTTGAACCTGGTAATAAGAGAATACAAAACATCACTGTGTTTACATGGGATAATATTGTTATTGATGTTCCTGCTGTTGTTCTTTATTCGTTACTATACCTGTTATCAGCATACATTTGATTGTATTACATATTGACCGATCTTGATACACCTGACACATGTACTGATACACCGGACATGACACCCTATACATACCGACTCAACCTGTTAAAACGTGACCTGACCTGTTACCTGATTTCACGCCTAATGCCGACAAACCTGACCATTCCTGCTGTCCATCCGGACAGACCTATTTTAACTGATTTTGTGTTGGCATTAGTCCTTGACTACTGAATACCTGACCTGACATACATAGCTTGGGGGTATGGGGAAATCAAAAGTGAAACCGACTTGTAACTCAACAGTTCGATACATGTTCTGATCAGTCCTACGGGCTTGGCCGGCCCCGGAGTGATGATGCTGACATCACTCATCCATCCAGCTACCTTTTACTGCTTAGCGGCACGTTTCGGATTCAGCCCCGAGGACCTTGACCGTGGTCCCGGGCACGCACGGGATACTATTGAGTTACATCGACGATTCATCAATTGATTTCAAAGACTATAGAGTAGAAACCTGATAGGACAGTTTAGTCACCATTGCACATTACCCTGCTCTGTTATTTCTTAGTACTGCTTTATTCATGTTCATACTTGCATTGCTTATTACCATGTCTATACTATATACTTGATGTCATGACGCGCTGACGTCTGGGTTTTGCATGGCCCAGATTCCGTACCACTGTCGACGACCGAGCAGGAGTACTTCAGCCAGCGGGCTGAACTGTGAGTTCGTTAGGGTTTAGTTTATTTATTTTCATTTCATTTCCAGATGTGAGCCCGCATTATGGGACGTACGGTTTATTTATTGTATTGGATCATTTGCTTCCGCACTTACTGTTTATTGATTCTTGTTATTATGGATTTGGACATGTATTAGATTAGTCTATTATTTTGTTCTTGATATCTCTACAACCGTAATGTGACTGTGGATGGATATTTCCAACCCACAGGTAGCATGGTTGGCTATGTTACGTGCCCAACCTTGCGTACTCTGGGAAGCGGGGCGTGACATGGTTCTTTTGGTATCAGAGCCATAGGTTAATTGGGTCGATTCTTTGTAGTTGGGTATTGCACCCGATACGCGAATCAGAATACCCGTGATTAGGAAACATGTCCTGCCCCTTGACCGTTTTACCGTCCTTGAATCATTCTTCCGGATCATGTCGACATGCAAACTTACTTTGCACTGTCAACTCGAAAACCTAACTTCTTGTTATCTCTAGGACTTAGGCGACTTGGGTGGAGTTAAGTAATTGCGGCTATGATACCGCGGCATAGCTACAATGCAGTACTCTATTTAAGTATCTTGGAGTTCTAGCCTTGATCTATACCCAGAATCTATCATCATGCTAATGTTGGGTACTTTGATTTCCAGGAATATGGCCGGTACGAATTTGAAGATGGACCAAAGAAGTGCGGTCTTAGCCGCCAGGCGTAGAGTGATAAGGGGATTGCTGGAGAGTCTAAAGGAACAGACCGAGCTGGAACCGGCATTTGCACTGAACCAAACGTCTGTACGTAGAAGTATTCCGGTGAACAGGCGCAGCGTAGCACCAATGAAGAAAACAATTGTGGGTGATCGGAAAGGGAGCGTGATTTGTAACTACTGCCATATACCCGGACACGTGCGAAAGGAGTGTCGTAGGAGGCTGGGACTCTGATTTAGATGTGGAGCGGCAGATCACACCGTTAATGCTTGTCCGTCGAAGCTTCGCACGAGAGATGATATACAGAAGCCTCCGCAGAGACCGTTCCAATGGCAGGAACAGCTTACTCAAGGACCAAATCAGGCTCGAGCGTTCACGTTGACAGCTGAGGAAGCTAAGGCATCGGGAGAAGTGGTTTCAGGTAATTTACTCGTTCATGGTTTTCCGCATTGGCATTATCTAATTTTGGAGCATCCCACTGTTTTATGTCATCCAAATTTATAACTACACGCTCGATTACCTGCACGACCCTGTCTAGTTTTGGGACATACACACTGGGAATGGGAAAATCATAGCTAGTAAGGAATGTAGAGATTGTACAGTTGTTGTTTGCGGACGGGAGCTTTTCGCAGATTTCTTGGTGATTGATACGGGCAGCTATGAAGTTGTCTTGGGAATGGATTTTCTTGGCACTTTCCACGCACACATTGATTGTAGGGAAAGGAAAGTAATTTTCCAGATTCCCGGACACCCTGAGTTTACTTTCATGGAAGGAAGCAGTTCTGTCGGGCCAGTCGAGTTTAGGGCTAGGCCGACGAACAATGTTCTTGCGGCTATGGTAGTGGATAGTAATGAAGAGCCGGCAGTTGTCCGCGACTTTATGGATGTGTTTGAAGGTATTTCGGGCTTACCGCCGAAGCGAGATGTGGAGTTTGCGTTTGACCTTATTCCTGGTGCAGCGCCAGTATCAAAATCTTATTATCCGATGGCACCGGTGGAATTGGAAGAAGTTAAGAAACAAGTTGGGGAATTACTCGAGAAGGGATGGATTCGAAGCAGCAACTCACCTTGGGGAGCTCCAGTTCTTTTAGTAAAGAAGAAGGATGGCACGAGTAGGATGTGCATTGATTATCGAGAATTGAACCGGGTGACTATTAAGAACAAGTACCCGATCCCTCGCATTGGAGAGCTTTTGAGCAGCTTAGTGGCGCGAGGGTATTCTCGAAACTGGACTTGCGATCAGGATATCATCAGGTCCGAGTGAAAGCAGAAGACATTTGCAAAACGGCGTTTCGTACTCGATATGGACATTTCGAGTATCTAGTGATGCCCTTCGGAGTGACTAATGCGCCAGCAATATTTATGGATTTGATGAACAGGATCTTTTCACCGTTCTTGGACCAGTTTATTGTGGTATTCATTGACGATATTCTGGTGTACTCGAAGAGTCCGGAGGAGCATGCTGAGCATTTAAGGATCGCATTGCAGACGCTGAGACAAGAGAAGTTATTCGCGAAGATGAGTAAGTGTGAATTCTGGCTGGAAGAAGTGAAGTTTCTGGGGCACGTCGTGTCGGGCGATGGAATCGCCGTCGATCACGAAAAGATTGCAGCAGTTCGAGATTGGCCTATTCCAAAGAATGTTGCGGAGATAAGAAGTTTTCTTGGACTCGCCGGTTACTACAGAAGATTTGTGGAGAACTTCGCTCGTTTAGTTGAGCCGTTAACCAAGCTTACGCGTAAGGAGGTACCGTTTGTTTGGACGGATGGATGTGCATTGGCCTTCGAGACGTTGAAGCAGAAGTTGATAACCGCCCCTATCCTAACCGTACCGGATGATTCAGGAGGACTGGTGATTCATAGCGACGCATCCGGAAAGGGATTGGGATGTGTTTTGATGCAGAATGGGAAAGTCGTCGCTTACGCATCGAGACAACTGAAGACTCATGAGAAGAACTATCCGACTCATGACTTAGAGCTTGCAGCCGTGATCTTCGCCCTAAAGATTTGGAGACACTACCTTTTGGGCGAGAGAGTTGAAGTCTTTACAGATCACAAGAGTTTAAAGTATGTATTCACTCAGAAGGAGTTGAACATGAGGCAACGCAGATGGTTGGAGCTGATGGCCGACTATGACCTTGATCTTAAGTACCATCCGGGAAAAGTCAACGTCGTGCCGGATGCGCTGAGTCGGTTACCAGCAATTCAGGTATTGACCGCACAAAGGGAGATCATTGCGGATTTTCAGAGATTTGACTTGGAGGTTGTGCTAACACATGCTACGGGACAGTTGATGCAGTTGCAAGTACAGTCGTCCTTAGTTGGGAAGATTAAAGCGGCACAATCGCAGGATCCTAGACTGCAAAAGTTTCGAGAGCAGGTTGAAGCCGGACTACGAACCGATTTACTGATCCACGAAGATGGTTCGTTGAGATATGGTAGCCGTGTGTGTGTGCCAAAAGGAGATGTGCGTGAAGAGCTTATGAAGGAGGCACACAGTTCAGCTTACTCTGTACATCCAGGAGGGACAAAGATGTACCGAGATATTCGACAGCATTTCTGGTGGGAAGGTATGAAACGGGAAATTGCTCGCTTCGTGGCTAAGTGCTTGGTGTGTCAGCAAGTCAAGGCTGAACACCAAAGGGTTGCTGGTTTGTTGCAACCACTTCCGATTCCTCAGTGGAAGTGGGAACATATAACCATGGATTTCGTGACGGCTTTACCGCGGAGTCCAAAGGGCAACAATGTTGTATGGGTGATTGTCGATCGTTTGACCAAGGCAGCTCACTTTATTCCTTTTCGGGTTGGTCAATCGACGGAGACTTTGGCAGAGCGATGCATGCAGGAGATTATCAGATTGCATGGAGTGCCGGTAAGCATCGTGTCCGATCGGGACACTCGATTCTTGTCGCACTTTTGGAGGAGTTTACAAGAAAGTTTGGGGACTCGATTGAAGTTTAGCACGGCTTATCATCCTCAGACTGATGGACAATCGGAGAGAACGATCCAAACCCTTGAAGATATGTTGAGGGCTTGCATGTTAGACTTCAAAGGTTCTTGGGAGGATCATCTACACCTGGTGGAGTTTTCGTACAACAATAGCTTCCAAGCGACAATTCAGATGGCTCCGTTTGAAGCACTGTATGGTCGTAAGTGCCGTTCACCTGTTTGTTGGGATGATGTTGGTGAACGAAGGTTACTAGTGTTAGTGTTTATGCCCTAGAAGGCCATTACTGTATCATACTAGCTTGTATATTACTTAATGGAAGCTTGGGATATTCACATGTATATAACAGTCTTGCTAAACATGGTAGTATGCTACTTGGTTTTTCTATCTTAATATGTGAGTGTACGTATTGATAGAGCTCTTAGGATCTTGCTTGTCTACCAGCGTTGTGATGGCAGTCACACTAGTGGGGGCTGGGTAGTCTACAAGCACATCCTTATTCAGGTCCCTGGTCGTTGGATTATCGAGACAGAGCATCGATACTCCGGAGTAGACTAGTGTGTACGCTTCTCATCCCAGTTGGGGAGATGGTCTGTCCCACAGCCGTCAGTACGTCGTACTGGAGATAGTATGCAGGTGCTCGTTAGGTTACGAGTACACCGGACAGGACTCACAGGGAACTGTTGGTTGGTTTGATACCAGTCGTCAGTGAACAGTTCCCAGGTGACATGAGTACAGCGTAGTCCGCAGACTTGACACTGCTACTTCGCCTTGAGTGTGTCCCACTGTTCTTAGATTGCTACCCTACCACGGCTCAAAGGAGTCGTGCAAACAGGTGGCAGTTGGGTGCAGTCCCGAGCACTTGGAGGCAGTGGCGGTTAGACAGGATTCGTCCCTCCCGGTATTGGGAGTAGATATCGTGCTGTGTCAGAGAGCCATTACGCAAAGTCCCTGGCCAGGGCAAGCGAGATTTGCTGGTAGGTTCCAGCAGTTTCTCAGGGTGTAATGGGCTTCACTCCGACACGACTTATACCGCTATTAGGGGACTGACGCTTGCCGCCCCCCTAGGCCCGATATGCGATAGTCTTGGACGAACGGACCGGACTGTATGGAGATTGTCACATCAGACTCAGTAGGAGTTCGGATGGGTTTACTCATCGGCCTTCTTATCGACAACTACCTGGGGACCGTTACGTACAGCTAGTGCCGCTTGCGGTCTGTGGTTAAACCCACTGCCAGCGTAGTAGTCGAGTCTCTAGAGTCCCACACAGAGAGTTTCCTACTCCAGGCGAAACGATATAGAGGTTGCATGGTTTTGCGACAAAGGGTTCGGACGCATACGTGCGTTTACGCGCGTACGACTTTCGGACAGTTTTTACCAGTCGGCTTTGGTTTAAGCCAGTTACTGGTATCCGGTTATTGGATTTTTACAGTCTAAAGTTTTTCCGTATTTTTACGGATCGGAGGGGCGTTCTCGTAATTACTCGAGAAGCTTCTAGAAGATGTGACTAAGGAGGTTTCTTTTGGATAAGAGAGTGAGTCATAGTGGTGATTCATTCACTTCATTAATGCACATTTATTGCTTAATGACTCATGTTAATGAATCATCACAAGATATTTTATGAAGCATGCTTATTCATTTCCTTTATTGATTATTCTAAAATAAGAATGCTTCATAATATTATGATACACTCTCTCTCTTCTCTCATTATCATATCACACATTCTCTCTCCTCAAGCTCTCATCTTCAAACCCTAATCCTTAATCCTCATGTGTTGAGATCAAAGGATTAGTTAGACTAAACAATCCATAACCTTCACTCTATATCATCCTCTCATCTTTGATTAGCAATCAAAGTTGATTAGTTACCTCAAGTTAGAGGTTTAGCTTGGAGTTTCGCTCTCGGGTGGATCGTCTACTACCTAGAGAAGGTCGAGGAGAACAAGTGAGGACGTAAAGAAGAAGGACCGGTTTCATTAGGTATAATCCCTAATCACTTGTGAAAAGAAACTCATAAGATACGGTTATTTATAGTTTAGCTTCGATTCAAGCGGTTAGTCGATGTTCGTTGTTTAAACTTGATCGTTTTTGTAAAATCCGCCTCCCCATAAGTACTGGGGTGTACTACATCGACTTACAGTGGTATCAGAGCCTCGCTAAACACTAAATAACTTAATCGCAAATTTGTACGAATTTCGAACGAAAAAACGAAGCCGGAAAACCCTAATAAAAATCAGTTTCTGTCGAATCCAAAATGATGTCCTAAAATTTTTCAGGGATGTTCAGAAAGCTTGACATGGGTCCAGGAGAACACCCAAGAAAATTGGGCCCATGACTCGGCTAAAGCGCCGCGGAAGCGCGGCGGATCCCACCGATCCGCCGCGGTTCCGCCGCCGAGTTGCCGATTCATGATCCCAAATTTTTTGTGTGGGTCCCCTGTGATATTTAGTGTTTTCTGGAATATTTAATAATTGCTCAGGTTACTGTTTAACAGAGCAGATTTTGGAGCAATATTGATGTTGTTTATTCGATCGAATTGTACAGTATTTGCGTATTGGATTATATCTGTGATTGTTTAATGTGTTCGTAAACCTCCCCCAACTGCTAGTATGTCGGTTGGCAGGGGGTTGCACATTTCTGAAATGGTTATATCTGTTTGTGCATATAAACTGTATTGGACTGTTGTGGTGTATAGCCGGGGTTAGCAATGGGTTATTGAATAATTCATTTGTTGTAAATGTAATTTGTTGTAATATTATTTTTGCGGGGCACTTCCAGGTTGCGGTCGTAGCCACCGTTGTATTATTTCATTTTACTGTTTTTGCTCCTAGGACTGACCCATGGTGGGGTACACAGACTGCCGGGTGGGTAGTTTGCCGTACCCGTAGGGGTCGAGGGTGGGGTAAACGGCTATTCATCACAACTGTGTAATCTGTCTTTTCTTGCAGGCTCAAAAGAAATACAGATTGCTTGCAAATCCAATATTGTTTATCTGTGTTCTGGAATGAATATCATTGCGTCAGACGAATGTAAAATATCTATATTTATTATAGCTATTTAGACGTCACTTATGTTTTACACCCGCGCTAGCCCAGCCCCCGCTCTGTCGTTAGTTAAGTAACCTAACGGGTGATGACGGGACCCCGTGGCGAATGCGGATGGCATAAGAGGACGTTATATTTTCGTTGTTTTCTGCAATGATAGGTTAATGATGGGACGCATTATCTATAATGCAAAGTAAAACAAACCAAAGTTTAAATCGTTGGAACAATTTAAAAGAAACCACTCGGTTATTTTTAAACAGATATTTTTAAATGCGGAGATTTAACCACTCCTTTTAAAAGCTATCAGGTTCCTTCGGTTATATCAAGTTCACTACGTTCACGGTTTCGCCAAAACCAGTCGTAGCCCTCCGTCATTTCATTTGGGTATTCAGTAGTATTCAAGCTATGCAGTTTTGGCCAACGTCATGGCATAGTGTTTGGTAGCTGCTGGATATTCATTTGTTGCATAGATAGATGAGTTGGTTTGGGACAGTCGTATTATCATTTGGCCAACGTCAGGGATATATACGGATGGGTTCAAATTAACAAGATAATGATGGGTAGAACTTGACATGTGACTTATGACATTTTGACCAACGCCAAGGTCATAAGAACATGGGGTAAAAACTTATATCGGGAATTTCTAAAGAAACTGAAATTTGCAAAGAGATGCATACCATTTTGAGTTTGATGAATGTTGGTAGCATTCCTACAGCATTATCAGACGATGATATTTGGATCCCGATCCTACTGTGAGTATATGCTACTTATCAGGATATTCGTCGCTTAACGATCAATGCTATAAACCTAGTAGGTGTCCAGAAAAGTGTCAGCGGGGTTACGCCCCCAGAGAAAAGAGGTTATTTAATTAAGGAACTTCGCGAAAGCGTTGGAAAACCTCCCTCGAAGTATCGACACCGGCCTGGCTGAACGGTTAAGCAAGTATTGTACGGTGAGAATAGTCTTGGCTAATTCTTCTTTTATGGTTTGAGGAAGGATTCGAGAAACAGTGGGAGCCATCCAGTTTAGATAAACTAAAAACCACTCTAAACTTGCAAGAGCATCATGCTAAAGAGTTTTCTTCTCTCTCTCCTAATTGCAGCGACCCTGAAAATGACTGGACTTAAGTTACTTTTAGAGAAAAATATACTGACGGGGCCAAACTATAAAGATTGGCTGCGGAATGTCAAGATGGCTTTGACCTATGACAAACTGGGGTACGTCCTCACCGCTACAGCACCTGCTGTCCTTGGTCCCAAATCCAGCAATGCGGATAAGGAAATCCGCAAAACCTGGGATTTAGATTGCGCGAGAGCCAAGTGCATCGTGCTTGCCTCGATGAACAATGAACATCAGAGGAGGCACGATGATATGTCCCTAGATGGCATATTTCTCCATACAAAGGAACTTTATGGAGAGCAATCTCGTATAGCAAGATACGAGACCTCTAAGAAATTGTTTCGAGCGAGGTTGGCTGTCGGGTCATCGGTAGGTGAACATGTCCTACAGATGATCGGCTATATTGAAGAGCTCGCGGACCTTGGGACGACTTTGGATAATGAGCTCTATACAGACCTTGTTCTCCAGTCCCTTCCTCCCACCGACGCCCAGTTTATCCTCAACTTCAATCTTCAAGGAAAAGAAGTTGAACTTGCGGAACTCCTGAACATGTTAAGGAGTGCAGAGGGCACCTTGCAGAAGGCAAGGGAAACACCCGCTATGTTTGTTGGCGGTTCATCTTCTTCCGGGTCCAAGGCTAGGGCCAAAGGAAGGAAGAAGAAGGCCGCACCCAGACCTAGAGGAGGTGTTAGTAAGGTGGGAAAGAAGGGAAAGAAAAAGTTTACAGCACCGGTAGTTGGCCTGGATGAGTGCTTCCATTGTCACAGGAAAGGGCACTGGAAGAAGGATTGCAAGGCGTGGAACGCCAAGAACCAGGAACCGAAGCAAGCTGTGGCTTCGACTTCAGGTGTGTTTGTAATTGAGAATTGTCTGTCAATCAACTCTACTTCCTGGGTATTGGATACCGGATCAGGATCTCATATTTGCAATTCTTTGCAGGCACTGAGAAACCGTAGAGTGCTGAAGGAAGGTGATATGATCCTCAGGGTTGCTAACGGAGCTAGCGTGGGAGCTGCGTCCGTCGGGGATTATCACCTAGGATTGACGAGTGGACACATTTTGGTTTTACATAACTGTTATTTTGTACCCAGCTTAACGTGTAATATCATATCAGTTTCCTTGTTATCAAATAAAGGTTATGATTTCACGTTTGTAAGAGATGTTGTCAACATCCACCTTAATCATGGTTTGATTGGGTCCGGTACTCTAAATAACGGCATATATGTGTTAAACCAACTCCAAATTTTCAATGTCCAGAACACACTAAAAAGAAAGTCTCCAGATTTAAATAAAGCTTTCTTATGGCATTGTAGACTGGGTCACATCAATGAGAGAAGGTTGACTAAGTTGCATAGAGAAGGATATTTGGACACGTTCGAATATCAAACCTATGACACTTGTCAATCTTGTCTCAAAGGAAAGATGACAAAGACTCCATTTACTGGACAAGGAGTAAGAGCGAGCGAGCTCTTAGGACTCATACACAGTGATGTATGCGGTCCAATGTCTACACATGCGAGAGGTGGTTTTTCCTATTTCATTACTTTCACGGATGATTACTCAAGATACGGATTCATTTATCTGATGAAACATAAATCCGAGGCTTTTGAGAAATTCCAGGAGTATAAGAATGAAGTAGAAAACCAAACCGGCAAAAGTATTAAGACACTTAGATCTGATCGAGGTGGTGAATACTTGAGTGCCGAGTTCCTAGGTTACCTAAAAGAGAAAGGAATTCTCTCTCAGCTTACTCCTCCATACACTCCACAGCATAACGGTGTATCGGAGAGACGGAATCGAACCCTATTGGATATGGTACGATCCATGATGAGTAATACTGAGTTACCGCGATCTTTCTGGGGATATGCGCTAGAATCAGCGGCATATATTTTGAACAGAGTTCCAACCAAAACTGTGCCTACCACACCATATCAGATGTGGAGTGGGAAGAAACCCTATCTTCAGTATGTAAGGATTTGGGGATGTCCAGCTTTTGTAAAAAAGCAGCATGTGGACAAGCTCGAGGCACGATCAGTACTGTGTAAGCTTGTAGGATATCCAAAGAACTCCAAGGGATATTGCTTCTATTACGCAGAGGAACAAAAGGTTTTTGTTTCTCGTAATGCCCATTTTTTAGAACAACAAGTTTTAGAAAAGGATACAAATGGGAGCGAAATAGAACTGGAAGAAATTCCAGAACCACAAGCTGCTACTGAAATTTTGGTAGAACCAGAGGTTCAAGAAGAACAGAACATTCCCGCACCCCTCCGCAGGAGTAGTAGGCCGTCTCATCCGCCTGAGAGATACTACGGTTTTCTCATTGATGGGGATAGAGAGGATTGCATCATAGATGATGATGAACCTACTGACTTCCAGCAGGCCATCCAGAGCGGCGACTCGGTACGATGGCTAGATGCAATGCGGACCGAGATGGAGTCCATGTACACCAACAAAGTATGGACTTTGGACTTTGCTCCAGATGGTGTAAAACCCATAGGATGCAAATGGATCTTCAAGAAAAAGATTGGTGTAGATGGACAGGTGGAAACCTATAAGGCTAGACTTGTTGCAAAGGGTTTTCGTCAAAGACCTGGTTTGGACTATGACGAAACTTTTTCTCCTGTGGCTATGCTCAAATCCATTCGGGTCCTTCTTGCTATTGCTGCCTTCCATGATTATGAAATCTGGCAGATGGACGTAAAGACGGCTTTTCTGAATGGAAATTTAGAAGAGAGCGTCTATATGGATCAGCCAGAGGGTTTCAATCAGAGTGGGAGCAGCGGGAAAGTATGCAAGCTGCTTAAGTCCATTTATGGACTAAAGCAGGCATCGCGGAGTTGGAACATCTGTTTTGATGAGACAGTCAAAGAATATGACTTTATCAAAAATCCAGATGAACCGTGCATATATAGCAAAGTTGTGGCCAGAAGTGTCGTATTCCTCGTCTTGTACGTGGATGACATTCTATTGATAGGAAATGACATTCCTATGCTACAATCTGTCAAAGGATTCTTGTCACACAGGTTCTCCATGAAAGACCTGGGTGATGCCTCTTACATTCTGGGGATCCGGATCTATCGTGATAGATCCAAGAGGATGTTGGGACTTTCGCAGTCCAGGTATATCGACACTGTACTGAAAAGATTCAGTATGGAAGATTCTAAGCGCGGTAATCTACCGGCTTGTCACGGAATCACCCTCTCCAAAGAGATGTCTCCCAAGACTGATTTGGAAAGGGAACGCATGTCTATTATACCCTACGCTTCTGCGGTAGGCTCTATAATGTATGCGATGTTGTGTACCAGACCAGATGTAGCTTACGCACTAAGCGTGGTAAGCCGGTATCAGTCAGACCCAGGGGAGAAACACTGGATAGCAGTAAAGAACATTCTCAAGTACCTAAGGAGGACTAAGGAGATGTTTTTGGTTTACGGCGGAAAAGACCTCAGGTTGGAGGCCTTTGCTGATTCCGGCTTCCAAAGTGATAAGGACGATTCCAAGTCCATGTCGGGTTATGTCTTTACCCTCAATGGAGGGGCGGTGTGCTGGAAGAGCTCCAAGCAGGACACCGTTGCTGACTCGACGATGGAAGCGGAGTATATAGCTGCTTGCGATGCCGCAAAAGAAGCAGTCTGGATGAAGAAGTTCCTAACAGAACTTCAGGTGGTTCCTACCATAGTTGATCCAATACCTCTGTATTGCGACAACAACGGAGCTATAGCTTTAGCGAAGGAACCAAGGTCCCATCAGAAGTCCAGACACATCTTGAGGCGGTATCACCTGATCAGGGAGATCATTGATCGTCAGGAGATCGAGGTTCGGAGAGTTGCTTCAGAAGAGAACATTGCTGATCCATTCACGAAGGCCCTTCCTCAGATTCAGTTCGAGAGGCTACTCGAGATCATTGGTCTACGATATGCCAGTACATGGCCCTAGTGCAAGTGGGAGATTGTTAGTGTTTATGCCCTAGAAGGCCATTACTGTATCATACTAGCTTGTATATTACTTAATGGAAGCTTGGGATATTCACATGTATATAACAGTCTTGCTAAACATGGTAGTATGCTACTTGGTTTTTCTATCTTAATATGTGAGTGTACGTATTGATAGAGCTCTTAGGATCTTGCTTGTCTACCAGCGTTGTGATGGCAGTCACACTAGTGGGGGCTGGGTAGTCTACAAGCACATCCTTATTCAGGTCCCTGGTCGTTGGATTATCGAGACAGAGCATCGATACTCCGGAGTAGACTAGTGTGTACGCTTCTCATCCCAGTTGGGGAGATGGTCTGTCCCACAGCCGTCAGTACGTCGTACTGGAGATAGTATGCAGGTACTCGTTAGGTTACGAGTACACCGGACAGGACTCACAGGGAACTGTTGGTTGGTTTGATACCAGTCGTCAGTGAACAGTTCCCAGGTGACATGAGTACAGCGTAGTCCGCAGACTTGACACTGCTACTTCGCCTTGAGTGTGTCCCACTGTTCTTAGATTGCTACCCTACCACGGCTCAAAGGAGTCGTGCAAACAGGTGGCAGTTGGGTGCAGTCCCGAGCACTTGGAGGCAGTGGCGGTTAGACAGGATTCGTCCCTCCCGGTATTGGGAGTAGATATCGTGCTGTGTCAGAGAGCCATTACGCAAAGTCCCTGGCCAGGGCAAGCGAGATTTGCTGGTAGGTTCCAGCAGTTTCTCAGGGTGTAATGGGCTTCACTCCGACACGACTTATACCGCTATTAGGGGACTGACGCTTGCCGCCCCCCTAGGCCCGATATGCGATAGTCTTGGACGAACGGACCGGACTGTATGGAGATTGTCACATCAGACTCAGTAGGAGTTCGGATGGGTTTACTCATCGGCCTTCTTATCGACAACTACCTGGGGACCGTTACGTACAGCTAGTGCCGCTTGCGGTCTGTGGTTAAACCCACTGCCAGCGTAGTAGTCGAGTCTCTAGAGTCCCACACAGAGAGTTTCCTACTCCAGGCGAAACGATATAGAGGTTGCATGGTTTTGCGACAAAGGGTTCGGACGCATACGTGCGTTTACGCGCGTACGACTTTCGGACAGTTTTTACCAGTCGGCTTTGGTTTAAGCCAGTTACTGGTATCCGGTTATTGGATTTTTACAGTCTAAAGTTTTTCCGTATTTTTACGGATCGGAGGGGCGTTCTCGTAATTACTCGAGAAGCTTCTAGAAGATGTGACTAAGGAGGTTTCTTTTGGATAAGAGAGTGAGTCATAGTGGTGATTCATTCACTTCATTAATGCACATTTATTGCTTAATGACTCATGTTAATGAATCATCACAAGATATTTTATGAAGCATGCTTATTCATTTCCTTTATTGATTATTCTAAAATAAGAATGCTTCATAATATTATGATACACTCTCTCTCTTCTCTCATTATCATATCACACATTCTCTCTCCTCAAGCTCTCATCTTCAAACCCTAATCCTTAATCCTCATGTGTTGAGATCAAAGGATTAGTTAGACTAAACAATCCATAACCTTCACTCTATATCATCCTCTCATCTTTGATTAGCAATCAAAGTTGATTAGTTACCTCAAGTTAGAGGTTTAGCTTGGAGTTTCGCTCTCGGGTGGATCGTCTACTACCTAGAGAAGGTCGAGGAGAACAAGTGAGGACGTAAAGAAGAAGGACCGGTTTCATTAGGTATAATCCCTAATCACTTGTGAAAAGAAACTCATAAGATACGGTTATTTATAGTTTAGCTTCGATTCAAGCGGTTAGTCGATGTTCGTTGTTTAAACTTGATCGTTTTTGTAAAATCCGCCTCCCCATAAGTACTGGGGTGTACTACATCGACTTACAGTGGTATCAGAGCCTCGCTAAACACTAAATAACTTAATCGCAAATTTGTACGAATTTCGAACGAAAAAACGAAGCCGGAAAACCCTAATAAAAATCAGTTTCTGTCGAATCCAAAATGATGTCCTAAAATTTTTCAGGGATGTTCAGAAAGCTTGACATGGGTCCAGGAGAACACCCAAGAAAATTGGGCCCATGACTCGGCTAAAGCGCCGCGGAAGCGCGGCGGATCCCACCGATCCGCCGCGGTTCCGCCGCCGAGTTGCCGATTCATGATCCCAAATTTTTTGTGTGGGTCCCCTGTGATATTTAGTGTTTTCTGGAATATTTAATAATTGCTCAGGTTACTGTTTAACAGAGCAGATTTTGGAGCAATATTGATGTTGTTTATTCGATCGAATTGTACAGTATTTGCGTATTGGATTATATCTGTGATTGTTTAATGTGTTCGTAAACCTCCCCCAACTGCTAGTATGTCGGTTGGCAGGGGGTTGCACATTTCTGAAATGGTTATATCTGTTTGTGCATATAAACTGTATTGGACTGTTGTGGTGTATAGCCGGGGTTAGCAATGGGTTATTGAATAATTCATTTGTTGTAAATGTAATTTGTTGTAATATTATTTTTGCGGGGCACTTCCAGGTTGCGGTCGTAGCCACCGTTGTATTATTTCATTTTACTGTTTTTGCTCCTAGGACTGACCCATGGTGGGGTACACAGACTGCCGGGTGGGTAGTTTGCCGTACCCGTAGGGGTCGAGGGTGGGGTAAACGGCTATTCATCACAACTGTGTAATCTGTCTTTTCTTGCAGGCTCAAAAGAAATACAGATTGCTTGCAAATCCAATATTGTTTATCTGTGTTCTGGAATGAATATCATTGCGTCAGACGAATGTAAAATATCTATATTTATTATAGCTATTTAGACGTCACTTATGTTTTACACCCGCGCTAGCCCAGCCCCCGCTCTGTCGTTAGTTAAGTAACCTAACGGGTGATGACGGGACCCCGTGGCGAATGCGGATGGCATAAGAGGACGTTATATTTTCGTTGTTTTCTGCAATGATAGGTTAATGATGGGACGCATTATCTATAATGCAAAGTAAAACAAACCAAAGTTTAAATCGTTGGAACAATTTAAAAGAAACCACTCGGTTATTTTTAAACAGATATTTTTAAATGCGGAGATTTAACCACTCCTTTTAAAAGCTATCAGGTTCCTTCGGTTATATCAAGTTCACTACGTTCACGGTTTCGCCAAAACCAGTCGTAGCCCTCCGTCATTTCATTTGGGTATTCAGTAGTATTCAAGCTATGCAGTTTTGGCCAACGTCATGGCATAGTGTTTGGTAGCTGCTGGATATTCATTTGTTGCATAGATAGATGAGTTGGTTTGGGACAGTCGTATTATCATTTGGCCAACGTCAGGGATATATACGGATGGGTTCAAATTAACAAGATAATGATGGGTAGAACTTGACATGTGACTTATGACATTTTGACCAACGCCAAGGTCATAAGAACATGGGGTAAAAACTTATATCGGGAATTTCTAAAGAAACTGAAATTTGCAAAGAGATGCATACCATTTTGAGTTTGATGAATGTTGGTAGCATTCCTACAGCATTATCAGACGATGATATTTGGATCCCGATCCTACTGTGAGTATATGCTACTTATCAGGATATTCGTCGCTTAACGATCAATGCTATAAACCTAGTAGGTGTCCAGAAAAGTGTCAGCGGGGTTACGCCCCCAGAGAAAAGAGGTTATTTAATTAAGGAACTTCGCGAAAGCGTTGGAAAACCTCCCTCGAAGTATCGACACCGGCCTGGCTGAACGGTTAAGCAAGTATTGTACGGTGAGAATAGTCTTGGCTAATTCTTCTTTTATGGTTTGAGGAAGGATTCGAGAAACAGTGGGAGCCATCCAGTTTAGATAAACTAAAAACCACTCTAAACTTGCAAGAGCATCATGCTAAAGAGTTTTCTTCTCTCTCTCCTAATTGCAGCGACCCTGAAAATGACTGGACTTAAGTTACTTTTAGAGAAAAATATACTGACGGGGCCAAACTATAAAGATTGGCTGCGGAATGTCAAGATGGCTTTGACCTATGACAAACTGGGGTACGTCCTCACCGCTACAGCACCTGCTGTCCTTGGTCCCAAATCCAGCAATGCGGATAAGGAAATCCGCAAAACCTGGGATTTAGATTGCGCGAGAGCCAAGTGCATCGTGCTTGCCTCGATGAACAATGAACATCAGAGGAGGCACGATGATATGTCCCTAGATGGCATATTTCTCCATACAAAGGAACTTTATGGAGAGCAATCTCGTATAGCAAGATACGAGACCTCTAAGAAATTGTTTCGAGCGAGGTTGGCTGTCGGGTCATCGGTAGGTGAACATGTCCTACAGATGATCGGCTATATTGAAGAGCTCGCGGACCTTGGGACGACTTTGGATAATGAGCTCTATACAGACCTTGTTCTCCAGTCCCTTCCTCCCACCGACGCCCAGTTTATCCTCAACTTCAATCTTCAAGGAAAAGAAGTTGAACTTGCGGAACTCCTGAACATGTTAAGGAGTGCAGAGGGCACCTTGCAGAAGGCAAGGGAAACACCCGCTATGTTTGTTGGCGGTTCATCTTCTTCCGGGTCCAAGGCTAGGGCCAAAGGAAGGAAGAAGAAGGCCGCACCCAGACCTAGAGGAGGTGTTAGTAAGGTGGGAAAGAAGGGAAAGAAAAAGTTTACAGCACCGGTAGTTGGCCTGGATGAGTGCTTCCATTGTCACAGGAAAGGGCACTGGAAGAAGGATTGCAAGGCGTGGAACGCCAAGAACCAGGAACCGAAGCAAGCTGTGGCTTCGACTTCAGGTGTGTTTGTAATTGAGAATTGTCTGTCAATCAACTCTACTTCCTGGGTATTGGATACCGGATCAGGATCTCATATTTGCAATTCTTTGCAGGCACTGAGAAACCGTAGAGTGCTGAAGGAAGGTGATATGATCCTCAGGGTTGCTAACGGAGCTAGCGTGGGAGCTGCGTCCGTCGGGGATTATCACCTAGGATTGACGAGTGGACACATTTTGGTTTTACATAACTGTTATTTTGTACCCAGCTTAACGTGTAATATCATATCAGTTTCCTTGTTATCAAATAAAGGTTATGATTTCACGTTTGTAAGAGATGTTGTCAACATCCACCTTAATCATGGTTTGATTGGGTCCGGTACTCTAAATAACGGCATATATGTGTTAAACCAACTCCAAATTTTCAATGTCCAGAACACACTAAAAAGAAAGTCTCCAGATTTAAATAAAGCTTTCTTATGGCATTGTAGACTGGGTCACATCAATGAGAGAAGGTTGACTAAGTTGCATAGAGAAGGATATTTGGACACGTTCGAATATCAAACCTATGACACTTGTCAATCTTGTCTCAAAGGAAAGATGACAAAGACTCCATTTACTGGACAAGGAGTAAGAGCGAGCGAGCTCTTAGGACTCATACACAGTGATGTATGCGGTCCAATGTCTACACATGCGAGAGGTGGTTTTTCCTATTTCATTACTTTCACGGATGATTACTCAAGATACGGATTCATTTATCTGATGAAACATAAATCCGAGGCTTTTGAGAAATTCCAGGAGTATAAGAATGAAGTAGAAAACCAAACCGGCAAAAGTATTAAGACACTTAGATCTGATCGAGGTGGTGAATACTTGAGTGCCGAGTTCCTAGGTTACCTAAAAGAGAAAGGAATTCTCTCTCAGCTTACTCCTCCATACACTCCACAGCATAACGGTGTATCGGAGAGACGGAATCGAACCCTATTGGATATGGTACGATCCATGATGAGTAATACTGAGTTACCGCGATCTTTCTGGGGATATGCGCTAGAATCAGCGGCATATATTTTGAACAGAGTTCCAACCAAAACTGTGCCTACCACACCATATCAGATGTGGAGTGGGAAGAAACCCTATCTTCAGTATGTAAGGATTTGGGGATGTCCAGCTTTTGTAAAAAAGCAGCATGTGGACAAGCTCGAGGCACGATCAGTACTGTGTAAGCTTGTAGGATATCCAAAGAACTCCAAGGGATATTGCTTCTATTACGCAGAGGAACAAAAGGTTTTTGTTTCTCGTAATGCCCATTTTTTAGAACAACAAGTTTTAGAAAAGGATACAAATGGGAGCGAAATAGAACTGGAAGAAATTCCAGAACCACAAGCTGCTACTGAAATTTTGGTAGAACCAGAGGTTCAAGAAGAACAGAACATTCCCGCACCCCTCCGCAGGAGTAGTAGGCCGTCTCATCCGCCTGAGAGATACTACGGTTTTCTCATTGATGGGGATAGAGAGGATTGCATCATAGATGATGATGAACCTACTGACTTCCAGCAGGCCATCCAGAGCGGCGACTCGGTACGATGGCTAGATGCAATGCGGACCGAGATGGAGTCCATGTACACCAACAAAGTATGGACTTTGGACTTTGCTCCAGATGGTGTAAAACCCATAGGATGCAAATGGATCTTCAAGAAAAAGATTGGTGTAGATGGACAGGTGGAAACCTATAAGGCTAGACTTGTTGCAAAGGGTTTTCGTCAAAGACCTGGTTTGGACTATGACGAAACTTTTTCTCCTGTGGCTATGCTCAAATCCATTCGGGTCCTTCTTGCTATTGCTGCCTTCCATGATTATGAAATCTGGCAGATGGACGTAAAGACGGCTTTTCTGAATGGAAATTTAGAAGAGAGCGTCTATATGGATCAGCCAGAGGGTTTCAATCAGAGTGGGAGCAGCGGGAAAGTATGCAAGCTGCTTAAGTCCATTTATGGACTAAAGCAGGCATCGCGGAGTTGGAACATCTGTTTTGATGAGACAGTCAAAGAATATGACTTTATCAAAAATCCAGATGAACCGTGCATATATAGCAAAGTTGTGGCCAGAAGTGTCGTATTCCTCGTCTTGTACGTGGATGACATTCTATTGATAGGAAATGACATTCCTATGCTACAATCTGTCAAAGGATTCTTGTCACACAGGTTCTCCATGAAAGACCTGGGTGATGCCTCTTACATTCTGGGGATCCGGATCTATCGTGATAGATCCAAGAGGATGTTGGGACTTTCGCAGTCCAGGTATATCGACACTGTACTGAAAAGATTCAGTATGGAAGATTCTAAGCGCGGTAATCTACCGGCTTGTCACGGAATCACCCTCTCCAAAGAGATGTCTCCCAAGACTGATTTGGAAAGGGAACGCATGTCTATTATACCCTACGCTTCTGCGGTAGGCTCTATAATGTATGCGATGTTGTGTACCAGACCAGATGTAGCTTACGCACTAAGCGTGGTAAGCCGGTATCAGTCAGACCCAGGGGAGAAACACTGGATAGCAGTAAAGAACATTCTCAAGTACCTAAGGAGGACTAAGGAGATGTTTTTGGTTTACGGCGGAAAAGACCTCAGGTTGGAGGCCTTTGCTGATTCCGGCTTCCAAAGTGATAAGGACGATTCCAAGTCCATGTCGGGTTATGTCTTTACCCTCAATGGAGGGGCGGTGTGCTGGAAGAGCTCCAAGCAGGACACCGTTGCTGACTCGACGATGGAAGCGGAGTATATAGCTGCTTGCGATGCCGCAAAAGAAGCAGTCTGGATGAAGAAGTTCCTAACAGAACTTCAGGTGGTTCCTACCATAGTTGATCCAATACCTCTGTATTGCGACAACAACGGAGCTATAGCTTTAGCGAAGGAACCAAGGTCCCATCAGAAGTCCAGACACATCTTGAGGCGGTATCACCTGATCAGGGAGATCATTGATCGTCAGGAGATCGAGGTTCGGAGAGTTGCTTCAGAAGAGAACATTGCTGATCCATTCACGAAGGCCCTTCCTCAGATTCAGTTCGAGAGGCTACTCGAGATCATTGGTCTACGATATGCCAGTACATGGCCCTAGTGCAAGTGGGAGATTGTTAGTGTTTATGCCCTAGAAGGCCATTACTGTATCATACTAGCTTGTATATTACTTAATGGAAGCTTGGGATATTCACATGTATATAACAGTCTTGCTAAACATGGTAGTATGCTACTTGGTTTTTCTATCTTAATATGTGAGTGTACGTATTGATAGAGCTCTTAGGATCTTGCTTGTCTACCAGCGTTGTGATGGCAGTCACACTAGTGGGGGCTGGGTAGTCTACAAGCACATCCTTATTCAGGTCCCTGGTCGTTGGATTATCGAGACAGAGCATCGATACTCCGGAGTAGACTAGTGTGTACGCTTCTCATCCCAGTTGGGGAGATGGTCTGTCCCACAGCCGTCAGTACGTCGTACTGGAGATAGTATGCAGGTACTCGTTAGGTTACGAGTACACCGGACAGGACTCACAGGGAACTGTTGGTTGGTTTGATACCAGTCGTCAGTGAACAGTTCCCAGGTGACATGAGTACAGCGTAGTCCGCAGACTTGACACTGCTACTTCGCCTTGAGTGTGTCCCACTGTTCTTAGATTGCTACCCTACCACGGCTCAAAGGAGTCGTGCAAACAGGTGGCAGTTGGGTGCAGTCCCGAGCACTTGGAGGCAGTGGCGGTTAGACAGGATTCGTCCCTCCCGGTATTGGGAGTAGATATCGTGCTGTGTCAGAGAGCCATTACGCAAAGTCCCTGGCCAGGGCAAGCGAGATTTGCTGGTAGGTTCCAGCAGTTTCTCAGGGTGTAATGGGCTTCACTCCGACACGACTTATACCGCTATTAGGGGACTGACGCTTGCCGCCCCCCTAGGCCCGATATGCGATAGTCTTGGACGAACGGACCGGACTGTATGGAGATTGTCACATCAGACTCAGTAGGAGTTCGGATGGGTTTACTCATCGGCCTTCTTATCGACAACTACCTGGGGACCGTTACGTACAGCTAGTGCCGCTTGCGGTCTGTGGTTAAACCCACTGCCAGCGTAGTAGTCGAGTCTCTAGAGTCCCACACAGAGAGTTTCCTACTCCAGGCGAAACGATATAGAGGTTGCATGGTTTTGCGACAAAGGGTTCGGACGCATACGTGCGTTTACGCGCGTACGACTTTCGGACAGTTTTTACCAGTCGGCTTTGGTTTAAGCCAGTTACTGGTATCCGGTTATTGGATTTTTACAGTCTAAAGTTTTTCCGTATTTTTACGGATCGGAGGGGCGTTCTCGTAATTACTCGAGAAGCTTCTAGAAGATGTGACTAAGGAGGTTTCTTTTGGATAAGAGAGTGAGTCATAGTGGTGATTCATTCACTTCATTAATGCACATTTATTGCTTAATGACTCATGTTAATGAATCATCACAAGATATTTTATGAAGCATGCTTATTCATTTCCTTTATTGATTATTCTAAAATAAGAATGCTTCATAATATTATGATACACTCTCTCTCTTCTCTCATTATCATATCACACATTCTCTCTCCTCAAGCTCTCATCTTCAAACCCTAATCCTTAATCCTCATGTGTTGAGATCAAAGGATTAGTTAGACTAAACAATCCATAACCTTCACTCTATATCATCCTCTCATCTTTGATTAGCAATCAAAGTTGATTAGTTACCTCAAGTTAGAGGTTTAGCTTGGAGTTTCGCTCTCGGGTGGATCGTCTACTACCTAGAGAAGGTCGAGGAGAACAAGTGAGGACGTAAAGAAGAAGGACCGGTTTCATTAGGTATAATCCCTAATCACTTGTGAAAAGAAACTCATAAGATACGGTTATTTATAGTTTAGCTTCGATTCAAGCGGTTAGTCGATGTTCGTTGTTTAAACTTGATCGTTTTTGTAAAATCCGCCTCCCCATAAGTACTGGGGTGTACTACATCGACTTACAACTAGGACCAGATTTGGTGGTACAGACAGTCGAGAAGGTGAATACAATCAGGAAGCATATGAAGGCAGCTCAAGACAGACAGAAAAGTTGGGCCGACACGTCAAGAAGACCTCTAGAGTTCGCCGTGGGTGATTTGGTATTCCTGAAGATATCACCGACTAGAGGGGTGATTCGCTTTGGAAGTCGGGGAAAGCTTAGTCCTCAATTCGTTGGACCCTTCGAAATATTGGAGCGTGTTGGAGAGGTAGCGTACCGGTTGGCGTTACCACAGTCATTAGCAGGAGTTCACGATGTGTTTCATGTGTCTCAACTACGGAGGTATGTTCGTGATGAGACTCACGTCTTGGATCATTCGGAGTTGACTGTACGGGAGGACCTAACCTTTGAGGAGCGACCAGTTGAAATCAAGGATCGAAGAGAAAAGGTTCTTAAGAGCAAGGTTATCCCTCTTGTGCTAGTTTCTTGGGGTAATCGATCGCATGGAGAATCCACTTGGGAGCGAGAAGACGAGATCCGACAGAAATTCCCTCACCTTTTCCAGTAGGTAGCTATCTTGTATTCTTGGGATTTCGAGGACGAAATTCTTTTGTAGTTGGGTATGATGTAACACCCGAGCCCAATAATACTATTTATATTACTAGTTGTGGGTTATATATTGCTCATTCCAATTTTCCTGATTGTTTGGTGCTTTTTGCAAAATTTTAACCGGTTAAGTCATTTTGGCAAATAACAAATTTTAACTCCTAAAATGAAATTTAAAATATCCTTGTTGGCCTACTCGTTGCCACTTGTCGCGTGGTAGCGTCCGCGTGTCGAGATTTCTTCCCGTTCGGCTAAACGGGCAGGTTTGGACGGCTACGCGCGCGTACAAGTGTACGACTTGGGAGCATGCATTTTAATCATTAAACACCTCTTTTCAAAATTTGGACCTCGCTTAAAATCCTATAATTTGAATTTAGAGCATTTGGGCGCAACCCGGGCGCGATTTGAAAATGTTTCATTTAGCGCCAAAAGGGCCCATTTAATTAAATATCCCAAAGTTTAATATATACGATTATAATCTTTTTTAATTGTTAAATCCTTTAAAACCTTTTTAAAATTTTCTTTGTTTTCCTCCCAGCCAATCACAGCGAAGGACTGTACCCTCGTGGGCCCCGCATCCTATCTCTCTCTCTCTCTCTCCGTCTCGCTCTATCTCTCTCTTTCTCATTCTCTCTCTCCCTCTAACTAACTCTCTCTCTCCAATCTCTCTCTCTCTTCCTCTATATTTTACGCAGCCCTCCTTCTCTTCCCCACCACGAGAGAACCCACGCGAACCCCGAACCCTAACCCTAGCCACCTCCGGACATCGCCGTCGACCTCCCCGCGACCTCGCCGTCGCCGCCCTCGCCACCACGAGCCTAGCCGCACCCTCCTACCTCCCTCCTTCGCCTCTTCCCCCGCCTGCACCCAACCCCGACGCCACCTTCTGCACCGCAGACCTCGCCGCCGCCTCCAGTCGCCAACGACGCCGGAGACTCCCTCTCCTCCTCCTCGTCGCGACCTCGTCATCGCCTTCCTCCTTCCCTCGCCGGACCACCATCAGACCCGAGCCCGACCCTGCACCAATCCCCGGGTCGCCGGAGAAAGCGCCGTCGACCCTCGTCGACATCACCCGCGCTACCTCCGACCACCTCCTTTCCCCCTCGATCACCAGAGCCGACCACCTCCTTTCCCCCTCGATCACCAGAGCCGACCACCACCCTCCTCTACTCGTCGCACTACCCTCTCCAGCGAACCCGAGGCTATTCAAGCCTTCGCAGCCGCCGTCGCTGCCTCGCCGGCGTTCCAGCGCCGTCGAGCCCGCCCGGGTTACCCCTGGTGTCTCCCTGTAAGCACTCCTCATCGTTCCTTTGTGCTAGATCCCTTTCCCCGCTGATCCTTGTTATGTTTATCGCGTTTGCTAACGTTGTTACTTTTGACTTTTGCCGGTTTCCGACCGTGCCGTCTTTTGAACCCGACGCTCCAGCGAGGTATCCTGGTCCGTGTGATCCCGTTGTTCTCTGTTGGGACTCGATCCGTGGCCCGTGCACCCGTCTCGTGTTTTCTGCCGACATTGCATCCGTGCTTTCCGGTTTGCGAAACCGTCGAGGCAAGTATCCGAATACTTGCTTTAACATGCTAGTACATAAGATCGAGTCTTGCTACAAACTTAATCATCACATTATAACCACACAGCTATTAGTAACATCGATATCTTTTTATAACTTAGAATTGATGGTCACAATTATCCGTAACATTAAATAAATATAGTAGTTGCTTGTAATTAACCGGTCTGCTATTAATTCACACTTTAACTAACTAAACCAAGTAGATCGTCCTCACTTCATTTGTTAAATCACCCATGAGACAATTATTATGCTTTAGTTTAAATTCATGTAGCTTCGTTACGTATGTTGTTGATATTGTTCCACTTTGTGACTATTGCACCCCAAGGGTGCTTGAACCTGGTAATAAGAGAATACAAAACATCACTGTGTTTACATGGGATAATATTGTTATTGCTGTTCCTGCTGTTGTTCTTTATTCGTTACTATACCTGTTATCAGCATACATTTGATTGTATTACATATTGACCGATCTTGATACACCTGACACATGTACTGATACACCGGACATGACACCCTATACATACCGACTCAACCTGTTAAAACGTGACCTGACCTGTTACCTGATTTCACGCCTAATGCCGACAAACCTGACCATTCCTGCTGTCCATCCGGACAGACCTATTTTAACTGATTTTGTGTTGGCATTAGTCCTTGACTACTGAATACCTGACCTGACATACATAGCTTGGGGGTATGGGGAAATCAAAGGTGAAACCGACTTGTAACTCAACAGTTCGATACATGTTCTGATCAGTCCTACGGGCTTGGCCGGCCCCGGAGTGATGATGCTGACATCACTCATCCATCCAGCTACCTTTTACTGCTTAGCGGCACGTCTCGGATTCAGCCCCGAGGACCTTGACCGTGGTCCCGGGCACGCACGGGATACTATTGAGTTACATCGACGATTCATCAATTGATTTCAAAGACTATAGAGTAGAAACCTGATAGGACAGTTTAGTCACCATTGCACATTACCCTGCTCTGTTATTTCTTAGTACTGCTTTATTCATGTTCATACTTGCATTGCTTATTACCATGTCTATACTATATACTTGATGTCATGACGCGCTGACGTCTGGGTTTTGCATGGCCCAGATTCCGTACCACTGTCGACGACCGAGCAGGAGTACTTCAGCCAGCGGGCTGAACTGTGAGTTCGTTAGGGTTTAGTTTATTTATTTTCATTTCATTTCCAGATGTGAGCCCGCATTATGGGACGTACGGTTTATTTATTGTATTGGATCATTTGCTTCCGCACTTACTGTTTATTGATTCTTGTTATTATGGATTTGGACATGTATTAGATTAGTTTATTATTTTGTTCTTGATATCTCTACAACCGTAATGTGACTGTGGATGGATATTTCCAACCCACAGGTAGTATGGTTGGCTATGTCACGTGCCCAACCTTGCGTACTCTGGGAAGCGGGGCGTGATATATACTACCAGAATGATTCAGCAGCCGTGCTGATGTCTATAGAATACTGTATGATCACCATTACTTCTCCTCGTCCAAACCAGACCCTTGGAGATTATTTGAGTCTATATAAAGATCTTTTCAATTGACAGATCTTCGATGGATCCTCTTGAACAATAAAACCAGACGGCTGCATCATATAAACCTCCTCCTTTAGAATACTATGCAAGAAGGCATTATTGATATCAAGCTGATACATGGGCCATTGAAAGGTAGTAGCCAAAGAAACTAATAGGCCTACAAAATCCATCATCGTGATAGGAGAGAAGGTATCAATAAAATCATGTCCATAGGTCTGAGAATATCCTTTGGCTACTAATCAAGACTTTAATCGAGCGAGCGAACCATCGGAATTGAGCTTAATAGAGAATATCCATCGACAACCAATGACATGCTTTCCAGGTGGAAGCGGAACTAGATCCTAAGTATCATTCTGCCAAATAGCAGCCATCTCTTCAATCATAAAAAGTTTCCGGCCAGAATGTGCAAGAGCCTCTTATACATTCGTAGGAATGGTATATTTATCCATAGATGAAATGAAAGCACTGTATGGAGAAGACAGATGAGCATAGGAGATAGAACGATAAATTGGATTGGCAGTGAAATGAGGTGCTTTATAAATCGCATTGGGAATATCAAGGTCAAAAGGTGCAGCAGGTGTAGGTTCAGAAATCGAATCAGGAGTAGGCTCAGGGGTTAGTATAAAAGGAGCTGGGGTCAAAGGAATATCTCTGTCCGGTGGAGGTGTCTCGGGTACAGGAGCAGTGGTAGTGTCCAAAGATGGGTTGCAAGCTTGAGTGGGAACAGTTTTGTCCTGTGGAATTTCAAGGTATTCAAGAAATACCATATCACCGGTGTCATTTGGGGATAGACTTACTAGAAAGAAAGACCGTGACTCAAGAAAGGTGATATCAGCTAAGATAAAGCGACGACGATGGGTTGGATGATAACAGTGATACAATTTCTGGGAGCGAGAGTATCCTAAAAAGACACACCGAAGGGATCGAGAATCCAACTTAGTTCGACCAGGTCTATGTTTATGGACAAAGCACACACAACCGAAAATTCGAGAAGGAACAAAAAATAGGGTGTAATTCGGGAATAGGATAGAAAAAGGCATTTGACCATCTAACATAGAGGAGCGCATACGATTAATGAGATAAGCAGCCGTAGATACCGCATCCCCCAAAAAACGATGAGGAACATGTCGATGAATGAGTAGTGTTCGGGCAATTTCTATATCAGCTATGGGTTCAAATCTAAGAGAAATTCTAGATAATGTTTGTTACCCTGAAAATTTCTTGTCTTTCTCAAATGATAAAGAGAAAAAAAAGATTGGATCAAAAGAAAATGCAATCTAGATGGCGGTTTTTGCGCTCAGCAATACCGTTCTGTTAGGGGGTATAGGAACAAGAGGACTCATGAAGAATACTAGATACAGATATAAAATTCTGAAACTCGGAAGAAAGATAATCTTTCGCATTATCACTATGGAGTATTTTCACAGAAATATCAAATTGTGGTTTAATTTCAGCATAGAATTTTCGAAATAAGGAAAAGCTTCAGACCGAGATTGTATTAAATATAACCAAGTCGTACGGGAAAAATCATCAACAAATATGACAAAGTACTGATCACCAAATAATGACTCAATGGGACATAGTCCCATACATCAGAATGAATTAAACTAAATGGAGTACTAACTTGCTGGTTTCCTGGCTCATTCAAAGACTTACATTCATGACAACCATTTTGCAAACCCATAATAGGAGCAGAATTTGAACGGCGTCCCCACTCCTTCGGATCTACCAGCTCATGTCTTATCACGTTACATGAATCATTCGTATACGGACATCATATAAAAATCTTTATATAACTAGGGTCAAACCCCCTGCGCGATGCGCAAGATTTACAAATAATCCATAACATATATATACTTTGGAAAATTTTGATTATATAAATCGATATATATGATTCATAGATTTATCGATATAAAAGTCCATGTATTTTTACTGTGCAACAAAAAAAGTTCACGGTATTTATTTACAAAAAACAGAGTCCATGATTTATCTGGTAAACGGTGAAAGTCCACGATATTTATTTGTAACAAATAAAGCTCATGGTACTATTTTAACGGTGGACGTACATGGTAAAATTTTTTTTGTGAAAAACAAAATCTATGGTATTTATCCAAAAAACGATGGAAGTGCATGATGTTTATTTTGTAAAACAAAGTCCATTATATTTATGTGGAAAACAATGAATATTGGTATTCATTCGTAAGAAACAAAGTTTGTCATAGTATTTATCCGAAAAATATTAAATATGCATGCATGGTATAAATTTGTAACCAAGTCCATATTATTCATCTAATAAGTGTTGCAAGTTAATCATGAAGATTATATCGGAATTTATTTGCAACACTAACTTTTAATCACTACTACAAATAGGGGTTGTTCCTACGGATTTACCTGTAGGGGCAAACCACTGTCCCTACGGACATACAATAAAATACCCTGTAGGTACAAACGCCGTAGGTGCAAGTTGAAGCCCTGAACTTGCCCCTACGGACAAAAACTTGTCCCTACGGAGTTCTGTATAGGTCCCGTTGCACCTACGGAGTAGGCCGTAGGGGCAAAAAAAATTATTTTATTTACGGTTTTTTAAAATATATTACTTGTACCTACGGATGAATCCGTAGGTACAAGTAATAGCCCCTACGGATACATGCGTAGGTACATATCCATAGGGGCAAAATATCAGAAATCCTGATATTTTGCCCCTACAGATAACTCCATAGGGGCTTTTGTTTGCCCCTACGGATATGTCCGTAGGGGCACTCCCAACCCCCTGATACTGAGATCAGGGGGATAATATCAGATATTCTGATATTTTGCCCCTACGGTTTAATCCGTAGGGGCAACATGTGTACCTACGGATTAATCCGTACGTACATATTAGCTGTTTTTTTTAAAAAGGGCTGCCTGATTTTTTCTCACCCCGTGCACAATAATATATACATCAATCATCACACAACATATATCGCAGTATCAATCATCACATCTCACGCATAAAATATACAAAGGAAACCAAAAAACTGAATATGATATAAATATAAACCAATATCAATATCATCCAAAATGTTTCAAAATATAGTACAATATGTATCGTATAAATAAATACATGTTTCAAAAAATAAGAATCAAAAAGCTACCCTAGCTCGGTCCAGCTCCACCTCTGATAAACGCTAGAATCTGGTGCGCCTGCTCCTCGGTCAATAAACCATGCAATTCGGCGCGTGCGGGAGTCTGAGCGGGCTGTGGAGCTGGCGATGTGGTCTGCGCAGCCGCCGTCGAGGTAGTGGCCTGCGGAGTCGCGGCTGCGGGAGTCTGAGCGAGCGGTGGAGCTATAGAAGCTGTCTGCGGAACCGCAGCCGATGTAGTGGCTTGCGAAGCCGCAGCCGAAGGAGATGCATGTGGAGGCTCGGCCGATGTACCCTGTTGCGTCTGGACCTAACGTGTGTAATAAGCGTGTAAGAACTGTGTATTATTCGAATTCGTATCATTATCAAGTTATTTCGAAACCCCATTTGGATATCTAGTTTGGAAAACTGTAGTTTATTTTAATTAGATATGTATGTATGATTAATCAAACCTAAGTCTACAACCAAATAAGCTCAGGCTACGTACTAATTATGGATATGTTGATATCTATAATATGACATGATATTTTACTATAAAGTAGTATACATACCAGTATCTCCTTCAACTCCTGAACGGTGGCCTTCAAGCTCTCCAGTTCCTGCTGGACACGTCGCTCACTGGAGACGGAGGAAATAACCGCCGGGGTGGAGTCCAACCTCATATAAGCCCTGCTAGGGCCCAGTCCCCGGCCTCTCTCCCAACCTCCATGGTGCCCTCCTTGTGCGACGTCCAGGACTGGGGTCAGCAGCCTCGGATCGCTCTGTCCGGTAAAATCGATCTCCGAGGCCTCGGCTTGCTCAACCACCCGCTCCTACACCCATATTAAGCAGTAAAGTATAAGTATAAAATTTAAATTTGAACCTTCCAAAACTAAAATTTCAAATATGGGTAGAATAAATATTAACACTTACGCAATACTCCTGGGTAGCGACGTCAGGATATCGAAGCTCGCCCGTGATGGGATCTGTCGATGTGCCGTGGACGGCAAGATATGCGGACAGTACGCTCAGTGTACCACCTTGCGCCACGGTCTGAGCTGTCTGCAATATTAGAAAATAACTCTTAATATTAGATATATTAGAAAATAACTCTTAATATTGCAGAATATCATAAAGGTCGGTCTATTGTAATTTACCGATAACTCCATGACTCGAGTAATATTCCTCGAGATACCTGTGTAAGTGGGGCGACCTCTCTTCGCCGACTTCCTGTTCTCTGTATTCTGAGCGGCCTGTTTCTGCACAACGCATTAACATTTAGTTTTCTAATTAAGGAACACAAAAAATAAATTATATCCTAAACAATGAATTACATTTAAAATACATACCTGTTTGCGTTGGGAGTCGAAATATTCGCACAATAGAGGCCATGTCTCTACGTCGACTCTCGCAAACGCCGGAGTAGATAGGAGGGCCACTCTCTCTGCCTCGGGGGTCGCCATCCACAGGGAGTAGCAGTCGGCCTTCAGCTCATTCCTATTGTATCGGACCTTGGTCCGCATGTTCTTCATCAGGCCATTGTACAGAGCATGAAGGTCGAGCACCCTCCCAGGGTGATCAGGGTCGGGTACAGGCTGAAAATCGTAATTCGACCGAATATACAAAAAAAAACATTGTTATTAGATTGCAAGTGTTAATAATAAATATATTGGATAAATCAAATGAAAATATATATTAATACGTACCCGAGCCTGATCAAAGAAGAGGGCAAATGAGCGCTGGTGCTGCTCGCCCCACTCAACGTGAAGTGGATAGTTCTTCACGAGCCGGCTCTCGTCCCCCATATACCGGCCGAACCTCTCGGCATGAGGACCGGTATAGCGATAGTCAAGGGTAAAAAAGAGAGGGAATGCTGCCTCCCCCTAGCTCTGTCAGGCCTCAGCCTATGGGACTGATTCGGGCCTCGAGTCCCCCTCTAGGGATGGAGAGGCCCTGCGTCTGCAAGAAATATCAAGACAATCAATATTAAGATAAAGTTGTATTAATAAATCAAGATTAAACGAAAATTGAAGTGTGATATATACCTCCGGTGACTAAAGCACGAGCCTGGGCCCGGGCAGCAGCACGAGCGGGACGATAGTTCCTCCGGTGAGGGACAGCCGGGGTCCCGGATGCGAACGCATCCCCTCCAACTAGAAAATAAACATTGACGCTAAATTTCCATGAAATTCATATTTATTCTATAGAGCATATGTAAAATGAATAAATATTTTATATTTATTCATACTAACCTGCAGACGATGCGGAGGGTATGGAAGTGGCAGGAGTGGCCCCTGCGTCAGATATGGACGCACCACCTATAATTAGACAATTAAAAATAGATTATATAAGTAATTGCAAAAAGAATGTGTAGATCAATATATAACGTTCTAAATCAATATGCGTGCATTATAAGATATATAAACATACCCGCAGGTGCGGTGGTGTCACCACCTACAATTAGACAATAATAAAAATTGCTAAGTAACCAAAACTCAGTCGGAACAGAGGCCGAGATAAGAAGAGAGCGAGAGAGCAAAAGGAATGTATGTATATTTATGATATAGCATTCTAAATCAATATACATGCACTATATGTTATATAAACATACCTGGAGGAGCGGGAATGGCCTCTGTCCCAGATGTGGACGCATCACCAACAACTAGACAATCAAATATTGACAATATAAGTAATTTTGACATAAACAGGCATGAATATCTGTAATATTACATTCAAAATGGATATGCGTGCAGTATACCTGGAAGTGTGGCAAAATCCACACGGGAGGAGGCATCCGAAGGGGTCTCCGATCTGGGTACAAGACCGGCCCTCTGAAGCTCCCAACGGAGCTCTCCTGGCGGCAGAACTGCTCTGCCTCTGCCTCTACCTCTGCCGCGGCTGGAGCTCCTGCCGCCCCTCGCTGCTCCCGACATCGTCATCAAATACGCTCAAACTTGTAAAGTATCAACGCAATAGAATTTTCTAGTTTATCCAGCGTCACAACCTCCAGTGTTTTAGCACACAATTCTCTGAAAAAACAGCATAGGTCGTTGATTACTAGACCAACCGATTCGGGGAGAGAAGTCCTGAGGGCTAATGGAAGAAGGTGCTCCACAATAACATGGTGATCATGACTTTTCAACCCATCGATCTTGCCCTTCACAATTTTTATTTTCTTGCTGAATGATCCTGAGAAACCCATGGGAACTTTCAAATCATGCAACACCTGCAGGAATCTTCTCTTCTCCGGTTGTGACATATGATAAGCGGTATTGAGAAGTACAAACTTGTCCGGTTTACCCGCTACCGGTCTAGGGTGCAATTCATTTCTTATTCCCCACTCTTGTAGATCCATCCAAGTATTCAGGTTGTCTTTCGATTTTCCGTCTTTACAAAGAAGCAAGTTAAGTATGTGCTCTGATACTCCCTTCTCTATATGCATGACGTCCAGACAATGACGCACTAAATTTGTTGACCAGTACGGAACCTCGAAGAAAATGCTTCCAAAATGGTGGTTTGACCTGTTTCGTCGGATCCATCTCGAAGGTCACATTATTGTAACCATCCCATTTAGTAGTCACGTCCTCTCCGGACAATGGGGATGGAGGTCCAAGAAGCTCCAGATGACCATCAAATTGAACCGTGTCTAACCTATAGGGATGGTCTGGAGGCAGGAAACGTCGATGGCCGCAATAACAAACCTTCCTGCTAAAATTCAAGAATTTCGATGTTGTGTGTTCATGGAAATGAGGACATGCTTTGTGACCATGTACGGACCAACCTGATAGCATTCCATATACAGGAAAGTCATTAATTGTCCACATTAAAACTGCACGCAGTATGAAGGTTGTATTTGTATTTGCATCATATGTCTATATTGTTCCCCGGTGAGTTTGGTCCATCGATAAGAAGAGCCATCATAAAGTATGATTGGTCCATAGCCAACCAAAACGACAGATTATGTCACGCTCCACCCCCAATACAGAGAGTATTGTCCGCTTTGACCAAAACCGCACGGTTTTTCCCTTTAGAGCGAACCGGACCCGAACAGGGGCCACTTCCCAGGAGGTCACCCATCCCAAGACTTCCCTGACCCGAGCACGCTTAACTACGGAGTTCTTAAGCTCCTGTAATTCCGGTCCACTTAAAAGGCTCCTCTGTATTGAAGAGTGGTATCATTCCATTTATAGTACAGATCTGTCCCCTTTCGTAATGTACTCCGAAGATTCCCTATTGTTCTACAGTAGGTCCCACGGACTCAAGAGGTGGCCCCCACAGATTCAAGAGATGGCCCCCATCCACTTAACACGACACTTGGCGTGGCACTTTGCTCCGTGAGCAAGAACCGGGTCCCGACATTATCCCCACCTTTGAACAATGGTTCGTCCTCGAACCACAGACCTACTATTGAAGAACCGGCTCTGATACCATTCTGTTACGCTCCACCCCCAATACAGAGAGTATTGTCCACTTTGGCCAAAACCGCACGGTTTTTCCCTTTAGAGCGAACCGGACCCGAACAGGGGCCACTTCCCAGGAGGTCACCCATCCCAAGACTTCCCTGACCTGAGCACGCTTAACTACGGAGTTCTTAAGCTCCTGTAGTTCCGGTCCACTTAAAAGGCGTCTCTGTATTGAAGAGTGGTATCATTCCATTTATAGTACAGATCTGTCCCCTTTCGGAATGTACTCCGAAGATTCCCTATTGTTCTACAGTGGGTCCCACGGACTCAAGAGGTGGCCCCCACGGATTCAAGAGGTGGCCTCCACCCACTTAACACGACACTTGGCGTGGCACTTTGTTCCGTGTGGCACTTTGCTCCGTGAGCAAGAACCGGGTCCCGACAGATTATAAATTATCATTACAACGGGCCATGTGCTGTGACTTCCAGCCATATAGTTGAATGGGCAGAAGCCATCAGTAGCCAGTCCGAGCCGGACATTGCGAGGATCGCTACTGAATATTGCGTGCCTCCTATCGAAATCCTTCCATGCCGGTGAATCTCTTGGATGGCTCATTTTTCCATCTTCACTTAGTGGAGCATGGTGATGCCAAATCATTGCCCCGGCTGTTTTCTTGCACCTGAATAGCCTCTGTAGCCTCTGCGTTATGGGAAAGTATCGTGCTATCTTGACAGGTATATCAGGCTTCTTATCAGAATCTTTCGGCTTATATCTGGCCTCTCCGCATGTTGGACACTCTTTCAAATCTGAGTTCTTTTTTCGGTACAACACGCAATTTTTAGGACATGCTTGAATCTTCTCGCATTTTAGACCCAAATCAGACATCATCTTCTGGGCTCCATACCAGCTGTCGGGCACGTTATTTCCTGGGGGTATAGAATCTTTCAAGAACGAAAGAAGTATTGCGAATGACTTGTTGCTCCATCCATTTAGGCACTTAATCTGGAAAAGTTGGACGAACCATGAGAGGGTGGAATACTTCGCATTCTCATATATTGGTTTTCTAGCATCATTCATGAAATTTTCATATTTATCCGCACGCGGTCCTTGACCGGAAGGAATGTCATCTTCGGTACGAATAGATTCACCTAGGGCAGCCTCTACCATATCCTCCATTTCTTCTGATGGAAATAAATTACCGTCTTCTCCTTCTGCCGCATTACCGAATTCTTCTTCTTCTCCTGCCGCATTATCGTGTTCTCCTTCTTTTTCTGCCGCAGTACTGCATTCTTCTCCTTCCCCGTGATATTTCCAAGTTGTATAAAGTCTAGTAAACCCATATTTTACAATATGAAGCTCTGCCAATTCTACCTTCTACCAGTACTTATTGCCACATCTATCGCACGGACAGAGAATCTTCTCTATTATGATCTTATTATGTGCGCGTGCAAATTCAATGAAAGCAGCAACTCCTGCGACAAACTTAGGTTGTATACGTTGTTGCCAATCCACATACATCCGGTCCTTAACTCTGACGTATTCATGGGCTATGTTAGACTGTATAACATATAAATTGTAGGTTATGGTGACTATATTGAGAAATATAAGAACGAGATAGTTACTGACAAAGGAGAAAATCCGTGTATATGCTTTGTGGATGCGTTTGTCGTTGAAAAGAATAAATTATCGAATGTATGGTAACCGATAGACGATGACTAAGTGGCGTTTTTAGTTTCATATATGAGTATCAATAAGAATAAGAAGGTTTCATATTATCATCAAGTATCATATATTGGTTTTAACTTGAACATCTCGAATCACTCTCTAATTATACGATTGTTGTGTATTCTTGTTGTATCTGTGTGTTCTGGCTGTCGGGGGTAAGGCTTCTATCCCATTAAAAATGTATAGAGCGAACACCCATCACTTGTGCTTTCAACCGTTTCGAGTAAATTTCGGCAGCACCTCCCCGCTGTTCTCCGAGTACACTGTAATAGAATAGATAATCATTTCAAAGCTGTGAAACAACGTTGAAATGAACATCTAATCTATATTTGTATACGGAGAACCAGCGGAAAGGTACCGACGAAATATCTCGAAACGGATGAAGACACAAGTGAATGAAGGTGTTTGCTTTATACATTCCTAACTTGTCCACACGGGACAAATCTATTGGTTACCATACGATTGAATTTTCTCGTCGCATAGACTATACGACGGTTGTTAGTATCGAGCTATATCGTCCGATATTTTACAACCTTCGTATACTTCTATGTCACGACGAACATCGCACGTATGTTAACCGATATATGGGGACTCAGTGGCCCTTTTAGTTTCATATATGGGTATCGATGATAATATGAAGGTTTCATATTATCATCGATTATCATATATTGGTTTTAACTTGAACATCTCGAATCACTCTGTAATTATGCGATTGCTGTGTATTCTTGTTGTATGTGTATGTTCCGGCTGTCGGGGGTAAGGCTTCTATCCCATTAAGAATGTATAGAGCGAACACCCATTACTTGTGCTTTCAACCGTTTCGAGTAAATTTCGGCAGCACCTCCCCGCTGTTCTTCGAGTACACTGTAATAGAATAGATAATCATTTCAAAGATGTGAAATAACGTTGAAATGAATATCTAATCTATCTTTGTACACAGAGAACCAGCGGAAAGGTACCGACGAAATATCTCGAAACGGATGAAAACACAAGTGAATGAAGGTGTTTGCTTTATACATTCCTAACTTGTCCATACGGGACAAATCTATCGGTTACCATACGATTGGATTTTCTCGTCGCATAGACTATACGACGGTTGTTAGTATCGAGCTATACCGTCCGATATTTAACAACCTTCGTATAGTTCTATGTCGCGACGAACATCACACGTATGTTAATCGATAGACGGGGACTAAGTGGCGCTTTTAGTTTCATATATGAGTATCGATGAGAATATGAAGGTTTCATATTATCATTGAGTATCATATATTGGTTTTAACTTGAACATCTTGAATCACTCTCTAATTATGTGTTTGTTGTGCATTCGTGTTGTATGTGTAACATGATTTTAAACCATTGAGATTAAGATTTGAGAAATTTTATAAGTGGCCGTTAACATGATAACAATCATCTCTTCTTATCAGTCCATATCTGAATTCTAAAGGGCAGTATATTTGCTATTAAAAGATCATGTTCAACTCTAAAGTAAGGGAAAAATAGAGGAATATAGATCTATTAAAGTCAAGCCATAAAGCTAATCACATATTTACAACATTGCAGATATATTAATGCAAAACATAGTTATGATGCTTCAAAAGAATCAATTATCAAGGATATGGGAGTGGAGATGAACATACAGTTTCCCGTCAATGAGATCAACAGGACAGAGACAGATAAAATATAAGATTAGAATGATGAACAAGATAATATGCTTGAAAGATGCTATATTTGCTGATTGAATATAAATGAATCCAGCAATAAGATTATATACATGATAATATATGTAGAGGAATTCAGGCCATGAACACAAACCACCAACTATTTCATATGCTGGCTGAAAGAAACAGGCGAAAAGATTCATAGTTTTCCATAAACAACAAGCAGATTCTGCCATTACTAAGTACAAAACAAAATGGATTATAATTTAAAGGAGAAAGAAGAGCTTGAAGCAAAATCAGATCAAATTATATTGTCCCACTTGGGTTGCTCATCCAGACATTCGATAGAATACATGTCACAAGAAAAATAACAGAAAAACAATTTCTTAAGCTTAAATACCCTCTAAATATGCCAAACAGCTTGCTTACAGTTCTACTGATACGTTATTAAACATAAAGTCCCTGCAGACGCCAAATCTGAAACAACTATCACCTTATCATCGAATGTTACGTCCACAAAAGTGAAGGTAACAGAATAAATGCACCAGTACAAACTCGACCTCGAATTAGCCTAAAGCTTTGCCGGGATGGAACTAAATCAAAAAGTAAAGTATATTTACACTACAAGCATACACCTACTGCAAGCGATAAATAGGACACTCTGCAGTTCACATCTCACAGCCCAACCGAACCCTAGCCCCAGCCCCAGCCCAACCCAGCCCTATCCCCAGCCCCAACCCCAACCCCAACCAAACCCCAGCCCCAGCCCCAGCCCCAGCCCCAACCCCAACCCCAACCGAATACCACAACCAAACCCTAACCCTAACCCTAACCGAACCCGATGCCGACGCCGACGCCGATGCCCTCACCCCTACCCGAACCTTGCCTGAACCCTAGACTACAACGTCAAAATTAAAAATTATTTGAGATTTACTTACAAACCGTATGCGCGGTGGAGAAGACGGTAGAAATTGGTGGTCGACGACGATCGGAGAAGGTGGAGACGAGCGCGGGAAGTCGACGAAGGTGTGGGAACGACCGACGAAGCTGGCGACGAGGCGCGAGCGCGGTGGCGACGAAGCACGGGAACAGGCGACAAGAGGCGCGGGAGTGAGAGAGAGAAATTTTTGGAATGATGAATATAATTTTTCTGTGCTTTTTTTTTATTAATAACCTATTTAGATGCCCCTACGGACATAACCGTAGGTCCATGGCTTGCGGCTCCGTAGGGCCAAACAAAAAATTAGAATGTAAGGCACCGTAGGGACAACGATTTAGCCCTACGAATTTCTGAGTCCGTAGAGGCAACCCCATATTGTAGTAGTGAATGTATGATTAAAATTGTTACAGTATATAATTTTCATTACAAAAATAAAAGTTTCAACATAATTTAGTAAAAAATGTTAAGATAGGCTTCGTAATTTTTTTTCGTAACCTCGAAGATTCCCTTCATACTTCATTATGATGCAAAGAAATTAGCAAAGCAAATGTTTGATAAAAAAATAAAATAATAGGAAAGCAAGTGGGGCCTATAAGACATTTTTTTTCTTCATTCAAGCTTGATGCCCATATGGGCTATATAGTATGGCAGAATTTTGGCACCAATTTTCCATAAAACCCCTCACAATATTACCTAAATATCCAAAATACCAGTTTTAGTCCAATATAGATAGGATACCAAGTCAAATGATTAAGGGGCAAAAGTGGAAACATCAAAATTTCCATTTTTCATATCAATTACTATTAAGTGTACTAGGGTTGGACCAAGCTCGATGCGCAGGATCCACAAATATCAATAAATTTATTATACAATGTAAAATTGATTATGTAAAGCAATTATTTATATATGGTTCTAAATTATTGACTTAAAAATCTATAATATTTTTTATTAGGAAGAAACAAAGTCCATTGTGTTTAGTAACTAAAAACAAAGACTATGATATTTATCTAGATATTGGTTAAAGGATTGTATTTAGTAGCCAAAAAATCCATTGCATTTATTTGAAACTCGCCATATTTGTTGTAATAAGCAAACTTTGTGATATTTATTTCTAATAAGGAAGGCCCATAATATTTATCTGGAAAATATTGAAAGTTTGTGATTTTTTAATTTGTTAAAAAATTCAGTTGTGCTCATATGAAAAACACTAAAAGTTCGTCTTATTTTTTATTAGGAAAACCTCATGGTATTTATGTAAAAAATAGTGGAATTTTATGATACTTATTTGAAATAAAAAACGTCCATGGTATCAATTTAAAAAACCGTGGGAAGTTCATGATATTTCTTTTAAAAAGTCCATGGTATCTATTTGAAGTTCATGGCCTCTGTTTGTAATAAGGAGTCTATTGACATTTATCTTAAGTGCATTAAAATTCATGGTATTCTGGAGGAAATACACTCCAGATTTTGAGTTATTAGCTAAAAGAAAACAAATTTCTTAGTATTTATATAAAATTCATTGATTTTGTAATAATAAACAAATTTCGTGATATTTATTTATAGTAAAGGAAGCCCGTGGTATCTATCAAAATACTAAAAGATTGTGATTTTTAACTTTAAAAAGATCTGTAATGCTTGTCTGAAAAATATTAAAAGTTCTTTCTATATATTTGTAATAAGCAAAGCCCATAGTATTTATGTGAAAATGTCGGAAATTCATGGCATTGATTTGAAATTAAAAAGTCTATGGTGTCTATTTAAAAAGCGTAGAGAAGTTCATGGGATTTATTTTAAAAAAAATCTATGGTGTCTATTCAAAGTTCATAGTATTTATTTTAAAAAAAAATCATGGAATTTATCTATATAAACATTGAGAATTCAAGGTATTATAGTGAAAACCTAAGCGATATTTTGAGTTGATGGCAATACTATAACTCTTGAGATATGGAAAAAGCGTAATTAAATTGAAATTTTGCCATTTTAATTATTTTCCATTATTGTCCTCATAACTGCATCAAAAACTCAAAATTGTCTATAAAATCCAAATTTTATGCTAAAAATGTTAAGTGAGAGTGGAGGCAAAAGTGGAAATATCAAAGTTTTTTCGTTTTTATGATTTTCCATTATTATCCTCAAAACTTCATAAGGATCTCGAATTTACCTATATAATCCAAGATTTATAATAACGATGTTGAGTTAAAAGTGAGGGCTAAAGTGGAATTATTGAATTTCCATTTTGTATATCAAATTAGTTTATTGTAAAGATAGATAGATGCAATGTTTAAAATAGCTCGCTACGCGACTCGCCATTTTGTGCTATATAGCATATCTTAGCCTATTCGCTATGTAACATCGAAAAATGGTTTAAATGCAAAGTAGCTTACGCTTTCTTTTAAATAGCTTACGCTTTTTAACAAATAGCTTACGTTGTGCTATGCGTACGTTACATATAAAATTTTCTATTGAGATTCTGTCACGTCCCGTTTCCCGGTGTACGACAAGGGAGCGCGACGAGGCCGCTACGTATTTACTCAGAAGTAAACACGCTAAGCGTATCTAAGCAATATAAAATAAAATGTACACAAGAGACATGAATGTAAAAGAACAGCAACTTTTATTTATTTAACAATTCTTTACAAGTACAACTGGAAATGTAAATACATGAATAGAAAGCAATGCCTAAACAATGGTATAACTAAAATGAAAAGTATATACAAGTACCTACCACTCTGGGTCGATGGCAAACTGCTCCAAGTCCTCGGTACTGGGCTCGATCTCTAGTACGTCCGAACCACCTGACAACATTCCAAAGAAAGAAGAGAACGAATGTCGTCAGCGAACAATCGCTCGGTAAGCCCCAAAGAAAAGTAGAGATAGAATAGACAGAGATAGAGTATAATTAGTAATGTTTGATTATAATATTAACGCGGTTGTTTGTAACTTGGTACAGAATATACCACTGTATACAAGAGGAGTCCCACTATTCCGGAGACTAAAGTATACGGAGGACAAGAAACCGTTCAGCCACGGTATAACGGTAATGGATATTCAGGTTAGGTGTATTAAAGTGACCGTCTCGTGCCACTTCTAACACATTCCGTACCAGTCTACCCCTTTAAAAACCCCGTAATGTATTTTGCATTGTTTTGTATTGTTTTATATAATAGATTGTTCGACTTGCCGAAACCATGATATCATGTAAATAGAATGGATATAAATGGATAGACATGTAATCAGAGTATATCCATGATTCGGTTCAGTCGAGTCAGATTGATATATATTGACTTCTGGTATAGATGGATTCATATTAAATTGCAATTATACTTGAATCAAATTCGAGTCGGATTGATTTCATATTTGACTGTGACTCAAACTGAGTCAGACTTTTAAAACAAAATTGAAGTCCTAATTGAAGTTTTGATGTTATCGATAACTGCTGCACATGGTCTGTAGGATTTGTATTTTTTTCCAAGACAATTACCGTTTTGATAACACCATTGTTAGGTTGTCTACCTGAGATAGGCAAACACCCATATTCTCCGGCTCCCTGAGGCTTAAAAAAACTGGTCCCACTTAAACTTATATTTACTAGGGTCCTTATTGTAATTTAGCATAACTTGAGGGGGTTTAATGTAAAAATGGTTTTGATATATTTTCAAAATATATCTCAAGTATTTAATTACCGTTTTTAGGATTTTCATAGATGTATATTTTATAAAAGTGAAATTTTCTAGTGAGTAGAACCTAATTTTCATTGTATATGGTATTTTAGTGTAATATTGGAACTGTATTGAATTGAAATGGCAGTTTCATGTAATTGTGATTCTTTTGATTTAAAATACATAGAATATTTATATAATATATTAAAAATAAATCTTTAGATAATAGTTATATATATAATAAAAATAATTTTATTTATTTTATAGAAATCTCATATTCTTAAAAATTGCATTAAAAATTCCATCGAGATTGAATGCTCCTTTCGGAGGTCCGTATTACGCTCTACTAGGCTCGAGGATGTGCGATAACCCGCATTATCCCTATCGGGGTCCCAAAAATGGATTGTAGAGACGCAATTGTAAGGAATTAAATAACACATTTTTTAAGAAAACGGTTTTTAATTGTTGAATGTATTTATTCGTGAAGGCGTATTTTCCCATAATCTCGAGTCCCAAAATTCATCGTGCTATGTCAACAATGTGTGTTGTGATAGAGTAGGTCATTATCTCGTGAGTTATCTAAAAGTAATACGGTTAAATTGAATATTTACAAGTTGTAGGTAACATGATGGTATTTTACTGTAAATATGAAATAGAAGTTGCAACTGTTGGGTTACTTAGGACGGCAGCAAGGTTTCGGGAGGTATCGTCCATGCCAAATTCAAAAATTGTCGTTCTAGCTAACCCTAACTTAGAATCGTTAACTAGAAATCGGACGGAAAGCTATATGTAAACTCTTTACATCTAAGTGAATGCGGAATACAATCTTTATAGACCGGTTCTTCACTTCTAAAGCTCCGTGTAGTAGTCATTTCGCTGCGATCATCGAACTCCCGGACTCTAGTGAGGGTTCACATGAAGAAATGAATGGACTTGCTCGACGCCTTCGAAACCGAAGATGATCTATATCGAGGAGACTCAAGCTCATGCTACTTCTTCACTAATAGTGAGATTGGTGAAGCAAACACCCTAAACTAAATGGCAAGTAGTAGAGGATGATGAAGTAGGAAGTGGGCTCACTTTAAATTTATTTTTCTCACAAGGTTTCATCACTTATCAAAAATCAAGAGAGCTCAAAAATGAGGAAGAAGAAGATGAAGTGATGAACAAAGAGATGAGGTTAGAAATGCAACCATGGTTGGCATATGTCATGCACTAACCATTATAGAGACTTAACCATAGCTATGAGTTAAGATTGGATTGTAAAATATCTTAAGCTAGACAAACAAGTGGACTTGGTCAATGGTTATCTAGTATGCACAAAATATCAACCATGACAAAATAGCAATTGTTTGAGTTGATAAATATAAACCCTAACAAAAACCCTAGCATGATATGAGTCTCATACATACATATTGCATGTGTAACCAAGTATGTCACAATAATATATATATATATATATATATATATATTGTGCAATAAGAAAACAATACAATTAACATATATCACATATATATCAATGTATCATCAAGTGAGAAAAAGTAATGCTTAAGTGAACTAATATTAGTTAATGTAATATAATACATCAAATATATGATTATACATTAAATTATTAAATCAATGTTGGGGTAAAAATTTACATCCCGGTTGACCGAGTCAAAGTCAAAGTCAACCCCAAGCCAGGTGGGCCCAAGCCCAGGTCAAGCGGGCCCATGCCCAGCGGCTAGCCTCCCCATGCCAACAACAAAATTATGTAATAAATAATTTTTATGTAATTTTTTATACATGAATGTATGCAAAATGGGTATAAAGCCAATATTTTGTAAGCCCCTGGGTTATGTGCAAAAATGAAATGGCACATGAGCCATGAGATGGGCAAAACGCCATTTTGTAAAGCCTAAGGGGCTATATGTAAATATGTAAGCCTATATAAGGTAACATGATGGTGAATAAAGAGAACACTTTTCATTCTCACAAAAAAACCTAGGGTTTGTATCTCTTTCCCTTTTCTGAAGGTCTCAAACCCTCTTCTTTCTTCTGAATTAAATCAAAAGTTTTACTCTTCCTTTTCAAAAACAAGATAGTTTTTCACCACCAAACCCACAAAGAAGAACTTGGATCTGTCTTTAGATCCCAAAAAGGAAAGATTTTGAGATCTCACATCTCTTGATCTTCAAGATCCAACTAACAGAGGAGGAAGAAGAAGAACCCCTTTCATTAACCCCAAAAACACATTTAGGAGTCCAACTCCACTCTGATTTCTCTTCCGAGAATCTTTTTAGGCTAAAAGCTTCTTTTTCTCGCCGGGGCTCAAGCGCAGAGCGCCCACGTGCCGACACGTGGCACGCTTGCACAACATTGCCCTGCGCTCAAGCGTAGAGCACCCACGTGCCGATACGTGGCACGCTTACACAACAGCGCCATGCGCTCAAGCACAAAGCTCCCACGTGCCGACACGTGGTGCGCTTGCACTCAAGCGCAAGCACTCGAGCGCAAGTCGTTCCAGTGCTGACACGTGGCGCACCTGCGCTCCAGCGCAAGCGCTCTGGCGCAAGTCGCCCCCGTGCCGACACGTGGCGCACTTGCGCTCGAGCGCACAGCGCTCTGGCGCAAGTCGCCCCCGTGCCGACACGTGGCGCACTTGCGCTCGAGCATCAGGCGCTGAAGCGCAAAGCGCCCACGTGCAGACATGTGGCGCGCTTGCGCTACAGCGCCCAGCGCCCATGCGCCGACACGTGGCATGCTAGCGCCTGGGCGCACAGCACCTGGGCGCACAGCGCCGAAAGAGCTGGCCCCATGCATCCCTTGGATGCCTTTTCCCCCACTTTTTATGTACATACATATACATATACATATACATATGTATACATATTTGCACGCACACATACTCCACGACACTGCTCCTGTTAGAAAAAAATTTCTAACGGGGCCTGCCCCGCACCCCGCAAGGGGGCTGCTAGCCCCCTTGACCCCCAGCCTGCTATCCGGGTAGCGGGACCCCCATAAAAACTCTGCGTGGCTTCCGATATATCCAAAACCCCCTTTTAAAACACAACACCTGCACACCGCACATTGAGTTCACATGGCCAGTTTAACCCGTTAATCGGAGGTTCCCTCGCCCCAAAGGCGAGGGGTAATTAATGGCAGCTTAGTCCGCGGCTGCCGAAGGTTCGAATCCCCACAATCAATAAACCCCGGCCTACCCTAGGCAGGGGGAATCTATAGTATACGCCTGACAAGCGTGCGCGTATTCCTATCTCAATGGGGTGACGAAAAACACCCTACAATCAACACTTGATTTATTAATCCAGCTATATCACATATAACCGACTAATATCAAATATATCTTTTTATCGAATCAACTCTTGATCCGATAACCCAGTTATATCACATATAACCAATTGATACATATCGCGAGAATAGGATGCGGTATCACATACTCGCATCAATCTCGGTCCCGCACATATCACATATGTGCTTCTACTCTGTTTCGCATGAACCAGGAAACCTCTGTGTAGGACTCTAAAGACTCGTCAATACGCCGGCGGTAGGTGATGATCATATCAAATACTCACAAACCGCAAGCGGTCTGCTAAACGTAACGGCCTCCCGGGTATTGAGCGATCAGAAGATCAACAAGCAAGCATGCTCACACTCCTGCGAATCCAATAAGTAACACTACCGTACAGTCTGGTCTCTTCGTCTGATATGTCACATATCTTGTCTAGGGGTGGTAAACGTCAGACCACAATAACTCGATAAGTCGTGCCGATTTGAGGCTCATAACGGGTCGAGAAACTACTGATAACCCCTACCAGTATATCTCTAAAGCAGCCCTGGCCAGGGACTCCCTGTTATAGACAATCGAGCACAGCGCAACATCAACTCCTAATACCGGGAGAGACAAAACCCCTCTTATCGCTCATTGCCTCCATGTGATTCAGGACTGTACCCAAAAGCCACCGTTTGGCACGTTCTCTTGAACGTGGTAAGGTGGAAATCAAAGCACAGTGGGAATCACACAGGACTCTATGACGATCTCGGGTCTACAGACTAACCTGTACCAGTGTCACTAGAGAACTGCAGACTAACCTGTACCAGTATCACAAGACTCTATGACGATCTCGGGTCTACAGACTAACCTGACGTAAGGTATAATACCATCTGACTTGAGGTATAATACCATCTGAGAGTTCTCGGCGAGTCCGTCCAGTGTACTCAGTCTCTACTGAGCACCCGTATACTATCTCTGATGTCAAACACCAATAGATATGGGATCATCTATCGCCCATCTACATGGGTCGAGAAGCGTATATGCTAGTCTACTCTGGTATATCGATACCCTGTCTCGATACACCCACGACTAAGAACATTTGAAGGATGTACTTGCCGACTATTCTGTCCCCACTAGTATGATCTGCATCATAATCCTGATAGTCAAGTACTTATCCTAAGGGCTTTATCAATATGTAATATAGAGACAATCAGTATACATGTTAAGATAAAGAGCAACCAGATAATATACTATCACATCGAACAAGAAAGTCCTCCTTATATATGTCCAAGCATCTACTACAATATATATCGTATGTACAGTAATGGCCTCTAGGGCATACATATAACTAACAGCAACATGAATTATTTTGAGATGAAACTGTTCTAATGTATTTATTTATATTTGTTAAACATTATGTGAGAATATGGTATTTTATTATTTAAGATTGGAATTTTTAAAGAAAAAAATTTCGAAAGTCGGAATAACTCTGCTTCCGACGAGTTTTGAAAAGAAAATGTTCTTAGACTAGAAGTTGTGAAGGGGTAAGGATACTTACTGTATACAAAGAAAGAGGGGAGAAGGAGGAAGCTTTCGGTACCGTCGTGGCGTCGTTTCGTCACCGCAATTTTCTTGGAATTTCGCCTCTTGCTAACTCCACTTGTACAACTTGGGACTTAGAAATTTTATAGAGTTTTTGTAATGGAATTCTGAATGAGGAAGGGTGAAATATGGTGTGGTATTTATAGGGAAAATTAGGGTTTAGGGTAATGAAGAATAGAATTAAAATGTGTATTAAAATTTGGTTTAATGTCACTTTTTAATTCTCTGTTTATTTTTAATAAAAACAAACGGTACAGGGGTTAAGGGGGGTCCAAGGGGTGTGGGTTAAATTTTAAGAAGCATTGGGTACGGGGGGCCCGACGGTGCCGGTCCTAACAGTGCATCTCGTCGGTCCAAACCGATGAAATGTGCTTGGGATTTTGGCCACGTGACCTCGTCGCTTCAACTAGCCTAATGCACATGTTTGATTTCTGTGTGACTTTTCATTTTACGTGCAGTGCACGTGCAAACTTTTGGGTTTCTAAAAGTTTAAAAGAAAATCAACAAAAAAATTATATATGGCTGAGGGATTTGATCATAGGAGTTATGTCACAACCGTGCAAGACTTAAGCAATGAGCTACAAGCGTTTTCTTGCTGTTCAAAACCAATTCAAATACTTATAGTGTACACAGGATTGCAAATACTCCATTTGTATATTAACTTTTAAATAAATTTTCTGTACATTAAAATTGGAGTTGTTACAGATTCTTAAGATTTCAGTATCTAATCCTAAATCATATAAAGACGGTCTAATTGAAGTTTTAACCTCTCAATTTGAAATCATATTTAGTTGACATGTTTCTCAAATAAAAATTATTTGATTTATTTTCGATACGTTTAATACAATTATGAATAATACATATTAACTCAAGAATTGAAAATTAAGAAAATAATATTATATTACCTATTGTTGTATGTTCTATCTCCTTATAATATATAATTTATTGTAAATAGGATGATAATAATAATAATTAGTAATAATTAATAATTCGTGCAGCTTACGTTATGTGTTTTGCGCTTTTCGCTATTCAATAATGAAACATTATGTACACTATCGCCATTTTGAATATTGGATAGATGGATTCATATCCAGCATGCATGAAGATTCAAACTTTGGTTTCTACTTTCCAATACACAGTTCATGCCATCAATACAATAGTGATATTGAATGGGCCATTTCGGCCCAATCTTCTAATGCGTCAAGTCTTTTTCGAGTCCACGCCTGATCCGTTAAAAAATTTAAATATGTAGACACAAAAAAAACCATATCAGAACTTCTGATTTACCCTTCATCAAATCATGCGGGACGGGTAAATTGTCAAAAAATAACCGGCCCAATCCAGACTTGTAAGCGGATGAAAGGGCCCGTTGTTACAGAAGTTTGTGAAAACCCCCTCTGAACAGACGTGCGTTAGTATTTTGAGATGGAATAACAAAAATATTGCCCTCTCGTAATTGCTTTAAAAATTTTCCCGTCTTTCTTTCCCGTTAAAAAATCCCTATCATGAAACCCCCTCTCTCATCCCTCCACATGAACCCCTCTTCTCTCCACTGTCGACGATCCTCGCCGCCGCCTCCACCTCCACCATTGAAGATCCTCACCGCTGCCCCGTCGACGATCCGAGCTGCCTCCACCATCGAGGATCCTCCATAGTCCTCCACTGTTGATGGAGCTCATTTTCGGGTCCTCGTCAGATGCTGTCTTCCGTTGATCTCGCGATGGACTTTGTTGATTGTCTCCTGTTGCGTGCGGGTCTCAATGGGTTTGGAGGGAGAATGGAGTGAGGAGTTTGGTGCCATGTACCTGCAAAGAAGTCCCGGGGTGGTTTGGTACCACCAAGGACCCTCCAACGGTCAAGTTAGTGATGATATCCGGGCAGAGTAACGGCTTAAAGAGTAAAAAATGGCTTACTTGACCCCTCTGTGATGGGGGTTTATATAGTGGCGGCGGTATGCAGTAGCAGGTGCGAGAATCTCGTCGGCAGTTACGCTCCCGACGCCACGCCCGCATACAGAGCGGATCGCCCATTAATAGGGATCGCGATGGCGTGAAACGTGGGACGTTGCTGGCGTGAAATCCGCGCATGGCGAGATTCACGGAGCGGCGGTTACGCCTGTGAATGGTGGAGTTGGTCGGAGGGCCGAAGAAGACGGCCTCGACGGGAGCTCAGGGACGAGCTAGAAGGCCGAGGAGTCTTGGTCTTGTGGCAGCTCGAGGCAAGCTGGGGGGGCGAGGAGGCCAATTTGCAGGGAGCCCCGAGGAGGGCCAGCTTGTGCTTGCAGGTCGGGAGTAGGGTGGCCTGGTCAGCCCCCGTGGGCCCTTTCTTCCGAGTCCTGAGACACGTCACCTACCATGTGCCTTGATCTTAGAGATTTCCGATCTTGAGCATCATCATTAGCCCCCCACTCTTGTCCTGACCAGCTAGCGGGTCGGGGAAGAGGTGGATTGCCAGGCCTCCCGGGGTGAGCCCATTTCCCGGGTTCGGTCGAGACGAGTCCTCGGGCTGTCGGTTGTCTTTTCCGCTAGTGAATCAAGACGAGGTTTCTGCATCTAAAGAAGGTGCGCCGTTTCGTGCACCCTGCAACTGAAGCGACGGTCCATGCGTCAAGCGTCGATTGGCCGACGCGACGTATGCAGGCCTACGGCGTCAGATGGGATGCGGTCCAACGCAGGGTCGACACATGGAGCAATCAGGGCCGCTGATCTAGGGGGGTGTTTTGGCGGGAGATGGCGGTCGTCGTTGGATGTGGCCGTACGCAGCAATAAACAGGGATGGGGCCCGCCTCAGGGCCCCCAATCTTTCATTTCCCCCCTTCCTTGAGGCGTTGCTGCTCGGCGTTCTTCTTTTTTTCGAACATTCGCTCTCACTTTTCGGGTTGCTCGCGCCAGAAGGAGGCTGGTGGTGCGGCCGAGCCCCCGGTAGGGCCGTCTGCTTCGTCGACGGCATCCGGGGGTTTCTCCGGCGGTGGCCAGGGACGTTCACAGTTACCCGAGCTCCAGACGGGGGACAGAGGGAAGGGCGAGGGTAGGCCTTCTCTCAATAGGAAGAAGACGGTCTCTCGCACGTCGTCGTCGAGGGCCCCTGAGGGAATTTCCGTGCAGAAGGGGGGCGTTGTCTTCACGGTTCCGTCTGGATATTCCGTCGCCGCTGACCTACTCGCCAGGATGGAGGAGTCGGCCAGAGGAAAGCTTCCGCACGGCTCCCTGAGGGATCAATTGGAGGCCATTGCCCAGGGGGCGGTCCAGGTACGAACCCCTTTACGTGTGTTCCTCTTGGTATGCCTTACCCTGGCTTGGGGGCCTCCTGGTTTCTCATCGGCTTTCTGTCAGGTCCTTTAACATTGTGCCTTTGCCACTCGTATGGAGGCCGAGGGGTAGTTCCATGCCTCGATGCCAGTGGAAGCATTCCCTTCATAGGTCGAGGTTTTGCGACGTGACCTGCGCTCGGAGAGGGCAAGGGCTGACGTCTCGGAGGGCCGGGCGGAGGCTACGGAACTTGCCAATTCGGCGAATCGGGGTGTCCTTCGTCGTCTGAACGCGTCCCTCAGGGTCGCCGATAGGAAGCTGGAAGATTTGGCCGAACGCTTCACGGCCCTGGAAAAAGAGAGGGACGCCAGCAGGGGAGATGCTGAGGCGGCGCTGCTGAAGGCCCAAGTTACCGAGGCTCGGGCTAAGAAAGTTGTGGCCGAGTATAAGGCATCAGAGCAGTTTTACGCCGAGCTCGGGGAGTATTCTGCCGTCGCGTGGAACAAGGCTCTGGACACCGTGAAGGAACGGCTTCCTGAGTTCGACGATGGTGAACTCTACGCTCGGGTTCCGTTTCTGGCGGCGAGGCCTCCGGTGGGAGATGGCGAGGGGAGTAGGGGCGTGCCTCTGGTGGCAAAGTCTCCGGTGGTAGAGCCCCAGGCCGTGACGCCAGCGATGAAGGGGCCGAAGTAAGCCTTCGGGCAGTTTGTAGGGCTAGGGGCCCCAGAATACCCTTTGTAAAAACCTTGATCTTGGCAATAAAAGAAAATCCTTGACTCGTCGGTTTGAATTTTGTCTTCTGTGTGTGAAGGATGTTCACAGGATATGTTTGCTTGTACCGTCGTGTTCTCGTGTCAGGTTGGCCATCTGTCTGGCGATCTTCCGTCGAGTTGACTTCAATTGCTAGCTGACAAGCATGACAATCGCTGCCAAGGAGGTATCCCCATGGGCCCCGGAGTCGGGAAGAGATCGTCTAGTATCGATAACCTGACTACCCTCCTGGTGTATCGGATCTTCCGCTGGCCGCAGGGCATCTTTGACTTCGAGCGTCGACCACCAGCCGGGGGTAAGTGGGCAGTGTAGCTACGCAGTTGCCTCCTGGCGAGGGCTTTGATTCTTGTCGATTGTGTTATGAAGCTACCAGCCGAGGATAGCCGAGCAAGGACTCGACTTCCTCTTGGCGGACTTTAGTCCTTAACACTGGAGTGGCTGTAAGAAGCTTGCTGTGGATGACCGGGCAATGAAACTGCGCGGTTGCCTCTTGGCGAGGGCTTTGACTCTAGCGTCGGGGGTAGGCAACTACCATCCTGGGATGGACAAGCGGGGTAGCCGCTATGGTGCCTCTTGTAGGGCATTCTGATCCCTGGCGTCGTGGGTAGGGAGCTACCAGCTGGAGTAGACCGAGCAGGGTAGCTGCTCGGTTTCCTCTTGCGAGGGCTTTTGATCCTTCAGGACGGGAACGGAGCAGGGTTACTGCCCAGTGCCTTTTGGCGAGGACTTTGATCCTTGTCGGTTGTGGTAGGAAGCTACTGGCCGGGGATAGCTGAGCAAGGACTCGATCGCCTCTGGGAGCACTTTGGTCCGTAGCGCGGGAGGGGCTGTAGAAACCTACCAAGGACCCTTGGCCGGGCAGGGTTACTGCCCAGTGCCTCTTGGCGAGGGCTTTTGTCCTGAAGGATAGCCGAGCGAGGGATCCTCGGACTCGACTGCCTCTGGGAGGGCTTTTTGATCCCCGGCGTTGTGGCAGGGGAGCTGCCCGTTGGGGATAGCCGAGCGAGGGATCCTCGGGCTCGACTGCCTCTGTGAGGGCTTTCGATCTCCAGTGTTGTGGCAAGGAAGCTGCCCGCTGGGAATAGCCGAGCGAGGGATCCTCGGCCTCGACTGCCTCTGGGAGCGCTTTTTGTAAAGGGGGAACTCTACTGGGTTAAAAAGATTCGACATTCTTATTCGTATGGACATGAATTTCAGAGAACGTTTACACCATCTTTGTGAAGGGAAAATTTCGCGAGGGGGGGTTTGGGCAGCACTCGCTGGCTTTGACCTCATTGGTATAGCTTGAGCTTCTTGGCGTTGTAAGGCCGCGGCAGCTTTCATTCGTCCGCGTCTTGTAGGCGGTAGGCTCCGCTGGGGAGCACTTCAGAGACGAGGAAAGGACCCTCCCATTTTGGGGAGAACTTGTGAAGCCTGCCTTGGTTGATGAACCCGTTCCTCCGTAGGATCAGGTCTCCGGTCTTGAAGGAGCGGCGTTTAACCCGAGCATTGTAGTATCGGGTCGTCTGTTGTTGATAGGCGGCGGCTCTGATCTGGTCCTGATCCCTTCTTTCCAACAATATGTCGAGGTTGGTCCGCAACGCCATGGTGTTTGCATCATCGTCGAAGTGCTCGACCCGGTGGCTGGGCAGCCCGATCTCCGCTGGGACCATCGCTTCGGTCCCGTAGCAGAGGCTGAAGGGGGTCTCCCGGTGGGAGTCTTCTTTGACGTCCGCAGGGCCCATAAGACCCGGGGCAGCTCTTCGACCCAACTGCCTTGCCTCCCTTCTAGGCGGGTCCGGAGACCCCGGAGGACGTCTCGGTTAGCGACCTCGGCCTGCCCATTACATTGGGGGTGTGCGACCGCGGCGAACTTCATGAGGATATGGTACTCTTTGCAGAAGTCCTTTACTTTCTCGTTCTCGAAGTTCGTCCCGTGGTCGGTGATGATGCACCTCGGGATGCCAAACCGGAGTATCAGGTTGTTTTGCAAGAACTTGATGGTCGTGGCGGCGTCCGGTTTTCTGATGGGGACGGCCTCGATCCACTTGGTGAAGTAGTTCACCGCAACGAGGACGTATTTGTGCCCGCCTATTCCAGTAGGGAACTGGCCGATCATATCCAGCCTCCACTGGGCGAACGGCCATGGGGAAGTCAGGGCGGTTAGCTCGGTAGCCGGGAGGCGTGGAATGCTGCCGTGGAGCTGGCAGCTTTTGCATTTCCTGACCAACATCAGGGCGTCCTCGTGCATGGTGGGCCAGTAGTACCCTTGGAGCAACGCCTTTGGGATTAAGGTCCGAGCCTCCTGGTGCGCGCCGCCCACCCCTTCATGAATTTCCCGAAGGACGTAGTCGGCCTTTTGGGGGTCAACGCATCAGAGCAGGGGCTGAGTGAAGGCCTTCTTATAGTGGTTCTCGTTGCTCCAGACGAAGTGGCGGGCTTTGGCCCGAAGACGGCGGGTGACCTCCCGGTCCTCCACGAGCGCGCCGTCCTTCAGGAACTCCACAAGGGGGTTCCTCCAATCCTGGTCGCTCTCCTGCACCGCGTACATGTGGAGTGTCGTCGCTTCGTCTCCCACGCTGGGTCGAGGCAAGGTTTCAAAGAGGATTGACTGCCTCTTACTGGCCGAGTACGACGAAGCTAGCTTGCTCAGGGCGTCTGCTTGGGCGTTCGGCTGTCTGGGTATTTGTTCTACTAGGACCTCGTCGAAGTTTTTCCGGAGCTTCCTTACCTCATCCAGGTACTTCATCATTAGAGACTCTCGAGCTTCGAAGCGGCCGATCACCTGGCCGACAACGAGGGTCGAGTCACTGCGGATTCGAATTATCTTCAGCCTCAGACCGACGGCCATGCGCAGTCCGGCCAGGAGGGCCTCATATTCTACCGCGTTGTTCGAAGCTTTGAAGACGAGCCTCAAGGAGTACTCCATCTCGGCTTCGTTCGGGCCCCGGATGATGAGGTCGGCATCGCAGCCTTCCTCAGTAGAAGACCCGTCGACGTAAATGACCCACTCCGGAACTGAGCTAGGGCCTTCCGGGACGGGACACCGGGCTGCAAGGGGCGGCACAGACTCCGGCTTCCTGCTAGGGATTGTGCATTCGACGATGAAATCGGCCAAGGCTTGCGCCTTGATGGCTTGCCTCGGGCGATACCTTATATCGAATTGAGATAGCTCCCAACTCTATTTTTCCAGGCGGCCTGAGGATTTTGGTGATGCCAGGATAGCCCCCAACGGGCGCTCGGTGAGGACGATAATGGTGTGTGCTTGGAAGTAGTGCCGCAGCTTCCGCGAGGTTACCACGAGGGCCAAGACAATCCTCTCTATGGCGAGGCACCTCGTCTCTGCGTCCTTAAACACGTGGCTCACACAGTACACTGGCTTCTGCGCCCCTTCGGCCTTTCGGACAAGCGCTCAGCCTGCTGCTTGGTCGGATACTGCCAAATACAGCGACAGCTCGTCCCCCTCCACTGGCCGGGTGAATAGCGACGGTGTAGCGAGGTGCTTCTTCAATTGGTCGAAGGCGGGTTGGTATTCCTCCAACCACTCGAACCTCAGAATTTTCCTTAGCGCCTTAATGAACGGAAGGCACTTCTCCCCCGACCTGGACATAAAACGGCTCAGAGTGGAGACCCGCTCCATGAGCCGCATAATCTCGACGTTGGTCTTGGGTGCGGCCATGCTCAGGATTGTGTCGATCTTCTCCGGGTTAGCTTCGATTCCGCGGTGAATGACCATGAACCCGAGGAACTTTCCACCGGTGACTCCGAATGCGCACTTGGCCGGGTTTAATTTCATGTTGAATTTGCGGAGCACTCCGAATGACTCGCCCAGGTCCTTGGCATGGTCGGCCGACGAGGTGGACTTGACGAGCATGTCGTCGACGTAGACTTCCATGTTCCTGCCGATATGCGGCTTGAACATGCGATTGCCCAGCCTCTGGTATGTGGCCCCGGCGTTCTTGAGGCCGAAGGGCATCACCCTATAGCAGTACACCCCCGGTCCGTTGTGAATGCGGTCAGGTCCTCATCTTCGGGGTTCATACGGATTTGGTTGTAGTCGGAGAAGGCGTCCATGAAGCTCAATAGCTCGTGACCAGCCGAGCTGTCAACGAGCTGGTCTATGCGGAGGAGAGGGAAGTTGTCCTTGCGGCAGGCCTTATTAAGGTCGGTGAAATCGACGCATATATGCCATTTCCCGCTTGACTTCTTGACTAGGACTACGTTTGCCAGCCACTCTGAATAAGGCACATTCCTGATGAAGTTGGCGGCGAGGAGCCGATCGACCTCTTCTTCGATCGCCTTCTGCTTGACTGGGGTGAAACTTCTTTTCTTCTGTCTGACGGGTCGTGCCGTAGGATTAACTTCGAGCTTGTGGGAGATGATTTTGGGGTTGATCCCAAGCATGTCAGCGGGTGCCCAGGCGAAAACGTCGGAGTTTCTTTTGAGGAACTTGATCAGGTCATCCCGCTGGGTCCCCGCTAGGAGCGACCCGACCTGGACGATCTTTCCTTGGTCTCCTTCTGCTAGGGGAACCTCGGTAAAAGGTTCGACCGGCGCCCCACGGACCTCCTTCCGCTCGTCCCGGGTGTCCAGGGATTCTTTGATGTCGCTGCACGCATCGGCGTCGTCAGCGTGCTGCTCGGGCGAAGACGTCTCTGTAAGGCCTATCCTCGCGACCCGCTGGTTCCCGTATGCCCGACCTATCCTACCCCGGTCGAGGGGGAATTTTATCGCCAGGTGGTATGTTGAGATCTGGGCCTGGAGGGAGTTCAGCGTCGGGTGGCCTAGGAGGATGCTGTAGACCGACAGAACCTTCGCTACGATGAAGTGCACAGGCAGCGTGCGCGTGCGGCCAGGTTCCCCGATCGTGAACTGCAGGGTGACCACCCCTTGTGCCGGGATAGAGTGGTTGGTGAACCCCTATAGGACATGGGAGGTCGGTCTCAGATCTGCGGGGGCGAGCCCCATACGTAGGAAACAATCGTAGAAGAGGATGTCCGCCGAGCTGCCCGAATTGATGAGTATTCTATGGACCTCGTACCGGTGAATTTGGGCTATGATCACCAGCGGGTCACTATGGGGCATAGATATGCCGTGGAGATCCTCGTCGTCAAAGGTGATGGGCTCTCGGCCCCTAGCCCTTTTGCTCGGGCGGTCGCCGGGGCCTTTGAGGCGGCAGCCAGCGGGGAGGTCGACGACGTCGGGTGAGGGCCCGTCTACGTCTCCATTGCGAGGGAGGCGACAGCGGGCGTTTGGATCTTCAGGGGGATCGATTGCCATGTGGGCCGAGATCGGAAGGCCAACTTTTGTTTTTGTAGAGTTTTCGAGTTTCTTACAGACGGCACCAACTGATGGAGCTCCTTTTCGGGTCCCCATCAGATGTTCTCTTCCGTTGATCTCGCGATAGACTTTGTTGATTGTCTCCTGTTGTGTACGGGTCTCAATAGGTTTGGAGGGAGAATAGAGTGAGGAGTTTAGTGCCGTGTGCCTGCAAAGAAGTCCCGGGGTGGTTTGGTACCACCAAGGGCCCTCCGACGGTCAAGTTAGTGATGATATCCGGGCAGAGTAACGACTTAAAGAGTAAAAAATGACTTACTTGACCCCTCTGTGATGGGGGTTTATATAGCGGCGGTGGTATACAGCAGCAGGTGCGAGAATCTCGCCGGCAGTTACGCTCCCGACGTCACGTCCGCGTAGAGAGTTGATCGCCCATTAATGGGGATCGCGATGGCGTGGAACGTGGGACGTTGCTGGCGTGAAATCCGCGCATGGCAAGATTCGCGGAGCGGCAGTTATGCCTGTGAGTGGTGGAGTTGGTCGGAGGGCCGAGGAAGACGGCCTTGGCAGGAGCTCGGGGACGAGCTAGAAGGCCGAGGAGTCTTGGTCTTGTGGCAGATCGAGACGAGCTGGGGGGGCGAGGAGGCCAATTTCCAGGGAGCCCTAAGAGGGCCAGCTTGTGCTTGCAGGTCGGGAGTAGGGTAGCCTGGTCGGCCTCCGTGGGCCCTTTCTTCCGAGTCCTGGGACACGTCACCTACCACGTGCCTTGATCTTGGAGATTGCCGATCTTGAGCATCATCAACTGTCGACAATTCTCACCGCCTCTCTCTCTCACATGGATCGACATTGACCTATTGAGCCACTCCATTGTTGCCCCATCCCCGAACTCCAAATTTTGGATCCCCTCCTCCCGAGCCCTTTGCCTATGTTCTCCAAGTCGAAACCGAACTCACCGACCCTCCATCTTAGCCAACATACTTATCCTGTCAAAGTCGTACTCGAGAACCCTAATTTTCTTATCGGAGTCCAATAGCTCGGAAATAGGAGAAGGTGTCGGGCAAACCATTAAAGGTGGCCCCTAAAAAAGGGAGGCCCCCGCAAAAAAAGGTTGTAATTGAGACCCTTATGATGTTGCATTTAGAAGATGGTTGATTTCTTATTTTGTCTAAATTGTCCTCGTTAATTTTATGTTAATTTTATATAAATAGTTGTTGTTTCATGTGTAAGTTTTCATAAGTAGATGAAGAGAGGATTGCTACATTTGTGGGGTTGGGTGTGGTAAGGATGTTGCATTTTGAAATGGAGAAAGGGATGATGTTGCATGTTGCTGTTTAGTTTCCTCTAGCAGGGCTCACTTGTATATAATAGTTGTGTTACTGTTTAGATATTACAGGCAAGTGATTTAATATTACATGCAAATTCTTAGATGATGGAGGAAAGTGATCTGCAATATCAAAGCAGTTGACTGTAGTATCTAAGCAGTTGCTTGGTCTTTGTTGTTGCAAAGATTTTATAGGCAAAAGATTTGATATTATAGCCAAATGCTTTGATTAAGAACTTGCATGAAAATAAGAACTTGCATGTAATATCAAAGAATTTGCATGTAATCATATCAAAGTGGTTGCCTGTAATATTTAAGCAGTTGCACGTAATATCTCGATATTGCCATGAGATTTGTTTTAAAAAACAAATTACTTTACTTAGGACACGTCCATTTACATTCCTAATCCTTGACCATATATATAGCCATGAGATTTGTTTTAAAAAACAAATGAGATATGTAATTTTATTCAAGTCAAACATTGCTTCAAGGTCATCCATAAAATCTATTCCCCTAAACCATATATATGCTAGTATGAACTGGTATGTGCCATTGATCTCATACTAAATTAAGATACACGCGGGCTGGGTCCTGTTTTCGTTTTGATATATATATCTGTACTATTTTAAGATCGATGAAATGATTTTTCCTCAAATGTATACATGATAAAGAAAGAAAATTTCATGTCAACATACATATATACACCCCTTCCTATCCTTTTCCTCTCTCTCCATCTATTTAACTCCTCCCTCTATGCTTTCCTCTTTAATGTGGCATCATATATACTAAAAATTGCTTAAACTCCATATTATGCACTCAACAAAATCCTGTATATATATCACACATCTTACATGAGAATTAACTCAAGAAACACACGAAAGACTCTACCTACATCCATCTAAGTCCTAACTAAGTAAATCATTTATTGTTATCAAACACGGGTTACGAAGTTATATCTGGTTTCTAATTCGTAATATTTCGCAAACAGATCGATAGTTCATAGGGTCGCTAGCTTTCCATAGGCTGTTAGATCCTAAAAATCCCTCTTTTAATCTAATTTAATATGTGAGGAATATTTTCTCCATCTAACAAAATTGACGCGTTAACAAAAAAAATCCTTTGGTTCAACAAACAACAAAGTGATAACACCTTAATACCAGCAACTATTCATTTCCACACGTTACCCATATTAATTCTTTGGGCCTCATTTTTGTTGCATGGAGCAAAACACGAGTAGAGTTTCTTGAGAAACAAGAATCGAGTCGTTAAATATGAAGCACGTGTGTTTCTAGTCCCACACGTTCATATTATATCTCTCTACTCTCTTTTTTTAAATAAAAAAAATTATTTCCTCGTGGTTGATATTTTTCTGCAGCACACGCAATCTCTTGGCTCGTCTTGTACTTTGATGTTATAACACACCTTTGAAGTGATAACTAATTACATAGGTGCCACTAATCGAGCCTAACTAATTTAAAGCTTTGATTAGTTATGTGAGTTATTTTAAGTCTTTTGAGTTTTAAATTGATTTTTTATGTAGTGTGAAAGTCATAATAGTCATGGGAGAGTTCAGAGATAATTTAGAATCCTTATTAAAAAAGATTTGATTTATTATGTACTTATTGAAAAAGATTTGATTTATTATGTATTTGACTTGATATTTATATCATAGTTTGTAATTTCAAAAAATAGATAGCCCCAAAATGAAACTCGAGTTTAAAGGATACAACCATTCATAAAAGATATTTAAACTCTAATAATTAATATAATATCATTATTAATTATATGCGGAAAAAACAAAACCAATATAGTAAGTTTAAAATTTAACGGGAGATTTCTTAAAGAGAAAATACATCCTAAGTTATCTGTGTGACATAATTAAAAATATATCATCAAAGTTTCGGTTGCAAGCAAATTAATCAAACCCTAATGCTTTAAGATACATATATGCATGTAACATACCTCCTAAAAACTCAAAATCTAACCATACTAAATACTCAAATAAATGAACATCAATTAATACAATGCACTCCAACATCATGGCATGCATGCTCACAAACACAATAAATACAAATACATTTTCTCAAAACCACCTTAAATTTAGAAACTCTAAAAAATAATTTAAAAACATGAGTAATTTCCATACTTGGCAAAACAATCAATCCCAATCCGGCTCGGTTCCACCAATTCAATCCCAACCTCCCTCCCGCGCCAAACAACATGCCTAAATCGCAGAAAAAATCCCCAATAAAATCTCAATATTTATATATATATATATATATATATATATATATATATATATAACCATCGTATCTTTTTCCTCACTCGAATCTTCAACTCTCAATTCTCAAAAGATGAAGTGGGCCCATGTCACCGCCATCGGGAGAGGCTCCTCCGCCACCGTCAGCCTCGCCCGTGCCGGTGAAAACCTCATCGCCGTCAAATCAGTCACGGCCTCAAACTCTTCTGTATTGCAGCACGAGGAATCAATTTTACGGAATTTGCAAGGTTGTCCTCAGATCGTCTCCTGTTTCGGCCATGACTTCACCAAAGAGTCCTACAACCTCTTGCTCGAGTACGTCCCTGGCGGGCCCCTCTCTGACGCTGGCACCGTGCCCGAACCTCGAATTCGTCGCTACACGAGATCCATTTTGAAAGGGTTGAGCTTCATACATGGCAGTGGTTATGTGCATTGTGACATCAAACCGCAGAATATTTTAATCTGCGACGATGGAAATAATATTAAGATCGCAGATTTCGGATTAGCGAAGAAGAAAGGAGTAAAATTATCCACAGGCACCATACGCGGAACACCATTGTACATGTCTCCGGAATCTATAAGTAAGGAAGAGTTTGAAGCGCCGATGGATGTGTGGGCCCTCGGGTGCGTGGTGGCCCACATGGCAACGGGCGTTCCTGCATGGGGAGTCTCAGGCGGGGATGGCATTTGGGGGTTGATGATGAGGATCGGGTTTGGCTGTGAGATGCCGGAGATTCCGTCGGCGATGTCCGTAAAGGGGAAAGATTTTTTGAGGAAGTGTTTCGTGAGAGATCCCGAGAAGAGGTGGACTGCCGATATGCTTTTGGGTCATCCATTTGTTAAGGATATGGAAGTCGAGGGTAGTTCAAAGAGGATGTCGTCGCCGCGAAGTGTGTTTAGTCTATCGAGTTGCGGTGATTTAGATTTGGTTTGTGATAGTTCGATAAGAGCAGACCAGGTTTTTGATTCGGAAATCTGCAGCTTAGGTTCTTGTTCTTCTTTCTCGGCGAAGGAGAGGATTGGGACGTTAGTTACAGGGAAGATGGTGGATTGGTGGAGTTCACCGTCGTCGAGTGACGGATGGATTTGTGTAAGGGAAGGCATGCCTGAGTTCTGTTGAGGATTTGGTCAAGGGATTTACATAATTGCATCTCTTTTTTAAATTAGGAAGGGGATTGTAAATATGCAATTTTTAAGGAATGCATATATTGAGTTTCTTGATGAAACATTGAATGGTTTGATTAAATATGTTTATATCTATTGCTTGTTGATATTAGATCATCTCTAATTCGCTTGTTGATAGTTCCTTTTTTTCACCATGTTTTTTCAAAGATTTTTTTAGGTTGTTTTTTTTTCTAGAGGAGTTTCTTTTTTTCCTTTCCTTGTTTTATTGAAACTCCATTCAAATTTGTCTAGGTCTTTCTTTTAAGTCTCTCTACTTTGGCAACACAAATTCTGAAACTATGGTTTTGTTCAAGTATAATCGGAGATTGAAAGAGTTGTATGATTTGCTTAGGATCACATATTTGTAAAAATTAAAATATCAAAACCACGGTTTTTTTAATTAAATTTTTTACTTACTTTTATTTTAAAACTAGCATTCATTAATAAATTCAAATCTCTGGAAATACAAATGAAATAAAGTGTATCCTGTTTGACATTCAATCTTATCGTTCCATAACTAAAAATAAGCTTTATGATAATCTCTGCTATTATAATTAGAAAATTAGAGTTATATATGGTGTTCTCAAATGTAATTGGAATTGAGTATTCTTAGAAGGAGAAAAAATTTCGATTATAAGATAAGGATCATAAGCACAATTTTTTTTTAAAAAAAATTAAAAAGATTATTGTGATTACCAAAATCTTTAAAAGTATAACAAATTTGAAACGAATGTTCATCAACAAACTTCTTCAAAAAAATAAAAATATGTTTTTTTCTATGACAAGTCTCACGGACAGCAAATCATTTTATATATTTCTAGGTGATTTACAAATAACAAGTGGTAAGAAAACTCATGGCAAAATTGTAACTAACTTCTCAAATCTATTAAAATAACAAATTAATAAAACATAGATATAATTTAGATTGCATAATTAAGAAATCCCTTTTTTACAACTTCATAATTCTATCATATCACGTGCACTAGGTCAGTTATGATTTGACTCAAATTCTATTTTCATTCAAATGCATCTAATAATCTTCTAAATAAATTATGTCAGAAACCAAAATTTACATGGCAATTTATCTATATATTAAAAAAAAGGGTAAACTGACAAAATGCCCCCGGCCCGCTTGGGAGCTGTCCGAAAACCCGTGATATTTTCAAAATTGTTGGGAAGGGCTAATGTTCCAAAATCTTTATGAAAAACCTCTGTCTGCGGTTCATTTAGGCCTTTATTCTCTCTACGTGCTTAGATATTACAGGCAACAATTTAGATATTATAAGCAACTGCTTAGATATTACAGACAACTGGCATAAAAGGGTTTTTAATTGGACCTGGGTTTTTTTTAAGCGAAAAGTCCACGGGCTTTACATTACTTTGAAACGGGCCAGGGGCTTTTTGAAATCCATGGCAATGGATGACTCTGAAGGATGCCCTATTTAAAATGAAAAGCATTTTAGTCTAGCACTCATTTCATGGTCCAGTGTTCCTAAGAGGTAAGCTGGGCCACTTGAGGTATTAAACCAAAGTGGTCCACTATCAATTAGCCTTTGAGGCCCAATCCCTGACATTTGGTTTCTCATAAGAGATGATTAATGCAGGGCCCAGCCCAGTCTAGCCCATTCCAACTACTATCTTAAGTTTTATGGGTAAATTGTCACAAATCCCCCGGCCACCTTTAAACTTGTGTAAAAACCTTTGGGCATTTTGCTCTCGTTAAAAAAAGCTGGTTCAATTAAATCCCCTTTATACTAGTTGACTGTAATATTTAAAAAAGTTGTATATAATATTTAAGCAGTTAGAAACAATAAAGGTCTAAATGAAATGCGACCGAGGGGTTTTTTCACAAAGATTTTGAACTGCGATTTCAAAAACATCAAGGGTTTCTAAACAACTTCCGAGCAGGCCGCGGGCTTTTTGAAAATCTACCCAAGTTTTAGTGATATAGAAAACATAACATAAGCATACAGGTTTGAGTTAATATCACCACCGTCACCATCATAATACGTTCATAGACATCGTTACCGCATCATGCATGTTATAGAAGGGCCTATACATTCAACACCTTTTGGTGAATTGACTTGTGAGTACCCACAACATATCGTTTCAAACTTTTTTGGTGGAGTACAGAATCCAAAGATTGTTAATTCTTGCTTGTTTGTGGTAGTTTAGCAAAAGAATAATGTTGTTCTCCCCGGCATGGATATGGATGGCTTACGTACAATCTGAATGATCTGAATAATTTTAATGATATCATCTTAAAGTTTCTGTGGATCAAAATTACGGTGAGGAAATATCTTTTGCGGGTCTACGTCTATCAACAGCACCTTATTTATAAATTCATTTAGACTTGGTCCAATAGTGATTGAATTTGGATGCTTGATATCATGTTATCTATGGAACAACTCTTATGGGATAATAAATTATGACTGTGGCATAAAGACTTTTGTATTCCAACATGCATGTTAGTGGGAGACATGCAAACAGGTAATATGAAGTTAGCAAAAGGGATATATACTTCAGTACAGCTAATCAAATGTAGAATATGAGGGCAAGTATCATTTGAAAAGCTCTTGCAAGGAAGCAAGGCAAGCATGAGATCTCTGCATGTTGGTATCAACACTTTAAATTGATCACAGGTGTTATGGGAGAAGTCAGGATCAAGTTGAGGTGTAAGAGACAAATTTAGAGCCTTGGGTTCTCTATGGTCTATTTTCCAAAGTTGGATGGAGGTCTGAAAGGGATTCATGCATGTGCCTTTGACGATTTCTTTTTATTGCATATGGATTTTTAGAAGACGCATGACGTGACCTGGATCGCGCCAAGATGTTTTCTTCCGTTGATCTGCCGACGGCGGCAGTGGGTGGCTGAAATTGGATCTGGAGGCTGTCGCTCCTGAAGCGTGTGGATCTCAATGGGTTTGAGGCTGGTTGTCGCCGAGCTACCTGTAAGGAAGTCCCGGGGTGGTTGTACCACCGAGGACCCTCCGACGATCAAGTTAGAGCAGAAATCCGAGCAAAGTAACGGCTTAGTGGAGTAAAAAATGGCTTACTTGAACCGTCTGAAGAGGGGTTTATATAGCGGTGGCAGCAGGCAGGGCAGGCGCGAGAATCACGCCGACAGGGCAGGCACGAGAATCACGTCGGCAGTTACGCTCCCGACGTCACGCCCGCGCGATGAGCGGGATCTCCCATTAATGGTGAGACAGGCTCGTTAATGGGGGATCGTGATGGCGTGGAACGTAGGATGTGGCCAGCGGATATCTCGCGCATGGCGGGATTCGCGGGATGGCGGTTATGCCTGTGAGCGATGCCGTTGGTCGGTCGATGAGACCGAGGAAGATGACCTCGGCGGGAGAGCCCGCAGACGAGCAAGAGAGCCGAGGTATCTTGGTTCTGCGGTAGCCCGGAGACGGGCTGTGGGGCCGAGGAGGCCAATTGTGCTGGGGCTCGCAGGTGAGCCAGCTTTGTTGTAAAACGGGCATAGGAGTGGTCTGGTCGGCCACTGTAGGTCCTTTCTTGCATGCTCTGGGACACATCATCTACCACATGTCATGATCTGGGAGATCACCGATATCGAGCATCATCATTAGCTCCCCACTCTCGTCCCGACCAGCCGATGGGTCGGGTCGAGAGTGGTCTGCCGGGTCACCCGAGGTGAGCTCCTTTCCGAAGATATCGTCGGGCATGTCCCCGGGTAATCCGTTGTGTTTCTGGATGATGCCAGCAAATCAGGGCGAGATCTTTTGCATTAAGAGGGTGCGTCGGATCGTGCGTACTTTCGTTGAAGCAACAACCCACGTGTCGGGCACTGGTTAGCTGATGTGACGGGCCGCAGACCACTGGCGTCTGATGGGGTAGGGCCAATGTATGTGCGACGGGTGGAGCAATCGTGGTCGCCGAATACGAAGAGTCGTTTTTGGCGAGAGTCGACTGTCGCCGTTGGATGGGGACGCCGGTAGCTATAAATAGAGGTGGGGTCCACTTCAGGGCCCATCTCTCTTCATATTTTCCTCGTCCTTGATCTTGTAAGCTCCGCGCTCTGCTCTTTAGGTCGGATCTCTGCGTTCCCGAGGACTTCTCCATTAGGTTAGATGTTTTCTGTTTCTTTCTTCTGCTTCTTCTCCTTCTGAGTTGAGTCTGCTTCTCCCTTTGGCAGGGCCAATGGTTCGATCCTGGACACTTGGTGCCCTCGGTGCTCAGTCCCGGAGGGGGGCCGTCGGTGCGGCCGTGCCTCCGGCTGAACCGAGCCCCGCACCAAATGTGCCGCTGATGGCGGGGCCATCTACCTCGTCGCGAGCTCCCGATGATTGTCCCGGCGGCGGCCAGAGGTTTCCGCGGGTTCCCGAGCCCCAGACGAGGGATGCAGGAGAGGACGAAGACGGGGTTCCTCTTAAGAGGAAGAGGATGGTCTCTCGCGCGCCACCGATGGAGATTCTGGAGGGGATTCCTGTGCAGGAGGGGGCATTCATTTTGTGGTCCCGTCGGGGCTTTCCGTTGCTGCCGACCTGCTTGCTGGTATGGAGGAGTCGGCTGGGGGCAAGATTCCGTGAGGGTCCCTGAGGGCCTACATGGCGGCTATCGCTCAGGAGGCAGTTCAGGTATGTACTCCCTCATGCGTTATTTCGAGCGCCCTTTCTTTAGTTCGGATGTCTTTAAAGCTCTCTGTTGTTTTTCATCGGGTCTTTTAGCATTGCGCCCTCGTTACTCGTATGGAGGCCGAGGGGGCTATTCATGCTGCGAGGTCAGCAGGAGAGTCTTCTTCGGAGGCTGAGGATCTGCGGCTTGAGCTGCGTCTGGAGAGGGAGAGGATGGCCATCCTTGAAGCCCGATCGGCCGTCGCGGAGCTCGCCGTCTTGAAGTGCTGGGAGTCCTATCACCGTCTGAGTGAGTCCCATCAGGTCATCGAGGCGAAGTTGGTGGAACTGGCCGATCGCTTTGCAGCCATGAAGAGGGCGAGGGATCCCAGCAGGCGGGATGCCGAGGCGGCGCTTCAGGAGGTGGAGGTTGCCAAGATTCGGGCTAGAAAGGCGGTGACTGATTACAAGGGGTCGGACCAGTTTTACGTCGACCTTGGCGATGCCTCCGCCATTGCATGGAACAAAACTCTTGATGCCGTCAAGGAGCAGTGTCCGGAGTTTGCTGACGGTGAGCTCCATGCTCGGGTCCCACTTTCAGTGGTCATGCCTCCGGCCGATGGTGATGAGGGAAGCGAGCTCTAGGCTGGGCTTATGCCCCGAACTTTTTGGCTTTTCCTCCTCTCTTTTTGCAAGTTTTCGGGTAATTTGATAAGGCTGGGGAGCCCACAATACCTTTATAAAGACTTTTACTTTATGAATAAAGATTTTTTGCCTCATATTTGCACGAGGATTTTGCTTTTGTCGGCAACACTTGTATTTGCACAGTACTGCCTTTATGTAATGTCGGTTTTTTGTCTAGCGGTTACGCGTCGAGTTGAATATGTTCATTTACCAAGTGTGCAAAGACCGGCGGGAAGACGGTATCTCTATGGCCCCGAAGTCGAGGGACAGATCGCCCAAACGTAGATATACCGGATGTCTCTTGGTGAGGTCGTGTTCCTCAGCGTGAAAGGCTCGGAGAGGCTTGCTGAGGATAGACTGAGCAGGGTAGCTGTCCGGTGCCTCTTGCCGAGGACATTGATCCCTGGTGTGTTGGGGTAGGGAGCATCAGCCAGGGATAACCGAGCAAGAGAGGGCTCGACTGCCTCTTAGCGTGGGCTTAGATCCTGAGCACAGGAGGGGTCGTAAGGGGCCTACTAAGGATGGGGCCGAGCAAGGTTGATGCCCGGTGCCTCTTGGCGAGGGCTTTGATCCCTGACGTTGCGAGGTAGGGGAGCCACCAGCCAGGGATAGCCGAGCGGGGTAGCCGCTCAGCTGCCTCTTAGCGAAGGATTAGATCCTTTGCATGGGAGGGGCCTACTAAGGACGGGCCGAGCAGAGTTGATGCCCGGCGCCTCTTAGCGAGAGCTTTGATCCTTAAGGACGGGCCGGACAGGATTGCTGCCCAGTGCCTCTTGGCGAGGGCTTTGATCCCTGGTGTTGCGAGATAGGGGAGCCACCAGCCAGGGATAGCCGAGCGAGGTAGTCGCTCGGCTGCCTCTTAGCGAGGGCTTATATCCTTAGCACGGGAGGGGCCGTAAGGGGCCTACTAAGGACGGGACCGAGCAGGGTTGTTGCCCGGTGCCTCTTGGCGAGGGCTTTGATCCCTGACGTTGCGAGGTAGGGGAGCCACCAGCCAGGGATAGCCGAGCGGGGTAGCCGCTCGACTGCCTCTTAGCGAGGGCTTTGATCCCTGGCGTTGCGAGCTAGGGGAGCCACCAGCCAGGGATAGCCGAGCGGGGTAGCCGCTCGGCTGCCTCTCAGCGAGGGCTTAGATCCTTACCGCGGGAGGGGCCGTAAGGGACCTACTAAGGACGGGACCGAGCAGGGTTGCTGCCCGTTGCCTCTTGGCGAGGGCTTTGATCCCTGGTGTGTTGGGGTAGGGAGCTACCAGCCAGGGATAACCGGACAAGGGCGAGCCCGGTTGCCTCTTGCGAGGGCTTTTGATCCTTAAGGACGGGCCGGGCAGGGTTGCTGCTCGGTGCCTCTTGGCGAGGGCTTTGATCCCTGGCATTGCGAGGTAGGGGAGCCACCAGCTAGGGATAGCCGAGTGGGGTAGCCGCTCGGCTGCCTCTTAACGAGGGCTTTGATCCCTGGCATTGCGAGCTGGGGAGCCACCAGCCAGGGATAGCCGAGCGGGGTAGCCGCTCGGCTTCCTCTTAGCGAGGGCTTAAATCCTTAGCCCAGGAGGGGCCGTAAGGGGCCTACTAAGGACGGGACTGAGCAGGGTTGATGCCCGTTGCCTCTTGGCAAGGGCTTTGATCCCTGGTGTGTTGGGGTAGAGAGCTACCAGCCAGGGATAACCGGACAAGGGCGGTCCCGGTTGCCTCTTGCGAGGGCTTTTGATCCTTAAGGACGGGCTGGGCAGGGTTGCTACCCGGTGTCTCTTGGCGAGGGCTTTGATCCCTGGTGTGTTGGGGTAGGGAGCTATCAGGCAGGGATAACCGAGCAAGGGCAGGCCTGGTTGCCTCTTGAGAGGGCTTTTGATCCTTAAATCGGGAGGGGCCGTAAGAGGCCTACTAAGGATGGGCCGAGCAGGGTTGCTGTCCGGTGCCTCTTGGCGAGGGCTTTGATCCTTAAGGATGGCTGAGCAGGGTTGCTGTCTGGTTCCTCTTGGTGAGGGCTTTGATCCCTGACATTGTGGGGTAGGGAGCTACCGGCCAGGGATAGCCGAGCAGGGTAACCGCTCGGCTGCCTCTTGATGAGGGCTTTGATCCCTGGCGTTGTAGGGTAAGGGAGCTACCGGCCAGGGATAGCCGGGCGGGGTAACTGCTCGGCTGCCTCTTGGTGAGGGCTTTGATCCCTGGCGTTATAGGGTAGGAGAGCTACCGGCCAGGGATAGCCGAGTGGGGTAGCCGCTCGGGTGCCTCTTGGTGAGGGCTTTGATCCCTGGCGTTGTGGGGTAGGGGAACTACCACCCAGGGATAGCCGAGCAGGGTAGCTGCTCGGCTGCCTCTTGGTGAGGGCTTTGATCCCTGACGTTGTGGGATAGGGGAGCTACCGGCCAGGGATAGCTGAGCAGGGTAGCCGCTCGGCTGCCTCTTGTGAGGTTCTATCCGTTCTCCCTGGTGTGAGTACCGAGAAGAGGGGCAGTCGCTGGCGACACGTGTCGTGATCGCATGGCGACTCGTCCTCCATAGGAAGTCCTCGTGTTGCTCGGAGGGCGGTGCGTCGGGTGCTTCTGTGGCGTCCCGGGTCTACGCGCTCCGTCGGTGGGAGCGGGCTATGACGGCGAGGGCCTGGCCGAGGAAAATCTACTCCGAGTACCACCGGGAGTACTTCCTTGGTCCCGTTCCGCCTTTGTTGTAACCTTCCCTTATTCTATAAGACTGAGGAGCCCATAGCACCTTTTGGAATGAATAAGACTCTTCTTTTGCAACATTCTAGCGTCCCCTCATTGTTGTTCGAATGAAATGACTTTTTAGAAAAATTTAAATTGCCTTTGTGAAAGGAGAGGTACACCCTCATAGGTATTCATTTTAATAGTACAGCTTGAGCTTCTCAGCGTTGTAAGGCCGTGGAAACTTGCGCATGTCCGCGTCCTGCAAGCGGTAGGCTCCGCCGGGAAATATCTCGGAGACGAGAAAAGGACCGTCCCACTTCGGGGAAAACTTATGCAGTCTTCCTTGATCGACGAACTCGTTCCGCCGTAGGACCGGATCTCCGGTCTTGAAGGAGCGACGCTTGACCCGCGCGTTGTAGTATCGGGCAGTTTGCTGCTGATAGGCGACAGCCCTAATCTGAGCCCGGTCTCGTTTCTCCAACAAGATGTCCAGGTTGGTCCGTAGTGTCGTGGTGTTTGCTCCGTCGTCGAAGTGTTCGACCCGGTGACTGGGTAGCCCGATCTCTGCTGGGAACATTGCCTCAGCCCCGTAGCAGAGGCTGAAAGGGGTCTCCCCGGTGGGGGTCTTCTTCGATGTGCGCAGGTCTCACAAGACCCGGGGCAATTCCTCGACCCAACTGTCTTGACGTCCTTCTAGGCGGGTCCGGAGACCTCGGAGGACGTTACGGTTAGCGACTTTGGCATGCCCGTTACACTGGGGGATGTGCGACCGCGGCAAACTTCATGAGGATATGGTACTCGTTGTAGAATTCCTTCACTTTCTCGTTTTCGAAGCTCGTCCCGTGGTCGGTGATGATACACCTCGGGATGCCAAACCGGAGTATCAGGTTGTTCTGCAGGAACTTGATGGTCGTGGCGGCATCCGGTTTCCTGATGGGGTCGGCCTCGATCCACTTCGTGAAGTAATCTACTGTGATGAGGACATATTTGTGCCCGCCTACACCGGTAAGGAACTGGCCTATCATGTCCAACCCCTACTGGGTGAACGACCATGGGGAGGTTAGAGTGGTTAGCTCTGCAGCCGGACGGCGGGGTATGCTTCCGTAGAGTTGGCAACTTTTGCATCTCCTGACTAGCTTCTGGGCGTCTTCGTGAATAGTTGGCCAGTAGTATCCCTGGAGCAATGCCTTCTGGATTAAGGTTCGAGCCCATTGGTGTGCGCCGCCGACCCCTTCATGAATTTCACGGAGGACGTAGTCAGGTTTGTGGGGTTCGACGCACCGGAGCAGGGGCTGAGTGAAGGATTTCTTGTAAAGGTTCCCATTGCTCCAGACGAAATTACGGGCTTTGGCCCGGAGACGGCGGGCTATTCCCCGATCTTCCGGGCGCGTATCATCCCTAATGAATTCCACGAGGGGTTTCCTCTGGTCTTGGTAATCTTCCTGCGCTGTGTATACATTGAGTATTGTCGCCCCATCTTCCACGCTGGGCTGTGGCAAGGTCTCAAAGAGGATGGATCGTTTGTTGTTGGCCGAGTAGGATGAGGCCAGCTTGCTCAGGGCATCGGCTTGGGAATTGAGCTGCCGGGGTATTTTCTCTACCTGGACTTCGTCGAAGTTCTCCCGAAGTTTTCTCACCTCGGCCAGATATTTCACCATTAGAGGTTCCCGAATCTCGAAGTGGCCAGTCACTTGGCCAACGACTAGGGCCGAGTCACTGCGGATTCGAATTGTTTTCAGCCCCAGCCCGGAGGCCATGCGAAGTCCGACCAGCAGGGCCTCGTACTCTGCAGCGTTGTTTGAGGCCTTGAATCCGAGCTTTAGGGAATACTCCTTTTCTGCCCCGTTCGGGCCCCGAATGATGAGGTCGGCGCCACAGCCCTCCTCAGTTGAGGACCCGTCGACGTAAACGCCCCACTCGGGGACCGAGTCGGGTTTCCCCAAGGTCGAGCGTTGTGCCGCGGGGGTCAGCGTGGGCTCCGGTTCCTTGCTGGGAATGGCGCACTCAACGATAAAATCAACCGGGGCTTGTGCTTTGATGGCCTACCTCAGGCGGTATTTTATGTCAAACTGGGACAGCTCCCACCTCAACTTCTCTAAGCGGCCCGAGAATTCGGGTGAGTCGAGAATAGCCCCCAGCGGGTGCTCGGTAAGAATGAGGATAGTGTGCGCCTGGAAGTAGTGTCGTAGCTTCCTCGAGGTCACAACGAGTGCCAAGACAATCTTCTCTATGGTTGGGTACCTCGTTTCTGCGTCTTTGAAGACATGGCTCACGTAGTACACTGGCTTCTGCGCTCCGTCGACCTCTCGTACGAGCACTGAGCCCGCTGCTTGATTGGATACCGCCAGATATAGTGAGAACTCGTCTCCTTCAACTGGTCGAGTTAGCAGCGGTGGCGCAGCAAGGTGCCTCTTTAATTGGTCGAAGGCGGTTTGGCACTCTTCTGACCACTCGAACCTCGGGATTTTCCTTAGAGCTTTGAAGAAAGGGAGGCATTTTTCCCCAGACCTCGACATGAAACGACTCAGGGCGGCTACCCGCCCTATTAGTCGCATGATCTCGACGTTGGTCTTGGGTGCGGTCATGTTGAGGATAGCGTCGATTTTCTCCGGGTTAGCCTCGATCCAACGGTGGGTGACCATGAAACAGAGGAACTTTCCCCCGGTGACCCCGAATGCGCACTTGGCGAGGTTCAGCTTCATCTTGAACTTGCAAAGTATCTCGAAGGCCTCGCCCAGGTCCTTGGCGTGGTCGGTCGACGAGACTGATTTAACGAGCATATCGTCGACGTAAACTTCCATGTTCCTGCCGATCTGTGGCTTGAACATACGGTTGACCAACCGTTGGTACGTAGCCCCGGCGTTCTTGAGGCCGAAGGGCATCACCTTATAGCAGTATACCCCCCGATCCGTTGTGAATGCGGTGAGATCTTTGGCTGCCGGATTCATACGGATCTGATTGTAGCCGGAGAAGGCATCCATGAAGCTCAATAGCTCGTGGCCTGCCGAGCTGTCGACGAGCTGATCTATCCGAGGGAGGGGATAGTTGTCCTTAGGGCAGGCCTTGTTGAGGTCGGTGAAGTCGACGCACATGCGCCACTTCCCGCTTGGCTTCTTGACCAGGACTACGTTCGCTAGCCACTCCGAATAGGGCACATTCCGAATGAAGTTGGCGGCGAGGAACCGATATACCTCGTCCTCAATAGACTTCTGTTTGACCAGGGCGAAGCTTCATTTTTCTGTCTGACGGGTCGGGCCGTAGGATCTACCCCGAGCTTGCGAGATATAACTTTGGGGTTGATCCCGGGCATGTCAGTGGGCGTCCAGGCGAACACGTCGGAGTTGTTTCTGAGGAAATGAACCAGGTCGTCTCGCTATGTGCCTGTCAGAAGCAATCCGATCTGGACGATCTTTTCGTCGTCACCTTTTACCAGGGGAACCTCTGACAGTGGTTCGACCGGGGTTCCTCGGACTTCTTTTTGCTCGTCTCGAGTGTCCAGAGAACCCCTGATGTCACCCTCACCTTCGACATCGTCGACCGGCCTCTTCGATGAAGATGTTGCGGTGAAGCAAATCTTCGCAATTCGCTGGTCTCCATAGACCCGATATATCCCGCCCTGGTTGAGAGGGAACTTCATCGCCAGGTGGTAGGTCAATATATGGGCCCGGAGGGAGTTCAGCGTTGGGCGGCCGATGAGGATGTTGTAGGCCGATGGAATTCTCGCTACGATGAATTCCACCGGCACTGTCCGCGTACGGCCGGCCTCCCCGACGTTGAACTGTAGAGTGATTACTCCTTCCGCTAGGATCGAGTGGTTGGTGAATCCTGAAAGGACGTGGGAGGTCGGCTTCAGGTCTGCCGCGGTGAGCCCCATGCGCAGAAAGCAGTCGTAGAAGAGAATATGTGCCGAGCTTCCCGAGTCGACCAGGATCCTGTGCACCTCGTATTGATGGACCCGAGCCGTAATCACCAGGGAGTCGTTGTGGGGCAGTGATATGCCGTGAAAGTCCCCGTCGTCAAAAGTGATCAGCTCGTTATGCCTGGCCTTCTTCCTCGGACGACTGTCGGCCTCTACGGCTGGCGTGGGGTGCTGAGTCTCGTAGGTACTCGACCTACCCCCTGCCGTCATGACCATAATTTTTTATAAGCCTTGGTTCCTTTCGGTGAGGATCCTTATGCTTCCCGGTGAGGTTGCTTTTGAGCTGCCGTGGCGAGTCTCGCGTGCGTGACCCCGTCGAAGGAGGGGGTAGCGGCTATGCCTGCGAACAGGCGAGCTGACCGTCACCGCCTCGGAGGGACAAAGGTGCGACGAGACTCGGGACGAAACTCTCTGGCGTAAGACCTCGGAGCCAAACGAAGCGGTGCCCACCGGGTTATTGAATATGCCGTCCCAGGGGACCAGCGGCTGTTGGAAACAATGAGGCGACGATCGGCCGTGCCTGCACAGGCGGAGCCTTCTCCCCCTTTTTAGGGGTCCCGGTCCTGCGGAGTGGGACCGGCGATCTGGGGGTCTTGCCCTGTCGTTTGGACGCGGATAAGCGCCTCCTCGAAGGACGTGAGTCGGTCTATTCGGCCGACAAGGGCGTTGATGGCGTTCGGCGGATGAGGTTTGTCCGCCTCCGTTGAGGGGGTGAGCGGCGGCTAGTGCTTGGGTCCTCGTGATGATCGCTCGTCATTCGATTGAGACCAGAAGATGAACTTTTGTTTTTATGGAATTAAGGATTTCCCACAGACGGCGCCAGCTGACACGACCCGGATCACGCCAAGATGTTACCTTCCGTTGATCGGCTGATGGCGGCAATGTGTGGCTGAGATTGGATCTGGAGGCATGCTCCTGAAGCGTGTGGATCTCAATGGGTTTGAGGTTGGTTGTCGCCGAGCTACCTGCAAGGAAGTCCCGGGATAGTACCACCGAGGACCCTCCGACGATCAAGTTAGAGAGGAAATCCAAGCAGAGTAACGGCTTAGTGGAGTAAAAATGGCTTACTTGAACCGTCTGAAGAGGGGTTTATATAGCGGTGGCAGCAGGCAGGGCAGGCGTGAGAATCACGCCGGCAGTTACTCTCCCGACGTTACCCCGCGCGATGAGCGGGAGATATTTATGGCGAGACGGGCTCGTTAATAGGGGATCGTAATGGCGTGGAACGTGGGATGTGGCCAGCGGATATCTCGCGTATGGCGAGATTCGCGGGATGGCGGTTGTACCTGTGAGCGGTGCCATTGGTCGGTCGATGAGACCGAGGAAGATGACCTCGGCGGGAGCGCTTGCGGACGAGCGGGAGAGCCGAGGTATCTTGGTTCTGCGGTAGCCCGAAGACGAGCTGTGGGGCCGAGGAGGCCAATTGTGCTGGGGCTCGGAGGTGAGCCGACTTTGTTGTAAGACGGGCATAGGAGTGGTCTGGTCCGCCACTGTAGGTCCTTTCTTGCATGCTCTGGGACACGTCATCTGCCACGTGTCATGATCTGGAAGTTCACCGATATCGAGCATCATCAACACACCTCATGAGGATTGTTACTTTTGATACTAAACATTTGTATCTATCTTTTCTCTTTCTCTTTTTACCATTTTTCTTTTCTCATTTTTTCATTGAGAAATGAGAAATATGGATCCTATCTTTTCATTTTTAGTGATTGTTTTATGATCTAAAATTGAAGATGTACTGTCAAACCATTCAATTTATATTTCAGTTTTCAATGTTTTGGATTTCTGCCAAAAATCTAAACTTCTGCTTGAAAAAACTGCTGTAACTTCTGCAACAAAACTTTATAATTATTATTATTTTTTTTGTTTTTTGCAAAAATAACTGGAGATGTGGATCTCTTCACCGAACTAAACAGCTCCAAAATCGCTGCGGCATTGTTCATTTAAATTTAATTTTTTTTTCTTTATTGACTAATTTATTGAATTATTATTTATTTATCTTTTTATTCCGAAATTGTTTCTAATTTCTTTTCCGGGCAAAAATAACTAAAAATAAGTATCCCTTCATGAAACTTAAAAGGGTAAATTGTTAAAAAGCCTCCTGCCCATTTCAAATTTGTCTGAAAATCCCTGGTATTTTCAAAATTGATGGAATGGTCCTACTGTTCAAAATCATTGTGAGAAAACCCATATGCTTTATTTAAGTCGGGACTCATATTAAAATTTAGAGAGGTCCAAAATTGCCCTTCTCCTTCTTCGTTACTGTTTCAAAAAACTCCTCTTTCTCACTCTATCTCTCTCTCTCACTTCCTCTGTTCCCTCTCCCGTCACTACCATTGCCAAGGACGATTCTCGCCGCCTTCTCATCGCCGCCTTCTTCTCTCCCGTCTCGATCACGGTCTGTGATCTCGATCCATCCTCATCTTCTTCTCTCCCCTCTGCGATTCCTCAACCTTCGTCACCGACGTAACCAAAATCCTAAACGAACTATCCTCATCGTCATCGGTTGCTCTTTATTTTCTAAGTCCAATTGCTTAAGTGTATTTTGACGATCGAAGTGTTTTCTACATAGCAAAAGTAAATTTTGTATTTTTTCCTCAAATTTTGGGTTAATAACTTTGATCTAAGCCTGATTTTATATTATGAGTTTTTCTTAATTTTCAGTTACAGTATTGTTTTTATTGTTGCATCGTAATTGTTTGATGAATTGCCCTACTGAGCATTGATTGATCGTGAAAAGTGTGTGTATGTGTGTTGTAAATTCCGCAATCAATAACGGTATCGCAATAACTAGCCGCTAATGAGTACCGATCGTCCACAGAGAAACGGTAACCTACTTTTCTTGCTTCGAACGAGTTAATAGAAAAAATGTGGAATTGTTATCGTTTTTTACTAAGAAAATTTGAAAAGTTTATAATATAAGGCTTGTAGGGTTTATAAGATTTAGTAGTTAATGGATGGAGTTTTTTTTAAAATTAATTCTTTTTATTTTTTAATTATTTTATACCAGAGAAATAGCGATGAATGCAGATTAGAATTTTCAGAGGGAATTAGGGTTTTCCTCTACTGACCCTTGTCCTTCCATTAATTTCTATTTATCTCAAGCTCTTAACAAAACAATTATTAATGAATCTCAAATCGGGGTTGTGACTATCATGAATTGATAGCACGCCCGATAAGAGGGTTAATATTCATTTTGCTAAAATTTATAAAAAATAAGACTTTAAAAAGAATTGAAGAGATATTGTTCATCCATTATTCTATCATATCCTACAAATCCTAACAAATAAGAATTTACTCACTCGTGGAGATCAACGAATTAGAAGAAAGGTTGAAGAAAACAGAACCCATAATTAAAATTAAAAATGCGGAAAGTAAATGCAGAAAATAAATGCGGAAAGTAATTACGACAAAATTAAAGAAAGAACTATCTTTAATTGATTTATTATTGCATTACAAAATTTGCTCGCTGAAAAACCAAATTACAAAACCGTAGTTTTCTTTAGAGTGCTTTCTTGGTAGATCAGTCGATTCTCCGATCAATAGTTCGATGGATTATTCCTAGATAGATAGCTCTCGGTCCTTTATATAGGGTCTGGAACTTAAAACCCTAGACGTCATATTGAAGTGTGTAAAATTACGATCAAGCCCTTGATTTTTTACATCCTACGGCCACCATAAGACCGCGCAACCGCCGTCCCAAGTCCTTATTGGCCGCGGATCCGCCGCCCCTTGGTGGGTTTGTGCCTTCAAATTCTCCGTGTCTTTTTCTCTCGATATTTGAAAATATTCTGAAAATATTGCTCTTAGTCTCTATTGTTGTGAGATTCTTCAATTTGCTTCTAATATTTGGCAAATTTGGTTTTGTAAATCGATTTGGTGTGGATCTCTTACTTATAGTTCAGACCTGAGCTGGTCTTATTATAATACCTGCACAATATCTCAAATCCAATTGTTAGTAACATTTATTTTATTTGAGATATTATTCCAACCAATTATATGATATGATATCTTAATAATATTAGTTAAGATTATTTGATATTATATGCATATTTTAATAATAAATAATCTCATGAATATTTTATTTAAATATGATATGCATATATTTCCCTAATTGTCTTGATTATAAATTAAGAAATATATGACAATAATGTTTTTACAAATAAACCCATATATGTTCTTAAATTATAAATAACACCTTTTAGTAATTAATAATAATAGGGAAAATGTCCATACAAATGTGCAATAAATTTGACTGATCAAATACCCCCAAACCTATCTTTGATCGTCTCGAGCAAACTATTTTATTATCAAAAGAAAAAGAAAAACGTAGCACACTTTCGTAAGTAACACGATTGCACTTTGCTCGTGAACAAGCCTTTAAATCTCTAGGTGTTTCTAGTAGGAGCGATGTTGTCTCCTGGGGGTTTTCAACAGATTACACACACAAAATCCCAAAATTAAAGAAAGAAGGCAAAAATTACATGCAAAGATAAGAACATATATAAGAAAAAACTTGAAAATAAGAGTTTCGAACTACACTAGTTTTTTAGTTGTCATGAGTCATGTCTTAATGGTCTTGAAAAGATGTCAAAAATCACATCACCACTCAATACAATTGCGTCTTTAGTCTTCCTCCATTCATTTCCTCCAAATATCGATCATATACCCCTACGTGTGTGTAAAAGTCATACCTACACTTAGAGAATTCAATTCAAGCTATCATATCCTTTGTCCATATTCCTCAGTACTTTTTAGTCGGTGATGTTTTAGATGGATTTGCTCACACATTCTTCATGCGACCGTTATTACTTTTTAAGGTACTAACCAATCGATTACCGAATGTTTTCACTTATTAAGGCGTACTTAGCAATATCCTAGTCTTGCAACACCTGAGGCTTAGCAGCGACTCCCAAACCAGTTGGTTAAGGCACTAGGCGATAAGGTACCCTTGCTATATTTTTTTGCTGCCTTAAGTAATTACAAAATCGGTGTTCATTTTTCTGCAGCATTTATCTTTTGTTAATTTATTATTATTTTTTCCCTTCATACTAAGACTTTTAGACAAGAGTATCAAGCTATTTTCTACTATCCCAAGTTTCAAGATGTGTGCAAGTGCATATAGTAGGGTATCAATGTTCAGAAGTTTAGACTCAAGAATAAGAATTATTTTTCAGACTTATTTCTATCCGCAGATTAGTAATTTTTTCATTTTACCAACTCTTGGAACAACTGCTCATGACTACGTATTACTAGTTTCGTTTTAAAATATCTAATTTTCTTGCATTTCTTAAATCTCTTCTTCTCTTTCATATGTATTTTTCACTTTCTAACTTTTATTTTCAAAATTTATTATGCAATGCAATATGAAATATTTACATATGATGCGTGGATATATACAAACCATCCATACAAACCATCCCCCTAAACTTGTTTGCGGCAGCGTCCTCACTGACGTTGCTCTGTAAACTCAAAACCTGAAGACTCGAAAGAACAGTTCAATATGATGGTATAAAGAAGAGGGTCAAGAGTGAATAACCGTGAAATCCTCCCCCAAACATGTTCTTGGCTCACAACCGTGCAAAAAAAAAATCTTGCAAGAGACATTTAAAAATACTTTTCTTCTTCCTCCCAAACTTGAGTAAAACAGTGTTTTCATTACTAAATATTGAAATTCAACATAAAGGGGTGGGGGGTAAATATTATCGGTCTACACAAAGTTTTATAAAGACCAAAAGTTAAAACTAACCATTCAAATATTTTATCAAGGTAACACCATGGTTGGTAAAAGATCATGTAACGGATAGACGTGAAGAAGACTCGTGACTGTATAAAAATAGAGGTTGTCTCATACCTTGAGTAGAAGAAACGGAAATGAAAGTAATGATAAGAGATGAAGTGGGAGAAAGATATGAAATGTATTCGAAAGATTTTACGTCTCGGTTGGTAGAGACGAAAAAGTGAGTGTGAACGAAAACGAGAATGTGACAAATAAGAAACTGGTGGAATAATCATGTTCTCGTATGTGATTAGAAAAAGGGGTGGCAGTCCAACTTCTTTGGCCTCAAAGGAAGGCGCATAAATTTCTGGTGGAGGTTGATTCATCACAGCATCCAAGTCTTTATGAAACGCGAGTTCTTCGGCGAAAATACTTTCGAAACTTTCATCGATATTCTGAACGATAATCTTATCGGAAAGAAAAGAATAAGTGGAATAAGTAGATTCACTAGGAAGATTGAAAGTTTCAATGTCAATGTGTTGTGCACCAGAATTCAAAACACTCGATTCATCAGAAATTAGGGAGGTAGGAGACCCGAAAAGCTCATCTACCTTATCCTTAAAAGAGTCTAAATCAAGTGGTATTTCAAGAATCATAGAACTCGAAATATCGGAGTGTGGTTCATCAAAACTCGGTGGAATTGAAAAAGGATGAGAAGAAGAACTAAAGAGGGTGTGTAATAAAATGGGAAAACGAACTTGGGTGTCGAGTATTGTTGAACCAAATATGGGAGATGAAGGCTGAATATCGTTTTGCATATCGGATATATTGGTGGTAAGAATAGGATCGGTTAAATATACATGATGATGTTCACATTCAATAAAAGAGACATGATGGGTCGGGAAATCCAACTCATCCAAGATAGCGAGTTCTTCAAAGATATTCTCATCACCGATCTTACTAACACTTTCGGTCAAATCAAACGAATAGTTCTTTAAAAATTCATCAATTATATTATTCTCAATCGATGGATCACTTGGTTCTCTTGGTGGAATTGAAAGGTTTGAAATATCAAGTTTAGTCGAATAAGAATCGGTTTGATTTGGAATGATATAAGGCTCTCTTTTACACTCATGATTGGAAAAGTCAAACATGTTATTCTCGGGCACCTCATCAATTAGATTATTAAGCGGTTGATCATCAAATACATTTGGTTGGGGTTCAGGATAGAAGGTGTTGAGATCAAAAGAATTGGTTTTGGTTTGACTTGAAGGGATCCACGGTTCTTTTTCACGGCTCAATTCCAACTCTGCTTCAAAACTAGACATGGTTTGTGAAGAAGTTTCAATGAAGGATTCTCTTTGAACCATGGAACTTCCTAATTGATGTTCAGAAGCAATGTCTAGATAAGGTGCAAAACTTGAGTATGGTTGGAATGGGTTTAATTGTTGGCTATGGACGAGTTCAATGTGTTCCGCAATAGAAATGGGTTTACGCATTGCCACAGTAGCCTTAAGAGAAATATCAACATGAGAGGGTGTGAAAGTTTACTACCGTTGATAAGAGTTAGAAGTGTGTATCCAATTTTCATAAACAGGATTAGAATCAACATTGTGATACGAAGAAAATTGAGATGGTTGAATTGTTGGCGACTGGCTTTTGCAATTTGCTCAGCAATGGCCATGGGTTTAGAAGTTGCCATATTTGACTCAAAAGGAGGAGTATCAACATATTCATATGGAAATGATTGTAATTGTTGTCCTAACGGTTTTGGAGCAGTAAAAGGTATGAAACTTTGGCTACGAGCCTTCGTAATATGCTCAGCAATAGACATAAGTTTAGAAGTTTTCTCACTAGCCTTAAAAGGATTATCAACATAAGAAGGTGTTGAGTTTTGACACGGTTGATAGGACTTTGAGTGAGCTGTCCAACTGTTATTTCTAGAGCGTTCTATCCTATCTCTTAAAGAAAAGGTAGGGTCGGAATTTCTACCAAAGCAATAACGATACAAGGAAATATCTGGTTGTGTGTTGCAAAGCTCACCAAGAGTTGGTCGGTTTGGGTTACCCATCATAAGAGAATGAAAAGAAAAGAGGGTGAAATGGTAATAATTTTAAGCCTTTTTTGACTTTTGGAATTGTTTTGCGTTGAAGGAGGGACTCCACTCAACCAAACACAAACGTGCACAAACAGTCCCTAGAGCTAGGGCCATCTAGGTCAAATCACTAGACCGCTCATAGACTTCCAAAGGACAGGACGTTGGATCAATCTTCTATCACCTCCTTATCAATTTTGCAGCCGGGTAAGTAGGAAATATTCGCTATACGAATCACTGAAATAGCGGGCCTAATTAAGTAAACCACTTTCCTTAATCACCTTGTCTTAGACACCACAAGAAAAATGCGGATAAGCAATAGATTACCCATGATCTTCCTTTATCCTAATTGAGCGTGATTGTCCTCAGAGGCTTGGTCTAGATATTTTTTATTAATGTAGGGTGATACATATGCTTATTTGTGATTTGTGGGGTCTAGAAAGGGTGATGAAATCCCCATATAATATGAATTTAGGTTTCTTACCCCTTAATGTCCGTTTTAAATATGCAAAACAACCCAAAATCTAAAACACGCATGTTCCCGCCAAAATTTTGGCTCAAAACTTGCTCCCTTATAAAATAATAACAATAAAATAAAAAATAAAGGGAAAAACTCCACATGCAAAGAATGTAACAAATATCTCAGCGCTAAGAGTCAAAAACTCTGATACAGCGCTCATGTGCAAAGCACGAGAGCGCTGGTGCTAACAGCGCCAGCACTAGCAGCGCCAGCGCTAAGAGTCAAAGACTCTGATGCAGCGCTCACGTGCAAAGTACGAGAGCGCTAGCGCTAAGTGCGCTAGCACCAAGAGTCAAAGACTCTGATGCAGCGCTTACGTGCAAAGCATGAGAGTGCTAGCGTTGGAACTAAACATTCCCCACCCTTAGATCAAAGATCCAACAAAAATAACTAAAAATTATCAAGTCGCCTCTGAAAATTAAAGCACCGTTGGATTAAAAAATCCAATGGTGATTAAAAATTACCAAGATACAGAATAAGTTCTGTATGGGGAAAGATTTTCCCAATCTTGTTAAAAATAAGAAGATTGTCTTCTGTAAAACAGAAGCCCTAGAATCAAAGATCCAACGGTGGGAAACATCCCCAAACCAATTAGAGAAAAGATCTCTTCAACTGATTCAACAAATCGGCCTCTCCTATATAAAGGACCCAAGACTTCAAGTCTAACACAGGGAAACCCCTCCTTCACAAACTTTGAGAAATTTCAAAGAGAAGAGCAAGCTCTCGGAAGAAGAATTTCTTCAAGGTAAATAAAACAGAGAGATCAAAGTATCTCATCAAAAGGAAGAAGAACTTAGTTCTCTTTCTAGATCATAGATCTATAAGACAGATGTCTTTCACAAAAAGAGATTGGAGCATCTCATCATAAAAAGGGAGGGAGAAAAACATAATTCTCTTCAGATCATAGATCTATAAAATAAAGACGAAGTCTTTCACAAAAACAAAGAGATCAGAGTATCTTATAAAAAAGAGAAGAACATAGTTCTTAGATCCATGAGACAAAGCCTCTTAAAAACGAGAGTTTAATTCTCAGAGCGCAGAACTGATCAAAGTTGCCTAACAAGAGCCTTAAGTGCTCCAATTAAAAAGAAGCACCTTAGCGCTCCAAGACTGGCGCACAGCGCCTTAGCGCTCCAATTTAAAGAAGCGCCTCAGTGCTCCAATTCAAAGAAGCGCCCAACGCTTCAAGGTTGTCGGTCAGCGCCAAGCACACCACGTGCTCCTCACGTGGGCGCTATTTCACAAGGAGCACTCTGCACTCATTACCTGACGCTCAGCGCCAAGCGCGCCACGTGCTCCTCACGTGTGCGCTATTTCACAGGAAGCGCTTTAGCGCTCTAAATTTAGCGCTCAGTGCCAAGCACGCCACGTGCTCCTCACGTGGGCGTTGAGGGAACATAAACTATTCTTTAAATAAAGCCCCAGAGCCATAATGTGTGCTCAACACTCAATAAAAGACAAAAAGGTTGTCAGAACCCAAAACCAATGCTCAACATTGTTAAATGAAAAAGAACTGAGCCTAATTAAATGTCCAACATTTTGACTGAATGTGCTGAGTCCAAGTTGGCCACATGCCCCCTAATTCAGATTAATTGAGCCCATATGCTCATAAATCTTGTTAACTGATCTTAGTCCTAAACTTGACTACAGATCTCCTAAGCAATATTGGTTCAAGGGTACATCTCTTCATACTTCTGATATATGTCGTAATTCTTCAACGTCTTCAGAGAGATGAAGGGTCTCAATAACCAATAACTCTTGGTACATCTTCAAACGGTTAAACCAAAACCATATAGACTATGACGTTTTTAAACTATCACGGACTATGACATCCTTAAACCCAATGGACCGCAATATCCCTAAACTAAAACAATAGAGCTCAAATGCTCTTTTGTTGGATCTAAATGATCCTATTAGGTAGATCTTAGTCTAAAATTAGACTGACGTATCCTTAACAAACGTTTAAGTTGATCTTAGTCTCAAATGAGATTAACGATCCTTAAACCCAACCCAAAACCAAATCTAAGAAAATACGGTTTTGGACTAATCCACGCCCTACGGGTGTTCATATCATAATTTTGCATTATTATATTCCCCATTCTTATTCATTTTACAAATAAACAGGTGTTTTTGATCCATATCTGCTACATAGTTGTAGGTTACAGGTTCTCGGAACAAAACAGTGAAAATGATGAAAAGACAATACAAAAGTGAGACCACGACCAACAAATGGAAGAATCTTGATCATGCCTACAGTTTGAAGAATAAACGAAGATCAATGGACAATTTCACAAAGCACAAAGGCAGCGCAAGGTTCAAGACTTCAACACGAAGTAAAGGGTAAAGTCCATGACATTATGCACTGTAAATCTGGAAGAACACTGGAAGACAATCTGATAAACCAAGTGAAGAAAAAAAGAAGACAGATGCAACAGGAGAATTACCAATAGAATACAGCCTAAGATACCACTATATGGCCGCGGATCCGTGGCCAAACATTGATTTTGGCCGCGGTTCCGCGGCCATGGTAAGCCCTTGTCGGTGCGTCGTTTGACGGTTTGGCGGTGCGTTGACTAGGCTTCTTAGGGGCAAGTTTGTAAATGCAGATATATATCAAATGTAACCCTAGGGTTTCCATGATCTATAAATAGAAACCCTAAATCTCTTTTTGAGGTATGCCTCTTTTTATTGAAAAAATTCAAAAATCCATTGTAATGTTATGAAGAGAGCATCGAATAAAGTAAGTAGTTTTTTTCATTGCCCTAGTTCTTAAATTCATTTCTGCCCTAGTATAGATTTTATTATCTGCCCTAGTTAATTAGCTTAGAACTTTTATTAATCTGCCGTAGTTTAAATAGTTAGTCTTTTAGAAACAAATCATAAAAAAATGTTTTTTATCAATTCCCTAATGAGTGAGTAGTTCCTCACTTGTTAGGGTTAGGAATAGGAAATGTTTGAGAGATGAAAATCTCTCACCCCTTTCTTGCCCATCACATATTATTCATAGGACTCCATGCATACATACACAGACCGCTCACTACGGCACCTTATCCCACGAGGTAGCGGTGATGCCGTAGTTTAAAAGACCGGTTATGCATATTTTCCATGGAGGTTAGGGTAAGAATTAAGAAAGGACGGACAAGGACCTAGAGGAAGAAACGATTGACGGACAAGGACCTAGAGGAAGAAACATCGTTTCTTCCTGATCGTGCTAATCCCCTTTATTAATTATTACCATAACACCTAAATAGATCTAAATTAGGGCATTGAAAGCGGTGAGAAATCTTAACTTTCCAAACTTAAGCTAAACCTAACCTTAGCAAGGTTTTAATCCTAGTTTAAATCAACTTTAGTTTTTAGTGATAATCAATCCAACACCATTTGGAATTAACTCGTTAAAACAAATTGAGAATACATAAAATCCTTGTGGACCGACCCGTACTCACCGGCTAGCTATCAAGCGACGCCGTTCTTGATTGCGGTAATTAATTCTTTAATCACAAAACATCGTAAAAATCAAATGGCGCCATTGCCGGGGATGGCGTAGTTATTTTCTTTTTGCAATTTCGGGTTAATATAAAATCATAAAATTCATAAAAACTGAAAAATTAAAAAAATATAAAAATTTTATCATCTTGTTATTTTTTGAAGGATGTTTTGTTTGAATTGTGCAGGATCGACGAACGGATTCAGATCTGGAAAATTCCAGAGAGCGAAATAGAAAACAGCAGATCTGAACAACAGAGGAGTATCACAATGGAGCAACATAAGAAGTTTGGAGGGCTGAGTCAACGAGTCAACCGCGTTTCTGCCGCGAAAAACATACCTTGACCGCGCATCCGCGGCGCCCTTGTGACGTCGGCAAAGGAAATTTTCTCTGTAAGCTTCTCTTCTTCTTCTGAACCCCCTGATGTCCTCTGTAAAATTTTCCTACAGGGTTCTTTGCGCAAAAACTTTTCCCTTTCTCCAATAACTTGATCTTGTGCAGGATTCTTTGCGCCGCGCTAATAAAAAAATTATTTGCAAGTGATTGTGTTTACTGCTTTGCATATTTTAAATTGATTTTAAGGGGCTTGAACACCAATCCAGATTGGTTGGGGATTTCATTACCCTTCCCAGGACCCTAAAAATCACATAAAGCATATTGCATTGACCATCAAGTTAATTAAAAAAGATTAGACTCAGCCCTAAGGACTTCACGCTCAATAGGACAAAGGAATAGTTGTAGGTATTAATCGTTGATCCTAACCTGACTTTGTGGTGCCTAGTCTAGACAGGTAGGAAAAGGTAACTTTAAAAGGCCCGTCTCACGGTGATTCGTGAGCGGATCCCTCCTTTCTCTACTTGTGCTTACCTGGCCACAATTGGTGGTGAAGAGGCGATTTGAGGTCCCCACATCTTGCCTTTGGAACAGTTAGGAGCTGTCTAGCTGACCTAGGTGACCTTAGATCTAGGCTTGATTGTGCATTTGTGATTGATTGAACGTGTGTCTAAGCCTTTTATTGAAAACTCTTTTTGCACAAAAAAGCTCCTTATAAGAAAAACACAAAAAGGAAAAAAATTTACAAAAACTTGCAACTTGTCGCTAAAAAATCTGTGCACCCCACTTACACCCACTTTCTTCTCATTGACGTTTTCGTATCCCCACCTTCTGTTTTTCACCTTTTTGAATACACTACCTCTTTAGTGTATGTCCGGTTGGACTAGGGACACTAGTGCCCGATTAGTCCGTGTTTCGTTGGTGCCGACTGACGACGCTTTCGACTCCGAAGTCGAAATTCCTTCCACTTCCTTACCTTCACCTTCACATTCTTCATCTTCTAAGGAGATGCCGAGATTCAATCCTAACAACACCTTACCCGCGGGACTGATTCCACCTCCGCTAGGTGTGAATAACCCACAACACCCACCTGTTGAAACTCCTCAACGAATCGCGCTCCAGCATCTTTTCTACCCTATCCGCACCGCCTTACCTACTTGTCTTTCACTCCCACCGGCAAATGGGGATAACTTTGAGATCAAACCCCACTTCATCAACATATTGCCAAAATTTCACGGATTGGAATCTGAAGATGCCTATATCTTCATAAACAAATTCCAGAATGTTTGTGCAATGATGAAGACAACACAACTTTCTGATGATGCTATTAGGCTACGTGTCATTCCATTCACTTTATGTGACCTAGCCGAGAAATGGTTATATAGCACAGCATCACACTCGATTAAAAATTAGGAAGAGTTTGTTAAAGCTTTTCTAAAAAAGTTTTACCCACATCACAAGACCGCGATAATTCGCAATGAGATCATTCAATTTTCCCAGCTTCTTTCCGAACCCTTTTGGAAGTGTTCTGAAAGATTTAAAGACCTACTTGTTCAATTGCCTCACCATGGTATCGAGAATTGGCAACTTTGCCAAACTTTATACGAAGGATTGAACCCAGCAACGAAGCAGTTGTTGGAAACCATTTGTCAAGGTCACTTTCTAACAAAATCAAGCGAGGAAGCTTGGCAGTTTCTTGACGATCTTGCTGAACAAACACTTCAGTGGGAAAGCACTGAGACCACATCATCTTCTTTAACAGGTCAGTCTAGGGTAGGCATACATCAATTAGATATGTCGATTGCAATGAAGGCCGAAATAGCCGCACTTACGAAAAAGCTAGAAGCAATTGAGACCAAAATCTCATCGCCTTCTCCTGCCCCTGCTTTACCCCCACGAACTGTTTGCGCTTGTTGTTCGAATCCATCACATCTTACCGAAGAGTGTCCTTACAATCCACCTGTTCAAGGACAAGATCAAGTCAATGCTACCTTTCAGCAAAGACAAAGAAATGATCCATACTCTTCGACTTATAATCCGGGTTGGAGGAGCCACCCAAATTTTGCTTGGAACCAAAATCAACAATTCCAAGGAAACAACAACTTTCAAAGGCCTCCTCCTCCACAACAACAAGCAACCACAACCTTACCCAAACCAAATGAACAATTTTGTGCCCAACAACTCTTATCCTCAAACAATTTTGTTCAACCGAATAATGATAAGGTTACCTCGCTAGAAAGAAGTCTAGATGCGTTTCTAAAACAATCTACACAATCCGCAGCAAGGTTGGAGACTTCCATTCAATCTTTGGTGCAAAACAGTACTTCACATGATCAAAGTATCAAATCAATTGAGGCCCAAATTGCACAACTAAATGCTGCGTTGAGCGAGCGAGAAAAGGGAAAGCTTCCATCTTAACCATTGCCAAATCCCGGTCACACACACAATGCACATATTGCTTATGAACAACAAAATCATAATGTAAATGCTGTGACCACGTTGAGATCTGTAAAAGTGTTGCACAATAACGTGGGTATTAAGAATGACACCCCTGCCGGTTCTTCTTCTTCTTCTTCTTATTCATCATCTTCTTCTTCATCTTCATCTTCTTCGTTAGAGCCTATTCTTCATTCTTCACAAGACTCTACTTCTTCTACTTCTAACAGAACCACATCTCACTTCACGAACACACCAACACTGGGATCCGTTCCAACTCAGCAATCTACTCCATAAATATTGGACTCAACAAATTTTCAAAATATTCCTTTTCCAAACAGGTTGAGATCCAATAAACCAACTCCACAAATGGAGAAGATTGTGGAGTTATTCAAACAAGTTAGTATAAACATACCTCTCTTGGATGCAATCCAACAAGATCCTTCTTACGCTAAAATTTTAAAGGACTTATGCACCAAGAAGAGGAAGTCACAAGTATCAAAGAAAGTTTTCGTGGCTAGTGCTGTTAGTGATGCTCTTGTCCAATTTTTACCCCAAAAACATAAGGACCCCGACTGTCCTACAATTTCGATAACAATTGGGGATGAGAACATCAGTAGAGCACTTTTAGATCTTGGTGCTAGTGTCAATTTGCTACCCTATTCAGTATACGAACAATTAAGCGTTGGAGAGCTTAATCCCACTCATTGTACTCTCCAAATGGCCGACCGATCCATCACCCACCCTAGGGGTGAGTTAGAGGATGTGTTAATTAAAGTAGGGGATTTCATTTTCCCCGTTGACTTCATTGTTATGGATACACAACCTATAGCTAACCCCCGGAGTCAAATTCCAGTGATACTCGGTCGACCATTCCTTGCGACTTCTAATGCGGTGATCAATTGTCAAAATGGTTCAATGAACCTATCTTTTGGAAATATGACAATTGAACTCAACGGTTTTAAGTTGGGGAATCAGCCCTCCGAGCCTAATGCTAGTATACTTGATGTTTGCTCGATCCATGAGATCACACAGGAGGACTGTGAGCTTGAAAAATTTCTGTTCGATCACAGCAGTGTTGATGCCTCTAGTGCGTTCCTCCTAGAATCTGACACATCTTTCACACCGGAAAACGATTACGAGTGTTTCACTTTTTTGGACGATTTTGAAGACTCACCACCCGAGTTTGAGTCTTTTGATTTTTCGGATGAGTTGGTTGAACCATCCGACTCGGTTGCTTACACTCGATTTGAACCATTGATGGAATCCTTCGAGTTTGAAACAGTTTCACCAATGTTACCTTCAATTGTTTCACCTCCAAAACTCGAACTCAAGCTTTTGCCGTCGCACCTTAAATATGCTTACCTAGGTGAGAATGAAACCCTTCCAGTTATCATATCGGCCTCTCTAGCCTTCGAGCAAGAGAAAGCCCTTTTAATGGTCTTACAAAACAACCGGCAAGCTTTTGGCTGGACTATGACAGACATCAAGGGGATTAGTCCCCTCATAGTTGAACATCATATACATATGATGGATGATGCCAAGCCAGTAAGGGATCCACAAAGACGCCTCAACCCCATTATGAAGGAGGCTGTCAAGAAGGAGATTGCCAAATGTCTTGATAGTAGTATCATTTACCTTATCTCAGATAGCCAGTGGTTAGCCCCATTCATGTTGTCCCAAAGAAATCGGGTATTACGGTCATAACCAATGAGGCGAATGAGTTAATACCTACTCGCACCTAAACTGGGTGGCGAGTTTGCATCGATTATAGAAAACTCAATGCCGCGACAAGGAAAGACCACTTTCCTTTACCTTTTATTGACCAAATGCTAGAACGATTGGCCGGGAACGAATTTTACTGCTTTTTGGATGGCTATTCCGGCTATAATCAAGTCCCCATCGCCGAAAAGGATCAAGACAAGACCACATTTACTTGTCCTTTCGGTACTTTCGCTTACCGTCGTATGCCCTTTGGATTATGCAATGCACCCGCTACATTTCAGTGATGTATGATGGGGATCTTTTCTGACATGGTGGAGAAATTTTTGGAGATCTTTATGGATGATTTCTCCATTTTTGGTGACTCCTTCGATGAGTGTTTGCTGCACTTAGACGCAGTTCTTACCCGCTGTAGGGATAAGAACCTCACTTTAAATTGGAAGAAGTGCCACTTTATGGTACGAGAGGGCATTGTCTTAGGACATGTCATCTCGCAAAATGGCATAGAGGTTGATAAAGCCAAGATTGAAGACATTTCCAATCTTCCTCCTCCTAAATGCGTCAAAGACATCCGAGCCTTTCTTGGCCATGCCGGTTTTTATAGACGGTTCATCAAGGATTTTAGTAAGATGGCTAGACCCTTGACTCTTTTATTGGACAAGGACACAAATTTTGATTTTGACTCAACTTGCATGAAAGCGTTCGAGTCATTGAAACACTCACTCATTTATGCGCCCATTCTTTCATCTTCCGACTGGACGCATCCTTTTGAAATTATGTGCGACGCATCTGATTTCGCCATTGGCGCTATTCTTGGACAGAACATTAATAAGATGCTGCACGTAATTTATTACGCTAGCCGAATATTAAATGAGGCCCAATTGAATTACACAACAACAGAAAAAGAATTTTTAGCCGTTGTGTTTGCACTTGAAAAATTCCGGCCCTATTTAATCGGCTCTCCAGTGATTGTTTACACGGACCATTCAGCTCTTCGCCACCTTTGTGCGAAGAAGGATGCTAAATCGCGGTTAATACGTTGGATCCTCTTGCTATAAGAGTTTGACCTTGTCATAAGGGACAAAAGAAGATGTGAAAATGTAGTTGCCGACCGCCTTTCACGACTTCCTTCTTCGCCCACACTTGAAATACCAATTAAAGATGTTTTTCCCGATGAGCAACTCTTAACCGTGTCATGCGAACCTTGGTTCGCTGATATAGTAAATTACTTGGCCACTGATACCAAAAGATTGGTCGAAACAGGACAAACTCCGGTTCCTATCCCAAATAAAACATTTTTACTGGGATGAACCGTATCTTTTTAAATACTGTTCCGACCAAATCATTCGTCGGTGTGTACCTGAAAATGAGTTTAATAGTGTGCTGTATTTTTGCCACGATCAAGCGTGTGGCGTGCATTTTGGCCCCAAGAAGACAGCAGAAAAAATCTTGCAGTGTGGTTTCTGCTGGCCACGACTCTTTAAAGATGCATATGAATACTGCAAGACATGCTCCCGGTGCCAACCCTTGGGCCGGATATCGCGGAGAAACGAAATGCCGATCCAACCAATTTTGGTTGTTAATATCTCTGATGTTTGGGGAATAGACTTCATGGGACCATTTCCCAATTCCTTTGGAAATATATTTATTCTTTTGGCTGTTGACTATGTGTCAAAATGGGTAGAGGCTGTGCCTAGCCGAACGAATGACAACAAGGTTGTCGTTCGATTTCTTAAAGAAAATATCTTTTCTCGGTGTGGGCACCCTCGAGCAATTATAAGTGATAATGGATCTCACTTCTGTAATAGGACTTTTGAGTCCTTAATGTGTAAATATTCCATTAATCACAAATTGTCAACACCATATCATCCCCAAACTTGTGGGCAAGCCGAAGTTTCAAATCGGCAGATTAAACAAATTTTGGAGAAAACGGTTTCTAAAAACCGTAAAGATTGGTCACACAAACTGATTAATGCACTATGGACATTTCATACTGCATACAAGACCGATCTTGGTATGTCTTCATACCGGGTTGTTTATGGGAAGGCTTGCCACCTCCCAGTTGAAATTGAGCACAATGCATTTTGGGCAATTAAAGAGTTGAACTTATCGATAGGAGATACGGGCAGCAATAGAAGGCTGCAATTGAATGAACTAGATGAGCTGTGGGATGAGGCTTACGAAAATGCTGTAATTGTTAAAAACCGAACTAAGGTGTTCCATGACAAACACCTTATGCGCAAAACTTTTAAACCTGGTCAACATGTTTTGCTTTATGACACTCGGTTACACTTCCACCCCGGCAAGCTCAAATCTAGATGGAAATGGCCGTTTTTGGTATGCCCCGTATATCCGCACGGTGCGGTAGATCTTGAAAACCCGAAGGACGGTACTTTATTTAAAGTAAACGGACATCGACTCAAACCGTTCCTCACTGCGGACCCGTCGGAGGAGCTCCTGTTTTTTCAGGAGCCGATTTACACTGACTGATCTTCCTCCATTTTACCCCCAAATTTTCGATCATCTTGCCAAAACTTTATTTCAAATAAGTTTGGGGGTATGTATCATTTGTAAATATATAGACACAAAATAACATAAAAATTAAAAAAAATTGAAAATTTTTTTGGGGTATTTTTGTAAATTTACAGATTAAATAAATAAAATAAAATTTATATTTGCAAATAATTTCCTCTTTTTAGAGGGGTTTATTTGCAAATATCCATCATTTCCCCCCTATATAAAGAACCCGACCCCCCTGTTTTCACTAACCCTAATTTTCATCTTCTAAAAACCCTAGCGTCGCCGCCCTAATTTTCTGCAGAGCGACGCCGCCGATCCGCCGCCGAAACCCTTTTCCCGTCGCCGATCCACCGCGCTACAGTGTCTTCACCCTTTGAAATTTTCAGGGGTGGTACGATCTCTCAAAATACTCTCTGTTTTTCAATTTTTAGATCTGTAGTAACCTCATGGCACACAGCATGCAACTTGAACGCGATTTTTCGCAAGTTTTTTCACACGAGGTGTACGGTAGTTATTTTGCAAACGAAATAGCGTGTAGGGGTTGGAACTATTTAATATACAATCACCCTAACGCTTATGCACTGCCGGAATTAGTCACTCGTTTTTACGAGTGTATGGAAGATGGGTGTCTCACCCTATTTGGCTTTATTAAATTGCAATGGGGTGATAGGGAAATTATCATCGATAGGGATATCATACACGAAGTCACACTAATCCCTCGTATACCCGCACATGACCAACCTTTACAATTTGAGGATTGCATGCCCTTGATGGGCAACGATTGCTCAAGGGAGCCGCGGAAGGGTATCCAAGAGAGAACCCTTTTTGCAAATGTCTTAACTGTGTGCCGATGGGCACAAAATAATATTTTCGGTAGCTCCCACAACACAACATTTTTTACACCCTCATTGCATATTGTGCATACCCTTATGACAAGAAACCCTGTTTCGACATGTGCATAGTTTTGCTAAACTCTATAGGTGCGGGCAAACGAGCCGCAAATTACCCTTGTCCCATACTTGTTACACAACTCTGTCGATATTTCCTCCCTGTGGAGGAGTTCGAATTTTACATGCATGGAGGCATACCTGTCAGGCCTCTTATTGAGGACGTTTCTACATTCTATTCATGATTGACAGATGTATGGTCGAGAACTGAACCGGCGGAGCACGTGCCCGCCCGCACACCTAGCTCTAGATCGACCGCGAGCAAAGGAGAAATGACCACTCTAGAACATGCACATTTGATGCGGAGAGCTATTAGGGGCATAGAGGAGTTGAGGGCGATATCGAGGGAGCACGACCGGCGGTTGACGGAGGTAGAGCAGAGGATTCGAACCCTGCTGGGTAGGGCTGAGCGTTCACGTTCACGCTCGAGAGCGCGGCGTGGGGCCGAGCAGTGAGGGCACTACTTTGGTTAAGTTTTGGGGAGTTGGTGGTTGTATATAGTTATCTTTTGCATTGCATACTTTTTTAAATTTTTGTATATATATTTTTTTCTTTTTCTTTTGCATGTTTAAATTCTGCATTGCATCCTTATATAAAAATCATAAAAATTGAAAAAATTGAAAATAAAAAAAATAGAAAAATATAAAAATCAAATAAAAACTGAAAAATTTGAAAAATTATAAAAATTAGAACATTCGATTTTGGCCATAATTGACTTGAGTTTGACAAAAAGGTTAACTAGTTAGGAACAACTAGATTTTAGACTTAGTAAATTAAAAACCCTAAAAATAATCTTTCTTAAAATTTAACGGTAGAAAGTATATGTCTTTGTAGTTTATTTAGAAATAGGCAAATTTCAAGTTCACTTCTTGGGCTAAGTTAAAACAAGGGAAATGTATTGATATTTTTATTAAAGTATAAGTCTGAAAAATAATTCCTAAGCTTAAATCTAAATTCTGAAAATATATACCCTACAAATTACACAAACACGAACCTTGAAACTTGGAATAGTAGAAGAGACATTGAAATGCTCTTGTCTAAAGTCCTTAGTATGAAGAAAAATAAAAAAAATATAAGTGTGAATAAAGAGATAAAAAAATGAATACTGGTTTTTGTAATTACTTAAGGCTGCATATATAGAAAAAATATTTAGCGAGGGTGCTTTATCACCTAGTGCCTTAGACCAACTGGTTTGGGAGTCACTGCTAAAAGCCTTAGGTATTACAAGACCAGGAATTACGCCTTAATATGTAAACACATTTTGTAATCGGTCGTTGGTACCTCAAGAAGTATTAATGGTCGCATGAAGGATGTGTGAGAAATTTCATCTAAAATTCACCAACTAAAAGTACTTTGGACGATGGACAAGAGTATAAGAGCTTGAATTGAATTTCCAAGTGTAGGGGTGATTCATACACACACGTAGGGGTATTTGTTCATATCATAATTTTGCATTATTATATTCCCCATTCTTATTCATTTTATAAATAAACAGGTTTTTTTGATCCATATCTGCTACATAGTTGTAGGTTACAGGTTCTCGGAACAAAACAGTGAAAATGATGAAAAGACGATACAAAAGTGAGACTACGACCAACAAATGGAAGAATCTTGATCATGCCTACAGTTTGAAGAATAAACGAAGATCAATGGACAATTTCACAAAGCACAAAGGCAGCGCAAGGTTCAAGACTTCAACACGAAGCAAAGGGTAAAGTCCACGACATTATGCACTGTGGAAATCTGGAAGAACACTGGAAGACAATCTGATAAACCAAGTGAAGAAAAAAAGAAGACAAATGCAACAGGAGAATTACCAAGAGAATACAGCCCAAGATACCACTATATGGCCGCGGATCCGCGGCCAAACATGGATTTTGGCCGCGGTTCCGCGGCCATGGTAAGCCCTTGTTGGTGCGTCGTTTGACGGTTTGGCGGTGCGTTGACTAGGCTTCTTAGGGGCAAGTTTGTAAATGCAGATATGTATCGAATATAACCTTAGGGTTTCTATGATCTATAAATAGAAACCCTAAATCTCTTTTTGAGGTATACCACTTTTTATTGAAAAAATTCAGAAATCCATTGTAATGTTTTGAAGAGAGTATCGAATAAAGTAAGTAGTTTTTTTCATTACCCTAGTTCTTAAATTCATTTCTGCCACAGTATAGATTTTATTATCTGCCCTAGTTAATTAGCTTAGCACTTTTATTAATCTGCCGTAGTTTAGATAGTTAGTCTTTTAGAAACAAATCATAAAAAAATGTCTTTTATCAATCCCCTAATGAGTGAGTAGTTCCTCACTTGTTAGGGTTAGGAATAGGAAATGTTTGAGAGATGAAAATCTCCCACCCCTTTCTTGCCCATCACATATTATTCATAGGACTCCATGCATACATACACACACCGCTCACTATGGTACCCTACCCCACGAGGTAGCGGTGATACAGTAGTTTAAAAAACTGGTTGTGCATGTTTTCCATGGAGTTTAGGGTAAGAATTAAGAAAGGACGGACAAGGACCTGGAGGAAGAAACATCGTTTCTTCCGATCGTGCTAGTCCCTTTTATTAATTATTACCATAACACCTAAATAAATCTAAATTAGGGAATTGAAAGCGGTGAGAAATCTTAACTTTCCAAACTTAATCTAAACCTAACCCTAGCAAGGTTTTAATCCTAGTTTAAATCAACTTTAGTTTTTAGTGATAATCAATCCAACACCATTTAGAATTAACTCGTTAGAACAAATTGAGAATACACAAAATCCCTGTGGACCGACCCGTACTCACCGGCTAGCTACCAAGCGATGCCGTTCTTGATTGCGGCAATTAATTCTTTGATCACAAAACATCGTAAAAATCAAGGGCGACGACATAAATTAGCCTTTGTATACAATCCACGGGCAACCAAAAACAAAACAAACACACACGACACGAAATGACCATCTGGAGAAGGAGAAAGTGGTTACCGCGATGCGGTAGCGTAATTAACTGCAGGGGCTTGCGTCTGCAGGGAAGAGCGTCCCTGCAATCAAAAACCCCTCACAATGAGGGGGAATCTGACGAAGTCTGCTACATCGATCGCATCCGTCTAAACCTCCGATACATGGTGCCATAAATTAACTTGGCATCATCGGAGAGGTGGACAGATAGCACCAAATAGCATCTGCCCCCAAATTCAGGCAAGACGTTTGTCTTTCCGGCTTTCGGCGGTGAACAGATTCTGGCATGCCCGGTGGGACCTTTTTCTCTTTCCACTCAACACTTCGTATATCATGTTTCGCGAACGAATCGCGGTTTGATAAGGTTGCCTCTGGTCTTGCTCCATGCAGAAAAAGAAGATCATTGGCTATCAACTGCACCAATTGCAACAACTGCAACAATTCCCACTTTGTCCTTACCGGAGAAGTGACTTATGAGCCTCAAGCGGCCTCCGTTTTCAAGATGCCAGTGGAACAGGTGACGCAAGCCACCACTGGGCTGTTCTTTGGGACCATGCTTCTACCCATGAGCTTCAACGCCCCACTGCCGTCGCAAGAAGCTCCGAAAAAGTCGGTCTTTGATCGGCTTACGACTACCGCGGCCCCTCTCAACGGGTCGCCTAAATCCAACGCCTCAGTCTTTAACAGACTGGGCCAAAACTCCAATGGGCCCATGAAGAAGCCCGCGATACCTGAGGGGGTTATCCCGAAACGGATAGCCATCCCTGCTCCAGTGAACGAAATTATCAAAGCGGCTTCTCCTGCTAAGGGGTCGGTCTTTACAAGACTGGCCGTTCCAGGTCCCGCTCCCGGTGAAGTAACCAAGGCTGCTTCCCCTGCCAAAAAGTCGGTCTTTTCAAGGTTGGCAATCTCCTCTCAGCGGGCGTCGATCTTCGACAGGCTAACGACGACAACAGCCCCTTATCAGAGGGGGAGCATGAAGAAGCTCATCCAACAGCAGAGGTGGTCCCGTCCGCTCGACACGCTCGACATCGCCACCGGCGACGGGTGAGAAAAGTTAGGGGCAATTCCCCTTCTGTATTTACTCCGCCAGCTCCGATGGTGGAAATTGACGCTGCTGTTCCAACTGGGAACAGTTTTGAACCACTTAATAGGATGCGCAGGAATTCGCCAACTGCCGTGCTAAAAAAGTCTCCTCCGCCTTCTAAAAAGATCACAAACTCAAAGCTGGAGCAGCCCCCTCAGCGGCTATCCTCCAAAATTCACTAGGTCTGGCGAAATATCCTAGATTCTGTGGTTAAACAAGACTACTCCCGCCAACCAAAGAAAATGAAGGTTCGGCAAGAGAAGGACCACCCTGTCGTACAACATAAGGTGTCGTCCACTTGGGTGCCCGCAGCAACGGCCCCCTCAACTTCGACCGCTCGCAAAAGGAGAAGGCCGGAGAAGATCCCTGCGCCTGCGGTTAATCACAAGGACATTGAACCTAAATGCCCCAAGTCTGGGGGCATGGTAGTGCATACTGTTTATATGGCTTCCAGAAAAGAGTAAAGCCGTGCTTTTACGGGTCATCGACCGCTCACACGATCAGCAACAAAGGCTCAGGAGCAACAACAGCAAAAGCTCCAGGAGATGCTGACAATTATGGCTGCACTCACCGGGCCAAAAGTAAGCCCAGAGACATCATCGGAGCAGCGCCAAGAATAGGAAACTGATACCGAATTCCTCCGAAGAATACTCGAGAGGAAAGACAAAGAGGCCACGGAACAAGCGGCCAACATAAAACAAATGGCGCTTTTATTCCAAGATATGGTCGGGATGATGATACAGCCGGATCCTCCAGCTAAAGACCCCCCGATTATCCTTGAAGATGACAGAGGGGAGACACCTAACCCTCTTCCGGCTCTATCAGCGGCTAAAGAGGAAACTATCTCCAAAGCCGCCTTGGATGAATATATCGCTCAACAGATACGAGCTCATCAGGCGAGCGAAGCGGCCGGCCAAATTGTTAAGACTGGACGACCCTATCCGGGTTGGTACGACTAAATAAAGTACCCGCCGGGATATACGATCCCTAAATTCCATGTATATAAGGGGACGGGGAATCCACACCAGCATGTTGCTCAATTCAGAGCCTTGTGCGGTAATACCGGGGGTGATGACAAACTGCTGCTTCGCCAGTTTGTTGGCAGCTTGTCGGAGACAGCGTTTGAATGGTACTCTGAGCTCCCGAACGACCCCGTTAAGACATTCGCAGAAATGGAGTTACTATTTACACAAAGGTTCGCAAGCGCTAGTGAACGCACCCTAATCACGGCATTAATTAACGCCAGGGTGAAGTCAGGCAAAACATGGGTTCAGTAAGCGATACGGTGGCGGAATCTATGGTCGAAGTGCGAATAGCGCATCTAAGAAGCTCCTGCAGTAGGCATATTCGTGGGTACCCTTTATCTGCAGGCGACCATATCCCAGTTCATGATGTTTTTCAAGCTAACTACCTTCCAGGCCTTGATTGACAAGCTGGCCCAAATGGATCAGATGGGTCATAGACCGTCTTCTTCGAAGATGGAGCCTCGAAACGAAAAGGGGAAAGGGAAAGCGACCTTCGTCGCCAATGCTCAGCAGCAGCCCAGTGGTCCAAAACCAACTGATCGCCAAGACGATAAACAACGATTCTTTAATAAGAAGCTAAAGCGCCCTTATTCGTTTCCCCGGGATAAAATGAAGAGAATGTTCGAGCTGGCGGTGTGCAACAGGCTCATCACCTTGCCGGATCCAAAACGCCCACTGCAGTCCGGTGATGTCAACAATCCCAATTACTTCCCCTATCACCGAGTAATAGGACATCCAATCGAAGATTGCTTCGTCTTCAAAGGCTGGATTGATGACCAATACCAACAAGGCGAATTCGCACTGTCTAAGAATTGGAAAGTAAGCCCGCCCCAGCCGCATGCTCTTAAAAAGGTGGACACACCAGGGGCATCGTGCTCTTTTGTAGAAGAAGCTCCATGGGAGGTCGCTCTTTCAGCCAAAACGAAAAGAATGCTGAAAGATCATGAAACATGCCCGGCGATCAGGTGGAAAAGTTAGCTGGAACCCGGGGTCATTGAGGGAATGCTGAAGCCGCGCCCGACGCCAAGAATTGGTAGTGATAGTCAAAACGCCCATTCCCTATCGTCAAAGTCTTCAAAAAAGAATAAGAAGACCAAAAAGCCCGTGAAGCCTGATGACAAGCGCACGAACCTGCAAAGGCATATCGATGCACTGGAAAAATATAACCAGAAGGCGCGAACCCCGGTCACGCTCCAAGGGTTTCTCAACCACATCCTTGAGGACGGAGATGATGACAATAAGAGGGGAGAAGACTCGTCAGATGAACCTGAGACTACGTGGAGAGCTGCCACGTGATCTCTCACTCATCAATAGATGGTGAAGAAGCTCTTGATGCAGAGAAACTGGGGGAAGATCCCGAACCGGAACTCCTAGAACCGTCAGACAAGATGATTGACATGTTACTGAACGAGACCTGTCAAAAGAGCAAAGCTGATAGAGAGTGCGAAATGGCCATATTCGAAAAGGCCAGGAGTCGGCGTCAATTTAAAGAAGTTATGGGTAACGAAACACTCCAACCAGATCAAAACACGCCTGCAGTAGACAGAAGCAGGCTTAAAACGAGGAAACGATTCGCTAAAGCCCTGTCAATGGAAATGAAGCTGCCATCCTCCAAAGGAAACACTCCTGGCGGGATACACCTTGACGAATCGGATGGACATCCAAACTACTGCTTATACCATCGGAGGGCCACACACCCTACTGAAGAATGCAATGCCTTTAAAAACGGGTGGCAAGGATATATTGCTCACCGGCAGCATTTCAAGTGGATGAAGCGTAAGACTTGTCGGGAGCAAAGAAGCATGACTGATGAGCATAAAAGAACTGCCGGCAACTGTCACATGGTTGATAGCAAGGAATCGCAAGTTCTCACCTTCGGGAGCGATTCCGATGAAGAAATAGCCCTCGGCCCGCTCTTCAAGGAATACATCTCTGAAGCAGGAGAGACGAAGACCTGCGAGAACATCCAGCTGCGTAATCGCACGTTACCCGAGAAGAATCTCGAACCCACAACAAGGTGTCGAGTAAAAAAGATAAAGGGAAGGAAAAAGTCCTTGAAGATATCGCCCTCGATGATCAAGTCGTCAAAGAGCTGACAGCCAAGGACCCGCCAAAGAAAAACAAGGTGGATTACAACGTTCTGGCACACATTAGGAAGATACCCTCGCAGCTAAGCATTCTCGATGCCCTTCTGCTATCTAAAGAGGTGAGAGATTCTTTGATCAAGACACGCAAGAGCCCGAGCAGTTCCAAGCTTTCCTGGCCCAAGAAAAGATGAAGGACGAGCTGGAAGAAGTGCACACTGCTGACGTCACTTTCGGCGACGAAGATCTCCTCCTCGAAACATGCGAGCACAACCGCCTCTTGTACGTCACCGGATACTACCATGACATCAAGATAGAGAAGATCCTAGTTGATAACGGGTCCTCTGTCAACCTCCTAAATATGAGGGTGTTAAAAGAAATCTGTATGAGCGTTCAACACCTCGCTCAGGATAAAATCACTATCTCTGGATTCGACTCCCAGTCATCACGGACGCTCGGGTCTATAATTCTGACGTTACGCTTTGGGCTGCTCGTCACTGACATCAAATTTCATGTCATTGATGCCAAGACATGCTACAACGCATTTCTTGGCAGGCCTTGGTTACACGAGTACAATATCATCCCTTCTACACAATATCAGTGTATGAAGTATTTCAAGGATGATCTCGAATATACCGTGATAGGGGAGCTAAACCCATTCTCCGTGAATGAAGTCCGAAAGTACGAATATGCTAAGTACTTCTTACCAGACTTCAAAGATACGGAAAGATGCCATAAACCGGAGAATAAGCAAAAAGCTATCACCATCATTCCGGTCTTCAGGAGCGACACCGAGGAGGAGGAAGAGATAGTCTATTCGGGGCCGCTCCAATACAATAAGCCCGGACCGTCTACCCCTATGTTGGTCTTTGGCAGCGACTCTGAAGATGAGATCAATGCAGTATTTTCTGTTCGGCTATCAATACAAGCCTTCACTAGTGATGAACGGAGTTTGCAAATCGCCATGGTTCCGCAAAAACATTACAAAGACCTCGACGCACTTGATACCTATAGTGTGCAAGAACTGCAGACGTTCTACGTCCCTCCCAGGCGAAAAGATGAAAATGCGATCCTCTTCTATTGATCCGCGGAAACCAAAGTGGAGAAAAAAATCTGGCATGGTGCTGCACTTGATAGGCTCCAGCCCATCCGTCTGCCCAGATACTACACAGAAGGATTAAAAAGGCTGTTAAGGCGCCAAGGCATACCCTTTAAGCAGACCGCACGACAAGCTCAGTTCTACAACAGGATCTGGAACGTCCCTGGAACTCAGCGAAAATTGCCCAACGGAAGAATGGAAACGATCGGGCTTGGATACGTTCAATCCAAGAAACGGGAACGATTCTATGGCCGCTACGTTATACATGACTTTGATGAAGAAGGAGATGCTCTGTTAGAAGATGCTAACCCTGAACCAAAATGAGGTCCCACCATGAAAGTGCCAAGTCCGTCGTTCGAAGAACAGATGGACAAGCTAATAAGGGAAGCGGGTCAAAAGGTCCGGGATGACCACAACCGTGAAATGGCCATTTACGAGAAAGCCAGGACGCAGCGCCTCCTTCAGCAGGCTGCGGAGAATGATGATGCTCTTCGTCGCCAGCCCGTCATACAAAAGACCCGGCGCAGAGGTAAAAATAAGCTAAAGAACGGGAAAAAACGTTCGACAGCAGCAAAGCGGGTCCAAGAAGCCACGCGATCGAGAATTGAGCAGCCGGAATTCATATCTTATAAAGAAGATGGGTCGAGCATATTCTTTTCCCCAAGACAAGACAAGGAAGATATTCGATTTTGTCATGAAATATCAAATGATTACGCTCCCGGAGCCCAAACACCCTGAACAAGCAGACGATGTCTTTCACCTGGATTATTGCTCCTATCACCGAGCGATAAGACATCCTCTCGAAAATTGCTTCACATTCAAGAACTGGGTCGAAGACCAGTATCAGCAAGGCAGGTTCGCTCTATCCAGCAGTTGGAGGGTAACCCCACCACAGAAGCATGAACTAAAAGCCACATATGCAGCGAGAGTAGAACCAGACCAACATCGGTTTTGGAAACGATCCCGCACCTGTCACGTGATAACGATGTCGGAAACAGGAGAGCGCGAGAATATGGATGGCCTATCCTGGTGCTTCGAAAATGAGGATGAAGAGGAATTGATCTCGGAATTTCCGCCGGCGCCAAAAGAGCTGGAAGATAGGATACATACTACTGCAGATAACCTCAGAAAAATCGACTTGGGGACGGCAAACGACCCACGGCCGGCGTTCGTCGGTGAGCTGTTGTCTGAAGAAAAGGTGGCTATGCTCAAAGATGTACTCATGCAGTATAAATATTGCTTCGCATGGAACTATTCCAAGATACCAGGGTTAGATCCAGAAATAGCCATCCACAAATTGGCAATATCTCCGGATATCAAGCCAGTCAAACAAGCGCCGAGAAGAATGCGGCTCGAATTTGAAATGAGCATCAACGCCGAGGTCAAGAAGCTAATCGACTCCGGCTTCATCCAAGAGGTTCAGTACCCTGACTGGATTGCCAACATCGTCCCAGTGAGGAAGAAAATGGGACGGTGCGTATATGCGTGGACTTTCGGGATCTCAACAAAACTTGCCCGAAGGATGATTTTCCTGTACTTGTTACCGAGCTGATGAAAGACAATACGTCCACTCACGAAGTCTTCTCCTTCATGGACGGCTCGTCAGGGTACAATCAAATAAAGATGCATCCCGAGGACCAGAAACATACCGCTTTCCGGACTTCTCTGGTCATATTCTGCTACAAAGTGATGCATTTCAGTCTGAAGAACGCGTCTCCAACTATCAGAGGGCCATGACGAAGATTTTTGATAACCTCATACATGAAATCATCGAATACTATATCGAAGGCCTCGTGATTAAGAGCAAATCGCACGAGGAACATTGGGGGCATCTGAAAATTGTGTTTCAGTGCCTACGAAAATACAACCTGAAGATGAACCCTCTCAAATGCGCGTTCGGAGTCTCCTCCGGCAAATTCCTAGGATTCATCGTACGACATCGGGGTATCGAAATAGACCCATTAAAGATCGAGGCAATCATGGAAATGCCTCCGCCAAGAACTCTTAAGCAACTGCGATCTCTCCAAGGGAAGCTTGCGTATATTTGGCGGTTCATAGCAAATCTCTCCGGCAAATCCCGCCCCTACAGCCACCTAATGAAGAAGGGGACCCCTTTCATCTGGGATCGCAAATGCCAAAGTGCACTGGACGAAATCAAGCAATACCTGCAGAACCCGCCAGTACTGACCGCTCCAGTCAAGGGAAATCCTCTCATCCTGTACACAACCGCCCTTGAAGGTTCCTTAGGCGCACTATGGGCACAGGAGAATGACAAAGGGAAGGAGAGAGTCATCTACTATTTAAGTCGAGTTCTCCTGGGGGCAAAACACAACTACTCCCCCATTGAAAAACACTGCCTAGCGTTAATCTTCGCAATAACGAAGCTCCAGCACTATGCGTTGGCGCATGAGATCCACCTCATATCAAAAGTGGATCCTCTCAAATATTTGATGTCAAGAGCCATACTAACAGGGCGACTCGCTAAATGGGCCCTACTCTTAATGGAATTCTCGATAACATATCGACCGCTCAAGGCTGTGAAAGGCCAGGCCATCGCCGACTTCCTCGCTGAGTATCCGATACCTGCCGATTCACCCCTAAATTGCGAATTGCCAGACGAGCACGCGTTTGACACGATCGACGGGGGGAGAAGAGAGAATGATACCCGATGGTAACTCTATTTCGACGGAGCATCTTTCATGAAGAAGCGAAAGCACAGCTCCCCTATAATCAAATCGGGGGTAGGCCTCATCTTCGTGACTCCATAAGGAGGGATAATGCGCTTTGCCTTCTCCTTAACGGAGCCGAGGACAAACAATGAAGCCGAATATGAAGTTTTGATAGCAGGTCTTGAGATCGTTGTCGACATGGGAATCGAAAACCTCCTCATATACGGAGACTCCCAGCTGGTCGTTAGTCAAGTAAATGGCGACTATCAAACGTGCAAACCAGAGTTGGTAAAGTACAGCGAGAGAGTACAATAATTGCTGACTCAAATCCCTTCCTACGCCCTAGAAAGCATACCGCGTGCTGAGAATAGTAAAGCGGATGCATTAGCCAAACTCGCTAAAGAACTGGCTGACGAAAACCTCGATGATGTGAGGATCGTTGTACAAAGCCACCGGGTTCTTGTACCAGCAGAAATATCTCCGGAGTCGTCCGAAGAAAAAGGAGTGACCAAGCAATGGCCTTATAAATAAAAGATCAGGGAGAGGCTAAGGATTGGAGAAAAGCCTTTATAGACTACTTCAAATCCCGTCGAACACTTGAAGAAGCGTCCTCATGACATCAGCTCATGAAACGAGCTCTGTCTTTCGCCTTCGTCAATGATACTCTGTATAAGAGATCGTTCGACTCTCTATGCCTGAGATGCCTAGGACCTGAAGAAGCAAAGAGATTCGTCCAAGAAATTCACAACGGACTCTGCGGTTCTCATCAAGCCGGGCCAAAGATGAAGCTGAAGATCAAAAGGATGGACTACTATTGGCCCACGATGATCCAAGACCGCCTCGAATATGCGAAGCAGTGCCACTCGTGCCAAATTCATGGAGACTTCATCCACCAGCATCCAAATCCGCTCCACCCAATGGTGGCTAGCTGACCGTTCGAAATGTGGGAAACCGATATAATCGGGCCCATCGAACCAGCGTCATCCAGAGGACACCGGTTCATATTGGCGACAACTGATTACTTCTCTAAGTGGGCAGAAACAGTACCGTTGAGAGAAGTGAAGACGGATAACATCTTCCATTTCTTCAAGACGCACGTCATATATCGGTTCGGCACTCCGCGACGGATTATCTCCGATAACGGGCCAGCCTATAGAAGTCACAGAATCAGCCGCTTCACGCAGCAACATAATATAGACTAGAGATACTCTTCGGTCTATAATCCCCGGGCTAATGGTCTAGCTGAAGCCTTCAACAAGACCTTGACGAAGATCATAAAGAAGACGGTGTCCAGGAATAGAAGAGATTGGCACGAGAGATTGCATGAAGCTCTCTGGGCGTATCGGATCACGTTCAAAACGGCCACAAACACGACGCCGTATGCATTGGTATTCGGTACAGAAGCGGTACTTCCCTTGGAGATAGAGCTACCCTCTCTACGAGTGGCGGTTCATTACGAGCTAACAGACGAAGAGAACGCTCTTCTTCGGGTGGAGGAGCTCGACGCCCTTGACGAAACCCGGCTCATGGCGCAGCAAAACCTGGAATCTTACAAAGCAAGGGTGACGCGCTCATATGAAAGATTGACTAGGCCGAGAACATTTCGCCAAGGCGAACTCATGCTAATAGTCAAGAGGCCTATGATCCCCAATCGTGCCAAACGGGGGAAATTCGAGCCGAACTATGAGGGCCCGTATATCATAGACAAAGTCTACCAAGGTGGGGCTTACTTGCTCATGAATATGCATGGCGAAAGACCCTTTAGGCCAATAAACGGTCGGTTCTTGAAAAAATACCACGCTTGACCGAAACGTCTGTAAACTACTACGAACCGCAGTATCCTAAGGCCGACGACAAAAAAAACGGTCCATAAGCGAAATGGGCACGGATGAAAACCCAAAAGGGCTCCGTGAGTAAAAACAGCAGGGCTACCGGCGAGTTTGTGAAAACCCAAAAGGACGCAATCTCATTAAAAGACACTTGCAAGATGCTCTCGACCTTGTAAGGAGAAAATACCTGCGTGAGATCCTTACGACTCACAAGGGAGCAACACACTTAGGGATCCTCATGATTCCTAATGAGAAATTACACTTATGAGATCCTCACGACTCGTAAGGAGAATTCCTCTATGAGACCCTCATAGCTCATAGGATTCAAAAGCCTTAAGCTTCAGGGATCTAAATCTATTCTTAAGCCGTCATACACCCCGATATTGCCCTACAAACAGTTCAATGTTGACCCTTGTATACAATCCACGTGCACGAATAAACATTTCCCCAACAGAGTCCCACCAGCGACGAGAGATACCCTCACATGGTGAATGACCCTTGTAAGTCCTCTTGACTTATAAGGAGAAAACACTCTTGTAAGATCCTTACGACTTACAAGAGAACATACCACTTAGAAGTCCCCACGACTTCTAAGGAGAAAACACACCTACAAGATCCTCACGACTCATAGGGAGAAATACTTTTATGAGACCCTTACGGCTCATTAAGTCAAAAGCCTTAGTCGACAGGATCCTAACCCTGTTTGCTAAGCCACCTTTGTTCGAACCGACTGTTTCCCCCAATCAGAGCAAAGCTCTGTTGAATTTTGAAAATTCAAAATTCGAAGCAACGCTTCGGTTTCCGTGCGCAGCGCGCAATTTGCCACGTGGCAGAAGCTGAATGGGCAGCGTAACGCCCGAGACAGTGCGTCCCATCAGAGCAAGGCTCTTCAGAAAACGTAATTAATGACTTAACTGCGCAAACGCACAGATGCGCGACACGTGTCTGCGCAAGCGCATGGATGCACGACACGTGTCTGCGCAGTTGCGCAGTCGCAGCTGCGCAAACGCACGGATGCGCGACACGTGTCTGCGCAAGCGCTCAGATGCGTGACACGTGTCTGCGCAGTTGCGCAGTCGCAGCTGCGCAAACGCACCGATGCGCGACACGTGTCTGCGCATTCGCACAGATGCGTGACACGTGTCTGCGCAGTTGCGCAGTCGCAGCTGCGCAAACGCACGGATGCGCGACACGTGTCTGCGCAGTTGCGCAGTCGCAGCTGCGCAAGCGCACGGATGCGCGACACGTGTCTGCGCAGTTGCGCACTCGCATCTGCGCAAACGCTCGGATGCGCGACACGTGTCTGCGCAGTTGCGCATTCGCAACTGCGCAAGCGCTCGGATGCGCGACACGTGTCTGCGCAGTTGCGCAATCGCAACTGCGCAAGCGCTCGGATGCGCGACACGTGTCATTTGCTGGTGAGTTGCGCAGCAACTGAATGAAGATTTAGATAAATCTTTTCTGTTCTCCTGTAAAACAGGAACCCTTGGATCAAAGATCCAATGGTGGGAAAATTCCCAAAATTATTCAGGAAAGATTTTGTTAACAAATCCAACAAATTTGTGGGCACTATAAATAAGACCCCAAGCCTCATTCAAAAAGAATGAATCAGATAATCAGAGAGAGAATCAATCATCAAGAGAAGGATAAAAACTTCGGAGAAAAAAGAAAGCTCTTGAAAATTAATCAAGAACACAGAAGACAAAAGAAGAAGAAGGTAAAATTTCTGAAGAACAGAAAATAAATAGTGCCTTGCACTTGATATGAACCCCTGGTTCTAAAGAAAAATAAATAAATAAAAGAATAATAAGTAGTGCCTTGCACTTGATATGAACCCTTGGTTCTAAAAAAATAATAAATAGTGCCTTGCACTTAATATGAACCCTCGGTTCTGTATGATCAGGAGAAAACAAGAACTTGTTTTCCTTTGATCCAAATTCAAATCAAAAGTGCCATGCACTTGTGTTCTTCAATCTGAAGATTTCTAGGGTTTCTGCAACCCCTTGTTTTGGGCCAGGCCCAAATTAAATTGAAATAATAAAAGGGCAAGGCCCTGTTTGGAAAAATTCCTGAGTTTCTGCAAACTCATTATTTAAAAGGGCATGGCCCAAATTAAATTGCAGAACAATAAAAGGGCAAAGCCCTGTTTGTAAAAATTTCTTGAGTGCCTGCAACTCATCATTTAAAAGGGCCTGGCCCAACCCAAGAAAATTATTGAGTTTCTGAAACTCATTATTTAAAAGGGCAAGGCCCTGTTTGGAGAATTCCTGAGTTCTTGTAACTCATTAAAAGGGCCTGGCCCAAATCAGACTTGCAAAATAATGAAAGGGGCAGAGCCCTGTTTAGATCGATTCTTCTAATCGGGCAGAGCCTAAAAATAAAAATTGGACTTAACCCAATCCTGGCTGTAAGTCCTTAAATTAAATGCCTCTCCTAAATCAACTTACATCCGGTTCGAGGGTACATCTCCGAACTCCTTTGACATCCGTCGTTGTAATTCCTCAACGACGTCAAAGAGGTGACGGGTCCCACCGACCGCACATCGCTATGGACTGCGGGGTCCTTAAACTCGTGGACCGAAACGTCCTTAAACTAATATCGGACCGAAACGTCCTTAAACTAATATTGGACCGAAACGTCCCTAAACTAATGATGGACCGAAACGTCCCTAAACTAATATCGGACCGAGACGTCCTTAAAACTAATATCGGACCGAAACGTCCCTAAACTAATATCGGACCGAAACGTCCCTAAACTAATATCGGACCACCACGTCCTTAAACTGGCGATGGACCACCACGTCCCTAAACTGGCGATGGACCACTACGTCTTTAAACTGGCGATGGACCACCACGTCCTTAAACTGGCATAATAGAGTCCGAACGCTCTTTTGCCGGATCTAAACGGTCCCGTCTAAGTTGATCTTAGCCCCAAATACGGTTAATGTGTCCTTAGATCTTTAAATAAACAATAAAACTCCAAATCAACTTTGGTTCAAGGGTACATCTCTGAACTTCTCTAACACCTGTCGTTGTAATCCCTCAACGACGTCAGAGAGGTGACGAGTCCCGACGGCCAGATAATTAAATCAATCACTACGTCAGGTTGATCTTAGTCTAAAACAGGACTAACGTATCCTTGACGAACGTTTAAGTTGGTCTTAGCCGCAACGCGACTAATGCATCCTTAAACCAAAAAACACCAAACCCAAATCTAAGCAAATACGGATTTGGACTAATCCACGTCCTACGGGTGACGACATCACTCAGTCTCCGTATACAATCCACGGGCAATCACAAACAAAACAAACACACACGACACGAAGTGAAATTCTGGAGAAGGAGAAATTTGTTACCGCGATGCGGTAGCGTAATTAACTGCAGGGGCTTGCGCCTGCAGGGAAGAGCGTCCCCACAATCAAAAACCCCTCACCCTGAGGGGGAATCTGACGAAGTCTGCTACATCGGCCGCATCCGTCTAAACCTCCGATACACGGTGCCATAAATCAACTTGGCATCTTCGGAGAAATAGACGGATAAAAACAAATAGCATCTGCCCCGAACCCCAGGCCACGGACGTCCTAGCGTCCTTGGCCGCCGTTCGGAGGGGAACAGATTCTGGCACGCCCGGTGGGACCTCTTCCTCTTTCCACTCCACACTTCGTGTGTCGTCTTCGCGAACCAATCGCGGTTTGTTAAATGATTGCCTTCGGATTTCAAGTTGCTAAGATTTGGTCTTTTGTTTGGTACAGAACTCAAGCATTCAATGGCCACCAACTGCACCAACTGCTCGAAGTGCAACTGCAACGGACGCTCCACCTCACCTAGAGGTATAGCATATGGGCCCCAGGCGGCTTCCTTCCTGACCCTGCCGGTAGGCCAGTTGACTCAGGCCACCACCGGCTTGTTCTTCGGGACCATGGTCCTACCTACAAGCTTCTCGGCGCCGATACCCACACCGGAAGCGAACAAGAAGTCGGTGTTCGACCGGCTCACTGCTACTCCGACCCCTGTCAGCGGGTCGCCTGCTACTGGACCAACAGCCTCCGTTTTCACCAGGCTGGGCCAGAACTATAAGGTGGCTGTCCCAAAGAGGGCAACGGCCGCTGCTTTGGAAGTTGTTAAAACGGCTTCTCCCATTAGAGAGTCAGTCTTCACAAGATTGACGGTTCCTACTCCTCCCCCAGCTGGTCAAAAGGCGTCGGTCTTCGATAGGCTGACATCAACAGTTACCCCACGCTCAAACAGGGGGCAACAAGAAACCATCTCAATCTCCGAGCCAATCCCGGCGGCTCGTCGTGCGCGACGTCGCTATTGGCAGAGAGTAAGGAAAGCAGGGGGCAACTCCCCCTCAGGGCTAACCCCACCTGCTCCAACGGTGGAAGTCGATGCTGCTGTTCCAACTGGGAACAGCTTCGAAATGCTGAGGAAGGTGAGAAAGAACTCCCCGGTGGCTACGTTGAAAAGGTCTCCTCCACCCAGGGAAAAAGCTCCGGAGATGAAACAGGAACAGCCCCCTCAACGGCTGTCAGCGAAAGTTTATAAAGTTTGGCGGAGGGTTCAAGACTCCGTGATTGACTCCAACCACTTCCGTCGCCAGAACAGGGCAGGGGTGGAAAAAGACAAAAAACCGCCCCGCTCAACGGCAGGGGGCAACAAATGCTAGGATGCCCGCTTCAACGGCTCCTTCAACCTCAAAGGCCCATAAAAGGAAGAGGCCAGAAAAAGCTCCCATGACGCTGACAAAATCTAAGAATGGTGAACCTAAACGCCCCAAGTCAGGGGGCATCACGGTTCATACGGTCTATATGGCTTCGGGGAAAGAAGAAAGTCGTACTTCTACGGGTCACCGACCGCTTACCCGGTCAGTGACCAAGTCTCAGGAGCAGCAACAAAAGCTCCAGGAGATGATGACTACAATGGCTGCACTCACGGGGCCAAAAGAGAATCCCGAGACGTCCTTAGATGAACGTCAAGAAGAAGAGACCGACGCCGAGTTCCTTCGCCGAATGCTCGAAAAGAGAGACCAAGAGGCTGCTGAACAAGCAGCCAATATACAGCGCATGGGCCTTCTCTTCCAGGATATGATAGGGATGATGATACAACCAGAATCCCCGACTGAAGAACCCCCGATCGTCCTTGGGGATGATAGGGGAGAAACATCAAACCCTCAGCCCGTTCTATCGACGGCTAAAGAAGACACAATCTCTAAAACAGATCTGGACGAATATATAGCCCAGCAGATAAAAGTTCATCACGCGGCCGAAGCAGCCGGCCACGTTGTAAAAACGGGACGGCCATATCCGGGCTGGTATGACCAAATCAAATACCCGCCAGGTTATACAATTCCAAAGTTTCATGTCTACAAGGGGACCGGCAATCCCCATCAACATGTTGCCCAATTCAGGGCGCTTTGTGGTAACACTGGAGGCGACGATAAGCTCTTGCTGCGCCAGTTTGTTGGAAGTTTATCAGATACGGCTTTCGAGTGGTATTCCGAGCTCCCCAATGACTCCATTAAAACCTTCGCAGAGATGGAGCTGCTCTTCACCCAACGCTTTGCAAGCGCCAGCGAACGTACTCCGATGACGGCACTGATTAACGCCAGGGTAAAGCCCGGCGAGACGTGGGTCCAGTACGCTATACGGTGGCGTAATTTATGGTCTAAATGTGAACAGCGTATAGAAGAAGCCCCTGCGGTGGGAATGTTTGTCGGAACCCTTGATCCACAAGCAACCATTTCGCAGTTTATGATGTTCTTCAAGCCAACTTCTTTCCAGGCTTTGATCGACAAATTGGCGCAGATGGACCAGATGGGCCATAAACCCCCTCTCCCGAAGCCCGACTCTCGAAACGACAAAGGAAAGGGAAAAGCTATCATCGTCGCTAATGCCCAACAGCAACCGAACGACTCGAAGCCGGTTGCTCGTCCAAATAACACGCGCCCGTACGTACCCCTTGAGGACAGGATGGGACGTGCTTACTCCTTCCCCCGTGATAAAACAAGGAGGTTATTTGAGCTGGCATTGTGCAATAGGCTTATAAATCTGCCGGATCCAAAACGTCCGTCACAACCAAGTGACGTTAACGAGCCTAATTATTGCCCTTACCATCGAGTGTTAGGACATCCAATCGAAGACTGTTACGTGTTCAAAAATTGGCTCGAAAACCAGTACCGTCAGGGCAAGTTTGCGCTATCTGACAAATGGAAGGTGAATCCTCCGCAGCCCCACACCTATAAGGGAACGAATACGCCAGGGGCAACATGCTCCGTCATTGAAGAAGCTCCCTGGGAGGTTGTATTATCAGCCAAAACGAGGAGAATGCTAAATGATCTGCAGACCTGTCCAGCGGTCAAGTGGAAGAACCCCTTGGAGCCGCAGGTTATTGAGGGGATGTTGAAACCACGTCCGACTCCGAAGGCCGATGGTGGTAGTTCAAGCGTTCATAACCAGCCGTCAAAATCTTCGAAAAAGAAGAAGAAGAAATCTAAGAAGCCCGTGAAGCCTAGCGACAAGCGCACGGACTTACAAAAGCAAATCGACGCGCTGGATGAATATAACCAAAGGGCGCGGACTCCCATTACGCTCCAAGATTTCCTTGATCACGTCTTTCAAAAAGAAGATGAGGAAGAAGTTTCATCGGATGAATCCGACGGAGATGTGGCAAGCTGTCATATGATCTCTCACTCGACCTCGAACGATGAAGGGACTTCTGACACTGAAACACTGGGGGCAAATTCCGAATCAAGAGCCCCAGGGTTATCAGTTGAAATGATTGGCGCGTTTCTTAATGAAGCTCGATTGAAAAGCAAAGCTGATCGAGAACGCGAGACGGCTATATTCGAAAGGGCCAAGCGCCAGCAACTTGAGGAAAGAGCCGAGATGATCCCACTGGAGCAAAATGCCTCCACCGCTGACAAAAGCCAATTTAAGATAAAAAAGAAGTTCGCCAAGGCCATATCGATGGGCATGAAGCTACCACCCTCAGAAGAAAGAGTTACTAGCGTGGTAGAAATGCATCCCTCTTATTGCTTATATCATCAGAAGGTCTCACATTCTACCCAAGAGTGCAAAGCGTTCGATAAATGGTGGCAAGGATACGTCGCTAATCAACAACGCTTTAAACGGGAAAAGCGCAAGGTTCGTCGGGAGCAAAGAAACACGACCAAAGTGCTTGAAAGAACTGCCGGCAACTGTCACATGGTTAACACTACCAGGTCACAAGTGCCCACATTTGGGAGCGACTCTGATGAGGAACTAGAGATTGCCCCTCTCTTCAAAGAATCAACTTCGGGAAAAGAAGAAGAACCGAAGTCTTGCGAAAATATACAGCTGAGGAATCGGACACTGCCTGAAAAGAACCTCGGACCCTCGAATAGAAAAGATAAAGGGAAAGAGAAGGTCTCTGAAGACATCACTTTGGATGACCAAGTCGCGGAAGAGTTAACTGCCAAAAATCCGCCAAAGAGGAGTAAGGTGGATTACAATGTCTTAGCGCATCTGAGGAAGCTACCCTCACAACTCAGCATCCTCGATGCCTTGTTACTATCGAAGGAGGCGAGAGACTCTTTGATTAAGGCGCTACAAGATCCGGACCAGTTCCAAGCCTTCTTGGCCGAAGAAAAGATGAAAGACGAATTGGAAGAAGTGCACACAGCCGACGTTGCTTTTGGTGATGAGGACCTTCTTCTCGGGACGTGTGAACACAATCGCCCTCTTTATGTCTCAGGATACTGCCATGACATAAAGATAGGTAAAATCTTGGTCGATAACGGATCGTCTGTCAATTTACTCAACGTACGAGTGTTAAAGGAGATTTGCATGAATGTCCAGCACCTCGCCCGAGACAAGATCACTATCTCCAGTTTCGACTCTCAATCCTCAAAGACTCTTGGATCTGTCATATTGACGTTACGCTTCGGGTTGCTCGTCACAGACATCAAATTCCATGTTATAGATGCCAAGACGTGCTACAATGCTCTGCTCGGCCGACCATGGCTACACGAGTACAATATCATCCCTTCTACACAGCATCAGTGCATGAAGTATTCCAGGGATGGCCTCGAGTACACTGTGGCCGGAGAGTTGAATCCGTTTTCCGTGAACGAAGTTCGCAAGTATGAAGATGCCAAATACTTCTTGCCGAGCTTCGAAGACACGGAAAGGTGTCACAAACCGGAGAACAAAACTAATGCCACTATCCCTGTCTTCGGCAGTGACACCGAGGAGGAGGATATAATTTATTCAGGTCCATCTCAATCTGCCAGGCCAGGACCATCCGTCCCTTCGTTGATCTTCGGTAGTGATTCAGAGGATGAAGTTCATGCTATATTCCCTGCTCGGCCTTCGATACGGATTTCCGATGATGAAGAGCGAAGTCTGCAGATAACCATGGTGCCACTCGAACATTACAAAGAACTGGATGTACTCGACACCAACAGCGTAGAAGAATTGCAGACATTCTATATCCCTCCCGGACGAAGAGGCGAGAAGGCAATCTTATTCTACCGTTCTGAAGAAAACAAAGTAGAAAAAGAAGTTTGGCATGGCGTGGATCCCACGCTCGACAGGCTTCAGCCTATCCGTCTTCCCCGGTATTATACCGAAGATCATAAAGAAAACAGTGTCACGAAATAAGAAAGATTGGCACGAAAGATTGCAAGAGGCTCTTTGGGCGTATCGGACTACGTTTAAAACGGCCACAAACACAACGCCATACGCGTTGGTATTTGGGACGGAAGCAGTACTCCCTCTCGAGATAGAATTACCCTCTCTACGAGTGGCAGTCCACTACGAGCTGACAGACGAAGAAAATGCTCACCTTCGGTTTGAAGAGCTTGACGCCCTTGATGAAATCCGGCTTCTAGCACAACAAAATCTGGAAGCCTATAAAGCAAAGATGATGCGCTCATATGAAAGATTGAGCCGCCTGAGAACATTCCACCAAGGCGAACTCGTGCTAGTGGTCAAAAGGCCCATGATCCCCAATCGCGCCAAGCGAGGAAAATTCGAGCCAAACTATGAAGGTCCTTATATCATTGATAAGGTCTACCAAGGTGGGGCCTATCTACTCATGGACATGCACGGTGAAAGGCCTTTCAGGCCAATAAACGGACGCTTCCTAAAGAAATACTACGCTTAATGAGCCACAGCCTAGGTCAAGGGTGGATGACGACGACTATGTCCGTTCGCTATCTTCCTAAGCTCAAGCTTTATAAGTAGTAGCCAACCCTCTCAACGGTAGACCGGAATGTCCTTAAACTAATAGCAGACTGAAAACGTCTTTAAACTGCTACCACAGCATCCTTAGGCTGACGAAATGATTAATAAAAAAAAAAAAATATATATATATATATATATATATATATATATATATATATATATATAAAACGGTAAGTCCATAAGCAAAATGGGCACGGATGAAAACCCGAAAGGGCTCCGTGAGTAAAAATAGCAGGACTACCGGCGAATGTTTGTGAAAACCCGAAAGGGCGCAACTTCGTTAAAGAACCCTTATGGAGTTCTCTCGACCTTGTAAGGAGAAACCACCTGCGTGAGATCCTTACGACTCACAAAGGAGCAACACACTTAGGGATCCCCACGATTCCTAAGGAGAAAATACACTTGCGAGATCCTCACGACTCGTAAGGAAAACTCTCTTATGGGACCCTCACGGCTCGTAAGATTTGAAAGTCTTAAGTTACAGAGGCCTAAACCTGTGCTTAAGCAACCCCCACAACTTTCGACATTGCCCTACAAGTGGTCCTATATTGGCCCTTGTATACAATCCACGGGCGCGAATAAACGTTTCCCTAACCTAGGTCCATCCATGACTGGGAATACGTTCGTATGGTAAACAACCCTTATAAATCCCCTCGATTTATGAGGAGAAAACCTTCCTGTAGGATCCTTACGACTTACAGAAGAACAAAACACTTAGGAACCTTCACGGTTCCTAAGGAGAAAATACACCTACAAGATCCCCACGACTTGTAGGGAGAAATACCTTCACGAGACCCTTACGGCTCATGAAGTCAAAAGCCTTAGCCGACGGGATCCTAACCCTGGTCGCTAAGCCTCCTTTGTTCAACAACGATAGAGGCAAATGATGATTCGCTCCTAGTAATATCCCAGTCGCAGCGGTGCTGATGCCGAAATCGGTGTCCAATTTCAGGTTGACGGTGAAAGCCGGTAGGCCGCTCATGCATACGAAATAGCCGAAATGATAGGGCAACTTGCAATAAAAAGTAGCAAGTAAAATGCATGCATGCAAAATAGCCGAAATGATCGGGCAACTCGTAATAAAGAGCAACGAGTAAAAAAAAAAATAATGAAAAGCCGAAATGATTGGGCACCGCGAAAAATAGCCGAAATGTTTGGGCAATCGCGACCTTCGCGATATAAAAGCTGAAATGATAGAGCATCGCGGAAATAAAATAAAACAAAAAAAAAATAAGAAATGATAAAACTTCGGCCCTACAGTTAAGATCACACCGATCCCTGTATACAATCCAAGGGCGTAAACAAAGAAGAAACCATACCTCCCCAGCGGATTCCGTCAAACGACGAAACCAAGCCTCAACGGTTCATTTCAACCGAAGAAGCCAATGACTTCAACGAAAATTCCTCGACTCACGGATACAAACACTCCTTGACGAGAGCCTTCTGATCCGCGTCGACCCGCAGAGCCACCAGTGCCTCCGTAGGAACCCTCGACTCGTTTCAAACCCCAAGGACACAAATAATCCTTGGCGCTCGGGAAACAAATAATCCCGGCAAACTTCTCAACTCATGGATACAAACACTCCTTGACGAGAGCCTTCTGATCCGCGTCAACCCGCAGAGCCACCAGTGCCTCCGTAGGAACCCTCGACTCGTTTCAAACCCCAAGGACACAAATAATCCTTGGCGCTCGGGAAACAAATAATCCCGGCAAACTTCTCAACTCACGGATACAAACACTCCTTGACGAGAGCCTTCTGATCCGCGTCGACCCGCAGAGCCACCAGTGCCTCCGTAGGAACCCTCGACTCGTTTCAAACCCCAAGGACACAAATAATCCTTGGCGCTCGGGAAACAAATAATCCCGGCAAACTTCTCAACTCACGGATACAAACACTCCTTGACGAGAGCCTTCTGATCCGCGTCGACCCGCAGAGCCACCAGTGCCTCCGTAGGAACCCTCGACTCGTTTCAAACCCCAAGGACACAAATAATCCTTGGCGCTCGGGAAACAAATAATCCCGGCAAACTTCTCAACTCACGGATACAAACACTCCTTGACGAGAGCCTTCTGATCCGCGTCAACCCGCAGAGCCACCAGTGCCTCCGTAGGAACCCTCGACTCGTTTCAAACCCCAAGGACACAAATAATCCTTGGCGCTCGGGAAACAAATAATCCCGGCAAACTTCTCAACTCACGGATACAAACACTCCTTGACGAGAGCCTTCTGATCCGCGTCGACCCGCAGAGCCACCAGTGCCTCCGTAGGAACCCTCGACTCGTTTCAAACCCCAAGGACACAAATAATCCTTGGCGCTTGGGAAGCAAATAATCCCGGCAAACTTCTCAACTCACGGATACAAACACTCCTTGACGAGAGCCTTCTGATCCGCGTCAACCCGCAGAGCCACCAGTGCCTCCGTAGGAACCCTCGACTCGTTTCAAACCCCAAGGACACAAATAATCCTTGGCGCTTGGGAAGCAAATAATCCCGGCAAACTTCTCAACTCACGGATACAAACACTCCGTGACCAGAGCTTCTATGACTCACATCTTGGGCAGTAAGGATTCAAAACTTACTCCCTGAACAATGGGACCCTGCAAGTCAATCCTAAATGGTCTCTTGCATACTATCCACGGGTCTCACTCTCTGAAGTCGATTCTCGACAAAGAGGGAAACAACCGCTTACGAGCCTTTTCGACTCGTAAGAGGGGCGATGGGACCCTGCAAGTCAATCCTAAATGGTCTCTTGCATACTATCCACGGGTCTCACTCTCTGAAGTCGATTCTCGACAAAGAGGGAAACAACCGCTTACGAGCCCTCTCGACTCGTAAGAGGGAGAAATTCTCTTATAGGATCCTTCCGACTTATGAGAGGAAACCACACTTGGGAATCCTCACGATTCCTAGGGAGAACATTCACCTGCGAGATCCTCTCGATCCGTAGGGAGAAGAGTCTCTATGGGACCCTCACGGCTTATAGAGTCGAAAAGTCTTAGGCAGCAGATCTGAACCTGCGGCCTAAGCCATCGTTACTTCTTAATAAGATCGGGATACTCATCCCAATCGTTCGTCAATTATGGTTATTAAGGTGGCGTACTGATTATAAAAGAAAAGAAAGACAGAGAAATGACACAAGACATATACAAAATGTGTATCTTTTATTCATAAAAAATGGTTGAGTACAGGATACATTGTGCTAAAGAATAAAAAATATACATATACTTTACAAAAAAAAAACAAATGATACAAGGGGAATTATGGGGAAGGAAGCGTCTTGCACAGATCTAGCAATTGCTCGCATACGTCCTTCCAAGCCTTCTCCTGATCAGCTGCCATTGCCAGCTCCGCCTCTACTTGAGCCCGCTGCTGCGTGAAGGATGCGAGCTCTTCCCCAACAACCTGATGAGCTGCTTCTTGGCCTTGGGCATCGCGCTCAGCAGCATCAAGTTTCCGCTTCAGCGCTAGCCCATTAGATATACGTTTGAGAAGACCTTCAAAGACAGCTTTCACCTCAGCAGCATTCGTCCTGACTTCGGCATGAAGGCAAGCGGTCGCGTTTGAAGATTCCTGATGCGCCTTTAACCGTGAAGCTGCCTTCTGTTCCAAATGGCGGAGATAAGAGGTGCTTTGCTCAAGCCAAGCTATCCGTTCGGCGCTCGCGGCCAAAGCCTCGGGAGAAGGGCGTGTCGACTCCAACCGATACAGGCGAGCTTCAATCTCTCTGCAGTGGTTAACCCACGATTCGACGACGCCTTCGTTATGGAAAGTTACGAGCGCCGCCAACATTGGGTTAACGTCCACAGCGAAATCTACGGCTGAAGGAAGGGCATCCATGTTGAGCTCTTCAATGTACCCGCTCAACATACCCAAGCTCATTACAGCACCCTTTGAAGACGGGCGTCGCGAGAAAGGACCCGCCGGTGAGAGGACATGAGACTCAAAAGGAACTGGAGCTGGGACAATAGCTGCAAAAAACGAAACATGGTCAAACAATGATTCGAAAAGTCGATGAAAAATCATATAAAAAGAGGAAAGGAATATCTGTACCAGTCGCAACGGACGCCAAAGCCGGAAGTGCCGGTGGCAGTACAGGCCCGGCATCCCCTCCTTCGATCTGAGGCACTGCAGTCAGGAAGAGGAAAAGTCAGATACGATCCTATATTCCCTCGAAAAAGACCAAGACGGCACTTACCGGTACCCTTAGAGGGAGAAGCGAGCTCGGATGGGAAGGAGAAGTGTGGGAGCAACACCTGATATAGATGATCAAAGAGCCCTCCTGAAAAGGCACAATGGTGTAGCATTAGTACAAAAGCCACATTTTTGAAAGACTAATGCATGAGTCGTGGATCCTTACCTTCCAACATCCGTGACGGTATGAGGGAAGACGGGGAGGTAACTATTGCCAAAGCAGTAGTTGATGGTACCCCCTCGAGCAATGGAGCATCGGTACTGGCCACACCTGCAAGAACAAGCTTGTTAGAAGATATCACAAGATATATACAAAAAAAAAATGGAAACGCTGGTGACTCGAAAATTCACCTGACGAGCTGCCAGCAGAAACTGAGGTAGTCCCTTCCTCCACTGACGGAAGACCACCGCCTGTAGCTTCGTCACCCGACTCAAGGGGAACCGTTGTTACGCTCTCAAGCTCTGCAGGCGGCGGGGAACCATAGGCAGGGAGGGCCAAGATAGGAACATTGCCCGATTCCTGAGAAGGAGCACCTAGCTCGTCTTCAGGAATCATGGCCGCATCACCTGCTGTTCCCTCAGGATCAGCGATTACAGCTGTCCCGTCCATCGGCACCACGAGGTCCCCAGCTTCAAGTACCTCGCCCTCTACCGCCTTCGGCTCGGTTGAGACAATCATCTCATCTGCCGCCACTTCGGGTACGGCATTAATGACCTGCTCTGCGGTAGGTTCATCAATCTCGGCTCCAGGCTCCATGACCTCGACGAAGTTGTCCACTGCCGGTTCGGGGTCGGCGAGTACCGCTTCCTCCGCTCCCCTGGGCTCGACGGTCGTCTCCGCCTCCCCCTCAGTTGGACTTGACCCTACAAAATGGAATACGTATAAGCCAACAGCTCTACAATTCGTATGACGAGATTCTGAAAGAAGTACTACCTGAAGTGGATTTGTCATTGGCACTCCGAACCGCTCGCGCCACTTGCCGACGAGCAGTAGACAGGGCCACAGGGGGCTCTTCAGAAGGAGTATTATCGTGAAGAATAGTGCTAGGGCCCGCTCCTGCGGCCAAAGCAGCTCTGCGCGCCTTAGCTTCACGTCTAAACCGTTTCTGCTCCTCTCGAGCCGATGAGACAGATGCCACCAGGGCCCCCTTAAGGGAGGCTTCTTCGCCCGTATATAGGGATGCCTCTAAATCCTTCAAGGCATCCCTCGTCGCGCTATCAAGCTGAGGCTCTTGCGGCAGTTTCGACGGAGCTGGGACTCCGATGACAGGCTTGGGAAGGGTCCTTGCGCCGATTAATACAACCCCTGTAAAGAAACAAGAGAAGGTCAGGTCGACTATCATAAAAAGACAACAAACTTTCCTTATAAAAGAGAACGAGGTAAAACATACCGACGCTTTCTAGGGCACGCTTCTTCTCCTCCGCCTGGAAGGTCTTCAGAGAGGCATCGATGGCCTGTTCAGTAGATCCACCTGCTGAAAATGAGGCAAATATTAGCTAAAGATAGTAATAAAAAGTGGGATAAAATGACAAATAAGGAGGCTGATGATTACCTGATTCAGCGAGTCTGCTTAACATCGCTTCGAGCCTCGCTGATCGCTCCGAAGCTGCAATGGCAGCGGCTAGATTGGTGTCCTCAGGGTCCACCACGAAACCCTCATTGCTGCCGTACTCGCATATAGTCTCGGCAGGATGAGCCGCGGGTTCTAAGTTAAGGATCGCGTCAAGGGATAAGATGGACTTCTTCTTCTTCTGTCCACCGGCCTTGGATCCACTCGGAGCATCTTTGCGCTTGCCAGTTTTGGCAGTCACTTTCGGGCGGCGAGTCCCGATGTCCGCTCCTACATCCGACTCCGGCGAGGCCGCTTTAGCCGTCTTTGTCGGAGCACGGGGTACCGTTGGGGCATCCACCGCAGTGGGCAGTGGCAGTCCACGCGGAGGGGCCAACACGCGTGGTCGATCGACTCCAGCCTCTTTCGTCGGAGGGATAACCTGAATCCTGGGCTGCAATGGAGCCTTGCGATTGCCGCCGGGAGGCGCAGCCCTACGATCGACCAATAGACGTTTCTCCATCAAGATGATTGGTCCCATCGCGTGCGCGTACCAGGCCACATACGAATTGAGTATCTTGGGGGTACAGCTGGGCTCACTGATGAAAAAGTAAGAGCCTGTATTTAGCCGGATGAAGTGATGCATCGCATTCCGTACCCCCTCTGGACCGACTGCAGGTGTTCCCAAGAAGGCTTCCAATGGGACCCCTTGGTTATAACTCGATTGCCGGGCAAATCGATGCGGGTTATACCTCATGAAGAGGGCCGTGTCATTCTGCCTAAATACCAAGTAGCCCGGCCGAATGGAATAAAGGTGAAGAATTTCCCGAGCCTTCAACACGGAAACACCGCCTTTAAAGTCATCACGCAGCGACACCACTGACTTAGTGGTCTCGGAACCCATGGTGATGACCTTATCCACAAAAGAGGTCTTCGCCCCGACTAAATGCGAACGCAGAAGCAGTCCCCTGGACTCCCGCGGAGGTGCAAACACGATGGAAGCCCCGACCAATCGCATGATTCTTGGAAGTTTGAATCTCTCAAAGAACTGAGGAGTTTTATGGGCACCAAACACTCCCCGAACATGCAGCTCCATCCAAGAAGTGAAGTAGTGCATCGGGAAGTTAGCAGGCTGTACCCCAGGTTCATTAGCGTCCGCCGCTATGCTAAGTCCGTTGTAAAGGTAAGCCAACCCGGCGATCCCCACTGATAACTGCAGACCGGCCACCATTCGATGCGCCGGGTAAAATACAGAAGACCGCATGAGGCGTGGGTGCATGGGAAGCGCGAAGCTGCACAGCCACAGACCTAAGTACCCTATGAAGAAGGTCTCCTCATCCATGTCAGGGACGGCGATCTCTGAGAAAGGGACGATAGCAGTGCCGGGAAGGTAGAAATTCCGCTGATCGATTTCTGATGAAGGCCGGCGGTCCAAGCCGAGACCAAAAGGGTCAGCAAGTTGGGCGAACTTATCACCTCTCTCTGATAAAAATTCCGGGCGAATAAAGCGAGCAATGAAGTCCGCGAAACTAACGCCTCGGTCTCCCAATTCCAAATGAAGCTCCTCGTAAATCTCCAACACCCTCACCAGGCCCGGATGCTGATGCTGGATGGCATTTTCCGGAGTTAAGTCGAGTACCACCTGCTTGGTGGCAAAGACGTACTCATCAGGAGGAAGCAGCTCCTCATAATGCTCCCCCCTCGCCGGTAAACCCGAAAGCTCAACGAACTCCTCTAGAGAAATAGAAACTTCCCTATCCGCCGTCAGGAAAGTATGCGTGGGGATATTCCATTGTTCAATGAAAGCCCTTGTCCACCACGTTGGAGGAGTAGGATATTCGAAAAGCGAGACATAGACGGCGGAGTATAAACCGATCTTCGTCAGATGAGCTCTTTTCGCCGCTAAGATGTACCGGGCCCATGGCAGGTATCCAGCAAGCGGTCGCGGATTCAATCCAATATTATAGGCCTGTCCCCAAGGGCGTGCTTCACCCTGACAGATTCGCCTTCCTAAGATGTCTATGGCCGGCGGCGGCTGTACCGGAATAGCGCCGATCGCAGGCTGGAGAAGATCGTCCGAATTCTAATTTTTAACCTCCACGGCATACTCCACCGGGGGTTTATCTGCGTAGGGGATCGTGACTATAGGTTCGGAAGGCGAGGCGGAACTAAAACTACGGCGGCCTTGGATAATCTGGCTGTACCACCTTCCCCATAGATGAAGTCTCTTACATTCAGGATCTTGATCTTTAATCAATGCGAACACTACCCGGTCCACTGGTGCGTGTGGGAACCCTCCTTCTGAGCGAACGAAGGGAAAAGACAAGTCGTCAGACATCTTTCCTGCATAAAATATGTATATATCATTAATGGCCTGACGCTTAACATTTAATAAAAATAATATATAAAATAAAAAAAAATAATAATAATAAATAAAAAGCTGGCTCCACACTATGATTCAGTGGGTAGGGGACCAAAGGGGGACCCACAAAATCAAGATGACGGCGCATCATTTGATGAGACAATCCCACCATTGAATGGGACTATCAATCAATAAAAAAGACCCCCAAGAGAATATCCTCATTGGGGGGGGACCCCTAGAGACAAGGAGAAGATCTCCTCTTTTCAGAGCAAAGCTCTGTCACAGAGTGACATTTGTCAAACTCCTGTTTCAAAAGAATAAAACTTCCTAAAAAAGAGCCTAGCTCTGTAGCAATAATAAAAATTTATAACTCCTAAGAATTAAAATTGTGGGATCTTAAAGATCCATGGAAACCTTTGAAAAGTTTTCTAATTAATCTGTGGGCCCCTCTGTTCATGGGTTAAAACCTAAGAACAGAGTCTCTACAAATTTTTGAGAGCAAAGCTCTGTGAATAAAAACCCCAAAGAAGTTTCCTCTAGATCAAAGATCTATAAGAGCAAGGCTCTGTTGTAGAAACCCCAAAGGAGATTCTTTTAGATCAAAGATCTATAAGAGCAAGGCTCTGATTATTTAAATTTGATTTAAATTAAATTAATTTAATTTACCTAGAATGGTTCTAAGGATAAAACTTGGAAGTTCTTAAAGAATCTCAAGAGCAAGGCTCTGGAAGTTCTCAAGTAAGAGCAAGGCTCTGAAATCTAATTTCTTGAGAATGGTAAAAAATTACCAAGGACCAAGGGTCCTATTTATAGGCGCCTGCGCCTGTTCACCTGACTCGTCGATCCGACGGTCAGGATCTTGCCACCGTTGCACCCACGCGCGCGCCACGTGAGCGCAACGGTGGGGGGGCATCTGTTTCCCCCAATCAGAGCAAGGCTCTGTTGAATTTTGAAAATTCAAAATTCGAAGCAACGCTTCGGTTTCCGTGCGCAGCGCGCAATTTGCCACGTGGCAGAAGCTGAATGGGCAGCGTAACGCCCGAGACAGTTCGTCCCATCAGAGCAAGGCTCTTCAGAAAACGTAATTAATGACTTAACTGCGCAAACGCACAGATGCGCGACACATGTCTGCGCAAGCGCATGGATGCACGACACGTGACTGCGCAGTTGCGCAGTCGCAGCTGCACAAACGCACGGATGCGCGATACGTGTCTGCGCAAGCGCTCAGATGCGTGACACGTGTCTGCGCAGTTGCGCAGTCGCAGCTGCGCAAACGCACCGATGCGCGACACGTGTCTGCGCATTCGCACGGATGCGCGACACGTGTCTGCGCAGTTGCGCAGTCGCAGCTGCGCAAGCGCACGGATGCGCGACACGTGTCTGCGCAGTTGCGCACTCGCATCTGCGCAAGCGCTCGGATGCGCGACACGTGTCTGCGCAGTTGCGCATTCGCAACTGCGCAAGCGCTCGGATGCGCGACACGTGTCTGCGCAGTTGCGCAATCGCAACTGCGCAAGCGCTCGGATGCGCGACACGTGTCATTTGCTGGTGAGTTGCGCAGCAACTGAATGAAGATTTAGATAAATCTTTTCTGTTCTCCTGTAAAACAGGAACCCTTGGATCAAAGATCCAATGGTGGGAAAATTCCCAAAATTATTCCGGAAAGATTTTGTTAACAAATCCAACAAATTTGTGGGCACTATAAATAAGACCCCAAGCCTCATTCAAAAAGAATGAATCAGATAATCAGAGAGAGAATCAATCATCAAGAGAAGGATAAAAACTTCGGAGAAAAAAGAAAGCTCTTGAAAATTAATCAAGAACACAGAAGACAAAAAGAAGAAGAAGGTAAAATTTCTGAAGAACAGAAAATAAATAGTGCCTTGCACTTGATATGAACCCCTGGTTCTAAAGAAAAATAAATAAATAAAAGAATAATAAGTAGTGCCTTGCACTTGATATGAACCCTTGGTTCTAAAAAAATAATAAATAGTGCCTTGCACTTAATATGAACCCTCGGTTCTGTATGATCAGGAGAAAACAAGAACTTGTTTTCCTTTGATCCAAATTCAAATCAAAAGTGCCATGCACTTGTGTTCTTCAATCTGAAGATTTCTAGGGTTTCTGCAACCCCTTGTTTTGGGCCAGGCCCAAATTAAATTGAAATAATAAAAGGGCAAGGCCCTGTTTGGAAAAATTCCTGAGTTTCTGCAAACTCATTATTTAAAAGGGCCTAGCCCAAATTAAATTGCAGAACAATAAAAGGGCAAAGCCCTGTTTGTAAAAATTTCTTGAGTGCCTGCAACTCATCATTTAAAAGGGTCTGGCCCAACCCAAGAAAATTATTGAGTTTCTGAAACTCATTATTTAAAAGGGCAAGGCCCTGTTTGGAGAATTCCTGAGTTCTTGTAACTCATTAAAAGGGCCTGGCCCAAATCAGACTTGCAAAATAATGAAAGGGGCAGAGCCCTGTTTAGATCGATTCTTCTAATCGGGCAGAGCCTAAAAATAAAAATTGGAATTAACCCAATCCTGGCTGTAAGTCCTTAAATTAAATGCCTCTCCTAAATCAACTTACATCCGGTTCGAGGGTACATCTCCGAACTCCTTTGACATCCGTCGTTGTAATTCCTCAACGACGTCAAAGAGGTGACGGGTCCCACCGACCGCACATCGCTATGGACTGCGGGGTCCTTAAACTCGTGGACCGAAACGTCCTTAAACTAATATCGGACCGAAACGTCCTTAAACTAATATTGGACCGAAACGTCCCTAAACTAATGATGGACCGAAACGTCCCTAAACTAATATCGGACCGAGACGTCCTTAAAACTAATATCGGACCGAAACGTCCCTAAACTAATATCGGACCGAAACGTCCCTAAACTAATATCGGACCACCACGTCCTTAAACTGGCGATGGACCACCACGTCCCTAAACTGGCGATGGACCACTACGTCTTTAAACTGGCGATGGACCAACACGTCCTTAAACTGGCATAATAGAGTCCGAACGCTCTTTTGCCGGATCTAAACGGTCCCGTCTAAGTTGATCTTAGCCCCAAATACGGTTAATGTGTCCTTAGATCTTTAAATAAACAATAAAACTCCAAATCAACTTTGGTTCAAGGGTACATCTCTGAACTCCTCTGACACCTGTCGTTGTAATCCCTCAACGACGTCAGAGAGGTGACGAGTCCCGACGGCCAGATAATTAAATCAATCACTACGTCAGGTTGATCTTAGTCTAAAACAGGACTAACGTATCCTTGACGAACGTTTAAGTTGGTCTTAGCCGCAACGCGACTAATGCATCCTTAAACCAAAAAACACCAAACCCAAATCTAAGCAAATACGGATTTGGACTAATCCACGTCCTACGGGTGACGACATCACTCAGTCTCCGTATACAATCCACGGGCAATCACAAACAAAACAAACACACACGACACGAAGTGAAATTCTGGAGAAGGAGAAAGTTGTTACCGCGATGCGGTAGCGTAATTAACTGCAGGGGCTTGCGCCTGCAGGGAAGAGCGTCCCCACAATCAAAAACCCCTCACCCTGAGGGGGAATCTGACGAAGTCTGCTACATCGGCCGCATCCGTCTAAACCTCCGATACACGGTGCCATAAATCAACTTGGCATCTTCGGAGAAATAGACGGATAAAACCAAATAGCATCTGCCCCGAACCCCAGGCCACGGACGTCCTAGCGTCCTCGGCCGCCGTTCGGAGGGGAACACCGACGAAGGCAAATGATGATTCGCTACTGGCAATATCTCAGTTGTAGCAATGCTGATACCTAAATCGGTATCAGATCCCGAGTTCCATACTCGCGGCAAAAGTCAGCGAGCCATAAATGCTTAAAAATAGTCGAAATGACGGGGCAACTTGCAACAGAATCAGCAAGTAAAATATATGCATACAAAATAGCCGAAATGATTGGGTAACTCGAAATAAAAAGCAGCGAGTAAAAAGAAAAAATAGCCAAAATGATTGGGCACCGCGAAAAATAACCGAAATGATTGGGCAATCGCGACTTTCGCGATACAAAAAGCTGAAATGATAGAGCATCGCGGAAAGAAAACAAAATATGTATAAAATAAAACTTTTGCCCTGCAGGTAAGTCCGTATTGACCCCTGTATACAATCCATGGGCATAAACAAAAAGGGAACCATATTTCCCCACCAGGCTCTTTCAAATGGAGAGTCAAATCTCGACGGCAACATCTATAGCCTGGAGACTCACAACGGCGTTCCTCCTCATTCCAGCAGGATACGGACGTGACACTACCAATCGGAGCCATGGCAAAGTCCCCAGTTCCAAGACTCCACGGTTTACAGACAACCTAAAGTCGATCCCGACACCGTAGAAAACAGAGAAAGTCGATCTCGACACCGTAGAAAACGGAAAAATTCGATCCCGACACCGTAGAAAACGGAAAAATTTGATCCCGACACCGTAGAAAACGGAGAAAGTCTACCCCTGACACTGTAGAAAACGGAGAAAGTTGATCCCGAAAATGGAGAAAGTCGATCTCGACACCATAGAAAATGGAGAAAGTCGATCCCGACACCGTAGAAAACGGAGAAAGTCAACCCCCGACACCGTAGAAAACGGAGAAAGTCAACCCCCGACAACGTAGAAAACGGAGAAAGTCGATCCCGACACCGTAGAAAACGGAGAAAGTCAACCCCCGACACCGTAGAAAACGGAGAAAGTCAACCCCCGACACCGTAGAAAACGGAGAAAGTCGATCCCGAAACCGTAGAAAACGGAGAAAGTCAACCCCCGACACCGTAGAAAACAGAGAAAGTCGATCCCGACACCGTAGGAAATGGAAAAAGTCAATCCTGACACGGTAGAAAACAGAGAAAGTCGATCCCGACACCGTAGAAAACAGAGAAAGTCGATCCCGACACTGTAGAAAACAGAGAAAGTCTATCCCCGACACCGTAGAAAACGGAGAAAGTCGATCCCGACACCGTAGAAAACGGAGGAAGTCGATCCCGACATCGTAGAAAACGGAGAAAGTCGATCCCGACACCGTAGAAAATGGAGAAAGTCAACCCCCGACGGCGTAGAAAATGAAGAAAGTCGATCCCGACACCGTAGAAAACGGAGAAAGTCAACCCCGACACTGTAGAAAATGGAGAAAGTCGATCTCCGACACCGTAGAAAACGGATAAAGTCAACCCCGACACCGTAGAAAATGGAGAAAGTCGATCCCGACACCGTAGAAAACGGAGAAAGTCAACCCTCAACCTCCCCGTCGAAGCAACGCTTTGACTCAGGAACATGTCAACTCATCAACCACTTACGAGTCCTCTCGACTTGTAAGGAAGAAAATTCTCTTGTGAGATCCTTACGACTCTCAAGAGAAAACGCACTTAGGAGTCATCACGACCCCTAAGAAGAAAATACACCTACGAGATCCTCTCAACCCGTAGGGAGAAAAGCCTTTATGAGACCCTCATGGCTCATAAAGTTGAAAAGTCTTAGGTGACAGATCCTAACCCTGTCTCCTAAGCCATCACTGCCCTGCAAGGAGGTCAAGGTGGACTATTTATGGGCCACATTTGCTAAAGCCACATTCGCCAATGAAATAAAGAAGCTACTTACGGGTCCTCACGATTCGTAAGGAAATTACCCGAGTGAGATCCTTACGACTCACAGAGGCGATTAACACTTAGAAATCCTCACGATTTCTAGGGAGAATTTACACCTACGAGATCCTCTCGAGTTGTAGGGAGAAAAACCTTCTTGAGACCCTTACGGCTCATGAAGATGGAAAAAGTTTTAGGCTACAAGGACCCTAAACTTGTCTCCCAAACCATCAATTCTACGGTCACACATTACTTTGCACTACTTCACCCACGTACATGCTTACGTGGGCAAAGTAGTGGGGGGCATTTGTTCCTGCCAAAATTTTGGCTCAAAACTTGCTCCCTTATAAAATAATAACAATAAAATAAAAAATAAATGGAAAAAATCCACATGCAAAGAATGTAACAAATGTCTCGGCGCTAAGAGTCAAAGACTCGGAAGCAGCGCTCACGTGCAAAGCACGAGAGCGCTGGCGGTAACAGCGCCAGCGCCAGCAGCGCCAGCAGCGCCAGCACTAAGAGTCAAAGACTCTGATGCAGCGCTCATGTGCAAAGCACGAGAGCGCTAGCGCTAAGTGCGCTAGCACCAAGAGTCAAAGACTCTGATGCAGCGCTCACGTGCAAAGAACGAGAGCGCTAGCGCTAAGTGCGCTAGCACCAAGAGTCAAAGACTCTGATGCAGCGCTCATGTGCAAAGCACGAGAGCGCTAGCGTTAGAACTAAATGTTTCCAACCCTTGGATCAAAGTTCCAACAAAGATGACTAAAAATCATCAAGTTACCTCTGAAAATTAAAGCACCGTTGAATTAAAGATCCAATGGTGATTAAAAATCACCAAGATACAGAATAAGTTCTGTATAGGGAAAGATTTTCCCAATTTTGTTAAAAACAAGAAAATTGCCTTCTGTAAAATAGAAACCTTAGGATCAAAAATCCAACGGTGGGAAACATCCCCAAATCAATTAGAGAAAAGATCTCTTCAACTGATTCAACAAATCAGCATCCCCTATATAAAGAACCCAAGACTTCAAGTCTGACACAGGGAACCTGTAAATCCACGTTTCCTTTAATAAAATCTTCCTATATTTTCCTAGCTCCCCGAGTGTTATCCTATTTTTCTCGCATTATTTTGTGTGAAAATTAGTTGCTTAGGTTTTAGTATTTAAACCTTCCAAAACAAAATAAATAACCTTTAAAACCAAGCCCAACAGAAGAAAAAAAATAAAAACAAAATAAATTAAAAATCCCCGCCCAACACTTCCTCAGCCAGCCCAAAGAAAAAAAATCAAATTAATTAAACTAAAACCCAGCCGGCCCAATCCAAACACCCATGGCGCCCGACCCGTCCCGTTAGCGCTTTCTCTTCCCCACTTGTTCTAATCTTTTCCCGCTCTTTTCTTCTTCCGTTCGCTGCACCACGTCGCCGCCCATGTCACCAACGCTCCCGCTCCTCAAGGCCACGACCGGGCGCGCTCATGAGTCCTCAAGCACCACCTCGTATCTAACTCTCTTCTCCTCACTCTCGTCCTCACTTTCTTCTCTCCTCACTCCATCGTTCACCCAAACCCCCTGCTTTACAGCCGACGACAACGACGGCGACTAAACCACCTCATCTTCACTCCCTCGCTCTTCTCCTCGGAACTCGAACCCCCACTTCACCTCCCCACCTCGCCTGCAACCACCGAGCCGGAACCCAACCCACTCGCCACCGAGCCGAGCCTGCACAGCACTCTCGCCGACGAGCTCCCCACTGCCCCGTCGACCTCTATATCCTCAGCATCATCACCATCACCACCAAACCCGAGCACACCCACTGCCTCCTCTCTCCTCGGCCACCAAGCCACGAGCCTCGAACCCCTGCTGCACCATCGCCGGAGCGACCACCGCCGACCATCGCCGACCTCAGCACACTCTCAGGAGATCCACAGCACCCCACTCTGCCTCCAGTAATCACGAGCCATCCCCCGGGCGATTCCGACGACGAACCCAAACGAGAGCCGAGGCCGTGAACCCAAACCGTACCGTTCGTTGCACGTTCGTGCCGTTGCCGCAGCTGTGCGTCGCCAAAGCGTCTCCAGGCAAGTACCCTAATTGCTACATGCTAGATTATACTGTTATAATTCAAAATACTATTAATTCCATGTTTACGATTCGTGAAAACTCATATGACATAAGTGTTTGATGCAAAACCCGAACGAAAACCTTCCACTAAACTGACGGAACTTGATTATATATGCTGGCCCGTGTGGCAATGAACATTGTGGTGAAATTTTACTGGAAAGTTTGATCGTTACTGACTTGAACGATCAACCCCAATTACACCCGTTAAAACTGAAAATTCCGCATGTCTAAAACTTGTAAAAATAATAATTAATTGTGTACACATTAAAATGATACGTTCGAGAGCTCAAATCGAAGCCGACTCAACGACCTGGAACCACATATAAGCTTTAAATTGTTTCTATACTGAAATGTGATGGAAACTAGTTCCGACTGTTGATTTCTATCTCGTAGGGCTTACCCCTTTACTGCTTGAACTTGTATATTGCGGAAACCTATACTTTATTGAAGATGAAGCTGTTAGATAAATAATGAAAGTAGTTTCACCCCGTTTTACCGTCGTTTACTATTTAAACTGTAATTTAAAAGAACAGGACGTATAGCAGTCCCGAACAGAAACAGAACTGACACCTTAGTGTTGAACAGTACATTACTTCTGACGTAGAGGCGCGATTGAGAATCCGTCTGGTGCGTTGGAAACCCTATTGAAAAACCTACATTTCATTCAACTATAGTGTCGCTTAATTCTGATCTCAACAGGGTGAAAATTGTGTTGCGAATTGGACGTTCAGTTCAGAAACTAAATTTCCTGCAGCGAATACTTAAAATGAAACGGCCGTAACTTGCAAACCCGAAATACGATTGCACTGAAATAAATTTTTCTGAACTTCCAACAGAGTCTACTTGTTACCGTATTTGTATCGTTTCATTGAATTCTGAACGTATGATTTACTGCAATTTTTATAAACTCATGAGGTGCATACTAGTTCAAATTACGCATGACTTGTTAACTGCACAAATGTATATATCTTACCCGATTGCCATATACATAGTGATAGTGCGCGTTATTATTCAGTGTACAATGCATTATCGTGCATGAACGGTATTGGTTTAGGAGTGTCAAGTACACCAATGGAAAAGTGAATGATTCGTGACAGTGAATAATACAGTGAACAATGACAAAACCGTGTTATTGGTGCATACTTGTACACGACTAAACCATACTCATCAATAGTGTAAACCTGGGGAAAAAGGGAAATCAAAGTGTAAAGAGCATCGTATTTAGCGAGGACAGTGATTTAGAGGATGATCATTCGAACAACGACTCTTATATATATTAAGTAGGATCTAGCGATCCGGCTGACAGGGTTATGTCCTGGGCGTATGGGCCGTAGTCTCGGGTATGTACGAGATCTTCGTTAAACATGATCCTCCTTTCCACAATTCGATTTCAAACATAACTTAGAGACTGATAGGGACACAGATCATACTTTGCATCAGTTAGTGACATAGTGATTACTTGCATTTTACTTCCACTGTTATTACCTTATTTGTCTGTTTCATGTCACTATTATCAAATTGCTATTACATCGCTCTGACGACCTGAGTATGCATGCTCAGACCTCGAGGAAGAACCAGCGCAGGAGTCGGACTTACCCTTCGAGCTAGCGGAGATTTAGTCTGGAGTACCTCTTTCTTCTTTTCTGCTTTCCCTAAAGAGATCTTGTATTCGAACTCGGTTAGTAGTTCTTTTCTTGTTTTATTGTAAATTGTGAACAATGAAATTTGATGTAATAATTTAGTGATGTATTTCCTTTACTTATGTGCTTTGTTTACTGATTACCATGTAATGCTAGAAGCCAAAGTGTGACTACGGCGGGATTATTTCTTGACCGTAGGAGCATGGCTGGCCTAGTCATCCCTCATTTTCCGTATTTTGGAAAACGGGGCGTGACAGAACCCCCCCAACACACACACACACACAAACTTTGAGAAATTTCAAAGAGAAGAGCAAACTCTCGGAAGAAGAATTTCTTCAAGGTAAATAAAACAGAGAGATCAAAATATCTCATCAAAAGGAAGAATAACTTAGTTCTCTTTCTAGAACATAGATGTATTAGACAGATGTCTTTCACAAAAAGAGATTGGAGTATCTCATCATAAAAAGGGAGGGAGAAAAACTTAATTCTCTTCAGATCATAGATCTATAAAATAAAGACGAAGTCTTTCACAAAAACAAAGAGATCATAGTATCTCATAAAAAAGAGAAGAACATAGTTCTCAGATCCATGAGACAAAGTCTCTTAAAAACGAGAGTTTAAATCTCAGAGCGCGGAACTGATCAAAGTTGCTTAAAAAGAGTCTTAAGCGCTCCAATTAAAAAGAAGAGCCTTAGTGCTTCAAGACTGGCGCACAGCGCCTTAGCGCTCCTAGCGCTCCAATTTAAAGAAGCGCCTCAGCGCTCCAAATCTGGCGCACAGCGCCGCAGCGCTCCTAGTGCTCTAATTCAAAGAAGCGCCCAGCGCTTCAAGGTTGTCGCTCAGCGCCAAGTGCACCATGTGCTCCTCACGTGGACGCTATTTCACAAGGAGCGCTCTACACTCATTAACTGGCGCTCATCGTCAAGTGCGCCACGTGCTCCTTACGTGTGCGCTATTTCACAGGAAGCGCCTTAGCGCTCTAAATTTTGCGCCCAATGCCAAGCGCGCCACGTGCTCCTTACGTGGGCGTTGAGGGAACATAAACTGTTCTTTAAATAAAGCCCCAGAGCCATAATGAGTGCTCAACACTCAATAAAAGACAAAAGGTTGTCAGAACCCAAAACCAATCCTCAACATTGTTAAATGAAAAAGGACAGAGCCTAATTAAATGTCCAATATTTTGACTGAATGGGCTGAGCCCAAGTTGGCCACAGGCCCCCTAATTCAGATTAATTGAGCCCATATGCTCATAAATCTTGTTAACTGATCTTAGTCCCAAACTTGATTATAGATCTCCTAACCAACATTGGTTCAAGGGTACATCTCTTCATACCTTTGATATATGTCGTTGTAATTCTTCAACGTCTTCAGAGAGATGGAGGGTCCCAATAACCAATAACTCTTGGTACATCCCCAAACGGTTAAACCAAAACCACACAGACTATGACGTCTTTAAACTGTCACGGACTATGACGTCCTTAAACCCAATGGACCCCAATGTCCCTAAACTAAAACAATAGAGCCCAAATGCTCTTTTGTTGGATCTAAATGATCCTGTTGAGTAAATCTTAGTCTAAAATTAGACTAGCATATACTTAACAAACGTTTAAATTGATCTTAGTTTCAAATGAGATCAACGATCCTTAAACCCAACCCAAAACCAAATCTAAGAAAATAAGGATTTGAACTAATCCACGCCCTACGGGCGACAACATAAATTAGTCTCCGTATACAATCCACGGACAACCAAAAACAAAATAAACACACACGACACGAAGTGACCATCTGGAGAAAAAGAAAGTGGTTACCGCGATGTGGCAGCGTAATTAACTGCATGGGCTTGCGCCTACAGGGAAGAGCGTCCCCACAATCAAAAACCCCTCACAATGAGGGGGAATCTGACGAAGTCTGCTACATCGGTCGTATCCGTCTAAACCTCCTATATATGGTGCCATAAATCAATTTGGCATCATCTGAGAGGTGGACGAATAGCACCAAATAACATCTGCCCCCAAATTCATGCAAGACGTTTATCTTTCCGGCTTTCGGTGGCGAACAACGCAAAAAGATTTTTAGCGGCAGTGTTTGCAAAGAATCCTGCAGGTAGAAACAGTTTATTGGAGTTTTAGAGGAGAGAGGAAGACGATAGAATAATACTAGAAAAAATTAGGGGCTTAACTCCCTACTATAGCCACGGTTCAGCCGCCAAAAGCCTCTTTGGGTCGCGGTTCCGCCGCCATATGATTAGATCTCCCTTGAAATTTTGGCACCACACCCTAATGCTTCTCTGCTCCTATTTAACAATCTCTGAATCTCTGTTGGTTCTCTCCAATTGCTCCAGATTTCTCGCAAAACTCGCACAAAAATCGTTAAAAATACAAAATGCGGTTTTTTATTTCTATTTCTATTTTTATTTTTTCTAGTTTTTTTTAGAAATCAACCCAAATAACAAGAAAAATAATACTACCGTTTTCCCGACAACGGCGCCATTTAATTGATCATGAAAAGTGTGTTTATGTGTGTTGTCAATACCACAATCAATAATGGTGTCGCAATAACTAGCCGCTAGTGAGTACGGGTCGTCCACAGGGAAACGGTGAACTACTTTTCTTGCTTTAGACGAGTTAATAGAAGAAAGGTGGAATTGTTATCGTTTTTTACTAAGGAGATTTGAAAAGTTTATAATAGAAGGCTTGTAGGGTTTATAGGATTTAGTAGTTAATGGATGGAGTTTTTTTTAAAAATTAATTCTTTTTATTTTTTAATTATTTAATACTAGAGAAATAGCGATGAATGTGGATTAGGGTTTTTGGAGGGAATTAGGGTTTCTCTCTACCGACCCTTATCCTTCCATTGATCTCTATTTATCTCAAGCCCTTTACAAAACGATTATTAATGAATCTCAAATCGTGGTCGTGACTATCATGAATTGATAGCGCGCCCGATAAGAGGGTTAATATTCATTTTGCTAAAATTTATAAAAATTAAAACTTTAAAAAGAATTAAAGAGATATTGTTCATCCATTATTCTAGCTTATCCTACAGACTCTAAAAAGCAAAAATTTACTCGCTCATGAAGATCGACGAAATAGAAGAAAGGTTGAAGAAAAGAGAACCCATAATTAAAATTAAAAATGCGGAAAGTAATTGTGGAAAGTAAATGCGGCAAAAATTAAAGAAAGAACTGCCTTTTATTGATTTACTATTGTGTTACAAAAGTTGCTCGTTGAAAAACCAAATTACAAAACCCTAGTTTTCTCTAGAGTGCTTGCTTGGTAGATCAGTCGATTCTCCGATTGATAGTTCGATGGATTGTTCCCAGATAGACAGCTCTCGATATTTTATATAGGCTCTGGAACCTGAAACCCTAAACGTCATATTGAAGTGTGTGAAATTATCATCAAGCTCCTGATTTTTTACATACTATGGCCACCATAAGATCGCGCAACCGCCGCCCCAAGCCCTTATTGGCCGCGGATCCGCCGCCCCTTGGTGGGTTTGTGCTTCCAAATTCTTCGTGCATTTTTCTCTCGGTATTTGGAAATTTTTCTGATAAAAATATTCTGAAAGTATTACTCTTAGTCTCCGCCGTTGCGAGATTCTTTAATTTGCTTTTAATATTTGGCAGATTTGGTTTTGTAAATCGATTTGATGCGGATCTCCTACTTATAGTTCAGACCTGAGCTAATCTTATTATAATACCTGCATAATATCTTAAATCCAATTGTTAGTAGCATTTATTTTATTTGAGATATTATTCTAACCAATTATATGATATAATATCTTAATAATATTAGTTAAGATTATTTGATATGATATGCATATTTTAATAATAAATAATCTCATGGATATTTCATTTAAATATGATATGCATATATTTCCCTAATTGTATTAATTATAAATTAAGAAATATATGGCAATAATCTTTTTACAAATAAATCTATATATGTTCTTAAATTATAGATAACACCATTTAGTAATTAATAATAATAGGAAAAATGTCCATACAAATGTGCAATAAATTTGACTGATCAAGCATGTTAAATGAAGCGGCCAAGAAAAATGCAAGTTTTATGGAATTTTTGAATAAAGATGCAATTTTAGTACTATTTTGTTGTTACATTATTTTTTTGTATTGTTATGAGTTTTCTTAAATTGATTTTATAATAGAGAAAGTGTTGTTAGAGGCTGAAAATGAATATTTTAAAGGCCAACCCTAAGTAAATTGCAGAAGGCTAGAAGCTTATGGGCATTAAAATTAGATTAAGTAATAAGTTTAAGTGGGTGTGGATGTATTTTGTGTGTGACTGCAACTTGCCAACTCCAAGTAGATTGCATAAGGCTATAAGCTTATGGGCATTAAAATTAGATTAAGTAATAAGCTTAAGTGAGTGTATGTATGTATTTTGTATGTGCCTGCAACATATAAGCACTTCCCTGTAACCTTTAAGCAGTTGCCTGTAATTTCTAATAAGTTGCATGTAAACTCTAATAACTTGATTATAACATATTAGGGTATTTATTGGTGCAGATTCTGAAGAAACGATTTATTAAGAAGCCAGATAAGAAGGAAATGTGAAGAGCATGTCCTTTGAAGTATAAGCGACGCATTGGAAGAATGTTTGTGCGAAAAAGGAGCTGCACAAATTCTATTGGTGAATAAGAAAGAAATGGCTTGATATTGTTTCAGTTTTTTTTGCCGAAGTTTGAACTCTTTATTATTTGTACATATATTCATCTATTTGTATTTGGCCAATATTCGCCGATATTATTATTTGTTTTGAGTGAGAATATTAAATTACTTATATATTACCGGTTTGCCTAATGAATGTAAAAAATTATTGACGTTTTTACTTTAATATCGCCGATGTTGGCCGATATTGTGATACAAATGATAGTTTTGTTGATGTTATCTGTATTATATAGCCGATGTTGGCCGATATTGTGATATTTTAGTTGATATTATCAATTTTATATAGCTGATACTGGAGGTATTGGATATGAATGCCCTAGAAGCCATTATTTTATATATATACAGTGGATGGTTGGACATATGTATGTACAGGACAATCTTGCTCGATATGATAGTATACTATTTGGTTTATTATTATCTAAACATGTGCATATGTTTTACTTGTTATTATGTATTGTTAATACATATTGATAAACCCGGAGGATTATTGCTTGACTACCAGCGTTATGATGGCGATCATACATGTGGGAGCTGGGTAGTCCATAAGCACATCCTTAAATGTCCCTAGTCGTGGGAGTATCAAGACTGGGCATCGATATTCAGGAGTAGACTGGTGTATACGTTTCTAGACCCCGACGAGGGGCGATGGTTGTTCCCACAACCATTAGCCTTCGGCACCTAAGATCGTATACAGGTACTCACTGGGGGTGAGTACACTGTACAGACTCATCGAGAACTTCTAGATGGTACTATACCTATCGTCAGATAGCAATTCTCATGTGACATGAGTACAGGTTAGTCTTTAGACCTGAGATAGTCATTTATCTCGTGTGAGTTCCCACTGTACTTAGATTACTACCCTACCACAGCTCTACCGAGTCGTGTAAATAGGTTTTAGTTGGGTACATTCCCGAGCTATATGGAGGCAGTGAGCGATTGTTGGGGATTCGTCTTTCCCGGTATAGGTAGTCGATATCGCACCGTGTTCGGTTGGCCAGCACCATAAGATCTTGGCCAAGACAGTTGAGACTTACTGATAATTAGATCAGTAGTTTCTCATATTGGTCCTGAGTTATATCGACACGAATTATCGGGTTATTATGGTCTAACGTTTACTACCCCCTAGACCCAGTATACGATACTCTTAGACGAAGAGACCGGACTGTACGAAGATTGTCACAGATAGGCTTGGTAGGGGTTCAGATGAGCTTGCTCGTCGGCCTTCCTTTCGACAGATACCCGGGTAGTCGTTACGTACAGCTAGTGCCACTAACGTGCTTATGGTTATGGATTTATCCAGTAACTCACTGCCGGTGTACTATCGAGTCTTTAGAGTCCCATACAGAGGGTTTCTCTGGTTCATGCGAAAAAATACAGTGGCCGTATTTTGATATGTGCAGGGTTTCGATTAAATACATGTATTAGTTATACGGACTTTAATCGGGCAGATGATAATACTAGCCGGCTTAGGATTAAGCTGGATTATTAAATCAAGTATTGATTTAATAATTTACATATATATATATATATATATATCAATAAGTATATTCTAATATTATGTTCATTGTATTATTTTATCTCTTTGGGTATGTTTACCTAATAAGAGCAAAGCTCTGTTCAAATTCCAAGACGGGAAATGAAGCAACGCTTCTGTTTCCTCCAATCAGAGCGAAGCTCTACTTTGAAAATCAAATGTTAAAATAATTGAAGTAACGCTTCAGATTTCTTGCGCTGCGCCCAAGACAGCGCACCCAATCAGAGCAAGGCTCTATTTAAAAAATAAAAATAATTGAAGCAACGCTTCAGCTGACTTGCGCTCTGCGCTGCGCGACGCGTGTCAGCGCAGTTGCGCTGCACGACACGTGTAACTGCGCTTGCGCCAGCTGTGCCAGCATTTAAACAGAAAAATTCTGGAAAGATTTTTCTAATCTTATTAAAATAATAAGATTCTCTTCTGTAAAATAGGAGCTCTTGGATCAAAGATCCAACGGTAGGGAAAAATCCCTAAATCACTCAGAGAAAGATCTCTGTAACCAACATAACAAATCAATTGACACTATATAAAGGCCTCTAGACTCTAAGTCTGAAACACATTGACATCAAGATAGAGAGACACACAGAATTCCTCTAAAAATTTTTGAGAAGAGCTCAGAGAAAGAAAAGGTAAAAACCTTTAAATAAAAGAAGAATTTCTTCTAAATGAGATCAAAGATCTAAGAACAAGATCAAGATCTTGAATAAAAATAATAATAATAATAATAAAAGAAGAAGTAATTTACTTCTGTATAAAGGCATTGCCTTTTGATGAACCACTAGTTCTTGAAAACAAGAAAAACTTGTTTTCTTTGATCAAAATATTAAACAGTGCCTTGCACTTTTTGAAATTTGCACTGTTGCGCTCCTTGGATTGGCGCAAGCCACCAGGGAGCGCCACGTATCAATCACAGAACAGTTGCGCCTTGTGCTTCTAAAAACAGAGCACTACTCTCTTGGTTTGGCGCAAGTCACCAGAGCGCGCCACGTGTCAGCAGCGCAACAGCGCAGCGCACTGCGCTTGCGCTCGCCAGAGCGTGACACGTGTCACCCCTATATGAGTTTGCGCCTTGCGCTGGCGCAATGCGCCTGACAAGCCACGTGGCACACTGTCAGAACAATAAATGCTTTGCATTATTAAAGAAAGGACAAAGCCTAATTAAAAGGCCTAATAAAACATGCAATGCATTATTAAAAAGGGGCAGAGCCCAAACAAAGGTCTGTCAGACCAAAACAGATGCTGTGCATCATTTAAAAAAAAGGCAGAGCCCAAATAAAGGTCTAATAGACCAAACAAAAATGCCATGCATTATTAAACAGAGGCAAAGCCCTAGTAAAGGCCTAACAGGCCAAATGCAGATAAAACGTTGAACATTTTCAACTGGACTTAGCCCAATTCTGGCCGTAAGTCCTCAAATTAAATTGAACCGAGCACAACTGCTCTCTTAAATCAATTTACACCCGGTTCAAGGGTACATCTCCGAACTCCTCTGATATCTGTCGTTGTAATCCTTCAACGTCTTCAGAGAGGTGACGGGTCCCGATAACCACACATCAATATGGACTGTGGGGTCCTTAAACTCATGGACTGACGCGTCCTTAAACTCATGAACTAATGCGTCCTTAAACTAACATTTGTCCCCAAAACGGGAATGATGGACCACCATGTCCCTAAACTGGAGATGAACCACTACGTACCTAAACTGGCAATCGACCACTATGTCCCTAAACTGGAACAATAGAGCCCAAATGCTCTTTTGTCGGATCTAAACGATCCCGTTGAGTTGATCTTAGTCTCAAATTAGACTAACGTATCATTAACAAACGTTTGAGTTGATCTTAGCCTCAAATATGGCCAACGTATCCTTAAACCAAAACCCCAAACCCAAATCTAAGAAAATACGGATTTGGACTAATCCACGTCCTACGGGCGACGATATAAATTAGTCTCCGTATACAATCCACGGGCAACCACAAACAAAAAAACACCCACGACATGAAGTGAACATCTGGAGAAGGAGAAAGTTGTTACCGTGATGCGGTAGCGTAATTAACTGCAGGGTCTTGCGCCTGCAGGGAAGAGCGTCCCTACAATCAAAACCCCCTCAAGCGAGGGGGAATCTGACAAAGTCTGCTACATCGGCCGCATCCGTCTAAACCTTCGATACACAGTGCCATAAATCAACTTGGCATCTTCGAAGAGGTGGACGGATAAAACCAAATAGTATCTGCCCCGAATCTCAGGCAAGACGTCTCTACATCGTGCCGCCATTCGGAGGGGAACAGATTCCGGCACGCCCGGTGGGACCTCTTCCTCTTTCCACTCCACACTTCGTGTGTCGTGTTCGCGAACGAATTGCGGTTTGCTGTTGTTGCCTGTGGATTTGAGGTACTTAGATTTGGTGTCTTACTCCGTGCAGAAAATAGAAGATCAATGGCTTTAAACTGTACTACCTACAACTACAACTCTCACCCCGTCCTTGATGGAGGAGTGACTTACGGGCCCCGAGCGGCCTCCCTTTTCAAGATGCCAGTGGAGCAGGTGACTCAAGCCACCACTGGATTATTCTTCGGGACCATGCTCCCACCGATGAGCTTCAGTACCCCAATGACGTCGCAAGAAGCTCCAAAGAAGCCGGTCTTTGATCGGCTTACAACTACCGTGGCCCCTCTCAACGGGTCGCCCAACTCCACTGCCTCGGTTTTTAACAGACTAGGCCAGAGCTCCAACGGGCCCATGAAGAAGCCTGCAATACCAGAAGGTGTTATCCCGAAGCGGATAACCAACCCTGCTCCCGTTCCAGGCGAAATCACCAAGGTTGCTTCCCCTACTCGGAAGTCTGCTTTCGATCGGTTGGCCGTCCCCATTCAACAGACGTCGATCTTTAAAAGGCTGATAACAACGAATTCTGACCAACACAGGGCGCATGAGGAGGTCACCCCTGCGGCTGAACCAACACTATCCATGCGACATGCTCGTCGTCGCCACTGGCGCCGAGTACGGAAGGCTGGGGCAGCTCTCCCTCTAGATTTACTCTACCAGCTCCAACGGTGGGGATCGACGCTGCTGTTCCAACCGAGAACAGCTTTGAACTGCTCAACAAGGTGCGCAGAAACTCTCCTATTGCAGTGCTGAAGAGAACTCCTTCACCCGTGGAGAATGATACAGAAAACAAACCGGAGCAACCTCTTCAGCGGCTGTCCTCCAAAATTTATAAAGTCTGGCGACAGGTCCAGGAATCGGTGATTAACTAGGACTACTCTCGCCGGCCAAAGAAGCTCAAAGCTCATCAAGAAAAGAGTCATCTCATGGTAACACAAAAGAAGTCAGCCGGCTGGGTGCCCACTGCAACGGCTCCCTCAACATCAACTGCTCAAAGAAGAAGGAGGCCAAGGAAAGCCCTTACGAATACGGCAGAACGTAAAGACGCCGAGACCAAATGCCCAAAGACTAGGGGCATAACGGTCCATACTGTTTATATGGCTTTCGGAAAGGAGGAAAGCCGTGCTTCGACGGGTCACCGACCGCTCACCCGATCCATGACAAAAGCCCAAGAACAACAGCAGAAGCTTCAGGAGATGATGACTGCGATGGCCGCACTTACCGGGCCAAAAGAAAGCCCGGAGGTATCATCAGAGCAGCGTCACGAACAAGAAACCAATGCTGACTTCTTACGCAGAGTCCTCGAAAAGAAGGACAAAGAAGCCGCAGATCAAGCGGCTAACACAAAAAAAATGGCGCTTCTCTTCCAAGACATGGTAGGAATGATGTTACAGCCGGACCCTCCAGCTGAAGACCCTCCGATCATTATTGAAGACGGTAGAGGGGAGACATCTAATCCTCCTCCGGCTCTTTCAGCAGCCAAGGAAGAAACCATTTCCAAGGCCGCACTGGATGACTATATAGCTTAGCAAATACGAGTCCATCAGGCGAGTGAAGCGGCTGGGAAAATTGTTAGAACCGGACGGCCCTATCCGGGCTGGTATGACCAAATCAGTTATCCGCCGGGATATACGATCCCTAAGTTTCATGTATATAAGGGGACGGGGAATCCACATCAGCATGTCGCTCAATTCAGAGCCTTATGTGGTAACACTGGAGGCGATGATAAACTGTTGCTTCGCCAATTCATTGGCAGCTTAGCGGAAACGGCCTTCGAATGGTATTCGGAGCTACCTAACGACTCCGTCAAAACTTTCACGGAAATGGAGTTGTTGTTCACCCAGCGATTCGCAAGCGCTAGTGAACGCGCCCCGATAACAGCACTGGTTAATACCAGGGTGAAGCCGGGCGAGACATGGGTTCAGTACGCAATCCGATGGTGGAATCTATGGTCGAAGTGCGAGCAGCACATCGAAGAAACCCCAGCGGTAGGCATGTTCGTGGGCACTCTTGATCCGCAAGCAACCATCTCGCAATTCATGATGTTCTTCAAGCCGACCACCTTCCAGGCTTTAATTGATAAGCTAGCCCAGATGGATCAAATGGGTCACAGACCGTCTCCTCCGAAGCTGGAACCCCGAAACGACAAGGGTAAAGGGAAGGCGACCTTCGTTGCGAACACCCAACAACATCCCAGTGCCCCAAAGCTAGCGGATCAACTGGAAGAGAGACGGCGGTATTATAATGAGAAAATGAAGCGCCCTTACTCATTCCTGCAGGATAAAACGAAGAGGTTGTTCGAGCTGGCGATGCGCAATAGGCTTATCTATCTCCCGAATCCAAGGAGACCACCGTAACCCAGCGAGGTGAATAATCCCAATTATTGCCCTTACCACCAAACGGTAAGCCACCCAATCGAGGATTGCTTTGTCATTAAGGGATGGATCGAGGATCAGTACCTACAAGACAAGTTTGAGCTATCTGAAAAGTGGAAAGTAAACCCATCACAGCCGCACACTCCAAAGAAGACGGACACGTCGGGGGCAACTTGCTCTTTTATTGAAGAAGCTCCATGGGAGGTCGTGCTTTCCGCCAAAACCAAAAAGATGCTGAATGATCTCCAGACATGCCCGGCGATCAGGTGGAAGAACCCGTCGGAACCTGAGATCATCGAAGGGATGCTGAAACCGCGTCCAACTCCAAGGATTGGTGGGGATAGACAAAGTGTTCACACCCAGCCGTCGAAATCTTCGAAAAAGAAAAAGAGATCCAAAAAGCCCGTGAAGCCTGGTGACAAGCGCACGGACCTGCAGAAACAAATCGACGCACTAGAAGAGTACAACCAGAAAGCGCGAACCCCAATCACGCTCTAAGAGTTTCTCAGCCACGTCCTTGAAGACGGAGATGATGGAGAAGACTCATCAAATGGATCAGAGAATTACGTGGCAAGTTGTTATGTGATCTCTCACTCGTCGATAGATGATAAAGAAGCTCCTTGCACCGAGAAACTGAGGGGGGGTCCTGAAACAGAACTTCTGTAGCCGTCAGACGAGATGATCGATGCCTTCCTGAATGAGATTCGTCTGAAAAGTAAAGCCAATCAGGAGCGTGAGATGGCCATATTGGAAGGAGCCAAACGCCGGCGACTAGACGAAAGAGTCAAGGCACTCCCGTCAAATCAAGAGACATGCGCTGCGGATAAAAACAAATTCAGGATGAGGAAAAGGTTTGCTAAAGCCATATCAATGGGAATGAAGCTACCACCCTCTGAAGAAAACACTCTCGGTGGAGTAGAGATGCATCCTAATTACTGCTTATATCATCAGAAGATCGCATATCCTACTGAAAACTGCGACTCCTTTAAGTGTTGGTGGCAAGGGTATGTCGCTCACAGGCGACACGTCAACAGAACAAAGCGGGAAGCTCGTAGACAGCAAAAAAATACGACAGATGAGCATAAAAGAGTTGCCGGCAATTGTCATAGGGATAATCCCGGGGGATCACGAGTTCTCACCTTCGGGGGCGACTCCGACGAAAAAGTAGCCTTCGGCCCTCTCTTCAAGGAATCCATCTCTGAAGAATTGAAGAATTGCGAGAACATTCAGCCGTGCAAATGCACGATACCCGGAGAGAATCTCGGACCCACAAACAACGGAGAGAACAAAAAGGATAAAGGAAAGGGGAAAACGGCCTTCGTCGCCAACACTCAACAACAATCGAGTGGCCCTAGACCGGTTGTTCGCCAAAACAACAAGCGGCAGCCCCTCTATGAGAGGTTGAAACGTCCTTACTCGTTTCCCCAGGATGAAACAAGGAGGCTGTTCGAAGTGGCAGTGCACAACAGGCTGATCACTCTACCGGAGCCGAAACACCAGCTACAACTGAATGAAGTCAGCAATCCTAATTACTGCCCTTACCACCAAGTATTGGGCCATCCGATCGAAAACTGCTACGTCTTCAAAAACTGGGTTGAAGACCAATACCGACAGGGCAAGTTCGCGCTGTCCAAAAACTGCAAGATGAGCCCGCCACAACCACATGCCCCAAAAAAGATGGACATGTCGGGGGCATCGTGCTCATTCATAAGGAAAACCTCATCGACCGAAAAGTCAGTAAACTAGAGATTCGCCTCAAATACGGCGACATTGGATCACTATGTCCTAAAATTGGCGAAAGACCGAAACGTCGTTAAACTAACGATGGACCATTATGTCCTAAAACTGGCTGACGGATCGAAACGTCCTTAAACTAATGACGGACCACTACGTCTTAAAAGTAGCTGACGACCGAAACGTTTTTAAACTACTACCGCAGCATCCTCAAGCTGACGAGATAAAAAAAAGGAATAAATAATAATAATAATAATAATAAAGACGGTATGTCCATAAGCGAAATGGGCACGGATGAAAACCCGAAAGGGCTCCGTGAGTAAAAACAGCAGGGCTACCGGCGAGTGTTCGTGAAAACCCGAAAAGGCACGACCTTGTTAGAAAAAGAATAAAAAGAATTAAAATAAAGACGGTATGTCCATAAGCGAAATGGGCACGGATGAAAACCCGAAAGGGCTCCGTGAGTAAAAACAGCAGGACTACCGGCGAGTGTTTATGAAAACCCGAAAGGGCGCAACCTCGTTAAAAGACACTTACAGGGTCCTCTCGGCCTTGTAAGGAGAAACCACCCGCGTGAGATCCTTACGACTCACAAGGGAGCAACACACTTAGAGATCCTCACAATTCCTAAGGAGAATTACACTTGCGAGATCCTTACGACTCGTAAGGAGAATTCTCTTATGGGACCCTCACGGCTTATAAGATTTGAAAATCTTAAGTTACAGAAACCTTAACCTGTTCTTAAGCAACCCCCACAACATCCACTACTGCCCTACAAGCGACTCGATACTGACCTTTGTATACGATCCATGGGCGCGAATAAACATTTCCCTGACCAAGTCCCACCCGTGGTTAGGGATATGTCCATATGGTGAACAACTCTTATAAGTCCTCTCGACTTATAAGGAGAAAACCCTTTTGTAAGATCCTTATGACTTACAGGGGATCATACACTTAGGAATCCTCGCGATCCCTAAGGAGAAAACACACCTACGAGATCCTCACGACTTGTAGGGAGAAATACCTTTGTGAGACCCTTACGGCTCATGAAGTCAAAAGCCTTAGTCGACGGGATCCTAACCCTGTTCGCTAAGCCACCTTTGTTCGACATCGACAGAAGGCAAATGATGATTCGCCCCTGGTAATATCCCAGTTGTAGCGATGCTGATGCCTAAACCGGCATCAAATCCCAAGCCCTTTCATGGCAAATGATGATTCGCTCCTGGCAATATTCCAGTTGTAGCGATGCTGATGCTGATGCTGAGATTGGCGTCAGATTCCAAGTTCCACACCCGCGATAAAAAAAATCAGCGAGCCATGCGTGCATACGAAATAGCCGAAATGATGGGGTAACTTGCAATAAAAAGCAGCAAGTAAAAATGTATGCATGCAAAATAGCCGAAATGATTGGGCAACTCGCAATAAAAAGCAGCGAGTGAAAAAAAAAATAGCCGAAATGATTGGGCACCGCGAAAAATAGCCGAAATGATTGGGCAATCACGACCTTCGCGATATAAAAGCTGAAATGATAGAGCATCGCGGAAAGAATAAAAAATAATAATATAAAAAAATGATGAAAGAATGAAACTTTTTGCCCTACAGGTGAGATCATATCGATCCCTGTATACAATCCAGGGGCGCAAACAAAGAGGGAACCATACCTTCCCAACAGGCTCCACCAGAAAGCGAAGCCAAATCTCGACGGTTCATAGACAACCTAGAGACAACCTCGACATTTGTCGCAATACAGCAGACGAGATGTCAACAACGGCGTTCCTTCGCAGTCCAGCAGGATGCAGATGCAACGTCAACAAAAGACCTCACGGTCAAAACAAAGCAGAGTGACGGCAAAATCCCAGCTCTACCTCAGCATTCGTCTCAATACAGCAGACGCAATATCAACAACAGTGTCCTTCCTCCAACAGGATTCGGACGCGCCAAAGCAAACGAAGCGAAGGCCAAATTCCTAGCTTCAGGGTCTTGAAGGCAACTCATATAAAACCTGAAAGACCATCGGAGATCATCCCATACTAGTGCGGAGTGGTCACCACCTCGACGTTTATCTCGATACAGCAGACGAGATGTCACCCCAGCGTTCTTCCTCCAACAGGATTCAGACGCGACAATCAAACAGCGGAGCCACGACAAAGTCCCTAGTTCCAAACCTCGATGGTTCACCAACAACCTAGAGACAACCGCGACATTCGTCTCGATATAGAGGACGCAATGCCAGCAAACGAAGAAAAGGCCAAATTCCTAGCTTCAGGGTCTTGACGGCAAGTCATATAAAGCCTGAAAGACTATCGGAGATCATCCCACACCAGCGCGGAGTGGTTATGACTCATCGGGGCTCTCCAAAATGAGCCTAACCTCAAGTAAAAAGTGACATGGAATATCCCTACGCTTGCTCTTTCGATGGTAATATTACCTGGAAGATTACTTGAAGACGTCTTGTCCAGCCTCCGAAGGGATCAGAGACACGACAATCGTAAAGCTACTCAAACAGCAAGATTGCCTATCGAGGAATACATCAGCCAACGCGACGGTACGACGGACAAAACCCTAAGTACCACAGACCCTAACGGACCTTTGTCGTAAAGAGCAGAGGTTAACTGTGACGTTAGGATATTCTTGCGAGAAATGCTCGATTCGTCTCGACTCGTGAGGAAAAGCCTTAGGCAGCGGGGATTAAAAAACCTGTTTCCTAAGCATTGGGGCCCTGCAAGTCGTCCCAAAACAGACTCTTGCATACTATGCACGGGCCACACTCTCCAAAGTCGAATCTCGATAAGGAGGGAAACAACCATTTACGAGTCCTCTCGACTTGTAAGAGGGAAAATTCTCTTGTGGGATCCTAACGACTCTCAAGAGAAAACACACTTAGGAGTCCTCAAGACCCCTAAGGAGAAAATACACCTGTGAAATCCTCTTGACTCGTAGGGAGAAAAGTTTTTATGAGACCTTCACGGCTCATAAAGTTGAAAAGTCTTAGGAGACAGACCTTAACCCTGTTTTCTAAGCCATCGCCACTCTGCAGAAAGCATAAGATTGACAGTTATATACCATCGATGGATCGCACTTGCTAAAATCACGTGGCAAACAACACAGCAAAGAGAAGAGAGCGACAGAAAGAACGTTCGATTTGCATCTGATTAAGCGTTTGAGACATTCCCATTCATGCATGTGCAAAAAAATTTAGTACGTGAAACAAGACAAGCTGAAATGAGAAATTTTCCATTCATATTGCAAAAGGTTCTTACAATTATAAAGAAATAAACAAAGACATTATCCAGATGATTACAACGGTAAAACCTCAAATCCCGGACATGGATTGAGGAACTCGAAAGTGACCTTGTCCAAGGCTTTCCAAGCCTGGTGAACCATCCTAGTGTGCTTCCTTTCGCGAGCACGGGCGTCGGGATCCTTACTGATGTCTTCCAGCCTCCAATAGGCAGCAAGAATGGCGGACTGTTGAAAGGCCTGGTGCAAGAGATCGACAAGATTGTCTCGCCGTCTCTTCGAGATTAAGTTCATCAGATACACCGAGTGCACCTTATCTTCAGCAGCATCCAATGCCCCAAGTGGCGCACCAGTGCAGAATAAGGGAAGCGCTTCCCAGATGGCTCCCACGATAAACTTCAAGAGAGAGGAACGCCGGGGAAGCAGTTGACCGTTATATGCGTCGAAACGACTCATAATTTTGGCGCACTCGGCGTTTGTAAATTCCCGGTTCTGAGAACGGCCGAGTCGGCGGATGTCCCCGTAAGAGATAATTTCGTCGAGATCGTACATGTGGGCATCCATTACTCCTGTAAAAGAAAAGCAGCGACATTAGCAGAAAGACTGGTTAAGCAAAACGATATAATTCATCGAAGAATAAAATGTCATCTTTAAACTCCAAGATCCATGAAAAACTCCTAAGAGTTCTTCTGTATGATTTGGAAGGAGCAAAGCTCCATTGAGGAATTCAGAAAATACAAGAAAAATCTTTTAAAGAGCACAACTTTATTAATGGAACCCTAATAGGGTTCTCTTTAGTTCTCTTTAGATCCCTTTAGACCTATAGAGCAAAGCTCTGCTAAGTGAAACCCTAAATGGGTTTTCTTTAGATCAGGGATCTATTGAGAGTAAGGCTCTTAAAGTTAATTTAATTTAATTTTTACCTAAAAATTTTATAGAGTTTGAACTCTTAAAAGTGCTTAAACAAAATAGCAAGGCTGTGAATGAAAATTCTTATGAAGAGATGCAAAATCATCTAAGGGACCAAAGGTCCTATTTATAGGTATTAAGAGAGCCGTTTCAACTTCCAAAAGTTGACGCAACGGTTGGAATTCTGACACCGCTGCGCTTACGTTTGGGGCCACGTAAGCGCAACGGTGGGGGGGAATTTATTTACCCAATAAGAGCAAAGCTCTTTTCAAATTCCAAGGCGGGAAATGAAGCAACGCTTCTGTTTCCCCCAATCAGAGCGAAGCTCTACTTTGAAAATCAAATGTTAAAATAATTGAAGCAACGCTTCAGATTCCTTACGCTGCGCCCAAGACAACGCACCCAATCAGAGCAAGGCTCTATTTAAAAAATAAAAATAATTGAAGCAACGCTTCAGCTGACTTGCGCTCTGCGCTGCGCGACGCGTGTCAGCGCAGTTGCGCAGCGCTCTGCGCTGCGCGACACGTGTAAGTGCGCTTGCGCCAGCTGTGCCAGCATTTAAACAGAAAAATTCTGGAAAGATCTTTCTAATCTTATTAAAACAATAAGATTCTCTTCTGTAAAACAGGAGCCCTTGGATCAAAGATCCAACGGTAGGGAAAAATCCCTAAATCACTCAGAAAAAGATCTTAACCAACATAACAAATCAATTGGCACTATATAAAGGCCCCTAGACTCCAAGTCTGAAACACATTGACATCAAGATAGAGAGATACACAGAACTCCTCTAAAAATTTGAGAAGAGCTCAGAGAAAGAAAAGGTAAAAACTTTAAATAAAAGAAGAATTTCTTCTAAAAGAGATCAAAGATCTAAGAACAAGATCAAGATCTTGAATAAAAATAATAATAATAATAAAAAAGAAGAAGTAATTTACTTCTGTATAAAGGCATTGCCTTTTGATGAACCACTGGTTCTTGAAAACAAGAAAAACTTGTTTGCTTTGATCTAAATTTGATCAAAATATTAAACAGTTCCTTGCACTTTTTGAAATTTGCACTGTTGCGCTCCTTGGATTGGCGCAAGCCACCAGAGAGCGCCACGTGTCAATCACAGAACAGTTGCGCCATGCGCTTCTAAAAACATAGCACTGCTCTCTTGGTTTGGTGCAAGTCACCAGAGCACGCCACGTGTCATCAGCGCAACAGCGCAGCGCACTGCGCTTACGCTCGCCAGAGAGTGACACATGTCACCCCCACATGAGTTTGCGCCTTGCGCTGGCGCAAAGCGCCTGACAAGCCACGTGGCGCACTGTCAGAATAATAAATGCTTTGCATTATTAAAGAAGGGACAGAGCCCAATTAAAAGGCCTAACATGCCTAATAAAAAATGCAATGCATTATTAAAAAGGGGCAGAGCCCAAACAAAGGTCTGTCAGACCAAAACAGATGCTGTGCATCATTTAAAAAAAAGGGGCAGAGCCCAAATAAAGGTCTAATAGAACAAACAAAAATCCCATGCATTATTAAACAGGGGCAGAGCCCTAGTAAAGGCCTAACAGGCCAAATGCAGATAAAACGTTGAACATTTTCAACTGGACTTAGCCCAATTCTGGCCGTAAGTCCTCAAATTAAATTGAACTGAGCACGACTACTCTCTCAAATCAATTTACACCCGGTTCAAGGGTACATCTCCGAACTCCTCTGATATCTGTCGTTGTAATCCTTCAACGTCTTCAGAGAGGTGACGGGTCCCGATAACCACACATCAATATGGACTGTGGGGTTCTTAAATTCATGGACTGACGCGTCCTTGAACTCATGGACTAATGCGTCCTTAAACTAACATTTATCCCCAAAACGGGAATGATGGACCACCATGTCCCTAAACTGGAGATGAACCACTATGTCCCTAAACTGGCAATCGACCACTATGTCCCTAAACTGGAACAATAGAGCCTAAATGCTCTTTTGTCGAATCTAAACGATCCCGTTGAGTTGATTTTAGTCTCAAATTAGTCTAATGTATCCTTAACAAATGTTTGAGTTGATCTTAGCCTCAAATATGGCTAACGTATCCTTCAACCAAAACCCCAAACCCAAATCTAAGAAAATACGAATTTGGACTAATCCACGTCCTACGGGCGACGACATAAATTAGTCTCCATATACAATCCACGGGCAACTACAAACAAAACAAACACCCACGACATGAAGTGAACATCTGGAGAAGGAGAAAGTTGTTACCGCGATGCGGTAGCGTAATTAACTGCAGGGGCTTGCGCCTGCAAGAAAGAGCGTCCCCATAATCAAAAACCCCTCAAGCGAGGGGGAATCTGACGAAGTCTGCTATATCGGCTGCATCCATCTAAACCTTCGATACACGGTGCCATAAATCAACTTGGCATCTTCGGAGAGGTGGACGGATAAAACCAAATAGTATCTGCCCCGAATCTCAGGCAAGACGTCTCTACGCCGCGCCGCCATTCGGAGGGGAACATGGTATTTGTATTTTGATATGAATACGGGTATGTATATACGGGTAATGTATTTTGTATTTATACAAAACACATTCTAGAAGGTGGACACCTCATCATGGATTTTCTATTTTTGTTAAAAATAGAAATGCGGTGTAAAGGTGAGGCATGGAGAAAGAATGGAGATGGAAATGGTTTTTTATTTGTTTATTGCATTTGTATGCACTATTCAAGCATGGTTGCTATTTTCTATTTGGAAAATGCTTTGAATAGAACCATGCTAGCCATTTTCATTTGATGAGAGATGATTCGTTTCACCATTTTCCTTTTCTCTCCTCACTGGCTCTAATTTTTGAGCTCCTCCTTCATCTTCTTCTCTACACTCTCACGAGTTGAGAATCAAGGGTTGAAAGAGATAGAAATATACTAGAACACTTATCAACTTCTCTAAGCACTCTAGATTAGCAATCTAGGGTCTTTAGTTGTTTCACTTGCTTATTTGTATGAAGCTAGAGCCTTGAACCATATCCCTCAGGCGGGTCATCTTCGACAAATGAGGACCGGCTTCCAAGCTTAATCCAGGAGCCTCGAAGAGTCAAGGAAGAGGATAGAAGACCGAAGGACACGAATCTTTAGGTATAACATTCTATCCGAGTAATTAAACTCTTGGTAATTTACTTGTTTAGTGTTTGGATAGATTCTAGGTTTATGTTTCTAGCGCCAAAATTTTTAAAATCAAAGTTTTTCGTTCTGCAAAGGCCACGGTTGTAGCGGCAAGGGCACTAAAAACTATAATATGGTATCAGATCCACCCAACCACATAAACTAGTTAGTTACGACGTTCGAATTCCGCCGTTTTCGTTGCGCAAAAACTGCCGAGAAAACCAGTTCCGAAATTTCAAGTTTTAGCATGTTTGTACTTCCCGTGGGCTCACAGTTTGGACCAAGAAGCCGCGGGATGTTGCATGGGTACTTCGAGGATTCCTCAGGGCGACCAAAGGTCGGGTCTGCCCCCCAAGACCACCATGAGGGGTCTTGGGGGATGGGGACCTGAGACCACTTTCATAGGCGGTCTCGGGTCTGCCCTGCCCTTTAGGCCACCTCGTAGTGGCCTCGGGGGTGGGTACCCCCTTCTAGGCCTTCTAAATGTACGTTAATTTTAGGTCTTTCGACACCGAAAAGGTTCGAGCGAGTTTCGTTCATTTCGACTCCCGGATTGGCTTAAAATGTTGGAATTTTGGGGTTTTAGTGAACCGTTTTTCAGTTTTAGGAAAACTTGTTGTGGTTGCTATTTATGCACGGAATTCTATCGTCATAGCTTTCGTTACTTCCTTATGTGATGCATATATGTGTTGTTTAACATCTTCTAATCACTATACATCAATTAGAAGAGCTTACACGCATCTTTCTTACTTGTGATGTTGCTTGAAATATCTCTGTGATGGTTTTGACGAATTGTCATGTTGGATAGCCTTTTGTGTGATATTGGTTGTACAGTTGTATCATTTGTATAGTCATTATTGCGGGATGAGCGTCCGACATGTGGATTGTCATTTCTGCATGTTTGTATATTCTTTTATTGGGACACAGCGGGGTTGAAGTTGATATCACTATTGTTTATTATTTCATTTCTGTACTAAGATAAACCCGCGGTGAAGTGGTCGAATATCATGTTCTAGAGTGCGCTGGATGGTCGTCTCACAGTGGAGAGTTCAAGCCACCTCGCTTTAGAATTGGCAGGATATTCGCTGCACTTGTAGGGGTTTTAGGATGACCCACAGTGGAGTTCTCAAGTTACCGGATTCCATGAAGTGTCAGGTGACCCACTCATGACCTAGAGTGCGGGTTGCCTCACTTCTGAAAGTGGAGGATAACTTAACGCGCCCGTAGAGGTCTTAGTTCTACATTGTATGGGCTATCCACACGACCGGGAAATGCCGAATTTCATTTGCGGCTCAAATGAAACCCGGGGCTCCTAAATTATCCGATATTCCATATTGCTTATCGCTTTTCTGTAATGTTGCTTATATCAAGCCTGAGATGACAATATATATGTGTGTGTGTGTGTGTGTGTGTGTGTGTGTGATGTTGCTTATATCAAACCTAAAATAACTATATATATGTACGGCCCCTGCTCTGCCGTTAATTAAGTAACCTAATGGTGCATGACGGGGCCCCATGACGAATGCGGATGACATATACGTACATTCTATTTTTGTTCTTTTCTTGTGTGATGGGTATTAATTGATGGGACTGCATTAATTTTGATTAATGCAGGGGAAAATAAACCTAAAAATGTTGTCGAAACAAATTTTTCGAAAAACTATAGTCGTATTCTTTTGCTTTGCGTAAAGATATTTGATTAGGAATATCCTGCACCTCATTCGACAAAGAAAGAGCCTTGATCCTTTCACGGAGATTTCGCTCTTAAGAAAAAGTTTGTGTTGCAATAGTTTACACAGTTTTCTTCAAAACCATTAGTTTTTAAAAGCGGAGCCTAAACTACTCATTTTCAAAGCTTTTCGGTTCCTTTAACGATATCAAGTTAATTACGTTAAAGATTTTTCACCAAAAACTAGCCGTCGCCCTCCGTCATTTCAGATTAGTATTACTTAGTATTCGTGCTATGTATGTCGTGCTCAGTCGAGACGTAGTGTTCGGTAGTTATGTAGTGCTTTTCTGCAGCATTACATGTGATTGGTTAGGACAGTCGTACGGTCATTTTGGCTTAGTCAAAGACTCGTACGGGTGGGTTTAATGCAATTAAGATAATGACGGGTTGAACTTGACTAGGACCCTTTGATATATTGGCTCAGTCAAGGTGTAACATTTCAGAAATATAAAAATATTATTTTTAGAATTTAATATTAAAATAATATATTTCGGGAAAACTATTCGATTTGCCAATAGAGATTTTTCGTAAAATGGTATAAGTATATACCAATATTTGAAAATTTATCGAAAATTAAAATGATTTATTTATTTTAATGATATTTATTGGATTTTGTGCCAAATCCGTGTTTTTACATTTTTCATAACTTGTGCACCATGCCATGTGTATGTGTGCATGTTGGTTTTTGCTTTATGTTTGTAATTGTGAGTGTGAGAAGAGAATGAGTTAACAAAATCAAAAAAAGAAAAGAAAAGAAAGCAAGGAAAGAAAAGAGTTTAAGTGTAAAGAATAAAAAAATTAAATGCCAAGAGATATTTATGAAAGAAACAAGAATAGATATTTTGAGAGAGTGTGAGGATAAGAGAGAGTGAGCCTATGAGAGGGAGAGGGAGACTCGGCTGCCCCATGTCTTTCCCCCATTGTTTTCCTCATATTTTCTTCATCTCTATTCCTTCATCTCACTACCTATATACACCATCTCAATTTCATTCTCAAAACCCTATGCAACCTTCACATAAAATATCCACAATACCATTCTAAACCCTTAGAACCTTTCAAGTATGGATTTTGAAGACTTGGGCAACTCAAGAAATTTCTTTAGTTGCTTATGAGGTATATCTTTACACTTTAGATTAGTTTTTGTGTTAAATATCGTATTTTTAGTTAGAATTTGAGATATTTAGGTTTGTGATTTTAGAAAATTGTAAGATGCTGTTAAGTGACTGATTGAGGTGTAGGGAGTGTTTACTAGACCTTAGAGGGTGTTTTACTGGCCAAGACCCGAGAATAGAAACCAAAACACGAACTTTAAAATCGGCTGATGTCGTATTTTGTGAGTTTTGTGTTAGGATTTTGTGATCTGCTATGACCCGGAGGGCCGGAAAATTATTTAGCAAATACAGAGAGATGAGCAGGTGACTTAGAAGCACCCCTTGAAACACGAGCCCATTCCCATCATTTCTGGCTGCAAATTAATTCATTGTGGCTGCAAATTGCGGCCATATCAGAGTGGAAGTTAGTGATTTTTGGTCTGTGGTATTGTTATCCTATATCTAGTGCAACCCCATGTGCAGAATTGGCTAATTTTACCTGAGTCAAAATCTGGGATAGATTTCCTTAGTTGCTGAATTTCGTTTTCCGATTTCTAAAACGTGGTTTTTAGATTTCATTTGGATTGCGTCGTTGGACATTTGTATGTCAACGGACGTGGGTTATTTGGTTGTGTTTTGCATGCAAAACTATAGGTTTTAACCTACGAGCGAACCATGTGCCGTATCGGTTTTCGGATTGGTTTTAATTGCACTGCGATTGTGTGTTAATTGTAGGTACTTCGTGTGGACTTCCGAGACGACGAAGCACATCGAATTCGGCTAAGCGAGAAGAATTGCTGGTGAGTAGATTATATCTACGGGGGAAGTCGGGTTGATGGCGTATAGCACCCCCGCAAACATAAATATGGAAGATTGTGATATAAATTCTAATTTGATTAAGGATATACTTCGAGCTTAAGATAACCTTAGTATAGGATTTAGTAAGATATGATATGATAAAATTTGACACTAATGAATATATTGATATATGAGAATATGAAATGAGAAGTGAATCGTGATAGGTATGAAGTAAAAGATGACAAGTATGGGTTGATAATGATAGGATATGAGTTCGAGATCGATAAACACGATACGAGATTGAGATTGAGGTGTTGTGGATTTGATAAGATATGACGTTTATACAAATATGAATTGAGATATATGTGTATATATATATACTTATAAGTATAATGAGTGATATGTCGTACGAAACTTTAGACCCGTACCCTCATTATTGTATAGGTCGATAGATTCCCTATTCTGTTTGATGACCCTGTACGATGGATTACCGTACGTGATGAGATGTACAGGATGATTGATCCGCGCTAGTGATTTGAGGATGATGATCGATGAGTATTGTCATATCGGGTGTTATGAGGCGGGATCGCCGATATAAAGATTGCCACCTGAACCATACCTATTTTAAAAATGACGATGTGTATCGTTTAAAAGTAAAAGTACATTCATTGTTCAGTACTATCACTTGATATACTTGCATGATATACCCGATATGCTCATATTACTACTCTATGTTGCATACATTGTACCTTATGGTTATATACTTGCATGATATACCCGATATGCTCATATTACTACTCTATGTTGCATACATTGTACTTTATGGTTATATGCATTGAGATGCTGTTTTTATGAGATCTCTGGATTTGAGAACCGCAGTTTAATTTCAAAGGAAATTGTGTATTGTTTTAAAAATGCGGTTTCTCTTGATATGATATTTCAAGGTGTCCACCATGAGTTTTCTCGGTTCTGAGCAGTGAGTATACCCGATTCGAGGAGAGGTAGGCACTTTCTGCGGGTATATGGTGGACCCGGTGAGGTGCCCCGGGGCAAGAAGACTCATATTGTTAGGCGGTGAGCCTGGTAGGGGAGCACTACCTACCGGTGATTTTATAGAGCTTGGCGGATATCTGGAGGATACCGTTTTGGAGTTATGATATGAGATGGATATGCGGACCGATCTGAGGATGCGACGCCTGAGATGGGATAGATATGAGGGTCGATATGAGTATGCAACACCTGAGATATGAGGATTTACGTGTCGATGCCGGACTCGGGTTTTCATGATGTTTCGAGTGTCGGTGTTAGACACTCAGGTTCCATGATTTTGATGTGTCGTTGATAGACACACGTGGTTGATATCCTCATATATATATATACAGGCATATGTTTTCATGATGTTCGAGTGTCGGTGTGGGACACTCAGGTTCCATGATATTGTTTTGTGTCGTTGATGGACATGTGGATGATATCCACATGCATACAGGCATATGATGTCGGATGTTTATTTATATATGTCACTGCATTGACTCGATTGTTTATATATACGCGTACTTGGTCACCCTAGATATCATAGTATTACCTTCAGGATATAGTGACCTAGGAAATCGTTGTTTTATTCGATTTCTACTTGATGATGTTTTCTATTCACAAGTTGGCAACTCATCCCCGTTGTGCCACAGTTCTTGCAGGTTTGACCGTTTGGGATCAATTGCGGTATTGCTGGCATACAGCTTCTTACAGGGTGCTTTGCTTTGGTAGGTGGGACACATGTTGGATCGTACCCACCCTCGTACTGTTATATTCTATTGTATCTAGATAAACTCCATCACATCACATCAGATCAGAGACTAGAATTGTATATTGGTAGACCTATTCAGACTTGGGTTTTGTGCGAGACTTAGAGCGATGGGTTTATGTTCGCTTCTTGAGTTTTGATGTCTTGCTCGTTTATTGTTCTTTCTGGGTTGATTCTTCGCCGTTGGGCGTCGTATATATGTTATTGCGTGGTTGTGTTTTCTCCAGTTGGCGAAGAGCTAGCTCCCACTTGGGGATGCCTTTATATTGATGTATATATATGTTTTGGATCAAAATATACAAGGGAGGTGCTGCCCGAAATTTTAAAAGACAAAACATGATTCATTATACTTTATTTCAAAACTGGACCCCTACTATTTTCCGCAAAAAGTTTTAGATTTTCTGGGCTTCGGCTTACTTGATTTACGTCACGCTTTTAGACGTTGTGTAATTTAAGTGCCGGTCACGTGATAAATTATGGGTCGTGACAAAGTTGGTATCAGAGTGTTAGGTTTAACCTTGATTTGAGTCTGAGTTTGACTATGCGGAGTCTAGGGCGTATATATTTCGAAACCTAGGCTTGACCTTACTGAACTTAGACTTAACGGGGGGATATTAGACCCGAACTTTCGTTTCATAGGTTTACCTTGATTGATGGAGTAGGTACCTTGAATAGAGTGACGTACCGTACGTATGTTCCGCGGCATATTTACGATACAATACTCCACTTAAGAAACCTTAGGATGTACATATCTTGAGATCTGTGATACTATTCGTTCCTATGATCATATATCCATTTGGGATATGATGATTTCCTTCTTTTATGTAATTTATCTTCATCGATATCTACTTGAGGTTCCTGTCACCATGGTTTGAGCGCAAATTGAGCTGCTGCTAGTGTTGCGGTCAGCACGAGCTCGTCATGGACGAGAACTGACCATGTTGTTTTCTTGTGACATAGGGACGTGTAGGTATATTGTTGTGTTGTGATCTTTCATTTGAGGTGAGTGTTCGGTTTTGCACCGGATGATCGGGCCATTGATAGAGGCTGCCAGATTGAGAGGGCTGTTGATGTATAGCCTACCTCAGAGATCGTGATGTTGTCTACTGTGCAGACAAATGACCCAGCTGTTGCTGAGATTGATGGGATGCCGTTTTCAGAGTCTATGAGCTGAAACCGCTAAAGCTTCCAGGCAGAGATGTGACAGGAGATAGCTAGTCTATCTCAAGTAGAGCGACGGATATGATTCGCCAGACTTGATGTGCCGATGCAGGCTTAGTAGAGTCGAAAAATTCCAGTTGAAGGATCTTACTTGGATCTAGAGTAAGTCGAGCAAGAGAGGACGCTGTTCGTCAGATGCTCCGATGTGAGATCGATAAGTTGACCAGATTCAGATAGAAAGACCTCACCCTGATGTGTTGTGAGTTGATCGAGAATGGACGAATAAAGTGTATTCCTCCGATGATTTGGACGAGTTCCCGAGGACGTGTTCGGCTAAATATCTTCTACAGAGTGATGAAGGTACCGAGTTCGTAATTTCGAGTCAGTGTGAGAGACTCCAGATTGACCGTAACCGAGAATAAATTGCAATATGCAGACAACAAGAGATGACGTCGAAGTGGACGATAATAAAGACGAGTGGAACAAGAGGTTCGTGCAAGATGTTAACGAGCGATTGTTACTATCCGTTGATGCCAGAGGATTGATATGTGTCCAAAGGCGTTAGATACAGCCAAAATTCAGATGAAAGCCGTATTGAGGACACAGCTGTTCGGTTATAAGAAAAGAGTTATGCAAGAGTGCCAAGCTTCATATAGTTCGGCATAGGTGAGATCAAAAGAATCCATGAACAGATTCTTTCCAGGACACCGCAGCAATAGAGGTTTGCACTCAGGGTCAGTTATAGCGTGTGTATTCAGAGGGCCAGATGCCGCCGTCCGTAATGTGCTGTTGAGAGTAGTCATGTTGATTGGCCAAACGGTGATCAGAGGAGTTCCAGAGCGGGACTATTCCGTTAGTACACCTGACCGGGCCGACGAGCAAAAGGATTGCGAGATTGGTAATCCAGAGAGGAACAGAGAACCCAGAGACTGGAGATGCCAGACCGTGAGCAAGAGACAAGTAGATGATCTTGCTCTGCCAGTTTGGGCGCACCGGCATATTTTTCGATATTGTAGGAGGTGTACCTCAATGTCAGTTATTGCGATTTGCGTTTTGTGATCCAAGTATCACACTTTTATCGCTTGGACTTAAGTTTCGATGATTGGGTTTCGTGATTATGTTTTTGTGCGCCATGGTTGCACCTACTGGAGATTTACATTTTTGTGCACAGTTATTGCACTTGATTTATGTTATATACACCGCTACATTGGTTTATGATTTGTGCATATTTATTGCACTTGGTATCGATTTGTTCCTTCGTTGCACGTATTTACGGTTTCGTGTATTCGATAATGTCTATTTCAATTTCGTGCGGGTCATACGCACTTGATTTGATTTTTGCACTCTGTATAGCTTATATGTGCTTGCAGTGCATTGGGATGGGTTTGTGCACGCAGTTGCACACGTTTATGATCTTATACACCTTGGCATGCTCGGTGTTGTTTTTATGAACATTGAGATATTGATGAGTTTTCGTGCATTAGTCACCGGATTTGTATTTCATGCATTGGTTGCACCAGATTTGTATTTTGTGCATTGGTTGCAACGAATTTATGTTTTCGTGAGCGTCTGCACTTGACGTTCATTATCGTGCACACTATTGCACTAGATGTTTTATATGGACCAGACGCACTTATTTTGGATTTTCGCGCATGTTGGACGCATGCTATGAGATTTTGTGCACACCGGGTGCACTCGATAGAGATTTTTATTCGTGCATATTGGATGCACTTGATTGGGATTTTCATTCGTGCATGTTAGTTGCACTGGGTTGAGATTGTCCTTCACATCTGTTGCACTGGACAAATGCTTTCGTGTACTATAGATGCATTTGATATTGTTGTCTTGCACATCCGTTGCACTGGACAGATATTTTCGTGCAAAACTGTTGCACTTAGTTTTGCTTTTGTGCATATTGTGGCACTCGGATTGGATTTGGTTTTCCGTGCACACCAGACGCATGTGATGTTGGATACGCCTTTTGAGGCTGATTGCATTTATGAGTATCGCGTTTTGATGATGGATACTATATTATATAGTAGCCGAACAGGACTGATCTGAGGACAGTGCCTGAGTACTTTTGCATGCATGAAAATGTTACAAATGGTTTTAAAAAAGGGACTATAGTCTCGCTATTAAGTACATGTCCGCAAGTGACACAAAATTTTATAAAGAGAACCTTTTGGGATATTTCAAAAAGGTAGGACGTATAATTGAACAAACATATATATAAGTATATATTTACTATTTTACAAATGATCGTTCGCCACTTGTGCCGTGAGCTACGCATAGCACGGAGATTTGGGAAAGATTTGGCATGTGTTTCATTCAGTTTTTAAAATGGTTTTACAAAGATACGTGCTATATACGTATTATGATTTGACTATAGTGTATTTGGATTCCAGTGGTGGAATTCGAGATTCGTATTTTCATTTTAACTCCGATGATTGCGTGATACTTGACAGAGTTTGATTTTTGAGTTTCGTACCCTTTTTCAGGCGCACTTGATGCGCTGTGGTATTTCAGTATCTTCCGTGATTTCGGAACCCCGTTGATTTGAGCTGATTTTTGAAATATTTTAGTATTTGGGGAGTTAAATTTTAATTCGGGGACCGAATTTATTTAAGGGGGGAATAATGTAACATTTCAGAAATATAAAAATATTATTTTTGGAATTTAATATTAAAATAATATATTTCGCGAAAACTATTCGATTTGCGAATAGGGATTTTTCGTAAAATGGTATAAGTATATACCAATATTTGAAAATTTATCGGAGATTAAAATGATTTATTTATTTTAATGATATTTATCGGATTTTGTGCCAAATCCGTGTTTTTACATTTTTCATGACTTATGCACCATATCATGTGCATGTGTGCATGTTGGTTTTTGCTTTATGTTTGTATATGTGAGTGTGAGAAGAGAATGAGTTAAGAAAATCAAAGAAAAGAAAAAGAAAGCAAGGAAAGAAAAGAGTTTAAGTGTGTAAAGAATAAAAAAAAATTATATGCCAAGAGATATTTATGAAAGAAACAAGAATAGATATTTTGAGAGAGTGTGAGGATAAGAGAGAGTGAGCCTATGAGAGGGAGAGGGAGACTCGGCTGCCCCATGTCTTTCCCCCATTGTTTTCCTCATATTTTCTTCATCTCTATTCCTTCATCTCACTACCTATATACACCATCTCAATTTCATTCTCAAAACCCTATGCAACCTTCACATAAAATATCCACAATACCATTCTAAACCCTTAGAACCTTTCAAGTATGGATTTTGAAGACTTGGGCAACTCAAGAAATTTCTTTAGTTGCTTATGAGGTATATCTTTACACTTTAGATTAGTTTTTGTGTTAAATATCGTATTTTTAGTTAGAATTTGAGATATTTAGGTTTGTGATTTTAGAAAATTGTAATATGCTGTTAAGTGACTAATTGAGGTGTAGGGAGTGTTTACTAGACCTTAGAGGGTGTTTTACTGGCCAAAACCCGAGAATAGAAACCAAAACACGAACTTTGAAATTGGCCAATATCGTATTTTGTGAGTTTTGTGTTAGGATTTTGTGATCTGCTATGACCCGGAGGGCCTGAAAATTATTTAGCAAACATAGAGAGATGAGCAGGTGACTTAGAAGCACCCCTTGAAACACGAGCCCATTCCCCACATTTCTGTCCGCAAATTAATTCATTGTGGCCGCAAATTGCGTCTACATCGGAGTGGAACTTGGTGATTTTTGGTCTGTGGTGTTGTTATCCTATATCTAATGCAACCCCATGTTGGTTAATTTTACCTGAGTCAAAATCTGGGATAGATTTCCTTAGTTGCTAAATTTCGTTTTCCGATTTCTAAAACGTGGTTTTTAGATTTCATTTGGATTCCGTCGTTGGACGTTTGTACGTCAACGGACGAGTGTTATTTGGTTGTGTTTTGCATGAGAAACTATAGGTTTTAACCTACGAGCGAACCTTGTGCCGTATCGATTTTCGGATTGGTTTTAATTGCATTGCGATTGTGTGTTAAATTATAGGTACTTCATGTGGACTTCCGAGACGACGAAGCACATCGACTTCGGCTAAGAGAGGAGAATTGCTAGTGAGTAGATTATATCTACGGGGGAAGTCGGGTGGATGGCGTATAGCACTCCCGCAAATATAAATATGGAAGACTGTGATATAAATTCTAATTTGATTAAGGATATGCTTCGAGCTTAAGATAACCTTAGTATAGGATTTAGTAAGATATGATATGATAAAAGTTGACACTAATGAATATATTGATATATGAGAATATGAAATGAGAAGTGAATCATGATAGGTACGAATTGAAAGATGACAAGTATGGGTTGATAATGATAGGATATGAGTTCGAGATCGATAAACACGACACGAGATTGAGATAGAGGTGTTATGAATTTAATAAGATATAGCGTTTATACAAATGTGAATTGAGATATATGTGTGTGTATATATACTTATAAGTATAATGAGTGATATGTCGTAGGAGACTTTAGATCTGTACCCTCATTATTGTATAGGTCGATAGATTCCATATTCTGTTTGATGACCCCGTATAATAGATTTCCGTACATGATGAGATGTACCGGATGATTGATCCGTGCTAGTGATTTGAGGATGATGATCGATGAGTATTGTCATATCGGATGTTATGAGGCGGGATCGCCGATATAAAGATTGCCACCTGAACCATACCTATTTTAAAAATGACGATGTGTATCATTTAAAAGTGACCGTATGATTCGTGTGTAGATAGATATACCCATTTATTGTTCATGCTGTGTAGGATATTACCCTCGTAATGTACATGCCATGTGCCGGTATTTAATGCTATACAATATTATTGCTAGTACACCTGCACAATTACCGTTGATGCGCATGTTACACATACACAGATTTGCCGGCTCACACACATTCTTCATCGGTAACTGCCAAGTCACCAACACAGTAGAATTGCCATGTCACTTATATAGTAGAATTGTCGGGCCATTTACACAGGAGAACTGCCCTATCATGATATTAATCTTAAAAGTAAAAGTACATTCATTATTCAGTACTGTCACTTGATATACTTGCATGATATACCCGATATGCTCATATTACTACTCTATGTTGCATACATTGTACCTTATGGTTATATACTTGTATGATATACCCGATATGCTCATATTACTACTCTATTTTGCATACATTGTATTTTATGGTTATATCCATTGAGATGCTGTTTTTATGAGATCTCTGGATTTGAGAACCGCAGTTTAATTTCGAAGGAAATTGTGTATTGTTTTAAAAATGCGGTTTCTCTTGATATGATATTTCAAGGTGTCTGTCATGAGTTTTCTCGGTTCTGAGCAGATACCCGATTCGAGGAAAGGTAGGCACCTTCTGCGGGTACATGGTGGACCTGGTGAGGTGCCCCGGGGCAAGAAGACTCATATTGTTAGGCGGTGAGCCTGGCAGGGGAGCACTACCTACCGGTGATTTTATAGAGCTTGGCGGATATCTGGAGGATACCGTTTTGGAGTTATGGTATGAGATGGATATGAGGACCGATCTGAGAATGCGACGCCTGAGATGAGATAGATATGAGGGCCGATATGAGTATGCGGCGCCTGAGATATGAGGATTTACGTGTCGATGCCGGACTCGGGTTTTCATGATATTTCGAGTGTCGGTGTTAGACACTCAGGTTCCATGATTTTGATGTGCCGTTGATAGACACACGTGGTTGATATGCTCATATATATATATATATATATATATATAGGCATATGTTTTCATGATGTTCGAGTGTCGGTGTGGGACACTCAGGTTCTATGATATTGTTTTGTGTCGTTGATGGACACGTGGATGATATCCACATGCATACAGGCATATGATGTCAGATGTTTATTTATATATGCCACTGCATTGACTCGATTGTTGATATATACGCGTACTTGGTCACCCTAGATATCATAGTATTACCTTCAGGATATAGTGACCTAGGAAATCGTTGTTTTATTCGATTTCTACTTGCTGATGTTTTCTACTCACGAGTTGGCAACTCACCCCCGTTGTGCCACAGTTCTTGCAGGTTTGACCGTTTGGGATCAGTTGCGGTATTGCTGGCACACAGCTTCTTCCAGGGTGCTTTGCTTTGGTAGGTGGGACACATGTTGGATCGTGCCCAGTCTCGTACTATTATATTCTATTGTATCTAGATAAACTCCATCACATCACATCAGATCAAAGACTAGAATTGTATATTGGTAGACCTAGTCAGACTTAGGTTTTGTGCGAGACTTAGAGCGATGGGTTTATTTTCGCTTCTTGAGTTTTGATGTCTTGCTCGTTTATTGTTCTTTCTGGGTTGATTCTTCGCCGTTGGGCGTCGTATATATATTATTGCGTGGTTGTGTTTTCGCCAGTTGGCGAAGAGCTGGTTCCCGCTTGGGGATGCCTTTATATTGATGTATATATATGTTTTGGATCAAAATATATAAGGGAGGTGCCGCCCGAAATTTTAAAAGGCAAAACATGATTCATTATACCTTATTTCAAAACTGCACCCCCACTGTTTTCCGCAAAAAGGTTTAGATTTTCTAGGCTTCGGGTTACTTGATTTACGTCACGCCTTTAGACGTTGCGTAATTTAAGTACCGGTCACGTGCTAAATTACGGGTCATGACACAAGGTCACTTAGGTCCTAAAGGCAAAAACCACATCAGGAGTTTTAAATATATAAGAAACTTGCTAGTGAAGCATACCTTCTGGAGTATGGTGTCTAGAGTGGCTTCCATCTAGATTATCACACGATGATGGTTGGATCCCGATCTTACTAATGAGTAGGATTATTCTTGGGAGATATTTTTCGCTTCACAATTAGCTAACCTATAAGGTTTCTAAAAAGGTGTTAACTAATTGCAAGAGCATGGAGAACCTCCCTCATAGTACCAACACCCATCTGGCTGAACGGTTAGCGAATTTGTAAGGTGTGAATGATCTCAATTAGTTCTCCTTTTAAGGTCTGAAGGAGAATTCGAGGAAACTGTAGGATCCATCCTGGTTAGATAAATTAAAAACCAATCTAATTTTGCAAGAGCACACGCCGAGTGTTTCTTTTCTCTCTCTCCAGGTAGCAATCATGTCACGCCCTAAACAAGATAATAAAATGTATGACTTGACCGAAGCGGATTCTTATTCGGGACTGTGAAATGTCGGTTCGGCTCTGACTTGTGACAAATGTCACGAGCTTGAGTAAGGGAAAAAGTATTACATGAATTCCTTAATGACCCCGATGAAGAAGAAGCATACTATTGTATCTCCTTCATGTGTTCTTGTTATTGAGAACTGTTTTTCGGTGAGTCCTACCTCATGGGTACTAGATAGCGGATCAGAATCTCATATCTGTAATTTATTACAGGGACTGAGAAAAAGTAGGATGGTTGGACCTGGTGATATATCTCTCAGAGTAGGGAACGAAGTACAAGTTGATACTGCTGCCGTCGGTGAATATCACCTAGTATTGCCAAGGGTCAATACTATGATTTTGAACAACTGCTACTATATACCTTCCATACTTTGCAATATCATATCAGTTTCTTTACTTGATAAAGATGGATATAACTTAGTTCTAGATAGAAATATCATGAACATTTACATTAATCAGGTATTGGTTGCAGAAGGTACACCGTGTAATAGTATTTATGTTCTTAATCAAAACATAGTTCTTAATCAAAACATAGTTCTTAATGTACAAAATACACGCAAGAACAAGAGTTCAGATACGAACGAATCCCACTTGTGGTATTGTAGATTTGGTCATATCGATGAGAAAAACTAAGTAAGTTACATAAGGATGGATATCTGAATCCGTTCGAATTTTCATCCTATGAAACTTATCGGTCTTGTCTCAAAGGAAAGATGACTAAATCTTCGTTCACCGGACACGGAGAAAGAACTATAGAGCTCTTCGGACTCATACACAGTGATATATGTGGTCCAATGTCTATACATACAAGGGGTGGATTCTCGTATTTCATTACATTCACTGGTGATCTCTCTAGGTTCGGATATGTATTTCTGATGAAACACAAATCTGAAGTTTTTGAGAAATTCAAAGAATATAAGAGCGAAGTAGAGAACCAAACTGACAAAAGTATTAAAATTCTTCGATTTGATCGAGGAGGTGAATACTTAAGCACGGAATTCTTTAATTTTCCAAAAGAGAATGGAATTCTCTCTCAGCTTACTCCTCCGTATACACCGCAGCACAACGGTATGTCGGAAAGGAGGAATCGTACCCTTTTGGATATAGTTCACTCTATGATGAGTAGTGCTGAGTTACTTCTTTCATTCTGGGGTCATGCGCTACAGACAGCGTCATACCTATTGAATGACGTTCCATCCAAATCTGTGCCTAAGACTCCATATGAAATATGGAGTGGAAAAAGACCATATCTTAAACGTATTAAGATATGGGTTGTCCGGCCTATGTTAAAGTACAAAATCTGGATAAACTTCAGGCATGTTCAGTTTTATGTAAGTTTATGGGATATCCAAAACATTCGACTGAATATCTGTTCTACCACACCGAGGAACAGAAGGTGTTTGTTTCTCGCCACGCCACCTTTTTTGAATGGCAATTTCTTGCAAAAGAAATAATTGGGAGCATGGTAGAACTGGAAGAAATTCCGCAACCATAAACTGAAACTGAAGATATGGTAGAACATCAAGATTCAATAATTCCATATGAACCTCAACCACTCGGCAGACCTAGTAGGATTTCTCATCCGCCCGAGAGATACTACGGTTTTCTCATAGACGGAGATCGAGAGGATTGCATCTTGGAAGAAAATGATCATATTAGTTTCAAGCAGGCCATTACTAGTAGTGACTCTGATAAATGGTTGGATGCTATACGATTCGAAACGGAGTCTATATACACCAACAAGGTTTAGACCTTGGATATTGCTCCTCCTACCCGCTGGATGCAAATGGATCTTCAAAAAGAAGATTAGTGTAGATGGATAGGTGGAGACCTATAATGCTAGACTTTTTGCAAAAGGTTTTCGTCAAAGACCCGGTGTGGACTATGATGAAATCTTTCTCTAGTGGCTATGGTCAAGTCCATTCGGATCCTAGTTGCCATTACTGCCTTCCATAGCTATGATATCTGGCAGATGGACATAAAAATGGATTTTCTAAATTGAAGTTTAGAAGAGTGTATTTATATGGATCGGCCAGGGGGATCCATAGACATTGGGAGCAGCGAGAATGTGTGCAAGTTGCTTAAATCATTTATAGATTAAAACAGGCATCGCGGAGCTGGAACATCTATTTTGATGAAACAGTCAAGGAATTTGACTTCATCAAGAACGATGATGATCCGTGTATATATAAGAAGATTGTAGGGAGAACTGTCGTATTCCTAGTCTTTTATGTGGATGACATTCTCTTGATAGGAAATGACATTCCTATGCTACAATCGGTTAAGCTGTTCTTGTCACAAAGGTTCTCCATGAAAGACCCGTGTGATGTTTCCTACATTCTGGGGATTAAGATCTACAGAGATAGATTCAAGAGATGGTTGGAACTTTCATAGTCCAGGTACATAGAATCCATACTAAAGAGATTTAGTATGGAAAATTCCAAGCGCGGTAATATAGCCGCTTTGTATGGAATCACCCTCTCCAAAAAGATATCTTACAAGACTGATGAGGAGAGGCTCACATGAGCATTATACCGTACGCTTTGGCGGTAGGATCTATAATTTATGCAATGCTATGTACCAGATCAGATGTAGCTTACACGCTTAGCGTGGTGAGCTGGTATCAGTCAAACCCAGGAGAGAACCACTGGGCAACAGTGAAGAACATTCTTAAGTACCTAAGAAAGACTAAGGAATTGTTCTTGGTGTATGGTAATGGGGACCTCCAGGTGGAGTCTTTTATGGACTCGAGCTTCCAAAGTGAGAAGGATGACCGTAAGTCTGTCTCGGGTTTTGTGTTTAACCTCAATTGTGGGACGGTTTGTTGGAAAAGCTCTAAATAGGACACCGTCGTAGACTCGATGATGGAGGCTGAATATATTGCTGCCAACAATGCCGCAAAAGAAGCGGTCTGGATGAAGAAGTTCATTACTGAACTTGAGGTGGCTCCGTCCATTGTTGATCCAACGCCTTTGTATTGCGACAATAATGAAGCTATGGTTTTAGCGAAAGAACCACGGTCCCATCAGAGATCCAGACACATCTTGAGGTGGTATCATCTGATCAGGGAGATCATAGATCGCCGGGAGAACGGGGTGCCGAGAGTAGATACAAAAGAGAACACAGCGGATCCATTCACCAATGCCCTCCCTCTAGCACAGTTCGAGAGACTATTTGAGATATTGGGTATGCGATATGCCAACAACTGGCCTTAGTGCAGACGTTGGGTACTCGATACGCCAATATATGGCCTTAGTGCACGTAGGAGATTGTTGGGTATGTATGCCCTAGATGCCATTATTGTGTGTGTGTGTGTGGTGAATGCTTGGACATATGTATGTATAGGATAATCTTGCTCGATATGATAGTATGCTATTTGGTTTGTCTTTATCTTAACATGTGTATATGTTTTACTTATTATTACGTATCACTAATATATATTGGTAAAGCCCGTAGGATTATTGCTTGACTATTAGCGTTATGATAGCGATCATACATGTGAGGGCTGGGTAGTCCATAAGCACATCCTTAAATGTCCTTAGTCGTGGGAGTATCGAGACTGGACATCGATATTCCGGAGTGGACTGGTGTATATGTTTCTAGACCCTGATGAAAGACGATGGTTGGTCCTACAACCATTGGTCTTTGGCACCTAAGATCGTATATAGGTGCTCACTGGGGGTGAGTACACTGGACGGACTCGTAGAGAACTCCTAAATGGTACTATACTTATCGTTAGATAGCAATTATCAGGTGACATGATGTCACGACCCGGAATTGGCACGTGATCGGCACTTGAGTCGCGTGAAGTTTATAGGACCCCACCGTAACCCAAGTAAGCCGAAAAACCAGAAATCTAAACCTTTTTAGGAAAATAATGGAGGTGAAGTTTTAAAATAAGCGTATAATGAAATCAAGTTTTTTTCTTTTAAAGTATAAATAAGGTTTGTTTCAAATGTAAGTGGATTATATACTATAATTTGAAAATATTTTCGTCAGTTGAAATTTGGGCAGCACCTCCTTTGTAAATTTTGATCAAAATAAGAACATAATCAATAATAATATAGACATCCCCAAGCGGGAGCTAACTCTTCGCCAATTGGTGGAATCACAACCACGCAATATGAAATATACGACGTCCAAGACGAAAATAAATCTCAGAAAAGAATAAAGAAAACCAAATGCATCGTCAATATCAACGACATCCAACTCGACATATAAAAGAATATACAAGTCTCGTTTCTAAGTCTAATGAATACACAACCGGTCTCTAAGTCTACCAAATATACATAGTCTGGTTCATGGAGTTTTTAACTAGATTACAACTGAATGAATATATATACAAATGGTGGTCACGATCCGAAGTGTATCCCCTACCATTGCAAATCACTCAGAAAGAGCAATGTGCCAGCAAGCTGCTACTGAATCCGAGCGGTCGATCTTGCAAGAAAACTGTGGCACAATGGGGGTGAGTTTCCAATTTGTGAGTAGAAGACATCATCAGGTAGAAATCGAATATATGACGATCTCCTAGGTCATACAGTAATATAATAATATCATATCGTATGGTAACGAAAGTGATCGTGTATACATGAGTATAATGATATAATAATATCGTGCCTCTGTCAATATATGGTACCATGTCATCTGTGTCATGTATATATGTATATATCATTCAACATGGGTCTATCAACGACACATCAAATCATCATAAAATCCTGAGTGCCCAGTATCGACACTCGAAATCATCATAAAACCCGTATCTAGTATCGACACGTAAATTCTCATATCTCAGGCGCTGTCTCATCGGATCGGTTCTCATATCTCAGGCACCGTCTCATCAAATCGGTCCTCATATTCATCTGTCTTATATCACTCCGGTCGGTATCCTCCAGATATCCGCCGAGTCTAGTACTGTCACCGGTAGATAGTGTTCCCCTGCCAGGCTCAACACATTTCTATACGACTTTCTTTCCCCGGGGTACTGTACCGGGTCCACCATGTACCCGCAGACAGTGACTCATCACTCCTCGAATTGGGTAATCATCATAGCCCAGCACCGAGAAATCTCATGATGGATGTCGAAATATCATATCAAGAGAAATCGCGTTTTTAAAATAATCATAAGTTTTTAAATAATATTTGCGGTTTCTCAAATTCAGAAATCTTATAAAAACAGAATCTCATAAAAGCATTGCAGTAATGAAATAATATGTATAGGCACAGAACAACACTGTAATGCATAGCAAGTGTGTTCATATAAGCATGTCGTGTAGTAAGGTAAACAAAGTGCAATATCTACAACAATATGGGGGTACTGTGTACTAATCGGTAACTAAAATGCTAACAGGTTATAAGGTGATACGGTGACATAGCAATTTCTAATGTGTACGTGGCATGGCATTTACCGATGATGTGTGTGAGAGCCGGTAAGTATGTGTATGTGCAACATGTGCATCATCGGTAATGGTGCGTGTGTCCTAGCAAACAAAGTCATGTAAGGATACGGGTATGAAGCGTAGTGTGTGTGTATATATATTGTGAATGAAAATAATGCGAGCGTATGCAGACATAAGAAATCGTAACGTGAACAGTAAATAAATACGCAACTAGGTATGAGCTATACAGTTATAGTTTAAAATAATACCAACCATTATTTAGGAAAATAGGGTGCTACGATATTTTTTCAAAAAGATGTCATTTGAAAAGTCATGGTGTCCCTTGAAGTTATCATTTAAAAGTGCGTAACGATTCATTAGTTTTGAAAATAGGCATGGTTCTAAACATATCATAATATCTACTTAAAAATTTTAATCAATATTTCTCGAGTCGATATATATATATATATATATATATATATATATATATATATATATATAAGTCGGCGATCCATCCTCATCATATCATGTACGGTTTAATCCATCGTACGATATTAACAATCAATAGTACGGATCTATAGTTGCGTACATCATCATCGCATATCATCATATATCATATCATCATATCCAATCATATCGACTCGTGTCATCATATCCGATCATATCCTCATCTCATTATATGATATCGTAATTATCCTCATGTTTATATATATATATATATAGCTCAAAGGCTAAGAAAAACTAGAACTGGGGATGTATCTTCCTACAAGTACACTACCATTGCATATAGCATCCTAGAACTCTATTAGCTAGGTATACATATCTAATATCTATGTAAATGTACATATAAATACATATTCTAATTCTATGGTTGCGGGGGTAGTATAGGCCATCCACCCGATTTCCCCCGTAGATATACATCTACTTACCTACAACGCCTCGCTCTAGTCGATCCTGACGAATGCCTTGTCCTCCTTCGTCGTCCCGAAAGTCCTCGCACTTGTACCTACAAATAAAAGCATATCGTATCGTATCAAAATCAAATTCGAAAACCGACACGACACGTGAATCACGCATAGGTTAGAACCTATGGTCAACGCGCGCTAAAACAACAAAACAACCCCCGACGTCGACGTACGAACGCCAAACGACCGAGTCAAAACACGATTATCCAAAAATCAAGTTTCAAAAGTCATAAAATATTGACAGAAAATAAGTAAAACAACTCCAGATTTTACCTAAAGTGAAATTAAACCTTTTGAGTGAGCTACAATATTGCATATGGGTTAGGCCTAGTTATCTATTGAGTGAGCTACAGATCAAAATTCAAACCCTATGTCCAAAATTGGACCAAAAATTGCGGCTAAATTGAATATTTTGGCAGCCAGGTTAAGGAGTTGGTGGCTCGAGCTTTTATGGTGGCTTTCTATTGATCTGCACATCTCACAGTATCCGCTATTTAAATTTCAGAGTTATCAAGTCATCCCAGATTCCATTTGATCACCACAAGTTCAATAAAACCGATATCGGAAAATTCTAAACCCATCTTTAAAACTTCTAAACCCATTTTAATCAAGATTACCATCACTACCAGGCCAGTAGACACTCACTACACCCTTTACTATATCTCCATTACAAGTTTTATTCACTAACACTCATCTTAGAATTTTCCGAGTTCATAAAATATAAACTTTTTAACTCTAAACTAATATAGGAGGTTAGGAAACCTAAAAACTAATCTAAATGTGGAGTTATTACTTCAAAAGGCAACTCAAGAAATTTCTAAGATGGCCCAAGTTACTCAAAACCCCTACTTGATCACACCACAGAGCTTAGAATGAGGTGAGGAACATTTTTGTGAGGGTTATATGAGATTTTGTAGTGGTTTTGAGGATGTTTGTGGTGGTGGTAAGGGTTTAGAGGTGGAGGAATAATGAAGAGAAGATGGAGAAGATGGCGAAAGAAGAAGGTGAAGAAATGATGAGGACTTGGATGTCTATCAACCATCTCTCTCTCTCCCCTCTCACACCCATCCCCTCATGTCCCCTTGTCCCCCTCTCTCATATCTTTTTTTCTTTCCATTTTTCTTTTATCTTTTCTTTTCTTTTTAAAGAAACAAAACCATATGAAGAAAAATGAAACTATGGTATAAAATATGAACAAAATGTTACATGTCAGGCACACAAAGCATGATTAACAAAACAAATTTGGTTTAATGCATAATTAATGAAATACTAATCATGTTTAACATTAAACTTATATATAAATAATTATATATTAATTTATAAAAAACACATATTAATCAAATGTTTCCATAAATAATAATTCATTTTAATTTTTAATTATTTTCCAAAATATAGGCATATAATTATACCATTCTATGAAAACTCAAATCAATATTTGTATAATATCCGTGAAATTTATTATTTTATTATTTAAATTCAAAAATAATATTTTATATTTTTCTAAAATATTACACATGAGTACATATTAGTCTTTAGATCTGAGATCGTCATTTGTCTCGTGTGAGTTCCCACTGTACTTAGATTACTACCCTACCATGGCTCTACCGAGTCATGCAAACATGTTTTAGTTGGGTACAGTCTCGAGCCACATGGAGGCAGTGAGGGATTATTGAGGTTTTGTCTCTCCCGTTATAGGGAGTCGATATCGCACTGTGTTCGATTGGCTGACACCATAAGACTTTGGCCAAGGCAGTTGAGATTTACTGATGGTTAGATCAGTAGTTTCTCGGATTGGTCCTGAGCCACATCGGCATGAATTATTGGGTTATTAGAGTCTGACGTTTACCACCCTCTAGACCCGATATGCGATACTCTTAGACGAAAAGACCAGACTGTACGGAGATTGTCACAGATAGGCTCAGTAGGGGTTTGGATGAACTTTTTCGTCAGCCTTCATTTCGACAGATACCCGGGTAGCCGTTACATACAGCTAGTGCCGCTGACGTGCTTGTGGTTATAGATTTATTTAGTAACTCACTGCCGGCATAATATCGATTTTTTAGAGTCCCACACAGAGAGTTTCCCTAGTTCAGACGAAATGATGTGGTGGCCGTATTTTGATACGTGCAGGGTTCCGGTTAAATACGTGTATTATATATACAGACTTTAATCGGGCGGATGGTAATACTAGCCAGCTTAGGGTTATGCCGGATTATTAAATCTTTTAGATATAGGTGCCCTCAAGACAATTATTGTAATTGAAAAAGAACCTATATGAGAGAACAATCTTACTCGAGATGATAGTATGATATCTGGTTTGTCTTTATCTTTCATGTGATGCGTTTTATTTAATATCACGTATCATTTAGATATGAGATAAAACCCTAGGATTTTGCTTGACTACCAGGACGATGATGGAGATCATACTAATAGGGCCTAAGTAGTTGATAAGCACATTATTAAAAGTCTCTAGTCGTTGGAGTATCGAGACTGGGCATCGGTACTCCAGTTTAGACTAGTGTGTGCATTTTCTGACCCGGTTGGAGGACGATAGTGAATCCTACAGTTATTGGTGTTTGATATCGAGGATTGTATACATGTACTCATTGGATGAGTTACACTGGATGGACTCACCGCGAACTCCTAGTTGGTAATATACCTATGTCAGGTAGCAGTTCTCTTATGACATATGTACAAGGTAGTCCCTAGGATCTAAGATCGCCATTGCGTCTCATGTGTGTTCCCACTATACTTTGACTTCTACCCTACCACGGCTCAAAAGAGTCGTGCAAACATGTTTTTGTTGGGTATAGTCCTGAAGTACGTGGAGGCAGTGAGCGTTCGAGGGGATTCGTCTCTCCCGGTATAGGGAGTTGATATCGCGCTGTGCAGGACATAACTACAACCATAAGTCTATAGCCATCGCAGTGGAGATAAACTGATAAGTGTTATCGGTTGTATCTCCGGTTGGTTATGAGTCCTCTGTCGCATGACTTATCGAGTTATTGGGGTCTGACAGATTCCCAACCCTAACCCGATATGCGATACTCTTAGACGAAGAGACCGGATTGTACGATAATGTCACTGATAGACTTTGCATGGTTATGATGAGTTTGCTCGTTGACCTTCTTTCGATCAATACTTGGGTCACCGTTACGTGCAGCTAGTATCGCTGACGTGCTTATGGGCTATGGACATGATCCTAACCTACTGCCAGCGTATTGTCGAGTGTTTAGAGTTCCACACAGAGGTTTCCCAGTACATGCGAAATAATGTAGGGCACATATAGGGAAACGTGCAGGAGTTCGATTAAGCACGTGTATTTGATACACGTATTTTAATCGGGTGTTTATTGATATTAGCTGGTATATATATGATATATCCGGATTATTAAATCAAGTGTTGATTTAATAATTAAATGTATACTTATATATTGATATATTGATATATTAATTAATATCATACTCACTTAATTATTTTCTTCTCTTTAATTAATATTTCTATTTAATATAAATAATGAGACATGTATGATGGGAGTATAAGAATTATATAAAAGAAATGAAAATGAGTCATGGTTGTAGAAGTCATGAGATGATTTATTTTATGACTCATTTGTGTGAGTCATTAGTTGTAATGACTCATTTTTATTTCTAGTTCATACGCTTTTCAACCTTATCTTCTTCAAGTTTCTTATCTCCTCCATGCTTCTTCTTCCTTCTTTTGTTTTTTTCTTCAAGTGAGGAATGGAAAAGAAAAGAGAAAAATTAAGTGAGCTAATAATTCTATATCTACTAATTATTCTTAGCGAGTTTAATTAGTGGGTTGCTTCATTTTGATGAGATCAATTTGAAGTTATAACTTGTGTTGGAGTTATCTTAAGGTGGATCATCTTCGACGAGGAGATCATCGAGCAAGTTTGCTCTGGGCTTCGTGGAGACTTACCGAAATCCAATGAGAGGTGGCTAATGCGCTACAAAGGTTGTAGCCCTCTAAATTTTAGTTTCTACCTCACTAGTTTAGTGACAAGTTTAGTGGTTTAGTTTGATTCTTGGTTTGGGTTTGCTATATCTCTCTAGATTTTTTAAATTATCATTTCCGCTGCGCTTTAAACCCTGTTAGAGGTGCCAGCATCCCAACAAAATCAAGCATTGATTTAATAATTTACATATATATATTTCGATATGTATATTCTAGTATTACGTTCATTTTATTATTCTATCTCTTTGGGTATTCGTATTTTGATACGAATACGGGTATGTATATATGGGAAATGCATTTGTATTTATATAAAATACATTCTAGAAGGTGGACATCTAATCATAGATTTTCTATTTTTGTTAAAAAATAGAGATGAGGTGTAAAGGTGAGGCATGGAGAAAGAATGGTGATGGAAATGGTTTTGTATTTGTTTATTACATTTGTATGCACTATTCAAGCATGATTGCTATTTTCTATTTGGAAAATACTTTGAACAAAACCATGCTAGCCATTTTCATTTGATGAGAGATGATTCATTTTACCATTTTCTTTCTCTCTCCTCACTAGCTCTAATTCTTGAACTCCTCTTTAATTTTCTTCCCTACACTCTCATGAGTTGAGAATCAATGGTTGAAAGAGATAGAAACACACTAGAACACTTTACTACTTCTCTAAGCACTCCAGACTAGCAACCTAGGTTCTGTAGTTGTTTCACTTGCTTATTTGTGTGAAGCCAGAGCCTTGAACCATATCTTTCTGGTTGATCATTTTCGACAAAGGAGGACCGGCTTCCAAGCTTGATCCAGGAGCCTCGAAGAGCCAAGGAAGAGGATAAAAGACCGAAGGACACGAACGTTTAGGTATAACATTCTATCCGAATAGTTAAACTCTTGGTAATTTACTGGTTTAGTGTTTGGATAGATTCTAGGTTTATGTTTCTAGCGCCAAATTTTTTGAAATCAAAGCTTTTCGTTCTGCAAATGTCGCGGTTGTAGCGGTAAGGACACTAGGAACTATAACAGGAGGTATGGGAGGCTTGGGTATCTCGAGGAGCTAAGCTCTAATTTTTTTATATTAGAAATTATAGGCAAGTGCTTAGAATTTACGTACAACTAATTAGAAGTTACATGCAAGTTATTAGAAGTTACATGCAAATTATTAGAAATTACAGGAAAATGCTTACAAGTTACATGCAACTTATTAGAAATTACCGGCAACTAATTAGAAGTTACATGCAAATGGTTAGAAGTTAAAGCAAAGTGCATAGAAGTCACATGCAGCTAATTACAAGTTATAGGCAACTGCTTATAAGTTACGGACAACTTATCAGAACTTACAAGTAAGTGCTTACAACTTACATGCAACTAATTAGAAGTTACAGGGGTAAGTGGTTAGAAATTAAAGGCAAGTGAATAAAAGTTATATATAACTAATTAGAAGTTACATGCAACTGCTTACAAGTTATATACAACTTCTTAGAAATTACAGGAAAGTCCTTATAAGTTACATGCAACTTATCAGAGTTACATGCAAGTGGTTAGAAATTAAAGGCAAGTGCATAGAAATTGCATGCAATTAATTAGAAATTATATGAAAATGCTTACAAATTACAGACAATTTATCAGAAATTACTGGCAAGTGCTTATAAGTTACTTGCAACTTATTAGAATTTACATACAAGTGATTAGAAATTAGAGGTAAGTGCATAAAAGTCACATGCAACTAATTAGAAATTAAAGGCAACTGCTTACAAGTTACAGCCAATTTATCAGAAGTTACAACCAATTTATCAGAAGTTACGACAACTTATTAGAAGTTATAGGTAACTAATTAGAACTTATAGACAAGTGGTTAGAAATTAAAGGTAAGTACGTAAAAGTCACATGCAACTAATTAGAAATTACAGACAACTTATCAGAAGTTACAGGTAAGCGCTTATAAGTTACATGCAACTTATTAGAAGTTACAGGTAAGTGGTTAGAACTTAACGACAAGTGCATAGAAATCACATGTAACTAATTAGAAATTACATGCAACTGCTTACAAGTTCCAGTTAACTTATCAGAAGCTATTAGAAGTTGCTTATAGCTTCTAATTAGTTGTTAACTGTTGGGGTCAAAATTTACACTGTTTTGTTCAAAATGTCAACAAGTCAAAATCAAAGTCAATGTCCAAGTGGACCCGGGACCGACCCCAAGCAATTGGGCCCATGCCCAAACCGCCTCAAGCCCAAGCAAAGCCGACTGGCCATCGAAGAAGAAAGAGAAAGAATTATATAATAAATAGAGTTAAATGTAATTTATATACGAAATTGTAAATTAAATAGGCAAAAGCCTAATTGTTGTAAATTCCATGGCTCATTTGCAAAAAGATATGCACATGGGGCATGTGAAAGGTAAGATGCAATTTTATAAAGCCTAAGGGGCTATATATAAAATGTAAAGCATATATAAACCAAACATATGAAGGAAATGAATGATAACTTTGATTCCCCCAAAATATTAGGGTTTTGGGCCTCCTCTCTCTCTCTCCTCAAAGTTCTTCTTTTTCTTCATTTCTTTGAATTAAATATATAGAAAACATTCTCTTTTTCCAAAACTAAATAGATTTTAGCTATAAACCCATCGAAAAGTGAGTAAATCTCCCATTAGATCCCAAAAAGGAGAGGTTTTTGCATCCCTCTTTCTTTCTCCTCAACATCCAAAGAGGGAAAAGGAAGAAGAAGGAGAACACATCTCAAAAATCCCTATTTTGGCAAAAGCTAAGGGTTGGAAAAGGGAAAAAGACCCCTTTTCATCATTCAAGATTCAAACCAAAAGATTTGAAGATTCAAGAGCACATTTTTGAACCAAATAAGAGAAGGTTGGAGGTGCCCCCATTAAAAGGAACCCCCTTTAGGCTTTTGCTCTTGGGGAACCCCTTAGAGGTCAAGCTCCACGATTAGGAGCTTAAGCTCCACGATTGTGTGCGCCAGCGCCAATCCCGTAGGTGCGCCAGCGCCAACTCTCTAGGTGCGCAGGCGCCAACTCCCGCGTGTTCGCAAACCCGATGCGCCATACGCCAAATCCCTGTGCGCTATGAGCCGTGCACCATGCGTCAACCAATGTGTATGTCAGCACCATGCACTAAATCCATGTTCTCCAGCGCTATGCACCAACCCAATATGTGCACCAGCGCAAGCAGGGACCCCATTGGAGGCGCTTGTGTGCACCCCCCCTGTCTCTTCCCTTTTTCGGGAGCTCCCTGACACACTTAAAACACTTCTCCCATTCAAAAAATTTCTAACGGGGCGCTGCCTTACATGTAACGACTCTGAAATCTTTATACAGAATTATTTATTTAAATGTATAAAAAAGGGTATTTCAGACTGTGTATTAGTTATAAGTTATTTTTGTTCAATAAAAATAAGAAGCAATTTGTAGCTCACTAGTAAAGTCTCTACATTGCTGGAACGTAGCTTGTGTGTTTGAATCCCATCAGTCCCAATTTTTTTGAAGATTTTTCTTTTTAATTTTCGGAAGCCCAAGATTTGCACGTGCAATACACAGAGAAACGACAAGTTTCAGAAAAATCAAACAGGTGCAAAAAGAAGTAAACACACATCTAAACATGTGGCACGAATCTCGAGGCAAACCACCCAAATCCGACCGCCCATTTCTCCCTTATGGCCTCCGCCGCCGGTCCAGATGCCTCCAAATCGCTCCGTGCTTTGCACATAAGTCTCTTCAGCTTCCCTCTACTTCCCTGCACTGTTTGATTTCTCTGTAATTAAACGGTGACTATTCAATTCACCATTTAATATCAAATTTAATTCTTTTAATCCAATTTTTAATTCTCAAACCCTAAATTTTTCACTATAAATAGCACCCCATCCCCTAGCTCTCCCCCATTCTGAAATTTTTACCAAAAATTCTCTCAAACTCTCTAAATACCAAGTGAAGTTAAGCACCCAAGAGGAGTAGCAAGCCAAGATCGACGACTGTAGCATATCTGACAAGACCACGACCCCAAAGGCTTCCCCTCCCCCTTGTTGATAAGCTAAAACGCTTAAGTCTCCCCCCTCTCTCTCTATATATATTTTCTTTCATCTCAAATCGCCTTCTAAAAGCACATCGATAAAGTGGAGTTAGCTCCGATTTAAGTTCTTTTTTAACTTTTGTAATCCACTTGATAAGCAAATTAGGTCAAACTAACATTCTAATATCACTCTTAGACTTATTTATATCATTTAGCTTTTAGTTTAATAAAATTTTCCATGTGAAATAATCATAAAATGAAGTTTTCATAAAAATACCATGAACTTTAGTATAACCGTAAACTTCAATAACTAGAGTATATACTTTTAGATCATTCACAGGATAACGACCTACCCCATATGCACCCTATGGGTTCATAGTATGAGATTCTAAATATAGGGTTTATTTAAAGAATATGTTTTACATTAAAATACTACATTTTTTTCAAAACGGGTTTGTTTTAATCGATATTTTTAAATCCTTGGAAATTACGACTCTACAACCCTCGTCAGGGGACCCGCTAATGGATGGTGTAGATTATCACACATCCTTAGGATAGTATAGCGAGATGCAGAACTCCTCATGGAGTATTCGGTCTCGAAAGGAAATTAAAAATACGGTTTTTAAGAAATACGACTTTTCTAAACAAAACTAAACTTTGAAAAATTATACAAAACTATGAATCCTTATTTTCAATAAAAACAAATTATGAAACCATATTTTTTAAAATGAAGGATTATAATTTTTAATAAAATACCAACAAGTTTCCAAAAACAGTAGTTTTCATAAAAGTACCATAAAGTTTCAAAAGGCTAGGTTTTATCACTAAAACACCACAACAATTAAAATACATGTTCATGAAAATCCTAAATATTATAAATCACCCTCGAGATTTATTAAACAACATTAAAGTATTTTTTATAAAACCCCCTCGAGATATGCAAATAATATTTAAGAACTCTAAATTAATATAGGCTGTATCGTTTTTCTTGAGCCTTAGTGAGCCGGAGAAAGTGAGTGCTTGTCTATTCAGGTTAGACAATTTAACAGAGTTATCAATAACAATTATCTTGGAAAAAGACACAAATCCTGCCGTCCATGTGCAGCAGTTACCGATTTCTCTCGAACATAAGATTTTTAACAGTTTAAATCAATTCATATGAAAAAGACCTGAACTCGAATCCAAACTCGAATCTAAACTTAAACTTAAACTCGAATCTAAACTTGAACGTGAACTAGTACTCAATCTATTCGAACTAACTTGACTCGACCTAAAGACATGACTCACACCTTACTCGACTCACTTAACTTCATTATTTCACCTTTTGCAATCTATGATTTCGATCAAGTCATGTTATGATCGACCAATCAAATCCGCTAAGGCTATCTTACAATTATAATATATATTATAATCAGGGTGCTTGGGATAGTTTCTTGTGTGAATCCAACGGAGCCTCAGGAGTCCCGTATTAACATTTTTTTATTATTTTACTTGAATATCAGTTGGGTCGACTCATCTACAGCCTAGAGCCCCGATGTTAACACATGAAATGGGCCCGTGTTTTCTTTCTCCTGGGGCCCCACTCTTAAGCTCGTGAATACTTTTATGACTGTGCTGACATTCACCCTTGGAACATAACATTAACATAGTGACCATATAAAAACCTATAGTATATATTTATCCATGATCATATACTTTTACTCGTCATATATATAATTTACCATTATTATTCTTTTTACTCTCACTTTATCCTTATGACTTACCGAGCGCTAGTTCGCTGACGGGCATTCCACACATCCTTATTTTCTTGGAATGTTCGTCAGATACGGTCGAGACGGAGGACGTAGAGGCTTTAGAGGAGGACTATAACCAGATTGCTATTCAGGACTAGTTTAGCTTCGTTTTTTTCCAGCTTATGTATACCACATGTTTAGGCATTTTTTTATTATATTTACTTTCCAGCTGAAATTCATGTACATGTAAAATATTTGAAGTTGAATGTAAATAAAGATATTTGTTAAAAATTTTACAGTCTCCATTTATTCTTTCATTGTGTATTATTGTTTCAATACTTTTAGTATATTTATTTAGGGAATGAACTTTTCTGAATAAATATGCCGCGGGCTTGCCACGTCATCATTTCCGTCTACTAGGAAGCAGGACGTGGCACTACATCCTGCAAGGGGGTTGCTAGCCCTCTTGACCTCCAATCCGTTAACCGGGTAGCTGGATCTCCGTAAACTCTGCGAGTCCCCCGATATGCCCAAACCACCCTCAAAATTGTTGTCAAAACACAACACGCGCATATTGCATACTAAGTTCGCATGATCTATATGACCCGTTAATCGTAGGATTTCATCGCCTCAAGGCAAAGGGTAATTAACGGCAATTTTGTTCGCGGCTGCCGGAGGTTAGAGTTTCCACAATCAATAAACCCCTGCCTACCACAGGCAGAGGGATTCTGTATATGCCTGATAAGCGATGCGCAATCCTTTCCCAATAGGGTGAAGAAAAACACTCTATACTAACTTCTGATATGTTGCCTGTAAGTTGTAAGCAGTTGTCTGTAAGTTGTAAGCAGTTGCATGTGACTTCTATGTACTTGCCTTTAACTTTTAACCACTTGCATGTAAATTTTAATAAGTTACTTGTAGCTTTTAAGCACTTGTCTGTAACTTCTAATTGGTTGCATGTGGCTTCTACGCACTTGCCTTTCACTTCTAACCACTTACCTGTAACTTCTACGCACTTGCCTTTCAGTTCTAACCACTTACATGTAACATCTAATTAGTTGCTTTTAGTTTCTAATAAGTTGCCTGTAACTTGTAAACACTTGTCCGTAACTTCTGATAAGTTACCTATAACTTCTGATTAACCGCATGTGACTTCTATACACCTGCCTTTAATTTCTAACCACCTGTCTGTAACTTGTAAGCAGTTATCTATAAGTTCTAATTAAATTACATGTGACTTCTATGCACCTGCCTTTAGCTTTAAATACTTACCTGTAACTTCTAATAAATTGATTATAACCTATAAGCACTTGCATGTAATTTCTGATAAGTTACCTGTAACTTCTAATTAGTTGTATGTGACTTATATTCACTTGCTTTTAACTTCTAACTACTTGTCTATAACTTCTAATTAGTTTTATGTGACTTATATTCACTTGTTTTTAACTTTCAACTACTTGCCTGTAACTTCTAATTAGTTGCATGTAACTTATAAGCAGTTGTCTATAACATCTGATAAGTTGCATGCGACTTCTATGCACCTGTCTTTAATTTCTAACCGCTTGCATTTAACTTCTGATAAGTTGTCTGTAACTTATAAGCAGTTGCTTATAATTTCTAATTAGTTACATATAACTTCTAACAAAAATATTTAGAGCTTAGCTCCTTGGGATACCCAGGACTCCCATACCTCCAACATCAGCTATATAAAACTGGTAAAATCAATAAAAATATCATTCAATCATAGTATCGACCAATATCGGCTATATAAAATAGATAATATCAACAAAAATATTATCTGTATCACAATATCGGCCAATATCGGCGATATTAAAGTAAACACGCCAACAATTTTTTATATTCATAAGAAAAACCAGTAATATATAAGCAATTTGTCATTCTCACTCAAAACATGTAATAATATCGGCGAATATCGGCCAAATACAAATAGACAAATACATATACGAATAATAAAGAGTTCAAACTTCGGTTCGGTAAAAACTGAAACAATATCAAGTCATTTCTTTCTCGTTCACCAATAGAATTTGTGCACCTCTTTTTTCGCACACACATTCTTCCAATGTATCGTTTGTGCTTCAAAGTACACGCCCTTTATATTGTCCTTCTCATCCCGCTTCTCAACAAATCGTTTCTCCAGAATCTGCACCAATGAAGACCACAATATGTTATAATCAAGTTATTAGAGTTTACATACAACTTATTAGAAATTATAAGCAACCGTTTAGAGGTTGCAAGTAACTTATTAGAGATTACAGGCAACTGTTTAGAGCTTACAAGTAATTTATTAGAGATTACATGGAACTGTTTGGAAGTTACAGGTAAGTGCTTATAAGCTACAGGTACACAAAAAATACATAAACACTTAAGCTTATTGCTAAATCTAATTTTAATACCCATAAGCTTCTAACCTTCCGCAATCTATTTGGGGTTGGCTTTCAAAGTATTCCTTTTCATCTTCCAACAACACTTTGTTTCTTATAAAATCAATTTAATAAAATTCATAACAATACAAAAATAAAATAAAATACTGTAACAACAAAAACGACACTAAAATTGCTTCTTTATTAAAAAATTCCACAAAACTTGTATTTTTCTTAGCCGCTTCAATCAACATGCTCAATAGGATAATTCATCAAACAATTACCGTGCAATAATAAAAACAACACTGCAACTGAAATTTAAGAAAAACCATAACATAAAATTAGGCTTAGATCGAGATTATTAATCCAAAAATTGAGAGAAAATACAAAAATTACCTCCGCAATGTACAAAACACTCAATCGTCAAAATATACTCAAGCAATTGGACTTAGAAGATAGAGAGCAACCAACGATGATGAGGATAGTTCGCTTAGGATTTCGGCTATGTCGGTGTCGAAGGTGGAGGGACCGAAGATGGGAGAGAAGAAGATGACGATGGATTAAGATCGTAGACCGTGTTCAAAACGAGAGAGGAGAAGGAGGCGGCGAGCATTGTCCTTGGCGATTGCGGTGACGGGAGAGAGCACAGAGGAGGTGAGATGGAGGGATGAGTTTTTTTGAGAGAGTGATCTGTGAGAAAGAGGAGAAGGGTATTTTTGGAATATACTAAAATATCTATGGTTGTTGGTATATGATGGAATAAATGATGAGTCTAGGTATTTTTTGACATGTTGAAAATGCCTAGGTATTTTATGACAGGTTTTACTTGGGTCAGAGGCTTTTCAACAATTTACCCAACCTTAAAAGATCCAAATCCTTATTGTAGATTTTATTTACTGTAGCTTTGATTTTATTTAGGGAAATATAGTTTTAGGCCTAGAAAAAAATTGGTGCTTTTTAGGTCCTGGGGTTTGAAAAGGTGTACAAATGTTCCTGATACATATTTTTTATGGTTGAGATCACAATACGACTTATTAAATATCCATAATGTCCTTCTTTGATAAGTACAACACATACTATGTGTAGTAGCTAATAGGCTGTTTGTAGTAGTTAACAACTATATGCAGTTGTTTGAAAACGACTTTGAACGGTTGACCTGGCACTAGTGATGTTAAATGACCAAAGCTATTGTTTGGCTCGGCTCGTTAATTTAAACGAACTAAAAAAGTTTTTCATGACCGGCACATTTATTTTTCAAAACAGTTCGAGCGAGTTTCACCGAGTCCGAGTCCGAGCCGAGCCTTGCGGTTTATTAAGCCAATATAAAATCTAAAAAATAGTTACAAATAATTACAAAAATATGTGGAAAAAACATATAGATCTTTTTTATTATTTTTGGGAAATTTAGTAGTGAGAAATATTGTTGTTTTTATTAAATGAACAAGCTAGTTCTTATTTAAAACCCTGTCGAAATCCAGATTGTTCAATATTGTAGTAGAACAATATTTGACTAAATATTTATAACGAACTAAATTTCATGTCAGTATTGAGGAGTTAATAGATAACATCAAAATTAAAGAATGAGCAACTATATTATTATACTACTAAATACTAATCAAACTATAAACTATTCGAGCTTACATGGGCCCTAAACTAGGCGAGTCTGAACACGAACGCTTGAACATGTCAATTTTTATGTTCAAGCTCGATTTGTTTGATTATTGAAACGGGCTTGAACGGGCTTTTATCAAGTCATTCCGAGCCAAGTTTCAAGCTTTTTTAACAGCCCAACATGACACAAATATGGAGGTGCATAGAGGACAGATAAAAGCATCATGAATATTTAATAATTCGGAACCGAAAAACATATAAGAAATAAAGAATAATGGAGGAAAGCGGCCATAGGAAGGGATTTCCTTCTATGACGTTGAAAAATACAACCTACATAAATTTTTCCGACAATCGGCATCCATCATCATCATTGTTATCATCTAAGATATTCATACACCAAATTTCAGGTGATTCCACTACTTTTTCACCGTTGAATTAGCAATGTAAAAAGTTCTATTGTCGTTGAACCATTAATTTTGCACCAACTAAATCAACGGTGAAAATATAATATAATCACATGAAATTTGGTGTATCCATATCTTAAATGATAAAGATGGAGCTGATGTATGCCGAGCGTCGAAAAAAATTATCGAGGATGCATTTTTCTGACGCCATAGACGGAAATTCCCTCATATGGCACTTTTCGTCCGTCGACCTGTAAGAAATATGTATTATATACTTTTGTCCAACTATTCAAATGACAGGGGCCTAGAACAACTTTTCTGTTTTATGGGATTAATAATTTATGTGGGTTCGAAAGGACCATGTTGGTACCTTTGACAAACCTTGAACAAACCAAAAACAGGAACCAAGGTACAAAAACTCGACACATATATATACACAAAAAATAAAGGAAAAAAAAATCCAACCCAATAAAATCCCATTTCCATCTCCTCCTTCAACCTCCATCTCAAAAGTAATGGAATCATCAGAGCCCCTCCTCTACTCCCCAACCCGCCCAACTTGCCCTGACAAATGGAAGCACCACCACTTCATCCCTCCTTCTTCTCCTCTCTCCCCTCTCCCTGAGCACCAGGAGATCTCCATCCCCTCCTCCCCCTCCCCCGCCTCCCCTCCTCCCTCCTCCTCTCTCAAAGATCTCCTCATCTTCGGCGATCCCACCTCCCCTTCCCCCTCCACCTCCGCCGCAGACCCCCCATGGCCCACAACCAAACCCAGCCTCCACCGCTCCCGCACCGCCCCTGCCATGTCCTCCATCACCCCCGACCCTCTCGACCACTCCCACCACCCACCCCATGGGATCCAGCCCCTTCGCCCCTCCCTCCTCCGCCAGTCCTTCCTCCTCCTCTCCCTCTACCTCTCCCTCGGCGTCGCCATCTACTCCCTCTTCACCTCCCATTTCTCCTCCAATTCTCGTGAATCCTACCCTGTCGTCGACGCCCTCTACTTCTGCATCGTCACCATGTGCACCATCGGCTACGGCGACATCACCCCCGTCACCCCCTTCGCCAAGCTCTTCTCCATCTCTTTCGTCCTCTTCGGCTTCGGGTTCATAGACATCTTGCTTTCCTCCATGCTCTCCTACGTGCTCGACCTCCAGGAGTCCCTCCTCCTCCACTCCCTCTCCCTCCACAACCAGAACCGCAACCGACGGAACTACCTCGTCGACTTCAAGAAGGGCCGCATGCGGATCCGGATGAAGGTCGGCCTCGCCCTCTCCGTCGTCTTCCTCTGCATAGGCGTGGGGACCGCCGTGCTCGCCTTCGTGGAGCGGCTGGGATGGCTGGACGCATTCTACCTTTCGGTCATGTCCGTCACCACCGTCGGGTACGGGGACCGGGCCTTCAAGACCATGCCGGGGAGGCTGTTCGCTTCCGTGTGGCTGCTGGTGTCCACCCTGGCGGTGGCCAGGGCCTTCCTGTACCTGGCGGAGGCCAGGATCGATAAGCGGCATAGGAAGATCGCAAAGTGGGTGCTCGCCAGGGACATGACCGTGTCGGAGTTCCTCGCCGCAGACATCGACAACAATGGCTTTGTTAGGTAAATAACTGTTCTGCATTTTACCCTTTTTAGCGCAATTTTAGTAATATGCTAGTGATATAATACTCGAGGCCCTTACTGTTTATTATACTAGTGGAATCGAGAAACGGGGCACTTTTGATTAAATGAACATAGACTGTTCTAGAGATACGGAGAGGATGAAGAGCATTTTGAATGGAGTGGAGAATAGGGAAAGGGAGTCGATTCCTTGGACTGTTTGTTTAATCCTCATTTTATTCCTTAAACAGCATGTCTTGCTTCGCGAGTCATGAGGAAAGGGAGTTGATTCACATAAGTCCTTTTTGTTCTTCAAACTTATTAGGGCTTACTTTGAAAAATTCCATGAAGTAGAGAAATAGCATATGCATCCTGTGAATCCTAATCTCCAAACAACATATCAGCTGGCTTCAATACACTTTACAAGATGTTGTGGAATCTTCAATTTTAATTAAAGGAAATGGCTTGGTAAAATGGAGTATATAATGAGTAAAGGGAGTTGATTCATGGACTTTTTTGTTTGTCCAGCCAAGAGATTTGTTTGACAAATCCCATATGGTAGAGAAGCAGCATTAACATCCATGTGAATTATGTTCTCCAACCAACATTAACTTGGCTCAAGGATTGTAAAGATGTTCTGGGCATCGTACACATCATTACAGGATATGTCTTGATAATTACTAACTCTTTTGCTGAAGAAATGGTCGAACTATGGATGTTCACACTTGTGCTCTTTGTTTCCTGATGATCAATTATATCTTATATTTGGAGTTGTTTTCTACCAAGATGGTTTTGCTGCTTGAAGATCTGGTCTTGTTTATTTCTATGTATTATGGAATCAGCATTTAATCAGTGGACGGCCAATTTTTTTTTATATTATATACTTATGTATGACACTCTTAGATTGGACACGAAAAGTTTGTACCTAGATTTAGTAAAGGGGCACACGAGGAATAAAAATTTACTTGCTCTATTGCATAGTCAAATGTTCCAATGAAAAATCATTAGAATGTTTGATGCCTGTAGAGTGTTTTTTCATCACTCTATTTTGATATGATACGTTCGCTTGTCAGGCGTATACAGATTCCCTCTGTCTATCTTAGGCAGGGGTTTATTGATTGTAATTTTAATCTCTGGTAGCTATGGACAAAACTGCCGTTAATTACCTCTCGTTTCGAGGCGAGAGACCCCCGGTTAACGGGTCGTATAGGCCATACGAATGCAGTGTGCAATATACACGTGTTGTGTTTTGAAAACATTTTTGAGGATGATTTTGGCATATCTAGGCCCTTGCAGAGTTTATGGGGGTCATGCTACCCAGTTAGCAGGCTGGAGATTAAGGGGGCTAGTAGCATCCTTGCAGGATGCGTGGCAACATCCCGTTAGAAAAAATTTTGAAGGGAGAAGACTTTGGTGGCCTTCGAGGCAGTAAGGAACCCCCTCAAGGGGGTCCCGATAATGGGAGACCTCCTTTGGGGGTCCCGAAAGGGGTCCCTACAGCGGGAGACTATCTTTTAGGGGGTGCAGAGAGAGGACCCCGGGAAGGGTCCCGGTAGCGGGAACCTACCCTTTTGGAGGTTCCGAGAGCAGGGAACTTGGAAGTGGTCCCGACAGCGAGAACCTCCCCTTTTTTGGGGGGAGGGGGATTCCGAGAGAGGACCCGTGGAGAGGGGCCCGAGAACGGGAACCTCCCCTTTGGGAGGTTTCGAGAGCAAAGACCTCGGGAGGGGTTTCGAGAGCGGGAACCTCCTTTTGGGGGGTTCCGAGAGCAGGGACTCCGGAAAGGGGATCCTTATTAGGGTTAAAATTTACACTCCATTGCCAAAATAAAAAAGAATAAAAAATCAAAAGTCAAAAGCCAAAGTCAATTGCCTAGACAAGTGGACTCAAAACCAAACTGGGCCCAAGCCTAAGCAAGTGGGCCCACGTCCAAACCACCTCAAGTCCAAGCGAAACCAGATGATCATCGAAGAAGAGGAAAAGGGAAAGAAATTTGTAATAAATAAATTTTGTATGCAAATAAGTGTGAAAATGTAATACAAATAGACAAAAAGCCAAACTTATGTAAAACGCATGGTTTATATGCAAAAAGAAATCAGTACATGGATATGGGAGAAACAAAAAATAATTATGTAAAACCCAAGGGCTAAGTTGCAAATTGTAATGAATATTTAAACCCAACCATAACAAGAAATGTTAAGTTTTCCTATTCCCACAAAATACTAAGGTTTGTGCTTCCTTCTTCTTTTTCTTCTTTAGATAAATCATGAGAAAAACCTATCTTTTTCTTAAAATAAATAACACAAATCCATAAACCCATTGAAAGGGAGCCTCTTTTTTTAATCAAATCCTATAAATGAGATTTTTTTGGCCTCCTCCTTCCTCCTCAAGATCCAAAGAGGAAAGAAAAAAAAGGAGAACCCATTTCCCAAAACCTTTTCTTTACAAGTTCCAAGACCCAAAAGAGAGAAAAGGGACATCCTTGCCCTCATTCATGAACCAAATCCCAAGCTTTAAAATTCAAGAGATACCTTTCTTTACAAAATAGAGAGAAGCTTGAGGGTGATCACACCAAAGGGAAGGCCTTTTGGCCTTTCCCTTAAGGAAACCCTCGGGGATATGGGTTCCAATCCGTGCTCCCTTTTTCATCGGTGCTTCAACCATACTCCGGAAAACATAGATTTCGTTCAACGTTTCTCCCAAATAAACGATAAAACGACGAAATCTAGCGGTTATGCTGCCTAATTTTCTTCGGAATCCACATACTCGGTATTTTTTTAGAAAACCAAACAAAAAATGAATAAATAAAAAATAAATAAAAATAGTAAAATATGGACAAAGCTGTCAGGGATGCTCGACCCGGGTGACCCCCCAAAAAAACGCCGCCGAGCACGCGGTCTCCCTCACAGGGGGAACCCGGCCTCCCTTGCAGTGGAGCCGACCTGTCATACCCTGCTTCCCAAAATACGAAAATTTCATAACGTAACAAAACCGACCATGCTACTTACGACAAGAAAACATCCTTCCATAATCGCATTAAAGCTGTCAATCAGTAATCAAGAACAATAAACTATGGAATCTATCTATCACATGTCCAATAGCTATAAGAAACGATAAAGATAGCGGAAGCGATAAGATAGCGGAAACAATAAAGTTTCAAGGAATAACTAACCATCAATAAGAGCTATATCGGTGAGATGGTCCTCACTGATCGGTGGTCCTGTTGAAATACTCACATGCTAAGTCAAGTATCTGAGCCATGCAAAACCCAGACGTCAGTGCGTCATAAATATTATGATAATAATAATAACCAGAACAATAAACTATATAGGATGTCACATGCAAAATAAGGTATAATTATAAACGAAACAATCACAGGCGATATAACATCTGGTTGTAGGTATGTCATATGTATCTTAAAATCTGTGTTTCTAGATTATCTATCCCAACTGTATTTGAAACCAATTAATGTAATTCTCCTCGGAACTCAATAGTATCCCGTGCGTGTCCAGGACCACGGTCATGATTCTCGGGGCTGAATCCGAGATATGCCGTCAGGCAGTAAAACAATGTCATGTACATATGAGTGATGTCGGTATCATCATTCCGGGGCCTGAAGCCCATATTGACTGATCAGTCTCTCTCTGGAAGGTAGCGAGCTGTTGAGTTGCAAGTTGGGTTTCATTATTGATTTCCCCAGGTTTCGTGTTCCAGTCAGATATCATAAAATGTCTATCTAATACTAACACATGAATAATCATGTACATGCCTTGTTTAGCAAGACAACAAGTCAGGTCAATCATAATAACAATACTGAATTGTTGGTCTTAGCAGTTATTCAAGTAACAGGTATAAACAATATAGTAATAGCAGTAGGTCACTGGCATGTCAGGTATTGTGTACTAACTGGTGAAGTATTTACTTGCGCAGACAAATTGTAATGACTGACATTATCATGAGTATCTTAATCAAGGAATAACAACGAACAATTTATTTAATCCACTGTGCAAAATAACCAAGGCATACTGTTTAAATTGTAAGATTTGATTATTTATTTACTGTATAATATATCTAACCATATTTATAATAACGTTATACGTTTTCTCATTGTTATAAATTAAACTGTATACATTCCTACTCTTTGATTAATCAATTAGACTAGTTCATAAAATCTACTGATAGATGTAATTTTGCATCAATTTATCAATTGTAACTATAGACGTGTTAGTGTTTCTAAATAGTAAAATACAGATTGTCTTTATAAAATTGTATAATGATAATAAATTGCAATATTATAAACATATGTATATATAATATATGTCGATATATTTTAGTATAGGTAAACTATAATGAAACTAGCATGTAGCAAGATAAACTTGCTTCGATCGATCACGACGGACACAACACGATGCAACGTAGGATCCGAGAAATGTGCTCTAATTAACATAACTGCATGTTGCCCGTACGGTCTAGGATATCATGAAGATGCTACCTATCAACTATCCGTACACAATTCAACCGAGCTAGCAACTTCGTTCAGCAGAATCCAGCTTTCCCATGCCGTTGACTCTCGGTAAGATATCCCTCGGCCTGCGGATTCTTCCTACACTTTCCACTATACAACGAAGGCAACGATGCAATCGAAACATGCATCCCTTTATTTTCTTTCAGTAGCTCGAATATCTCAAACTCTAATTGCTCAAGTGACGCAGAAGAGAATTTAGGATCATCGGTAAGAATCTTCTTCGACTCATATGCATTAGTAAGGTCATGTAAGTATTTACAAGAGTTTCCATGCTTGCAATGTCCTCTGTAGTGGATATGACAAGGCTTGGCAGACTCGGGAAAAGCCATAGGTGGGAAAAAGTAATTGCCCGGATAATCAAGACCTCCAAATGAGTTAATTGCATTTGTAAGTTCCTGTGTTTAGGGGATTCCCGTGAAATCATTGCAAGAATAATAAGGTGACAGATTAAGCGCATGAACTCGAAAGCTTGATTGTAAAGAAAACGATCGTGAGATTGTTTGAGGGGGAAAAATATTAAGGGGCTTGAATTAGATGAGGTTGAATTGGAGTAGAATCGATCGGCTTCGGAGATGGGCCTCAGGTGTTTCGGAGAGGTGAAGAAGAACGAGATAGGTGCTCAGGGAACATGGGTTGCAGCGATGGAGACAGGTTCGATGATGACGAGGGCGATGGAATCGATGACTGCGGTAGTTGAAGGAGGGCTAGTAGGTGGCGTCGGTGGCTTGGATTAGGACACGGTGACGACGACGACGACGAGGGGAGACATTGCGAGCGAGATGCGTGGGTTTAGAGCTCGGGGGTTCTTGGGCTCGAGAACGAAGGAGTTGGTAGAGAGAGAATAGGTGGAGGAAAGAGATTTGTGTTTATAAAAATATAAATTGTATATATTATACACACACAGTAAGTTTTATATATTATATTTTAATATATGTAAGTTTTGTAACTAAAAAAATGGGTAAAAGATAATACCAAACTTCGTTCCGTCTCTACCAAAATGTCATAGAAAATATATTTTGGAAAGTAATACTTATACGCAAACTTTTTAACCATAATGCAAGAATATATTTTAAATAACTTATACCCCTAATGTAAGCTTTAAAAGGTCTTTAAATATATCTAAATCTAATAAATATTTGGTATTAGATTATATAATAAATATCAGTATAAAATATGAGATGCTGGTATAACATGATGATAGTTAATATTTTATAAATTATCCTTAAGGTGTGACTACTAAAAGATATGTGCATATAATTTTGTTACTAGAAATATCAGTTATACTAGATTCTTATGGATTTGGTTTACTGATAAATATTAAACAAAAATATTAATCTAGCACCATACTGGGTTTCACACATGTGGGTCGGATCGGATAACTACCTTTACTATTCGAATCGATCGCAACCCAAATGATTAAAATAAAAGAAATATAAAGCAAGTTTTAAATACCAATAAATATCGCATGACTGTACTAAGGTGTTATATGACCCCCTTTTTAGGGAACCGACCCTCCTTCCAGTGAGGGGAGCCGACCACCCTTCCAGTAAGGGGAGCTGACCCCTTAGGGAGAGCCTACCCCGGCTCCTCCTAAGGGTGCCACTCCGGTGCCTCTGGACCTGGGTTTCCCCTTCCCGGAACACTCGGACCCATCTTTTAAAATAATATTAAAAAAATTTAAAAATAATAAATAAACAAACCTGCATTTATATTCAAACACATACACATCTTTACATTGAGTTCGCATAATCGTAGACCCGTTAATTGGAGGTTCTCTCGCCTCAAAGTAAAAGATAATTAACGACAACTTTGTGCGCGGCTGCCGGAAATTAGAATTCTCATAATCAATAAACTCCTGTCCACCATCAGACGGGGGAATTTGTACACGCCTGACAAGCGAGCACATCTATCCCAATGGGTGACGAAAAACACTCTACAGATTCTGGTACGCATGGTATGACCTATCTCTCCTTTCATATTTCGGGTCAAACGGTCATGCGATCTCATTCAACATATATATCGTTGTTTACACTAAAATTATACTCTTTCATGCAGATTATCAATCTTGAGCAACAAACAATAATAAAAAGTTAACATCACTTGACAATATCTCCGAAGACAAACTCGGCTTTCGCTGCAAACCCAGTCATGTACACAATCAAGACGACTGCCCGGGTGATTCTCCCGTCAAATCTTATGCAGCAGTGGGAGGAACCGCCAGTTTAATTCGGTTCCATCTTTCTTTCTTCAGCCTTTCAGTGTTCCTATTGCAGAAGCTCTAGCAAACCGTGTGGCCAAACCAGCCTCAAAAGGAGGAAGCCAAATGTCGTAATCGTGAGGGTGCCCGAGCCCAAACACAAGTCTGTCTTTGAACGGCTCTCCGTTGCTCCAGCTGGGGGTAAGGCCGTCAACACTAAGGAAACGACGAGACGTCTCGGGCAAGCTCAGGCGGTGTCCTTGGCAATTGTACGATTGGGTGTCTTCTCTGGACTTCCCGTCAGTCGGCCTACGACGGCTTCTAGAAAAGCAGATGCCCGCCAATTTATCAAAATCGAGAAGCTAAGGCAGAAACGGTTCAGAGATAGAGCCAACAAGAGGGCCAGGGCTCCTGCTAAGTTAGTATTTGTGAGGTTCCAAGAATATGGTTACCCCGCGACAAGAGCTAGTTCTGCTTTGAGGATCAACAACTCTTTTGAACTATTAAGGCTAGTTCAAAAGAATGCCATGACCGCGAAAATAAAGAAGCAGTCCATCCAAAGAGTCATGCAAGGAGGTGCGTTTAAGCCCTAGAATCGAAGGCATGACAAAGTCTCGTTAAGGGTCTATCTCGTCGCCGCGAGAAATCCAAGGAGAGAATTTGAGAAGCGAGTGCCAACTTCACCAAGAGCTTCATTTAAGCCGACCGTCTTCTGTCTCCTGACCTTTCTACGAAAAGACGGGTTGCAGCAATGGTCCAAGAACTCAATGAACACCGCAGCCGACATAAAGACTCAGGAGTGTACACAATTCATTGTCTATATGGCCGGTACGGGCCCTAGTGGTAGCTTTCGCAGTAAGAGTAAAGAAGGGGTGGATACTCACATGTCCCAGTATGGTATGGAAGAGGTTGTCACCTCCTAGTCTCAGCCTAATTCAGATAACAATGAAGATCCTGCTCGAGCAGCCAGGCAAAGGAAGTCACAATTCCCGAGGAGTCGAGCTCGGACAGTGAAGAGAAGCCGACTTTCTGGCCCAAGATAGCAGAACAGGAGCTACTCCAAGAACTCCAGAGCTTAGAAGCAAAGTCAAGGCGATGACCAAGCTCTACTCCAAAATTGATGATTTGAAAAATATCATAATGTAGCTCACGGCTTAAGTTACTCGGCCGCAGCCCAATTAAGCACAAGACTTTACTCATGAGCTGGGTGAAACTGACCCGAAGCAGCCGACTCCCGCCCCCTAAGTTCAAAGGTAGACGAGCCGCATGAAAGTCGACCGAATTCAGTTTCAGGAAGTGTTTCGACTCTTAACGGCAGTAGCGCACTAACTCAAGATAAAATAATAGACTTGATTACCAACTCAGTCACGACGTTCGCTCAAATGGAATCGCTGTTCAAGTAAAGATTTATGAGTGTCAGCGATAAAATCACCATTGCCGATCTTGTGAGGATCAAATCAGAAAACAACGAAAGCATTACGGATTTTATATCCCGGTAGCATAATCTTATCGTCAAGTACGAACCGACATTAGAGCATGACCAATCCGTCAGTCTTATAGAAAAGATCAACAACTGGATGACTTTTTTTTTTCTATGCACAGCGAGTCTCAAAACATTTCATAAGCTGACCAAGAAGGCTTACATGTTGGAACGCTAAAAGCACAAGTTCATCCCGGACCTCCAAATTAACAATAAATCCTGGAAGAACAGGAAGGACGAAAATCGGAAAGGCGTAAGTTCCAACAATACCGACTCTTTCAATGCATCTAACGATGAAGGCAAGCGAAGAGCGGGTAGATCAAAAATCGACCGGCCTCGAAAGCAAATACTGGGAAGAAAAAGACCGACTCTAGAAGAGAAAGAATTAGGTTTACTTCTTTAGAAGGGACAAAATCCATAAAATATTCAAAGACGGCCTAAACAACGGTATATAACCGCCAGAGTCAAAAAGGTCTCATGAACCGACAATTCCATGTATTGCCCATATCACAAAATATTGAGCCATGCCATTGAAGACGGTTATGCCTTCAAAATTGGGTTGAGAAATAATACAAGGCGGGAAAAATTGAACCGGCTTTTGACGTGTTAGCAAACAATCAAGCCGCTGTCTCCAACTTTGTACAAATGGAAGCAGAAGTCTTCTGGCAACGGACGGCTCAACCTTCCTCTTAAAGAAGCGATCTTGATCTGTCTCGGCCCTTATTGGACACGTAGCTGTCCAGAAAGACGACAAAAATGTTGAAGCTGATCAGAAAGAGTTAGAGATCGATCGGGAGAACCAAATAGATCCCACTATCTCGACCATCAATTCGGCTCGACCGAACCCAAAATTCAAGAATCCCGACCCCCGAGGGAAGAAGAAGAGGAACACGGCTCAAAAGTAGTCGGCGAGGAAATCAGCAATCCAAAGATACATCGATTCTCTCAAGTGCTATGTGCAGAAGAAAATAGATCTAATTACATTGAAAGAGTTCTTCCTAATGAAGCGGCTGAGATCCTGGAAGAGGATGCCGATGATGAGGTGTCTACCTTGGCAGCGATTTTGAGAAAGATCTTTGTTTTCCCAAAAAAGACGATGAGCCTACCACAAAAGCCAATCAGATCCAACTTCGAAGCGGCAAGGTGCTACCATCGAAGCAGGGCAATCCCCCGAAGGAAAAAGGAACACGCCGCGGCTGAAGGGGACGATGGAGAGCCAGCTCATAAAGACTCGAGCTCTCCCTCAGTAGACTACAATGTCTTGGCTCATCTCCGGAAGCTCCCATCTCTCCTTAGCGTCAATGATGTTCTTGTTCTGTCCAAGGAGCTTAAAGATGTTCCTATTTATGCTCTACAAAACCCTAAGCAGGACCAGGCTTGCTTCACGGAAATCAATTTGAAATAAGTCCAGTACACTCTGCATACATCTTCACTTGCATTCATGGGCAAATACCTGCTACTACGGACGGTCGAGCATAACATGCCACTCTATGTAACAGGATACAACGAAGAAGGCATAATTAATCACATATTGATTGATCAGGGACCCTCGATTAACATCATGAACTTCTGGATTCTGAAAAGTTTATCGATGGTCGCCCGGAATCTATCAAAAGAAAGGATTATCATCTAGGGCTTCTACCAGAATTGCCAGCAGGTCCTAAGATCCATAACTCTTCTAATCAAGTTTGAGGATATGCAAATAGAAGCAAAGATATACGTCATCGATACCGATACGTTATATAAGATCCTCCCGCGCGGCCATGGCTTCATGACTACGACATTGTTCCATCAACGCTCCATCAATGCATGAAGTATACCAAAGATGGTAGAGAAAAACATATTGACGGAGACATACATCCGTTCGGCGTACACGAAGTCCTGCATGAAGATTCTCGATATTTCATGAACCTCTAAGCTGCTAATCCACGACCGGCCGATGACAAAATGGTCCCGAGTTCCGAAAGCAAGTCTGAGCTAGCTGTCCACTTTAAAACCAAAAAATTTCGAGTGCGTTCGCATTTCGGCAGTGACACTGATGAGTCCGACGTTGAAAGTCCGTCCTTCCGTAAAGTTCGTCCGTATTTCGGTAGCGACACTGATGAGTATGACATTGAATGTCCATCCTTCAGCAAAATCCGCCAGCTTTTTGGCAGCGACACTGATTAATCAGATGCAGATGATTCGTCCTGCAACAGAGGTGCAGATAAGATTCTCAAGTAAAAATCAAAACTTGGGGAAACCCCCGAAATCACAGAAGGATCTCTGACAATGACAAGGGTTCCGGAGCATATGTACAAAGAGCTTAACGAGCCATCACTCTCCACGGCGGATCAATTGAAAACTTTCTATGTCCCTGGAAGAAAGAATGGACAGAAAGGCTTTGTATTTTATAGGTCAGATTCTGTCATTCACCTGAACGACATGTTCTTGATATGCCTTCAATACTAAAGAGGCATAAGAGCTGTTCTAAATCCCAAATATTACGCGTCCGAGATGCACACATATTTTAAAAAGTGTGGATGTCCGTCATATCAAACGGATTCCGACGCAAAATTCTAGAAAGGCTATGGCATCCGTCTCAAGCCCGACCGCTCATCGATGGGCGAATCCCAGATAGACGGGGTATATGTTTCATCCAGCTGATATCAAGTCCTGCTATATGATCCATGTTGGAAAGACCAGCGGAAAATCGGGGGATGATGACGAGCTGACTGAGCCAGAAGAAGCCCTTCAAGAGCTCGAAGACAGTGGACAAGCAACCATCGACAAGCTAACTGAAATTGACCTGGGAACACTCGATAATCCACGGTTGACCTACATCACCTCATTCTCGCCAGAAGGAGCAAAAAAGCAAATAATCGCTCTGTTGCATGAATTCGTTGACTGCTTTGCGTGTGTTATGAATATAATTATGTTTAGTAGTCTTAGTCCCATATTGCCTGAATTAGGAGAGGTGGTCTGTCACACCTCTTATATATACTTATATATATATATGTAGCTGGAACTCATATTCTATTATGCCAATAAAATTATTTCTTCTTGGTTCTTTTCATGGTGTCAGAGCTTTGGAAAGAATTGAGAGGAAATCCTAATTTCCCAAAACCAAAACCCTAACCCTAATCCTCTTCCCCTACCCGCCTCCTCTTCCCTCCACCGCAGCCCTTTACCACGCCGCCGCCAACGCCTCGGTCCTCATCTCACCCGCACCATGCGTAACCTTCACCGCACCACACCGCCTCACCGCATTCACCTCCTTTAGACATCGCATCCTTCACCGCACTACGCCCCGCCAACTCCTGTAGCCGATGCCTCTTCCATGGCAACAGCCGTCTCAATGATCTATTAGATCATCTTGCTTCGACTTCTTGAACTCGCTTATGGGTTAGACAACCTTTGTTCTCTCTCTCGGGATCAACTTCTGCGCTGTCCTCGGCCTCTCTGTTGCCCGTTGATTTCAAGATGGATCTTTGCTTGACTATGATCTTCCTCTCCGGCATAAAGAATTACCGCTAATGGTCCAGTGCTGTTGAACGAGTCTTGAACAACAAAGGCCTTCATCACCACTTGACGGATGCTTCTCTTAACTCCAAAGATCCCCATTATGATATCTAGTTCTAGAACAATAATAAGATAATTTTTTGGTTGTCTAACTCTATGGATTCTCGTTTCTATACATCTATAGTCTCTGAAAACAGCTAAGGAGGTTTGGACACTTTCGTTCTCTGTACCCGTCTGAAGATAATTTATAGAAGCTCAATGATATCTTCCATATTTTTACTACGGTTATTCTAGGGGAATATATTTAGGATTTTGGTGCCCTCTTCAGTGGGTTTTTTAACGTCTATTAGCCTATCTCCAACGACTTTATGAATTAAATAGTCGAAGATTTTTGTCATCGCTCTTTGATACACGTTGCACCTGCATTCTTTAGCCTAAACGATATAACCTTTAGCAGTATATGCCGATCGGGGTTCGAAACGTAGCGTGTTTCTCATTCTTAGGCGACAGCTTGATTTGGTTCTATCCAGACGAGCCATCCATAAAGATGAACAACTCGTAGCTGAAGGTGTCGTCGACTTTCATTTCCATGATCGGGAGTGGGAGATTATCTTTAGGGCAAACCTTGTTGAGGTCCCCAAAGTCGACGCAAACTCGGATTTGCCCATTTTCTTTTTTACTGGGACGATGCATGCGATCCAATCTGCATATTTCTCTTCTCTGATAAAGCCGGTATCGATGGGTTTCTTGATTTCCTCGACGATCTTTTCTTCCAGCTCCCTTCTCATTCTTCGGAAGCCTATTTGACTAGTTTAGCATAAGGAGAAATAGCCAACTTATTTACAAGCACCTCCAGGGAGAGGCCAGGTATTTCCTTATACGTCCAGACAAAGCAATCGACAAACTCATGCAGTAAGGAAATGATTTGCTCTTTTACTTTCTCTGACAAGAGTGAGCTGATGTAAGTTGGCCGTGGATTATCAGGAGTTCCCAGATCGATTTCGATCAACTCGTCGAAGGTTGATTGTCCGCCGTCTTCGAGCTCATAAGGGCTTCTTCTGGCTCGGTTAGCTTGTTACCGTCTTCCGATTTTCTGTCGGTCTCACCAACCTGGATCATGTAGCAGGACTTGACATCAGATTGGGTGAAACTTATACCCCGCTTATCTGGGATTCTCCCATCGATGAGTGGTTGGGCTTGAGGCGAATGTCATAGCCCTTCATAGAATTTTGCTTCGGAGTCTGTTTGATATAACAGGCATCCATATTTCTTAAAATATTCCCGTATATCGGACGCATAGTACTTAGGGTTTAGAACACTTCTTATGCCTCTTTCCTATGGATGGCATATTAGAGACAAGTCGTTCGGATGCATAATAGAATCTGACTCGTAAAACAAGATGCCTCTTTGCTCGTTCTTTCTTCCAGGGACATAGAAGGTTTTTAATTGATCCACCGTGGAGACTGATACCGCGTCAAGCTCTTTGTGCATCTGCTCCGGGACCCTTGTGATGGCCAGAAACCCTTCTGTGATGTCGAGGGTTTTCTTTAGTTTTGCTTTTTGTACAAGAGTCTTGTTTACGCATCTGTTGCAAGACGAATCCTTTGCATCTGATTCATCGGTAACACTGCTAAAGTGCGGCCGGATTTTGCTGAAGGTCAGGCTTTCAACGTCAGACTCGTCAGTGTCACTGTTGAAATGCGGGCGAACTTTACGAAGGGACGGGTTTTCAGCGTCGGACTCATCGGTGTTGCTGCCGAAATGCGGGCGCACTCGAGAATTTTTGGTTTTAAAGATGGCAGCCGGCTCGTACTTGCTTTCGGAACTCAGGGCCATTTTGTCCTCGGCCGGCTGTGAATTAGCATCTTGTAGGTTTATGAAGTACCGAGAATCCTCATACCGGATTTTGTGTACGCTGAATAGCTGTATGTCTCCGTCAATGCGTTTTTCTTTACTATCTTTGGTATACTTCATGCATTGATGGAGCGTTGAGGGAACAGTGCCGTAGTCGTGGAGCCATGGCCGCCCCAAGAGGATCATATATGTTGTATCAGCGTCGATGATGTATATCTTAGCCTCAGTTTGTAGGTCCCTAAACTTGATTGGCAGAGTTATAGATCCCAAGACTTGCTGACAGTTTTGGTTGAAGTCCTGAATGACGATCCTTTTTCCTTGATAGGTGCCGGACATCCATCAATAAACTCTTTAGAGTCCGAAGGTTCATGATATTTACCAAGGATTCCGGGTCAATCAATACGTGACTAATCCTGTCTCCGTCGCTGTATCATGTCACGTAAAGTGGCCTGTTATGCTCGGCCGTCCCTAGTAGCAGGTCTTCGTCCTTAAATGCGGCTGAAATCGTGTGGATGGTGTATCAGACTTCTTTCATATTGATTTCTGCAAAGCCGGCCCGATACCGTTTAGGGTTTTGCAGGGTATAAATGAGAACATCTCTAAGCTCTTTGGACAGAACAAGAGCATTATAGATGCTCATGAGAGATAAGAGCTTCCGAAGATGAGCCAAGGCGTAGTCTACCGAGGGAAAGCTCGAGTCTTTATGAGCTGGCTTTCCATTGTCCCCTTGAGCTACGGTTTGTTTTTCATTTTCCTTTAAGGCATTGTCATGTCTTGGTGGAAGCATCTTGTTGTTTCGGAGCTGGATCTGGTTGGCCTTTATGGCGAATTCATCATCTTCTTTAGGAAAACAGAAGTTTTCCTCAGAATCACTGCCAAGATGGATGGCGTAGCAAGTCACTACGGGGACCTCATTATCAGCGACTTCTTCTAGCACTTCCAGGATCTCTGCTGCTTCATTGGGGAAGAACTCTTTTAATGTAATTAGAGCTCTTTCCTTCTGGACATAGTCCTTGAAGGAATCGATATATCTTTCGATAGCCGATTTCCTCGCTTACTGCTTTTGGGCCCCATTCCTTTTTTTCTTCTTCCCCCGTGGTTCGAGATTCTTGGATTTTGGGTTTGGTCGAATCGAATTGATGGCCGAGATAATGGGATCTATTTGGTTCTCCCAATTGATCTCTAGCTCTTTCTGAATATGTTTCAACATTTTCCTCGTCTTTCTGGACAGATACGTGTCCCCATAGAGGCCGACACAGATCAAGATCGCTTCTTTGAAGGGAAGGTTGAGCCGTATGTTCTCAGAAGGCTTCAACTTCCGTTTGTACAAAGTTGGCGGTGGCGGCTTGATTGTTTGCTAACACGCCTTTGAACAGTTCAATTTCTCTGGCCTAATATTGTCTCTCAACACAATTCTTAAAGACATAACAATCTTCGATGGTATGGCTCCATATTATGTGGTATGGGCGGTACATGGGATTGCCGGTCATATTTGCTTCATGAGACCTTTTTGACTCTGGCAGTTGTAGACCGTTGTTTAGGGCGTCCCTGAATATTTTATGGACTTTGTCTCTTCTGAAGGAGTAAATCTTATTCTTCCTTTCTTCCGAGTCGTTTCTCATCCCAGTACTGGCCTTTGAGGCTGGTCAATTTTTGATCCGCCCGCTCTTTGCTAGCCATCATCGTTAGATGAATTGAAAGAGTCGGTATTTTTGGAACTCCCGCCTTTGCGATTATCTCCCTTCTAGTTCTTTCAGGATTTATTGTTAATTTAGAAGTCCGGGGTGAACACGTGCTTTGAGTCTTTCAACATGTGAACCTTCTTAGTCGGCTCCTGAAATGTTTTGAGCTCCACTGTGCATAGAAAAGGAGTCATCCAGTTGCCGATATTTCCTATAAGAAGGCTAACAGATTGGGGTGGCGGTTTGCACTTGGTGGTGAGATTACGCCAGCGGGTTATAAAATTCGTGTTGCTTTCGTTGTCCTCTGGTTTGGTCCTCACAAGGTCGGCCATTTTATCGCTGATACTCATGAATGTTTGCTTGAACAAGGATTCCATTTGAGCGAACATCGTGACGGAGCCGTTCGGTAGGCTTGCTTATCAGTTGAAGGCAACGTCGGTTAAGTTGTTAACGCACTGCAGGAGGAGAAGCGCATCATTGCCTCCGGTATTTCCGCACGATAGTTTAAAGTGGGCAATGTGTTGGTTTGCATATCCCGTCCTTTCAAACCTTCCGAATTTATGGACGACGTAACCATTGGAAAACTCTACGAGATCATATCATGCAGGGTATGGTCTCCCACTGCTGCCGACGTTTCGCTTTGGTTTCGGCCACCATTGTCTTGACTTTGTTGGTGATCAAGTTCATTATTTTATCTTGAGTTAGCGCGCCATTGTTGTCGAGAGTCGAAATATTTCTTGAAGTTGAATGTGGTTGAATTTCATGTGGCTCGTCTACCTTTGGACTTAGCGGGATGGGCGTCGGCTGCTCCGGCTCATTCTCACTCAGCTCATGAGTAGAGCGTTGTGCTTGATTGGGCTGCGGCCGAGCAATTTGGGCCGTGAGATGCATTATGACATTCATCAAGTCATCAATTTTGGAGTAGAGCTTGGTCATCTCCTTGTCTTTACTTTTAAGCTGTTTCCGGAGTTCTTGGAGCAGCCGTTCTGCAGTCTTGGGGATGAAAGTTGGCCTATCCTCGTTGTTCGAGCCCGACTCCTCGGGAATTGTGGCTTCTTTTGGCTTGGCTGCCTGAGTAGGGTCTTCGATGTTATCTGCATTAGGCTGAGACTAGGAAGTGTCAGCCTCTTCTAAACCATGTTGGGACAAGTGAGTATCCACCTTTTCTTTACTCTTACACGAACGTTACCACCAGGGCCTTTACCGGCCATATAGACGATGTGAATCGTGTACTCGCCTACTCGCCTGATTCTTTATTGTCGGCTGCGGTGTTCATCGAGTTCTTGGATCGTCGCTGTAGCCCGTCCTTTTGTGGGAAGGTCAGGCAACTGAAAACGATCGACTTAAATAGAGCTTTTGGCGGAGTTGGCACCCGATTCTCGAACCCTCTCCTTGGATTTCACATGGCAATGAGAGCTTGATAGACCTTGATGAGACTGTGTCGTGCCTCTAATTCTGGTGCTTAAACGCACCTCTTTGCATAACTATTTGGATCTCCTGCTTCTTTATTTTCACGGTTATGACATTCTTCTGAACCAGCATCAACAACTCAAAAGAGTTGTTGATCGTCAAAGCGGACTTAGCTGTTGTCGCGGGGTAATTCTGTTCTTAGAACCTCATGAACTCCAACTAAGCAAGAGACCTAGCCCTCTTGTTGGCTTTGTATCCGAGCCGTTTCTGCCTTTGCTTCTCGATCTTGAGGGCTTGGCGAGCATCTACTTTTTTGGAAGCCGCCGTAAGCCGATTGTTGGGGAGTCCAGAAAAGACACCCGATTGTGCGGTTGTTAAGGGCGGCGTCTAAGCATGCTCGAGACACCTTGTCATTTCGTTGGTGTTGACGGTCTTGCCCCTAGTCGGAGTAATAGAGAGTTGTTCAAAGACAAACTTGTGTTTGGGCTCGGACGCCCTTGCGATTACAACATTTGGCGTCCTCCCCTTTGAGGCCGGCTTGTTCATTACTGGAGCTTGAGGGGTAAGAGTGCCGCTGGCCAGGGTAAAAGATGGACCCGAATTAGAGCGGCTGCCCCATCCGCTGATATATAAGCTCTGGCGGAAACGTCACTTGAGCATTTGCCCTGATGGTGTACGCGACTGGAATTGCATTGGGAGTAGTTCTTCGGAGATATTACTGCTGAATTGTTAATTGTTGATTAAAGCTAAAAGTTAATGATCTGCATGAAAAAGCATGATTTCAGCATATAGAACAATATATGAGTTCACATGATCGCTTGACCCGAGAGATAGGTCTTACCGGGCATACCAGATTTTGTAGAGTATTTTTGATCATCCTATTGAGATAGGATACGCTCGCTTGTTGGCGTATACAGATTTTCCTTGCCTAAGATAGACAGCGGTTTATTGATTGTGAGATTCTAATCTTCGACAGTTGCACACAAAGTTGTCATTAATTACTCTTCGCGTCGAGAAGAGAGAACCTTCGATTAACGGTCCGTATAGGTCATGCGAACTCAGTGTGCAATATGCTCATATTGTGTTTTGAAAATAATTTTAAGAGTGTTTTAGACATATCGGGGGCCTCACATAGTTTACGGGGGTCCCGCTGAAGCGGGAAGACTTTGGTGGCCTCCCGAGACAGTAGGGATCCTTTTGGGGGTCCCGAAAAAGAGGACCCCTAAAGGGGTCCTTGCAGGAGCCTCCCCTTTAAAGGGTTCCGAGAGAGGACCCTGGGAGGGGTTTTGAGAGTGGTAACCTCCCTTTTGGGGGGTTCTGTGAGAGTCTCGGGAAGGGTTCCGAGAGTGGGAACCTTCTTTTTTGGGGCGGTTTCGAGAGCAGGGACCCCTCGGGGTCCCGACAGCGGGAACCGCTCCTTTTTGGGATGTGGGGTTCTGAGAAAAGACCCTAAAAGGGGTCCTGAGAATGGGAACCTCCCTTTGGGGGGGGGTTCCGAGAGCAAGGACCCTGGGAGGGGTCCCGAGAGCGGGAACCTCCCCTTTTGCTTCCGAGAGCAGGGACCCCGGAAAGGGGTCCAAAGGGGATCTCGAAAGAGGGAACACCTTTGAAGGGGTTTCATGGCGGAACATGGGTCATGAACCATGTTCCCATGGATCTTGTAAGAGATTCACGGTCAAGTGATGAAAGCCTAGAGCTTTTATCGAGTCTACATGTTCGAAGATGTTTGCTCGGGATGAAAGTCCATGGCCCATGGCTTGATGAAGAAAGGTTGCTCTTTTGCTTGGTTTTTGATCTTGGATCTTGGGTTGAGATTTAGTTTTTCAAAAGAGATGGGTTTTCTTTTGGTGGGTTGTATTGAGGAAGAAAGATGAGAAAAACCCAAAAGGAACTCTCTTTTCTTTTGGAGCTCTCTTTTTTGAAAGAAGAAGATGAAAAAGAAGACTTGGCTCTTTTATGGAGGCTTGTTTACCCTAGAAAGATTGAGAGAATGAATGTTATTGATTTCTTCATATGTTCGCTTTATATAAGCTTACAACTTTACACAAGCATTAAATTTAGGTTTGTGCCTTTTTTCATACCCCATGTGTACATCTTTTTGCACATGAGCCATGGGCTTTACAACAATTTGCCCATTTGCCCATTTGTATTATATTTTCATACTGATTTGCATACAAAATTTATTTATTACAAATTTCTTTTTCTACTTTGATGGCTGGCTTGGCTTCGCTTGAGGCAGTTTGGGCGTGGACCCAGTTGCTTGGGGTCGGACCCGGCTCCACTTGTTTAACCGTTGACTTTGACTTTGATTTTTATTTTTTGATTTTTAATTTCGGCAGGGGGGTGTAAATTTCGACCCCAACAATGCGACGAGAGGACTTGTTCAAGGGAGGGAGGAAGCACAAGAATATTTATAGCCTTGACCTTAAAAGGACAAGCTCTTAAAGCATTAACCTGAAGAGAATAAATCACCTAAGTTTATGAATTTCGAAACTTTATGAGATCAATTAGGGTAGCTTTGAGAGGGAGAGGGTTCAAACATCTAATCTACCTCTATAATGCAAATTCAACTAATAGGTGTATCTGCAAATGATCTTGTATAGTTATTTTGCTTACGGGCAGTTTCAGGCATAGAAACCCTTAGTTTTCCCCCTAGCCAACTGTCTGCTCTAAAGTAAGATTGTTTTAAGCCAACAGGTGTTGGATGTGATGCTAGTAAGCATACAAAGAAACAATATATTAGGTTGTGGGGTTGTTGATTGCATGTATGATTACCGGTCATTTTGTTAAAAACTAGGGTAAATTGTCTAAAACCCCAAGCACTTTTTTCCGCGGTAAAAAACCCTCGGGCCTCAAAGCGGTAAGTCAAAACCTCTGGAAATTTTTCCTGCAGTATCGACATGGTAACCTGATTTATCTAAACTAATTCATACCAACTATTTAGATATCCCACGCAACTGCTTAGATATCAATGTTTACTGTTTAGATATCGCAGGAAACTAGATATAGCATGAAACTACCAGATATCACAGGTAAGAGATCTTTTGACAGCTAAAAACCTTTTTAGGGGTGTTTTGACCATATGGTTTTGAGGCCGGGGGTTTTTGACAACGGAAAAAAGTGCTAGAGGTTTTTGACGATTTACCCTAAAAATTATATTGTTATAGAGCAAGCAGTCATCAAATACTCTCTTCTACCAGTTTCTTTAATGTGCTAGCATATGACAATCACCTACCATATATGCTATTTCTCTTTTATCTTCCTCATTTTCTGCCCCACGCTATTTTTAGTTCGGTACTCATAAATGTATTCTGCATGAAGTACCCATTGAGCTTCACATTCGTTCTTTTTTCCCTTGATGAAACCTTCATATCTATTCTAGACAACATCATTATTGCCATCATCATTTAAGACTTTTCATGTCTGTTGGCTCTGATACAGAACAGAAATTGTTATTTTTAAATAAAGGAACTATAGATTAGGGGTATACAATTATAAGTTGAATCTCGAAGCTTACATGCCATGTTGATGATCTGTGATTAGTTAATTTGTCTCACATTTTTATTTTAATGATGAACAACCTTATAAAAAGCAAGAATTTTGAACTCTTCATCGGAGGAGACTTCAAATGCTCATTCTCAAAGTTCTAGGCTTAATGGTAGGGTTGCATTCGGATCAGATACAAATTTGATATGAGCATTACCGTATCCAAATCTGCTTTCTGATTTTGGACATAGATACGAATACGGATATAATCGGTAAAAATTATTCATCCATATTTGACAAAATCGGATACAGATACGGATCAGATATGAGATAAAGGAATACGGGTACAAATAAGATATTAATAAATAAATATTTAAAATATAAAATAAGTGAATGTGAAGTGAAAAGATACATGTAACCAATACATACTACAAAAATTGAGTACAAATTAAATAGGAGTGCTTAAAATATTTGAAACGAATAAATATGTACGTAATGGAATATATTAACAAATAATTATACATATATACTGTCCTATTATGTATATTTTAAAATAAGAATAACAAAATAATATTTTAAATGCATAATTTATAATACATATATAATAAACAAATTAATATATTGTTTAATTTTAATTTTAATATAATAGTATTAATTAATTAAGCATAAAAATATTAGAAATTTAATTTAAAATTTTATATTTAAATTAATGTGTTTGCAGATATCCGTATCTGAATTCAGATATATGGAAATCTGAATCCGTGTATGAAAAATTTGAAGATCCGTATCCGTATCCGACCGGATTCGAAAATATATATCCGTATCTGTATCCGAACAGATCTGAAATTTCATTTCTGTATTTGAAAATATCCGGATCTGGATAAATATCCAAATCCGAATGCAACCCTAATTAATGGCTATGAACAACTATCACATATTTTAATGCCGCGTTATGAGTTTTTCACTTAAAGGGAACTACCATGCCTGAATGCTGCCTTGTAAATGATGTATTTCCCTGGAGAAGTGACAGCGTGAGTTGAATCCCTCTAGGACTGAACTTCAACTTCAGCATGTTTTTTGGGTTGCCTTTTTTGAACAGGAAAGGATGGATAAATCGGACAAAGTTCTTGAACTGTAAGTCTAAGGTTGGAGACATGCCTTTACTTGGGTTGTATCCATAAATGACATCTTGACGATTATTCAAAAGATCCCATCTGGGCCAATCACAGAATTAAAGGTGGAAACACTGATGGGATTGTGTTTGCTATCTATCTTTCTTGTAGCCCTAAGTTGTTTAGAGTTGGAATTTTCTTGTCCAAATCAAAGGGTCCAAGTAACCAACATCTTCCTTAGTTTCTAAAGCAAATTACTGTGTAAATGAAAGCCTTAATTTTTTTTTGATCATCGCCACCAGTATTCTATTGTTCATAATTATCATTATTTGTAGAAGTAAGAATTGTCCTATTGGGCTTGTCGTAGCATTGCTCCTTTATTATCTAGTGGTCACATTCTCTTATAGCGAAGCGAATTAATCTATAATGGAGAATTTATATATAGGCTCAATATGCGTTGCCTGTTCATCAATAATATAAAATCTAGTAAGAGCTGTCTGAGGAGGGAATGCAGCCTTATATGATTTTCCCTGGTTTTGAACTTAACTGAAGAATAGCATTCAGAGCATTTTGGCTGGATACTATTCTTTGCAACGGTTGTTGTGGCATGTACATTTAACTTCGGAGTTTGGTGCAGTGATGGAGACATTTAACTTGTATCAGAGCATCCGAGGTCCGAATCTCACCAGACACGTATATAAAAGTGATCATTTGCTAAAAAATACTGTTGTGGAAAAGCCCAGTTTTCTTATATAAATTTTGCCAGTTAGTTGTTTCCAAATCATAATTCGATATTTTCCAGACATCTGATCTGGCCTTCTGATAGAAGGCATCCAGAATCTTTTGAAATGATCAGACCAAGTTCTTCGCTATTTTTCTCTGCTAGCCCTTGCATGCTTGTATCCAATTATTCTTCTTTCTTCTACATTCAGCACTAAATATGGAGTACATGTGCTTGAGTTCTCATCGTAATAAATCCTCTTCCTAGATTGTGATATGATTGAAAAGAATCCTTTCTACTTTGCTCCACATATTTCATATTTGTATCTAAAGTTGATTCTTACTTTCTGCGTTTTGCAGTAAATCTGAGTTTGTGATATACAAGCTCAAAGAGATGGGGAAGATCGCCGAGAAGGACATTTTGCAGATCTGTGATCAGTTTGATAAGCTTGATACAGGAAACTGTGGAAAGATTACACTATCAGATCTCACTGAGGTGCATCACCATTAAAAGCTCTCAAGTTAGTTATAAAGGAAGGTTTACGCCCATAACCGCTCGTCTGCATGGGAAATTTGATCATCCTCATCAAGTGAGATCTCCAGAGTCTTTGCAACCTCTGGAACATTGTCTTCTACCCCATTGAAGATGAATTGCTATTATTTTGCCCGTGCTAGTCCATACTATTAGATCCGACAGTGAGTGAGAGAGTAAAATAGGGGGCCCCATAGGTTTGTGTTCTCTCTCTCTCTCTCTCTGATTTGTTATATGAGGGTAGGATTTAAAAATTAGCATGGAATAATAGCATCATCCCCCAATCCGTTCTTTGCTATTACTGCCTTGGTATTGAATCAAATAGTAGTCTGTAAATTGTTATAAGGGAGTTGTGTTTGGTCAATGTTTCATTGGTTATAGCGACAGTAAATTGATATGCTAAGAAAATTCTGAGGGATGTGGAATTTTTGCTTTGGAATTTTGTTGATATTCATATTTAGTTTTTGATATATAACATTATAATGCGTTGTGGATGAAACAGTTGCTGAATCTTGATGGTGGCTGATTCTTGATATTGTTAAAGTAGTGGGTAGCCATTGTTTGCATTTTTTATCTTTTTCTTTTGTGGTTATAAGCTCATTATTTTTATCGAATACCTGAATTTCACATGTCACACCGGATCATATCAGCGATGAAGTTAAGATTATATGAGTGAACGTTTTAAAAAAAAAAATTATCATTATATTTGATCTTCATATTTATTACTGATTCTATGTCGAGATGTATGGAAATATATTTTACCTTGAAGTAAGTGTGTATTTTCAAATAATCAAAGAATAATTCTGGAATGTTTTATTTATGGTTAATGATTACCATGTTTTAGATATGATATAATTATGGATTGAAGTTGAGCACAGTTATAAACCGGAATGTGTAGAGCATGTGTTTTGCATGTGCTGTGCACATTGAAGGTAGAAGGTTGCATTGCATATAAAATAAAAAGGTAAATTTATTCATGGAGCCTATAAAAGTTAGAGCTTGATAATATTTATTTTAAAGACAAAATAATAAATAGTTAAATTTTTGGTTTGATATAAATTTTTATCTTTTATCGGTCAAGGTAAAAGATGCGGTCAACATCTATTTGAAAAGACCAAAATTAATTACCATCGCAAACAGTTAGAATTACAGTGGTGGAGATATAATCAGTAAATTTAGCATCTTGTTTGAAAATTTAGAATCTTATTTTTAGACCACTTCATCAAACAAAGCAGCTCCAAAAGCGCTCATTGTAATTTTAATTTTTTTAATTTATGTTTACTAATGTATTGAATTCTTATTTATTAATTTATTAATCATTTATTTAAAAAAAATTCTCTAATTTCTTTTTTCTTCGCAAAATTATCAAAAATATTTGTAACACTATATGAACGTAAAACAGTCCTAAATCATTATTGCAAAGTACATCGTTTTCTCTACTATTATATGCTAACCCATATAAGACCCGACAAAATTTACAATTAATGGTGTAGCTAAGACAATGGTTTTTCATTTCTTAGAAAAAACTATAAAATATAATTAAAACTCTTAATGATTTATTGCACTCCTTGAAATCCATGCCAACTTTTTTTTTTCTTATAATAAAATTTTAAATCATATTATAGCGTTAGAAGAAAAATTTTCTATCTTAAAATTAAAAATTTCTATCCCACATCCCCAAATAAAAACATTTCCTCAACTATGTTTTTAAGTTTCAAAAATCTTTTTTCATGTAAAAATAATATAGTACTAGTGTCGCAAACTTTCAAATGAAGGACCGGGTGCCCTTGGGCCTTTGCATTGTGAAGATGAGATGGGTCTGACCCTGATAAAACGAGCTCAGTTATCATTAAACAGATTGATTTGAAAGATAGCGGGCTCTCAAATTTGGGAAAAAATAATGTCTCACAACCCCCACTTCTTTCCTTCCCCTTTTTAATCTTGGTGCAGTTTCGATAGAGATTTTTTTTAATAAAACGTGAGTTCTTATTGGTCTTTGTTTAACAATAAAGGAAAAAACATGTCTGTCCCCACCCCCACTCCCTCCAAACCCCTAATTTCTCACCAATCCCCTTCCCAAACCTCTTGAAAACAAACGTACAATGGTAATAAATATTAAAAAAAGAAGATGAAGAAGAAGAAAAGACTTGGTTCCTTATATAATAAGCATACACAAAAATACAACCCCAATGAATCAAATCTCATATCCATGACAAAGTAATGGAATCATCAGAGCCGCTCCTCTACTCCCCCGATCCCCCTGACAAATTTTGGGAGCACCAAGAGATCTCCGCCGACCCTGCATCCCCTTCCACCTCCACCACGATCAACCTCCACCGCTCTCACGCCCACCACCAACTACCCCATCCCTCCATCGTCCTCCGCCCTTGCAGCCCCTTCCTCCGCCAGTCCTTCCTCCTCCTCTCCCTCTACCTCTCCCTCCGCGTCGCCATCTACTCCCTCTTCACCTCCCATTTCTCCTCCAATTCTCGTGAATCCCACCCTGTCGTCGACGCCCTCTACTTCTGCATCGTCACCATGTGCACCATCGGCTACGGCGGCATCACCCCCGCCACCCCCTTCGCCAAGCTCTTCTCCATCTCCTTCCTCCTCCTCGGCTTCGGATTCCTCCACATTTTCTATGATATCCTGCGTCCTCCACCTCCAGAGTCCCGCAACCGCATGAAGGTCGGCCTTGCCCTCTCCGTCGTCTTCCTCTGCGTAGCTGTGGGGGTCGCTGTGCTCGTGTTCGTGGAGCGGCTGGGATGGCTGGACGCCTTCTACCTGTCCGTCATGTCCGTCACCACCGTCGGTTACGGGGACCCAGCCTTCAAGACCGTGCCGGGCAGGCTGTTCGCGTCCGTGTGGCTGCTGGTGTCGACCGTGGCGCTCGTGAGGGCCTTCCTCTACCTGGCGGAGGCGAGGATAGATGAGAGGCGTAGCAAGATCGCGGAATTGGTGCTCGCCAGGGACATGACCGTCTCGGAGTTCCTCGCCGCCGATATCGACGACGACGGCTTTGTAAGGTAACAAGTGCTCTGCATTTTTACATTTTTTTTACCAGTAATTTTTAGTTAATTCCGTTTTTTCTTCTTACTTCTACATTCTGCAATCAATCTAGAGTACATATATATATATATATGCTTGTCTTCTTACTTCGTATGCATCTGCTTAGATTTTGATATGATTGGATTGGATTCTTACTACTGTGCTCTCTGCATATTTCAGGTTTGTATCTAAACTTGATTCTTATTTTCTGCATTTTGCAGCAAATCTGAGTTTGTGATATACAAGCTCAAAGAGATGGGAAAAATCGTCGAGAAGGACATGTTGCAGGTCTGCCGTCAGTTTGATAAGCTTGATACAGGAAACCGTGGAAAGATCAGGCTATGGGATCTCACCGAGGCTCATCACCGCCATTAGAAAGCTCGGGCAACGGTAGATGTTAGATTATGCAGTATTTGAATATAACTATATTGGGATGATTCATGTTTTAATAAAATTGATCAAGTTTATTAATTTCTTATCATGGTATAAGAGTCAATGGCTCCATCCAAAATTTATCTTTATTTATATTTTTAGTTTATTATTCCAAAATAAATAGACCTGCTTCAATAATATCTAATTTAGAAATGAGTTCTCTCAGTTTGATCATAAGCAGTTGCCTCCATTAATATCAAGTCCAACCAGCTATTTTTTTATGATGTCTTCTAGCAGCATGGCCGTCTTCCGTTCAAACAGTTATTCTTTTCTTATGACGTCTTCCAGCAGCATGATCTTCTTCCTTTAGCACTTTCAGCGAAAGTGAGTGCAGCTTATTCGGTCCGCCTTGCAATCCGTAAAAGAGACGAAAGGATATTAATCCGCCATGCTTGATACTTTAGATCTGTTGTTCTTCTCCGTCGTTTTATAAGTTGCATATTTTGATTCAAGATATTATTCAAACTCTCGGTTATTCACCGTTAGTTTGAGGGGGCTTGTTATATTATGAGATATTTGAATATAACTGTATCAGATATTATGGTTATCATAAATCAGATAAGTTCTGATTTATGTTGTTGAGATTATAATTAGTGTGTTAAATTATTAGAATTATTACTTATTAGTTATGTTATGAGGTGTATAAATTGAGATGATTTATTTCTTAATAAAATTGATCTAGTATATTTCTTTCTTATCAGTCAAGGAAGCTGAAAACAACTGTTCGGGAATCATGCTATTATTTTGCACATGCTATTCCATACCATTAGATCCAACGATGAGCGAGAGAGTAAAACAGAGGGGTCCATATATTTGTGCTCTCCGTCTCTTTTTTTCCTTCTTCCTGATATGAGTATATGATTTAATAATAAGCATGGAATGATAGCATTATGTCCCAATCCGTTCTTTGTTGTTACCGCATTGGTGTCGAGTCGAACAATATTTTGTAAATTGTTACAAGGGAGGTGTGTTCGGTCAATGTTTTGTTGGTTATAGCGACGTAAATGGTTTTTGGTAAGCTTAGAAAATTATGAGGCACTTGGAATTTACCTTCAGAATTTTGTTAATATTCATATTTATATTTTACTTCTAAAAAAATATTCATATTTATTTTTAGATATATAACATAATCATGCGTTGTTGATAAAATTTTAATATTGTTTAGCCGTGAGTAGCTCTTTGTTTGCAATTTTTTTCTCCTTATTCTTCTTTTTGTTATACTCGCATTATTTTTTCTTATAGGTTAAGATTTGAGGTTATATGTGTGGTCATTTTTGTATATTAATTTTCATTATATTTGATCTTCATGATTATTACCGGTTCTATGCTGTGTTCGATCTTCATGATTATTACCGGTTCTATGCTGTGAGATATATGGAAACATATTTACAAGGAATTATGCGCTATTTCGTCGAGGGCGCTTATTCGGTCGGCTATATTCCGATTTAAGGCCGACTAAAAAACAACCCCCCGAGTCAAGTCATTCCCGCAAAAAGCATCCAGCAACCCAAAATCCCGTCTTCACCACTGTCGCCACCGCCGCTACCACCATCGACTTCACCATCACCATCGCCACTGCCTCCAGCACTATCGACTTTACCATCACTATCACCACATTCATTGTCACCACCGCCTCCACCTCCAGGTTTGACCCCAACATTGTCACAATTGCCTCCACCACCGTCTCCAGCAACACCTCTCTAAAACCCTAGTAGTCGTTGTCGTCCACGTAGTGTTGCCGGCCTCCTCTGCTCATGATCGAAGGTAAGCCTCCCTCTCCGTGAGGAAAAATTGAAAATGTGGAACTAAAAATTTAAAATATAGAAAAAAATCCTATATTTATTGTTGGTTATGCAGAAAAAATCAAATGTTAGGTCTATGGAATTTATGATTATGTGAAAATATTGTTAATTATGTGGTAAAATTTGTTGATCATCTGGAAATATTTCATAATATAGGTGCAATGAGAGAACCCTAATTTGACAACAAAGCCTAGAATTTTTTTTTAATCTGACTGTATGTGTTGAATTTGTGATGATCGGTCTTATGGTAGTAACATGTGTTGAATTTATGATGATCGATTATTGTGAAATGTAAATATTTGAGAATATGAGAACTTGAAAAGCCTAAAGTAAAAACTTGAAAATTTGAAAACTACATATCCTTAAAATAATAACTTGAGAATTTGAAAATGAAAACTTGAAAAACTTAAAGTAAAAACGTGAAAACTTGAAAACCCTAAAATAAAATCATGAAAACTTGAAAGCATGGGAAACCCCCCTCAAAGTACTGGCACTGGCCTGGCTGAAAGATCGGGGAACTTGTCAAGTGTAATTAATCCCGGTTAGTCTTTCCTTTTAGGGTTTGAAGAAAGATTTGATAAAAACAGTGGAAGACGTCCTGATTAGATAAATATATAACCAATCTAATTTTATAAGAGCACACGCAGAGTGTTTTCTTCTCTCTCTCCAGGTAACGACCATGTCACGCCTTAATCAAGATAATAATATGGATGTATTGACCGAACCCGCTTATTATACTGAGCTGGGGAACGTTGGTCCCGCTCTACTTTATAATTGTTATAAGTCCGAGCAAGAAAATAGGGGATTACCGGGATTCCCGTGCCGCCCAAACGAAAAAAGTACATATTGAGACATCTTCTTCGGGTATGTTCATTACCGAGAACTGTTTCTCAGTATCCTCTACGTCCTGGGTATGAGATACCGGATCAGGATCCCATAAATGTAATCTGTTACATGGGCTACAGAAAGGTAGAGAACTGGGAATGAGTGATAAGTTTCAAGAATTGGAAACGGTGCAATCGTTGTAGCTAAGATGTTGGCAGTTATCACCCTATATTACCAAAATACATTAATTCTGAACGAATATTATTAGATACCGAACCTGATATACAACATCATATCAGTCTCTTTATTAAGTAAAGAATGATATAATTTTGTATTGTTGGATAATATTTTGAACATTTCCTATATCAAGAGTTGATCAGTTCAGGCACGTTATCTAAAAGCATATATGTTCTAAATCAAACCACAGTTCTTAATATACATAACACACACAAGAGTAAGAATTCAGAAATGAACGAATTCTTCTTGAGGTATTGTAGACTAGGTCATATCAATGCGACCCGACTAGCTAAGTTACATTAAGATACATATTTAAATCAGTTTGAATTTAAATCTTGTGAAACTTGCCAGCCATGTCACAAAAATAAAATGACCATAACTCCGTTTACTTAAAACAGAAAAGGAGTTAGTGAACTCTTGGGACTGATACATAATGATATATGTGGTCCCCTGTCTACACATGCCAGGATTGGTTCTTTATACTTCATTATATTCATTGATGATCTCTCAGGATTCGGACATGTGTTTCTATTGAAATATAAGACTGAAACTTTTGAGAAATTCAAAGAATATAAGTCATAAGTAGATAACCAAAAAGGGTATAAGTATTATGTCCTTTGATGTGATTGGGGAGAAGAATGCTTGAGCATGGAGATCCTGGACTATTCTAAAGGAGAATGAGATTCTCTCTCAATATTACTCCTCCGTGTGCACCACAGCACAGCGGTGTATCGGGGTAGAGCAATCGCACCCTATTAGATATGGTGCGTTCTATGATGAGTACTGCTGAGTTGCTATTTTCTTTGGGTGTTGCACTTGTGAAGCTACATACATATTGACTTCGATTCCAATCAAATCAGTGCCTACCACTCCATATGAGATATGGTATGGGAAGAGCTCATCTCTTAAGGATGTTAAGATTTGGGGTTGTCCGGTTTATGTCTAAAAACAAAATCCGGACAAGCTCGAGGTAAGGTCAGTTCTGTGGAAGTTTGTTGGATATCCCAAGAATTCGTAAGGGAATATCTTTTACCACACCGAGAAACAAAAGTATTTTATTTCTCAGCATGCCAGCTTTTTAGAAAATGATTTCTTGTGAAGAAATTTGTGGTCATAAGGTAGAACTGGAATCGGTTCCAACTATACAAACTACAACTGATGATTTGGTAGAACCAGAGGATTCAATAGTTCCCGACGAAGCTCAGCCTCTCCGCCGATCTGGTAGGATTCCTTATCCGCCTGAGAGAAACTTCAGTTTCTCGATGACAGTGGGAGTGAAAATTGCATCATGAGATGATGACCCAACTATTTTCGAGCAGGCCATCAAGAGTAAGGACTCTGTAAGAATGGCTGGATGCTATGAGATCTGAGATGGAATCCATGTACACTAACAAAGTATGGACTTTGGCTGCTTTATCTGAAGGGTTAAACCCCCATCAGGAGCAAGTATATCTTGAGAAGATTGCATGGCGTAGATGGAAAAGTTGAGACTTTCAAGACTAGACTTGTTGTAAAAGGTTCTCGTCATCGATCGGGTATGGATTATGATGAAACCTTTTCTGCAAGAGCTATGCTTAAGTCCATCCAGATCCTACTTGCCATTGCTGCATACCATGACTACGATATCTGGCAGTTGGGTATCATAACTGCTTTTCTAAATAGTGATATAGAAGAGAGATTCTATGAGAACACAACCAGAGGTCTTCGTAGATAGTGGGAGCAGCGGAAATGTGTGCAACTTACTTTACAGGATAAAGCAGGTATCGTGGAGTTGGAACATCTGTTTTTGATATGGTAGTCAAAGCGTTTGACTTCATCAAAAAGGTAGATGAACTTTGTATATACAAAAGGGTAGTAAAGAGTAAGGCGGTCTTCCTCGTATTATACGTGGATGCCATACTCTTGACAGAAAAAGAGTTTCCTATGATACACTTGGTCAATCTCCTCTTATCACAAGGATTCTCTATATAGGATCAAGGTGATACCTCCTAAATCCTGGGTTTTGGATCTATGAGATAAATCTAAGTGGATTTTAGGATTCTCACTAGGCGTAGTGACAAGGTATCAATCAATCCTGAGGAGAATCACTGGATAGCTTTCAGGGTGGTAAGGACGACTGAATGTCAGTCGCGGGCATTGTCTTTACCCTCAGTAGAGGGACAGTATGTTGGAAGAGTTCCAAGCTATATACCGTGGCAAACTAGACGATAAAGGCCGAATACATTGCTACCAATGATACTACCAAAGAGGTAGTCTGGGTATATATTTGTTCATGAGATGAACTTGGTTCCCACCATTGTATGACAATGAAGCTGTGGTTTTGGCCTAGGAATCCCCATCCCGTCAGTGACCCAGATATATTCTAAGGCAGTATCACCTGATCAAGAAGATGGTTGATCTCCAGAGAGATCGAGGTTATGAGAGTAGACTCAGAGGACAACACGGATCCACTCATAAAGGCCTTTTCCCAAGAGAGACTATTATGGGATGGTTGAGTATGAGATACTACAACCACTGCTGATTGTTGGGTATTGGATACTACAACAAATTGCTCTAGTGCAAGTGGGAGATTGTTAGTTATATGTATGTCCTAGAGGCCATTATTGTACATATGATATAAATTATAGTGGATGCTTGGACATACATAGGTAGGACTTTCTTGCTCGATATGATAGTATGTTATCTGGTTGCTCTTTATCTTAACATGTAAACATGATGTCTCTTTGTTACATGTTGATAAAGCCCTTAGGATGTGTACTTGACTACCATTATTATGATGCAGATCATACTAATAGGGGCCTAGGCAGTCTATAAATACATCCTTTAATTGTTCCTAGTCAAGAGAATATCGAGACAGGGCATCGATACTTCAGAGTAGACTAGCATATAGCTTCTCGACCGATGCGATGGGCGATGGATGATCCTATATCTATTGGTGTTTGACATCAGAGATGGTATACGGGTGCTCAGTGGAGACTGGGTACACTGAGCGGACTCACCGAGAACTCCTAGATGGTATTACCTCACGTCAGATAGCAGTTCTTTGGTGACACTGGTACAGATTAGTCTGTAGACCCGAGATCGTCATAGAGTCTTATGTATCTCCCACTGTGCTTTGATTTCCTTCTTACCACGGCTCTACTGAATCGTGCAAACAGGTGGCTTTTGGGTATAGTCCCGAGTCACATGGAGGCAATGAGCGATAGGAGTGGATTCGTCTCTCCCGGTATTGGGGGTTGATATTGCGCTATGCTCGTTTGGCCATAACTGAAATCCCTGTTCAGGATAGATGTAATTTACTGGTAAGTGTTATCAGTAGTTTCACACCCGTTATGGACCTTACATCGGCATGACTTATCAAGTTACTGGGGTCTGACGTTTACCACCCCCTAGACAAGATACGCGACGTATCAGACGAAGATACCAGACTACACGGTAGTGTTACTGATTGGATTCGTAGGAGTGTGAGCAGGCTTGCTTGTTGATCTTCTGATCGCTCAATAACCGGGTGGCCTTTACGTTTAGTAGACCGCTTGCGGCTTGTGGGTGACTGATATGATCACCATCTACTGTCGGCGTATTGACGAGTCTTTAGAGTCCTACACAAAGGTTTCCTAGCTCAAGCGAAATGAAGTAGAAGCACATATGTGATATGTGCGGGACCGAGATTCATACGAGTATGTGATACCGTATTGTATTCTCGCGATATGTGATATCAGCCGGGTATATGTGATATAGCCGGGTTATCGAATCAAGTGTTGATTCGGTAAATTGATATTATTGATATTAGTAGGTTATATGTAATATAGCCGGATTATTAAATCAAGTATTGATTTAATGATTTAATGTATAATTATATATTTGATATATGAATTTACATTAACTAATATTGCTCACTTGACCATTTCTTTTTATCATTTTTGTATACATGTTATATATGTGATATATATATTGTATCATGCAAGCTTATATATTCAACTTGGGTGTGTAAAACTTATACCATAACCATGATAAGTTTAGGGTTTTAATTATCATAAGTAATTCAAAATGGTGAGTATTATGTCAAAGGCTAGAAGCTTGGAGAAGATTTTAAACCCTTGACATAGTCCACCTTATTTGTTTTACTTAAGATTTTTGTAAACCCAACCACTTACCATAGGTCATGGTTAAGTCTCTACAATGGTTAGTGTGTGACACTAACTAACCCATGGTTGATTTTCTAACCTCATTCATTCACTTGTTTATTCTTTCATCTTCATCTTCTTCTTGAGCTTGAGAAGTTTTCTAGGGTTTGAAGATGAGAAGAAACATTGTGAGAAAATCAAATCCAAAGTGAGCAAAATTCCTACTTCACCATCCTCTACTACTTGCCATTTAGTTTATGGTGTTTGCTTCACAAAGTTCATCACTTTGTGAAGAGGTAGCTTGTACTTGAGTTCTCTCGACGTAGATCATCTTCGGCCTCGAAGTCTTCAAGCATGTTTGCTCACTGCGCTTTGTGAGGTCCATCTTGAGTCCGGGAGATCGATGATCGCAGTGAAGGGATGACAACACGGAGCTATGAAGTGAAGGACCGGGCTACAAAGGTTGCATCTCTTACAACACGGAGCTATTATGGTTTTGTTACCCTAATTTTCTAGTATGATTCCTTGGATGTTTGTTTAGCACCCTCTAAATTTTTTGTTGCGGCATGCTTGATACCTGCAAACCCTAGGCTAAGTGCTGAGGAAATCCCAACATTTCTGTCATCAAAAGCTACTGAAAGTATGAAATGGCATCAAAATGGTCGCACTAAGAATGGAGTCTTGCGGCATCCAGCCGATGGTGAAGAGTGAAAATGCTTTGATACCATGTATGAAGGTTTTGCTGCGGATACCCGTAATGTGAGGCTTAGTTTATCTGCAAATGGTATGGAACCGTTTAGTCACGGTGCAAATGACAGTATATAACCAGTTACTCTTGTATATAACCAGTTACTCTTGTTATTTATAATCTTCTTCTATGGATGAGTATGAAGTATTCATACTCACAAATGGCTTTATTGATCCCTGAAAATAGCTCTCCTTCAAATAATATCGATATATACTTGAGACCGTTGATTGAGAAGCTGAAAGAGTTTTGGGAGCCAGGTTTACATGTTTGCGATGCCTATAAGAAGAAGACATTTACACTTCATGGACGCTCTTTTGCACAATCAAAGATTTTCTAGCATACGCTATTTTGTCTGTATGGAGCACTAAACATTATAAAGCTTGCCCGGTATGTCTAGATGAAACCGTATGTGAGCCTAAAGTAGGCGCGCGGAAAATCAAGTGTTACACATGTCACCGTCGATGGTTTGATAGAAACTATCCATATCGTCGTAATTGTAGCAAGTTCAATAGTAAATAAGAGCATACAAATGCCCTACCTGAACCGACAAATTTGAAATTGTGGGAGGCCACACAAGATTTCAATACTGCTGTTTTCGGGAGGACGACAAAGAATACAATTCCACGCGTTGCTACTAGATAATATTTTACGTATGTGAGCCTAATGTTTTCGGGAGGCCACACAAGATTTTAATCCACTGTACAATTAACGAATGCGTATTATTTAAACTGTAAAGTCTGATAATATTTATTTATAATATATATTAAACCTATTATAATAAAAATTTTACGTTTGTTACTAGATATATTTTAGTCTAGGTAAAGAATAATGGAACTACGGTTGAATTATATTGTGTAACGACTATGATTTTACTGTACGAAATTTTTTAAGTTAATGTACATAATGGAGTTTGCAAGCCTGACTATTAAACATATTATAATAAACATTTTACGTTTGCTACTAGATATACTTTAGTCTAGGTAAAGAATAACAGCCGCTAACTCCAGGCCATGTGTGGGGTAGTTCTTCTCATAAGTTCTCAGCTGACGAGAGGTGTAAGCCACCACTCGACCATGCTGCATCAATACGCAACCCAAACCTTTTCCCGACGCATCACCGTGAACAACCAAGCCACTTGAGCTGTCTGGCACGGTCAGGATTGGGGCCGTGGTCAACTTCAGTTTCAACAGCTCGAACGCCTTGGTGCATTCCTCCGACCAAATATACGGCACCTCCTTCCGTGTGAGCTTCATCAAGGGTTCCGCTACTCTGGCGAAATCCTGGACAAACCGTCGATAATATCCAACCAATCCTAAGAAGCTTCTTATCTCAGCAACTGATTTCGATGTCGGCCAGTCTTTGATAGATTCGATCTTCATCGGATCCACTGAAATGCCGTCACTTGAAAAGACATACCTCAGAAATTGCACCATGTCGAGCCAAAACGCACACTTGCTTAGCTTAGCATAGAGCTTCTCCTCCCATAGAACCTACAATACAATTCTTTGATGCTCGGCGTGCTCCTCTCGACTTCTGGAATAAACTAGAATGTCATCGATGAATACGACAACAAACTGATCCAAGTACTTGGAGAAAACCCTGTTCATTAGATCCATAAATATGGCCGGTGCATTGATAACACCAAACGGTATCACAAGAAACTCATAGTGGCCATATCGGGTTCAGAAAGTCGTCTTGCATACATCCTCTGCCTTGACCCTGATTTGGTGGTACCCTGACCGAAGGTCTAATGTAAAGAATACTCGAGCACCACCAAGCTGGTCAAACAAGTCATCGATGCGGGGAATGGGATACTTGTTCTTCACGGTCACTCGGTTCAACTCCCGATAGTCGATGCACATGCGCAAGGAACCGTATTTCTACTTCACCACTAGCACAGGAACACCCTACGGGGAAACACTTGGACAGATAATGCAGGGTTGTCTAGCACGGCAGCAAGGTTTCGGGAGGCATCGTATATACCAATTTCGAATTTTGTCATTCTAGCTAACCCTAACCCTAGAATCGTTACTAGAAAATCCGACGAAATGAAAAGCAAACAACTTTGTAACTAAAGTGAACAAGAAATACAACCTTTGTAAACTGGTCCTTCACTTCATTAGCTCCGTATAGTAGTCCCTTCGCTGCGATCATGAACTCCCGGACTCTAGAGAGGCTCCCATGAAAAAATGAAAAAGCTTGCATCGAAGTCTTCGAGGCCGAAGATGATCTACGTCTATGAGACACTAACCCAAACTATCTCTTCACTAATTGTGGAATTAGTGAAGCAAACACCCTATACTAAATGGCAAGTAGTAGAGGATGATGAAGTAGGAAGTGGGTTCACTTTAGATTTATTTTTCTCACACTAATTCTTCACTTAGAAAAAACCTAGTGAGCTTTTTCTTTTGATGAAGAAGAAGAAGAAGAAGAATGAACTCATGAGAGAGTGTGAATTGCAACCATGGGTAACTTAAGCATCATATGCTAACCCTTGTAGAGACATAACCATGGTTAGGATAATTGGTTGGGTTTATAAATATCTTAAGCAAAACAAAAATAGTAGACTAAGTCAATACATCCATAATCTTTTACAAGCTTTGAGCCATGACAAAGTCCTACTCATTTTTGAATAACTTTAAATAAATAAAACTCTAGATAATCCTTAGCATGGTTTAAGTCACACACACACCCAAGTTGCATATATCATCAAGCATGACACAAAATCATATACACAAATATATATCACATATATACTTATGCACAAAGTGAGAAAAAGAAATCATAAGTGAACAAGTATTAGTTAATGTAACTTAATATATTAAATATATAATTATACATTAAATTATTAAATCAACACTTGATTTAATAATCCGGCTATATCTCATATAACCGACTAATATCAAATGTAACAACTTATCGAATCAACACTTGATCCGATAATCCGGCTATATCATATATAACCAACCGATATCACATATCGCGAGAATAGAATACGGTATCACATATCGTATTAATCTCGGTCCCGCACATATCACATATGTGCTGCTACTCCATTTCGCTTGAGCCAGGAAACCTCTGTGTAGGACTCTAAAGACTCGTCAATACGCAGGCGGTAGCGATGATCATATCAAACACCCACAAGCCGCAAGCGGTCTGCTAAACGTAACGGCCATCCGAGTATTGAACGATCAGAAGATCAACAAGCAAGCATGCCCATACTCCTGCGAATCCAATCAGTAACACTACTGTACAGTCCGGTCACTTCGTCTCATATGTCGCATATCTCGTCTAGAGGTGGTAAACTTCAGACCCCAGTAATTCGATAAGTCATGCCAATGTGAGGCTCATAACGGGTTGAGAAACTACTGATAACACTTACCAGTATATTTCTGAATCAGCCATGGCCAGGGACATCCTGTTATAACCAATCGAGCACAGCGCAACATCAACTCCCAATACCGTGAGAGACGAAACCCCTCCTATCGCTCATTGCCTCCATGTGATTCGGGACTGTATCCAAAAGGCACCATTTTACACGTTCTCTTGAACGTGGTAAGGTGGAAATTAAAGCACAGTAGGAATCACACAAGACTCTATGATGATCTCGGGTCTACAAACTAACCCGTACCAGTGTCACCAGAGAACTGCCATCTGACGTGAGGTATAATACCATCTGGGAGTTCTCGGCGAGTCTGTCTAGTGTACCAAGTCTCCACTGAGCACGCGTATACCATCTCTGATGTCAAACACCAATGGATATGGGACCATTCATCATCCATCTACATGGATCGAGAAGCTATACACTAGTCTACTTTAGTATATCGATGCCCTGTCTCGATACACCCACGACTAGGAACATTTGAAAGATGTACTTACTGATTTCTATGACCCCACTAGTATGATCCGCATCATAATCCTGGTAGTCAAGTACTAATCCTAAAGGCTTTACCAACATGTAATTGAGAGACAATAAGTGTATATGTTATGATAAAGAGCAACCAGATAGCATACTATTATGTCGAGCAAGAAAATCCTCACTATATATGTCCAAGCATCCACTACAATATACATCATATGTACAGTAATGGCCTCTAAGGCATACATATAACTAACAGATAAATCCCATGTTCAAAAGATCTTCTATCTGCTTCTTTAATTCTGCCAATTCAACTGGCGCCGTCCTGTAAGGAACTTTAGAAACTGGCACCATCCTTAGAATCAGGTCAGTAGAGAATCTCAAGACGCGGGGAGGTGGTAGACCTGGTAAATCTTTAGGGAACACATCAAGAAAATCCCGAACGATCTCTGAGGCTGGACTTTCATCAATCTCCATAGCCGTCAACGCTTTTGGCTTGGCTCGAAACTTGGAGGGCTCCAAGGACTCACTTCCGCCTTCGAAAACAAACTCAGGGTGATTGGGAATGCGGAAAATCACTTTCCTAGCCCAGCAATCGATGATTGCATGGAAGGTACTCATCCAATCCATCCTGAGAATTGCGCCATGCTGCCCGTTGTTTCCCCCAATCAGAGCAAAGCTCTGTTTGAATTTCAAAAATTCAAAAATTGAAGTAACGCTTCAAATCCCGTGCGCTGCGCGCAACGCGCCACGTGTCAGAAGCTGATACGTCAGCGCAGCGCCCAAGGCAGTGCGTCCAATCAGAGTAAGGCTCTATTTAAAACAAAAAATTAAAGAAAGCAACGCTTCAGTTGAGCAAGCGCTGCGCTGCGCGACACGTGGCAGCGCAGTTGCGCAAGCGCAGCTGCGCTGCGCGACACGTGGCAGCGCAGTTGCGCAAGAGCAGCTGCGCTGCGCTGTGCGCTGCGCGACACGTGTCAAGCGCTGGGTCGTTTGCGCCAAACAGAATTAAATTCCAGTAAGATCTTTCTATTCTTATTAAAACAAGAAGATTGTCTTCTGTAAAACAGAAGCTCTTGGATCAAAGATCCAACAGTGGGGAAAATTCCCTAAATCACTCAGAGAATGATCTCTTTAACAAATTTAACTAATTAATGGGCACTATATAAAGTCCCCTAGACTTTAATTCATCATCATCATCAACATCGACATCAAGAACTTCAGAAAAACAACAAAACAGAGAGAACTCTGAAGAATTTTGAAGAAATCAAAAGAAAAGGTAAATACCTTTATAAAAAAGAAGAAGAATTTCTTCTGAAATAGATCATTGATCTAAGAACAAGGTCAATGATCTTCAATAAATAAAAATAATAACAGTGCCTTGCACTTTTTATGAACCATTGGTTCTGGAATCTTAAAGATTCTTTTCTTGAATCTAAAATTGGATCAAGTTATTGAAACAGTGCCTTGCACTTGCAAAAACTGCATTGTTGCGCTCCTGAGTTGGCGTAAGCCACCAAAGAGCGCCACGTGTCAGCGCAGCGCACTGACGAAGCTCACTACGCTGTTACGCTTGCGCTCACCAGAGCGTGACACGTGTCACCTCCACATGCGCCTGCACTCAATAATTGGCGCAAAGCGCCTGACAAGTCACTGTCAGATAATTAATGCATTGCATTATTTACAGAAGGACCAAGCCCAATTAAAAAAGGCCTAACATGCCAAGTTAAATGCAATGCAATATTTTAAAGAAGGGCAGAGCCCAAACAGATGCTCTGCACCATTTATAAAGGGACATGGCCCAAATAAAAAAGGCTTAGCAGGCCAAAATAAAATGCAGTGCATTATTAAACATGGGCAAAGCCCTAGCACAGGCCTAATAGGCCAAAAATAAAGAAAAACGTTGAACATCTTCAACTGGACTTAGCCCAATCATGGCCGTAAGTCCTCAAATTAAATTGACAGAGCACGGCTGCTCTCTTAAATCAATTTACATCCGGTTCAAGGGTACATCTCCGAACTTCTCTGACACCTATCGTTGTAATCCTTCAATGGTGTCAGAGAGGTGACGGGTCCCGACGGCCATACATGCAATGGACCCCAACATCCCTAAACTGGAACATGGACCACTACGTCCCTAAACTGGAACAATAGAGCCCCTAAACGCTCTTTTTTTCGGATCTAAACGATTCCGTTTAAGTTGATCTTAGCCTCAAATCTGGCTAACGCATCCTTAAACATTCAAGCGGACTACATATTCCCTAATCAACTTTGGTTCAAAGGTACATCTCTGAACTCCTCTGACACCTGTCGTTGTAATCGTTCAACGTCGTCAGAGAGGTGACGGGTCCCGACGGCCATATATTGAATGGACCACTACGTCCCTAAACTAGTACAATAGAGCCCCTAAATTTCTTTCAGTTAAGTTGATCTTAGTCTCAAATAGGACTAATGTATCCTTAACGAACGTTTAAGTTAATCTTAGCCTCAATATGGCTAACGTATCTTTAAACTAAAACACCAAACCCAAATCTAAGTAAATAAGGATTTGGACTAATCCACTTCCTACGGGCGACGGCATAACTTAGTCTCCGTATACAATCCACGGGCACCCACAAACAAAACAAACACACACGACATGAAGTGAAATTTCTTGAGAAGGAGAAAGTGGTTACCGCGATGCGGTAGCGTAATTAACTATAGGGGCTTGCGCCTGCAGGGAAGAGCGTCCCCACAATCAAAAATCCCTCAAGCGAGGGGGAATCTGACGAAGTCTGCTACTGTCACGACCCGAAATTCGGTCCGTAACCGGCACTTAAACTACGTAACGTCTACAAGCGTACGTAACTTAAGTAAGCCGAAAACCCAGAAATCTAAACCACCCAAAAACTGGATCAACGGAGAAAACATAATTTAAAAGTGTTAGGAGTCGCCATTTAAAATCTCTAACTCTAGTTTTCTTTCATAAAAATTTCGGCAGCACCTCCTTTGTAAAACTGGCCCCGTAAACGGGTACAACACAGATAATATATAAATCACCCCAAGTGGGAGAAAAATCACGCCCACCGGCGGAGACAATCACCGCAACAAGTATACGACGCCAAAGCGAAGAAATATCAAAGAGAACGACTATATCAAGAAGTAAACATCTCCAAAATAACCTGCTTCTACGAGCTCGGTTCCCAAAACCAATATAATACAACACTGATATCTCACAAGTCGTCTCTAAGTCATATACAATAAAGGTAGATGAAGAATACTAGATCCAACCCAAAATGATATACAATATACAACGGATAGCCGCAAACCCACCTATAAAGCAACGGTCTCACTGCCAAAGGTAGCGGTATCCACAAAAGTAGTGATGATAAGCTGCCCTGCCGCGACTACTCAGAGGGTAAGTCCTGCAAAAACTGTGGCACAACGGGGGTGATTTGCCAACTCGTGAATAGTAATTAACATCATACAGTAATCGCAAGTATGCACTAACAGCAATGATCAATAACATGTGAACTGATAGCATGAGTATGACAATATGAATATGCAACTATCATGATATCCATATCAAGTGAATACTGAGTACGGAATAGTAAATAATCTCATGCACATATCATAAGCATGAAAAACACGGTGTATCTCAACAACACCCAAATCCCAAAATACTCAGATCGGCCCTCAAATCGGCCATCAAATCCTGTACATCTTAATGAAACCTGAGTGTCAAACATCGACACTCAAAAACATCATAAAAACCAGTGCCTATCATCGACACATAAATACTGATATCCATACGTTCCTCGAAAACCAAGTATCCAACCTCGATACTTGCGTTTCCACGTATCGGTCTTTCTGATATTCATACGTTCCTCGAAAACCAAGTATCCACCTCGATACTTGCGTTTCCACGTATCGGTCTTTCTGATATTCATACGTTCCTCGAAAACTAAGTATCCACCTCGATACTTGCGTTTCCACGTATCGGTCTGTCAAATCCCATATATCTCTCGGAAATTAAGTGCCCAACATCGACACCTTAATTTCCCATATCGCATCTCAAATGCATAAGTCCATATAATGTATCTCGCGGATCCCAAGAATCCAAATCCAGAATACATATATATACAGCGTCCCATACCACTGATATATATGCAATACAAATCATATAAATCCAAATCCAAAATACATATATATACGGCGTCCCATACCACCGATATATATGCTATAATAACTGTAATATCTAAATCCAGAATACATATATACACAGCGTCCCATACCACTGATATATATGCAATAAAAACTGATCATATAACAATAGTAAGGTATATGTGCGAAAGAGTAATATAGCATGGTATATGTGCGAACGAGTAATATAGCATGGTATATATGCGAACGAGTAATATAGCATGGTATACATATGAGCATGTAGGTATACAGGTATGTTCTATGTAACATGTACTATCGCACAAATATAACTGTTTAATGTCGCTAACTACTAGCAAGGTATACAATAAGCATTTGTATTGTGCGTGTCATGGCAATACCGACAGGGTGTGTGTAGCATATCATTGGTGCTCGTGCAACATGGACTGTCGATAATAGTGCAGTGTACAACAGGTACAGTACTAAGCACAAGTAACTATATGCAACATGAATCATGCAATATCTCTATATAAGCAAATGATCATACGGCTAATATTATATCATATCTAGCCCCGACGCGTAGCGCCATACGGGCGATTCCCAATAGATGTTAAATCTACTCACACTGTGGTCTCCAGCTATGAAGATCCGACCACCTGCTTCCCTTTGTTCGCAGCGTCTGAAGTCCCCGCTTGCGACGCTAAAATATCACAAACACAAGAAATAAAGCGAACATCTCAGAAGCAATTACTATAACGCAAAACTACGTATTATAAAACGTAACAACGCACTAAACCACATCACGAATACACGTCTAGCGCAAACACACGAAACGATACCTAAACCCAAACTGAACACGTCGCAGCCCGACACACGACTCGTGTCGCAACACGTATCACGCGAACTCAAAACACATGATTATAGGTAATCGATCCCAGATTTTGCATACTGTAATTACTAACAAATTCAACAGTACCAAACAACCCAAAACAACAGCAGACAACACCCACAGAAGACCCACCCCAACCCTCACCAAGTCGGCCGGCGTCGCCGGCCCCCTCTACAAAGCTCGCCGGCCCATACCGGCGGGGTGGTCCCCGTCTCCTAGGTGGTGCCTCAGGTCAACCTGCACATCTCTCTAAAGTTGTTTCCTCAATCACTAAACTCCCCAGATCATAGCAGATACCAATATCACTAAAAATACACTAAAAAACCCGATATCGCCTCAATCGATACAAACTACGATCTACGCAGAAATTAACGATCAAAACTACACAAAAACTATAAATTAACAGTAAAGGGAATATACCTAACAATATTGCTCTCAAGTTCCAAGCTTTTCCCTATCCCAAGTGATCAAAGAGCAAGAAATCCCAAAACTTTAGCTATTTGTGATATATTTCAGAAATTTGAGGATTTGTGAGGTTTGGATTGATGAAATATGAGAAATAATTGATTAAGTGCAGTAGAGGGAGGAGAATTTCGGCCAAGGGAGGTGAGGTGGAGGATTGAGAGGGTTTCCTAGCAATTACCTACACTTATTGCCCATCAATGCACTTGCACACATACACACACATGCATGCATCTAAACCCTTCTCTTTTCTTTTCTTTTTCTTTTAATTCCTAACTTAAATCCTAGTCCACACATTAATCCCCTAGGTGAGTGAGAAGGATTCCTAACTCAAAGTTTAAAGAAAAGATCGCAAACGGAAATTTTCCCAAAATTTAAATACCGCATTAAAATAATATTAAAAATTGGGAAAAACCAAATTGAACCAAAACGTCCCATATACTCCCAAAGTTCGCGCACTAACTTTATTTTAGCTAATCAAGGTGCTGGCAAGTCTATATGGTCGTTTGTTCACAGTCGGGTAAAAACGGAAAATACCGACAAACTTACCCTAAAACGAACGAAATCGCATAACGATTTCCAAAACGTTACAGCTACATCGGCCGCATCCATCTAAACCTCCGATACACGGTGCCATAAATCAACTTGGTATCTTCAGAGAGGTGGACGGATAAAACCAAATAGCATCTGCCCCGAATCTCAGGCAAGACGAACCTGCGCGGTCGTGTCTATGTATTCGGAGGGGAACAGATTCTGGCACGTCCGGTGGGACCTTTTCCTCTTTCCACTCCACACTTCGTGTGTCGTCTTCGCGAACAAATCGCGGTTTGTTGTGGTTGCCGGTGGATTCGAGGTACTAAGATTTGGTGTCTTGCTCCGTGCAGAAAATAGAAGATCAATGGCTTCAAACTGCACTACCTGCAACTGCAACTCTCGCTCCGTCCCTGCTGGAGGAGTGACTTACGGGCCCTAAGTGGCCACTCTTTTCAAGATGCCAGTGGAGTGGGTAACTCAAGCCACCACTGGACTATTCTTCGGGACCATGCTCCCATCGATGAGCTTCAATGCCCCAATGACGTTGCAAGAAGCTCCAAAGAAGTCGGTCTTTGATCGACTTACCATTGCCGCGGTCCCTCTCAATGGGTCGCCCGACTCCACTGCCTCGGATTTTAACAGGCTAGGTCAGAGCTCCAACGGGCCCACGAAAAAGCCAGCAATACCGGAAGATGTTATCCCAAAGCGGATAGCTATCCCTACTCCAGTTTCAGGCGAAATCACCAAGGTTGCTTCCCCTGCTCGGAAGTCTGCTTTTCACAGGTTAGCCGTTCCCATTCAACGGACGTCGGTCTTTAAAAGGCTGGTACCAGCAGATTATGACCAACACAGGGGGCATGAGGAGGTCACCCCTACGGTTAGAACAACTCCATCCGCACGACAGCTCGACGTCCCCACTGGCGCCGAGTAAGGAAGGCTAGGGGCAACTCCCCCTCTGGAATAACTCCGCCAGCTCCGATGGTGGGGATCGATGCTGCCGTTCTAACCGGGAACGGCTTTGAATTGCTGAACACGGTGCGCAGAAACTCTCCTGCTGCGGTGTTGAAACGAACTCCTTCACCTGTGGAGAATACTCCAGAGAAGAAGTTGGAGCAGCCCCCTCAACGGCTGTCGTCCAAAATTTACAAGGTCTGGCGTCAAGTCCAAGACTCGGTAATTGATCAAGATTATCCCCACCGACAGAAAAAGGTGAAGGTTTGGCAGGAGAGGGACTACTCAAAGCCACAAGAAGTGACAGCTGGCTGGGCGCCCACTGCAGCGGCTCCCTCAACGTCAATCACTCAATAGAAAAGGAGGCCGCAAAAAGCCCCTATGAAAATGGCGACTCGTAAAAGCGCTGAGCACAAACGCCCCAAGTCTGGGGGCATGGTAGTGCACACAGTTTATATGGCTTTCGGAAAGGAGGAAAGCCGCGCTTCGACGGGTCACCGACCGCTCACCCGATCCGTGACGAAAGCTCAAGAACAGCAGCAGAAGCTTCAGGAGATGATGACTACAATGGCTGCACTTACCGGGCCAAAAGAAAGCTCGGAGTTGTCATCAGAACAACGTCACGAACAAGAAACTGATGCTTACTTCCTACGTAGAGTCCTCGAAAAGAAGGACAAAGAAGCCGCAGAGCAAGCGTCTAACATAAAACAGATGGCGCTCCTCTTCTAAGATATGGTAGGGATGATGTTACAGCCGGACCCTCCAGCTGATGACCCTCCAATCATTATTGAGACGATAGAAGGGAGACATCTAATCCCCCGCCGGATCTCTCAGCAGCCAAAGATGAAACAATTTCCAAAACTGCATTAGATGACTATATAGCTCAGCAGATACGGGTTCATCAGGAGAATGAAGCGGCTGGGCAAATTGTTAAAACCGGACGACCCTATCCAAGCTGGTATGACCAAATCAGTTACCCGCCGGGATTTACGATCCCTAAGTTCCACGTATATAAAGGGACAGGAAATCCGCATCAGCATGTCACTTAATTCAGGGCCTTATGCGGCAATACTGGAGGCGATGACAAATTGTTGCTTTGCCAATTCGTCGGCAGCTTAGCAGAAACAACCTTTGAATGGTATTCGGAGCTACCTAAAGACTCTGTCAAAACATTTACGGAGATGGAGTTACTATTTACATAAAGATTCACGAGTGCTAGTGAACGCACCCCGATAACAGCACTGATTAACACCAGGATAAGGCCCGGCGAAACATGGGTCCAATACGCAACACGATGGCGGAACCTATGGTCAAAATGTGAACAACGCATAGAAGAGGCACCTGCGGTAGGCATGTTTGTGGGCACTCTTGATACACATGCGACCATATCCCAATTCATGATGTTCTGCAGGCCGACCACCTTCCAGGCCTTAATCAACAAGTTAGCCCAAATGGACCAGATGGGCCATGGACCTTCTCCTCCAAAACCAGATTCTCAAAATGAGAAAAGAAAAGGGAAAGCGATCGTCGTCGCCAATGCTCAACAACAGCCGAGCAACTCAAAGCCAGTCGTTCGCCAAAATAATGTGCGTCCATGCCCATCCCTCGAGGAGAGACTGGGACATCCTTACTCGTTTCCTCATAATAAAACGAGAAGACTGTTCGAGCTGGCAGTGCGCAACAGACTCATCAATCTGCCGAGTCCAAAACGTCTGTTGCAGCCAGGCGATCTCAATAATCCCAATTATTGCCCTTACCACCAAACGGTAAGTCACCTGATCGAGAACCGTTTCATCTTTAAGGGATGGATCGAGGATCGGTACCTACAAGGCAAGTTCGCGCTGTCTGAAAACTGGAAGGTAAACCCACCACAGCCGCACACTCTAAAGAAGACGGACACGACGGGGGCAACTTGTTCTTTTGTCGAGGACGAAAACGATGGAGAAGACTCACCAGATGAATCCGAAGACTACGTAACGACTTGTCATGTGATCTCTCACTCATTGGCGGGTGATGAAGTGGCTCCTTGCGCCGAGAAACCGAAGGCGACCCTGAACCAGAAATTCTGCGGCCGTCAGACAAGTTGATCGATGCCTTCCTGAATGAGATTCGTCTGAAAGTTAAAGCCAATCAAGAGCGTGAGATGGCCATACTGGAAGGAGCCAAGCACCGACTACTAAACCAAAGAGTCGAGGCATTTCCGTCAAATCAAAAGTCATCCGCTGCGGATAAAAACAAATTCAAGACGAGGAAAAAGTTCGCTAAAGCCCTATCAGTGGGAATGAAGCTACCACCCTTTGAAGAAAATACTCTCGATGGAGTAGAGACGCATCCTAACTTCTACTTATATCATCAGAAGATCATACATCCTACCGAAGACTGCGACTCCTTTAAGTGTTGGGGGCAAGGGTATGTCGCTCAAAAGCAACACTTCAACAGGACAAAGTGTGAAGCTCGTAGTCGTCGAAAAAATGCGATAGATGAGCGCAAAAGAGCCGTCGACGACTGTCATATAGCCGACTCCAAGGGATCGCAAATTATCACCTTTGGAAGCGATTTTGACGAAGAAGCTGCCCTCAACCCTCTCCTTAACGAATCTATTTCCAAAATGAAGGAATTGAGGAGTTGCGAGAACGTTCAGCTGTGCAATCGCACGCTACTCGGAAAAAATCTCGGCCCCATAAACAAAGGATCGAACAAAAAGGATAAAGGAAAGGGGAAAATGACCCTCGTCGCCAACACTTAACAATAGTCGAGTGGCCCTAGACCGGTTGTTCGTCAAAACAATATGCGTCCACGCATATCCCTCGAGGAGAGGCTAAAACGTCCTTACTCATTTCCCCAGGATGAAACAAGGAGGCTGTTCGAAGTGGCAGTACATAATAGGTTTATCACTCTACCGGAGCCGAAACACCAACTACAACTGGATGATGTCAACAGTCCTAATTATTGTCCTTACCACCAAGTATTGGGCCATCCGATCGAAAACTGTTACGTTTTCAAGAACTGGGTTGAAGACCAATACCAACAGGGCAACTTCGTCATCTCCGAAAACTGGAGGGTGAACCCGCCACAACCGCACGCTTTGAGAAAGTTGGATACGTTGGGGGCATCATGCTCATTCATAGGGAAAGCCTCATAGACCGAAAAATCAATAAACTAGATATTCGGCTCAAATACGGAGACGGCGGACCGATGTTGAGATCTGGAAGAGTGCTGGATAACCATGTTGGGGAAGAAGTTGATGATATTGAGAATCCTATCAACACCCCGGCTGAGACCTTCCCTCACACACATACTTCTACGTCTGATTCTTGTTCTTCTACTCCACCGCCTTCTCGTGAGCCTATTCTCCATTTCCCTCTAGGCTCGCCACCTCAGCCCACCTCTTCTACTCCTCCACAGACGATCTCCACTTCTATTTTGGGATCGGGGCCACACACACTTCCTTCTCCTATGATGGACCCAGCGCTCATTGCTAAAACACCTTACCCTAATCGGTTAAGGGCTAACACATCGAGTCCACATATGGAGAAGATTTTGGACATGTTTAAGCAAGTTAACATCAACATCCCTCTCCTAGATGCCATCCAACAAGTTCCGTCCTATGCGAAAACTCTTAAGAACTTGTGCACTAGGAAGAGAAAGACTCAAGTGCCCAAGAAGATTTTTATGGCAAAGACTGTAAACACGGCTTTCCCCCAACAATTACCGAGGAAACGTAAGGATCCTGGATATCCTACTATTTCCATTTCTATCGGGGAAAAACACATTAACCGTGCTCTACTAGATCTAGGCGCTAGTGTTAACTTGCTTCCATACTCAGTCTATGAGCAATTAGGGATCGGAGAGTTGAAACCAGCCCATTGCACTCTCCAGATGGCTGACCGATCAAGCACCAAACCTAAGGGTGAACTGGAGGATGTGTTAATAAAAATCGGGGAATTCGTTTTCCCTATGGATTTTATTGTACTTGATACACATCCTGTAGCGAACCCTCGGAATCAAATTCCGGTGATTTTAGGTCGCCCCTTTTTGGCCACTTCCAACGCTATCATCAACTGTCGTAATGGTTCTATGGCCCTATCCTTCGGGAATAGGTCAATAGAGCTGAACATTTACAAGTTGGGAAGTGTACCCTCCGAACCTACTGCTCATTTCTGTTCTGTCGACTTAATGGATGTCGACAGCAGCGAATTTGATGATCTTCTTGATACTGATCTTGACTCTTTTCATACGTTATTGTTTGACCCAACTATGTATCATACACATACGGACTCTTCCATCGAGATGTCCGGGTCAACAACTAACACTGAAGATGAACTGTTCTTAGAGTCTGAAGATCACCCCGCACCTTGTGATGACATTATTTTTCGGGGTATTGATGAAACTTTTGAGGAGATCTTCGCTGATGAACTCGCATTTCTGAATAACACGTGTGTTGAGATGATTCATCTCCCAATCACTGAAATTGAACCTCCATCCCTTCTTCTGAACTGTAAAAAGAATGCGAGTTATCTATCATATTCACTGCATCGTCTCTCCAAAATGAGACGCACACACACTCTCTTCCACCCCTCACCCTTTCCCCACTTCTTCTTCTACCAACCCGAGCACTGCATTGATAAAATCTTCGAATGGTTGGTGTTGACATTTGGTCTTTGCAAAGCTTAGTATCAACCAATGATTCTTGACCCCCTCATATGATTTTCAAAGCTTAATATTGCATAACTCAAGTTTGGGGAGGAACATTTTTTTTTCTGGCTCTTGGAAAGAAAATTTTTTACAAAAATTTTGAGCCAAGAATAAGTTTGGGGGAGGGTCTTCACTTATATATTTTGCCCCCACTAATAAATTCTTCCCAGGCTTACAGGTTTTTGTAGATATAACGGATGGCAACAGTGAGGACACTGTTGAAAACAAGTTTGGAGGAGGTTTGTGCTTAGTTTTGCATCATGTGCATATCATTTGCATAAGCACAAAACATTTCTTTAAAAACCATAAAAATTTAAAAATTTTCAAAACTCATAAAAATTTTGTGTACAAATTTTTGGCTCATCATTTTTTGTAAATAGTTTTTCAAAATCCATAAAAACCCATAAAAATTTTTAAATCCATAAAAATTCAAAAATCTTCAAAACTCATAAAAATTTAAAAAAAAATCAAAATATAAAAATATTTAATATTTATGAAAATAAAAGATTAGATAGTGAACAATTACATCCATGAGATGAGAAAAATTTAAGAAAACTAAGAAAATTAGAAGTTTTCTTATACGAACTAGTAATAAGTAGTTATGAGCCGTTGTCCCAAGGGTTAGTAAGATGAAGGAAGTCACTAATCTAAGGATAAAACTAAGTCTGAAAAATAGTTTCTATTCTGAAAGCCAAACATTTTGAACGTGGCTACCCTGCTATTCGCACTTACACACGTCTTGAAGCCCGGGATAGTAGAGGATACCTTGAAATGCTCTTGTCTTAAAGCCAAAAGTATGAAGGAAATAAAATAAATGAAATGAATAAAAAATATAAAGTGGTGAGAAAAATGGACACTGGTTTTGTTATCACCAAGGGCAATAAAAATGTATAGCGAGGGTGCCTCTTCTCCTAGTGCCCTAAGGCCAACTGGTCTGGGAGTCACTGCTATGCCTTAGGTGGTGCAAGACGAGGAAAATACACCAAATAAGCAAGCACGTGAGTAATCGGTCGGTTAGTACCTCAAGAAGTATTAACGGTCGCATGAAAGTGTGTAAGCAATCTAATATTCATTAACTAAAAAAGTATTGAGGCTGATGGGCAAGAGTATGATAGCTTGAATTGAATTCTCCGGGTGTAGGGATGTTCTTTACACACACGCAGGGTGAAATGATCGATGTTTGGAAGAAAGATAGGAATGAAGAATAAGATGATATTTTATTGAGGAAGGACGTGATTTCTGACATCTTTTCATGACCATTAAGATAGGGCTCATGACAACTGAAAAGCTAGCTTAGTTGGAAACCCTAATTTTCAAGGCTTTTCTTTTACAATTCTTGTCTTTAAATGTAATATTCATGATCTTTTTTTTATTATTGGATTTTGTGGGTGCAATCCGCTGAAAACCCTCAGGAGACAACACTCCTCCTACTAGGGACACCTAGAGGTTTAAAGGCTTGTTGCACGTGCTCAGTGCAATCGTGTTGCCTACGAAAGTGTGCTTTTCTCTTTTTTTTTTATTTTCTCCTTCTCTTTTTAATAAAACAATTCAATCGAGACGATCGAGAATAAGTTTGGGGGAATTTGATCAGTCGAAAATACTGCATTTTTAACACGGGAATTTTCCTATCTTTTGCACTCATCTAGAAGTGTTCGGTATTCATATTGCACATATTAGCAAAACATCTCTGAAATACCAGATTGCCTGTGTTAGACTTTAAAACCGGCACTTTTTAGGGAAATTGTGTGTTTATCATGGCATCACATCATCCTTGTATTACGCAACTCTTGTTCCGAGAAATTGTGCAGGAAATTCTAGAAACCGAGCTAAAATTGTGATACAGTGCTGATAAAATACGCCAACTCAAAGGCTGGAGATCTGCCAGAGATCAGGGACTTAATTGGAAAATCAACATATCACAAAATGGCCCACATATCAGCCCAAAATAGTTCCAGAGAGACCAAGCCCCAAGGCCCACATAGCGCCGCGGATCCGCGGCAAGAGCTTGCTTGCGCCGCGGATCCGCGGCCTTATGACATCATCATGCTGTCAAATTTCTGCACGTGCCTTATTGTAACGTCTAAAGCTTCCAGAAGAGTCCAGAATTCCCATGTGGCTTCATCTAGATGACTCGGTCCAACAACCTTCTTCTAGAAGCCTCCTTATAACAATCTTCTTCTAGAAGCCTCCTTGTAACAACCTCATTCTAGAATATTCCCTCCAACAAATATCTTTTAGAAGATTCTTTCTAACAACCACATTTTGGAGGGAAAATTCAAATGAGGTAGTTCATTTTGGATGGAAAATTCAAATTCAAATGAGGTAGTTCATTTTGGAGGGAAAATTCAAATTCAAATTTTGGCTTAACAAACTCTTGGAGGGAAATTCAAATTTTGGCTTAAACAACTCTTGGAGGGAAATTTAAATTTTGGGCTTAACTAACTTTTTGGAGGGAAATTTAAATGTTTTGGTTAACAAACTCTTGGAGGGAATTCAAATTTTAATTCTAGATCTAGATTTAGGAGGCCTATAAAAAGGAGCCTAGATCTAGGTTGCAAATTGTTCAAGAATCATCACCATCTTCAACCCACAAGTTTAGTGACAAAAACTTGTGCCTCAAATTCAACCCCAATTCAAAATCAAGATCAAATTCCCGAGATCAATTCAAGCAAGAGTGCCTTCAACCTTTAGAAGCGACGCCGGATTCCAACGGAGCTAGAGATCCACGCCGATCCGCGACTCAAGGAGCCGAGCGAAGCCGAAATTGACGATCTGGTTCCTTCCTTTTGTAAATTCAAGAGAGTTGTAACGAAATTTGTCGATAAATAAAGATGAATTTTCTATATTCTTTCTTATCTTTTAATTCAAGCAAAATGATTAGATCTCAATTTGTGATTGTGTTTGTGATCATGATGTTTGAGTAATCTCCTCTTGTGTAGGAGTTGTGACGATCTTTAGATGATGATGATTTAGATATTTTTACAATTCTTAAATCCTATAATATTTGGAAATTCTAGTGAATCAAATGATTAATGACCTAGTTTCGAGATGATGCTTTCTTGATTGTGTTCACTCGAAACTAGGGAACAACTATTGACTATTTGATTAACTAGAAGCTAGAATTTGAATGCGATCCATCGAAAGGACAAAGGATGAGTTGCGAAATTCCTAATTTCCTCGCAAGATCCTTAAACCTCGATGAAATTGCATCGATCTAGCATCAATTCGTTAATGGATAAGAATGAGTAATCATTAGATCTCATCACATCTATAGATCCGATCTACTCCTACGAGCCATACTTATAATCTTGAAGTGTTGATTGGAAATTATATCTCATCTTAATTCTTGTTTTTAGTGTTGATTGGGAACAACCGTGACATTCGTCTCGATACAGCAGACGAGATGTCAACCCAGCGTTCTTCCTCCAGCAGGGATCAGACACGACAATCAAACAAACGGAGCCACGGCAAAATCCCAGCTCCACCGTGACATTCGTCTCGATACAGCAGACGAGATGTCAACCCAGCGTTCTTCCTCCAGCAGGGATCAGACGCGACAATCAAACAACGGAGCCACGGCAAAATCCCAACTCCACCTTGGCAATCGTCTCGATACAGCAGATGAAATGTCAACCCAGCGTTCTTCCTCCAGCAGGGATCAGACGCGACAATCAAACAAACGGAGCCACAGCAAAATCCCAGCTCCACCTTGGCATTCGTCTCGATACAGCAGACGAGATGTCACCCCAGCGTTCTTCCTCCAGCAGGGATCAGACGCAACAATCAAACAAACGGAGCCACGGCAAAATCCCAGCTCCACCTCGGCATTCGTCTCGATACAGCAGACGAGATGTCAACCCAGCGTTCTTCCTCCAGCAGGGATCAGACGCGACAATCAAACAAACGGAGCCACGGCAAAATCCCAGCTCCACCTTGGCATACGTCTCGATACAGCAGACGAGATGTCACCCCAGTGTTCTTCCTCTAGCAGGGATCAGACGCGACAATCAAACAAACGGAGCCACGGCAAAATCCCAGCTCCACCTCGGTATTCGTCTCGATACAGCAGACGAGATGTCAACCCAGTGTTCTTCCTCCAGCAGGGATCAGACACGACAATCAAACAAACGGAGCCACGGCAAAATCCCAGCTCCACTTTGGCATTCATCTCGATACAGCAGACGAGATGTCACCCTAGTGTTCTTCCTCTAGTAAGGATCAGACGCGACAATCGAACAAACGGAGCCATGGAAAAATCCTAGCTCCACCTCGGCATTCATTTCTATACAGCAGACGAGATGTCACCCCAGCGTTCTTCCTCCAGTAAGGATCAGACACGACGATCAAACAAACGGAGCCACGGCAAAATCCCTAGTTCCAAACCTCGATGGTTCACCAGCAACCTAAAGACAACCGTGACGTTCGTCTCGATACAGCAGACAAGATGTTTGTTTCCCTCCGAACGGCGGCCGAGACGTGAGGACGTCTTGCCTGAGGTTCGGGACAGATGCTAATTGGTGCTATCCGTCCACCTCTCCGAAGATGCCAAGTTGATTTATGGCACCGTGTATCGGAGGTTTAGACGAATGCGGCCGATGTAGCAGACTTCGTCAGATTCCCCCTCGTTTGAGGGGTTTTTGATTGTGGGGACGCTCTTCCCTGCAGGCGCAAGCCCCTGCAGTTAATTACGCTACCGCATCGCGGTAACAACTTTCTCCTTCTCCAGCTGGTCACTTCGTGTCGTGGGTGTTTGTTTTGTTTGTGGTTGCCCGTGGATTGTATACGGAGACTAATTTATGTAGTCGCCCGTAGGACGTGGATTAATCCAAATCCGTGTTTACTTAGATTTGGGTTTGTGGTTTTGGTTTGAGGATACGTTAGCCATATTTGAGGCTAAGATCAACTCAAACGTTTGTTAAGGATACGTTAGTCCAGTTTGGGACTAAGATCAACTTAACGGGATCGTTTAGATCCGACAAAAGAGCAATTGGCTCTATTATTCCAGTTTAGGGACATAGTGGTCCATTGCATGTATGGTCGTCGGGACCCGTCACCTCTCTGACGACGTTGAAGGATTACAACGACAGGTGTCAGAGGAGTTCAGAGATGTACCCTTGAACCAAGGTTGATTGGGGGATTTATAGTCCAATTTGGGACTAAAGCCAGTGTGAAGGTTTAAAGATACGTTAGCCGTATTTGAGACTAAGATCAACTTAAACGTTTGTTAAGGATACGTTAGTCTGATTTAAGACTAAGATCAACTTAACGGGATCGTTTAGATCCGACAAAAGAGCATTTGGGCTCTATTGTTCCAGTTTAGGGACATAGTGGTCCATTGCCAGTTTAGGGACATGGTGGTCCATGTTCCAGTTTAGGGACATAGTGGTCCATTACCAGTTTAGGGACATAGTGGTCCAACGGTAGTTTAAGGACGCATAAGTCCATGGGTTTAAGGACCCCACAGTCCATATGGGTGTGTTTAAGGACGCATTAGTCCGTTAGTTTAAGGACGCATAAGTCCGCGGGTTTAAGGACCCCACAGTCAGTATGTTGGTTTAAGGATGCATAAGTCCATGAGTTTAAGGACCCCACAGTCCGTGTTGATGTGTGGTTGTCGGGACCCGTCACCTCTCTGAAGACGTTGAAGGATTACAACGACAAATATCAGAGGAGTTCAGAGATGTACCCTTGAACCAATGAGTTGGTTGAAAGAGCATATGTGCTCAGTTCAATATGATTTGAGGACTTACGGCCAATTTGGGCTAAGTCCAATTATGTTTGAAATATTGGCCCTCTGTCGGTCCATTGAAGGATAGGCTTTGCCTCTAGAAACTTAGCCAATTGGGCTAAAGATAGTGTTGAACACTAAAGACCAACAGTGTTGAACACTGGAATTAAGATTAGCAAGTTAGTGTTTAACACTAAAAGATAATCAGTGTTAAACACTAGCAACGGGGCTTTCAAATTAGTGTTAAACACTAAAGCAAATCAGTGTTAAACACTGGTAATCAGAGATTTCAAATTAGTGCTAAACACTAAAGCAAATCAGTGTTAAACACTGGGAACAAAGTCTCCAGATTAGTGTTAAACACTAAGGAGAGAGGGGTCACGGGTGGACACGTGAGAGCGCCCTAAATGCGGAGCCAGATCTCCTTTGTTTTATCCTCAAGTCTGTGAATAAGTGTTAAACACTTTTCCTTTTTATTTCAAGCATCACGTGTTGACACGTGATGGGGATTTATGCGCCGACAGTTAGAACGTTTGCTAAGGGGTCACGTGGTAAACACGTGAGAGCGCCCAAAGCCTTCATTTCCATTGATCTTTCTTTCTGCGTTTTGGGAGTCACGTGGGAGCACGTGATGGCATCAAAAAGTGGGGCCAGATCCTCTTTATTTTGTTCTGCAAACAAGTGTTAAACACTTTTAATTTTCATAGCCATCACGTGTGGGCACGTGATGTATAATCATGCCCTGATTTATTAGAACACTTATTAGGGGTCACGTGCTAACACGTGAGAGCGCCCAGAATTGTTTCTACCTTTGCTTTTGTTCCATATATAATGAGGGTCACGTGGGAACACGTGAGGCATTGCCTCAAAGCTTTCCTCTTCTCATTTTTGGGGATCTGTTCAGGGGTCACGTGGGGCACGTGACCTTAGTCTTTTTCATGCACGGAGATCTTTTAAGTCTCTTTATCTTTAAGAATTAAATTCTTATTTAGGGTAAAACCCTAATTTTGATTCTGGAGGAATTAAATTCCTATTTTGAAAGAATTAAATTCTTATTTAGGGTAAAACCCTAGTTTTGTTTTAGGAGAATTAAATTCTCAGAACTCAATTCCCCTTCTAAGTTTAGGATCTGCATGGCAGGATCTCGACCCGATGAGAATTAAATTCTCAACTTATAGGGAGATGTGCTCTGTGCAGATCTTCAACCAGAAGAAGAACTAAGTTCTTTTCTTTAAATAAGAGTTAAACTCTTTTGAGAATTAAATTCTCTTTTGAATCCTCTCTTTTCTTACCTAGGGTTTTTTCTTTTGCAGAGAATTAAATTCTTCTCTCTCTGTTTCTTCTTCTCTTGAGAATTAAATTCTCCTCCCTCTGTTTTTCTCTCAAAAAAGTAGATCCCCCCTCTTCTTTTCTTGGCTCCTATTTATAGGAGAAGGAAAAGAGTTAATTTGTTTAGCAAATCTCTCATTGAAAGATTTGATTTGATTGTTGAGAGATTTGATTTATATTTATCATTAGTCTGGGCCTTTAGATCATTCAGTGAATTTTATTCACCGTGGATTTTAAATCCAAAAGATATTCTATTTGTTATCCTGGTGAGATTTTCAGGGAAATCTTTCCTTGTCCAAGGTTTTTCTATAAATTGGTGATTTTTAATCACCCTTGGATTTTTAATCCAACGGTTCCCCATGACCCTTTTCCATTTGGAAAGATTCAGAAACTTTTAGAATTTAATTCTATTAAATTATAATGCTTTTAAAGCCAGTCAAGTGCTGGTACGTGACCTTTGGTCACGTGTGAGCACGTGACCCCCAATTGGGTTCCTTTCTCTGCCGCTTATTTATGTTTCAGTTTTAACCATCACGTGTCAACACGTGACCATTGGTCACGTGTAAGCACGTGATACCTCGTTGAGGTATTTTCTGACTTTTAGAATTAAATTCTATTCATTATTTTAGAGGCTTTAAAAGCCCATCACGTGTCTGCACGTGACTCATGGTCACGTGTGAGCACGTGATTCCCTATTGGGGTCTTTTCTGAGTTTTTATTGTATCTTTTAACTCCTCCAGCGGGTTCTTAAAAGCCCATCACGTGTGGACACGTAATTCCTCATAACTTTTGATCCCGGATGAATTACGAGGCCCATAATATATCAAATCGAAGGGTTTTTCGAGCCGCTTTCGATACCATCAGAATTTATCTGTTTCTCATTCGGGAGTTTGTCAAAAAACAGCCCGGAAGATACTGGTTCCCATTTCCTTAAGCATATCGCTGCCATTTGATACCTTGGACTCTTTTGCGCAGAAATTTTTGGCGGGAACAATGTCACCCCAGCGTTCTTCTTCCAGCAAAGATCAGACGCGACAATCAAACTAACGGAGCCACACCAAAATCCCAGCTCCACCGCGACATTTGTCTCAATACAGCAGATGCGATGCCAGCAAACGAAACAAAAACCAAATTCCTAGCTTCAGGGTTTTGACGGCAACGCACATAAAACCTGAAAGACTATCGGAGATCATCCTACACCAGCGCGGAGTGGTTGTGACTCATCGGGGCTCTCCAAAATGAGCCTAAGCTCAAGTAAAAAGCGGCATGGCAAATTCCTAACGCTGGCTTTTCCGACGGTCAAACTGCCTAGGAAGATTGCTTGAAGACGTCTTGTCCAGCCCCCGAAGGGATCAGAGACACGGCAGTCGCAGGGCTACTCGAACAGCACGATTGCCTATCGAGGAATATATCAGCTGATGCGACGGTACGACGGCCAAAACCCTAAGTACCACATACCCTAACGGACTTCTGTCGTAAAGAGTAAAGGTTAACTGTGACGTTAGGATGTTCTTGCGAGAAATGCTCGATTCGTCTCGACTTGTGAAGAAATTGATGTCTTTGAGAACTTCTCGATGCGGATCAACACGTAAGATAAAGTCTTAGGCAGTAAGGATTAAAAAACTTGTTCCCTAAGCATTGGGACCCTGCAAGTTGGCCCAAAACGGTCTCTTGCATACTATCCACGGGTCTCACTCTCCAAACTCGAATCTCGACAAGGAGGGAAACAACCGCTTACGGGTCCTCTCGACTCATAAGAGGGAAAAATTCTTTTATAAGATCCTTACGACTTATAAGAGAAAACGCACTTAAGAATCCTCACGATTCCTAAGGAGAAAATCCACCTACGAGATCCTGTCGATCCGTAGGGAGAAAAGTCTCTATGAAACCCTCATGGCTCATAGAGTTGAAAAGTTTTAGGCAGCAGATCTGAACCTGCGGCCTAAGCCATCGCTATCTCTTCAAGAAACCAAGATGCTTATTCTATTATCTGTCAACCATGTTTATTAAGACAGCATACTGATAATAAGAGAAAGAGAGAAAGCAAAAGAGCATACGAGACATTGCAAAAAAAATGTGTGCCTTTATTTATTAATTCAATCAGGTACAAGGTGAATCGTACAAAAGAATAAAGAATGGATACATCTTATTCGAAAAAGAAAAATTTTACAAGTATATTGTTACAAAGGCAGCTACTGGGAAGGAAGCGTCTTAAATAGCCCTATCAGTTGCTCGCGTACTTCCTTCCATGCCTTCTCCTGATCGGCTACCACTGCCAGTTCTGCTTCCACTTGAGCTCGCTGCTGCAAGAAGGACGCGAGCTGCTCCCTAGCGGCCTGTTGATCTGCTTCCTGGCCTTGGGCGTCACGCTCGGTGGCATCAAGCTTCCGCTTTAAGTTTAGCCCATTTGAGATGCGTTCCAGGAGGTCCTCAAAGTTTGCCTTCACCTGGGCAACGTTCGCCTCAACCTCAGCGCGCAGACGAGCCATCTCGCTAGAGGTCTCTTAGCATTCCCTCTGCCGTAAAGCTGCTTCTTGCTCTAGGTGATGGAAGTAAGAAGCGCTTTGCTCGATCCATGCTGCTCTTTGATTGCTTGTGGCTAAGGTCTCGGGAGCAGGGCGTATAAACTCCAGTTGATGCCGGCGGGCCTCGATCTCCCTGCAGTGATTAACCCAAGACACGACAATGCCTTCGTTATGGAAGTTTACGAGTATCACCAGCATTAGGTTAACCGCGTAGCAAAATCTGCGGCAGACGTAGGAGTCTCGACGTCGAGCTCCTCAATGTAGTCGCTCACCATCTGCAGACTATTCACGGCGCCTTTCGAGGACGGACGTCTCAGGAAAGGGCCTGTCGACATTATAACGCGAGACTCAAAGGGCGCCAGAATCGGAACGACAGCTGAAAAGACAAAGTACGATTAGATGACGGTTCAAGAAATACAAAGAAAGTCATCGATGCGGTAGTTTACTATACCAGCTGCAGCAGGTGGCAAAGCCGGAAGGGCCAGTGGCGCGACCGATCTTTCATCCCCTCCTTCTATTTGTAGCACTGCAATCAGGACGAGAGAAAGTTAGAAATAATTTCATTACTGAAAAAGAAAGATATCATTTGGAAACTATACTCACCAGCGCCACTGGAGGAAGAAGCGAGTTCAGATGGGAAGGAGAAGTGTGGGTGCAACACCTGATAGAGATGATTAAAAAGCACTCTTGAAAAGACACAATAGTAAGACTTTAGTACATAAATTATGCGAATGAAAGATAAAACTAATAGGTTGCAAATCCATACCTTCCAACATCTTTGATGGTACAAGAGAAGGCTGAGAGGTGACCACCGCCAAGGCAGTAGTTGACGGCGCTCCCTCGAGCAATGGAACATCGGCACTGGCCGCACCTACATTAAAAACAAAGACAAACTTGTTAGAAAAAGATCGCAAGATATAAAAGGGGGTGACAGTAACTCGAAATTTACCTGATAAGCCGCCAGCCGAAACGGAGGCGTCTCCCTCCTCCATCGATACTAGTCCACCTCCCGTGGCCTCGTCACCGGACTCGACAGGAGCTGTTGTCGTACTTGCCCGACCCGGAGACAGCGGAGGACCATAGACGGGGAGAGCAATAATTGGAGCATTGCCAGACTCTTGAGAAAGAGCGATTGGCTTTTCCCCAAGAGTCGTGCCCATCTCACCCGCTACTTTTTCGGGCTCGGCGGTCGCCATTGTCTCATCTGCCATCACCATAGGGTTGCCGGTCTCGAGTGCCTCGTCCGCCGCTACCCCGGGCTCAGTTATGGCGGTCGTCTCATTTGCCGCCACCTCAGGCTCGGCATCAACGACCTTCTCTGGTGCAGCTCCCTCAGCCCCCAGCTCAGGTTCAGCAACCCCTGCGACGTTGCCCACTGTCGGCTCGGGTTCAGCCGATGCCTCTTTCTCTATCCCTTTAGGTTCGACGGTCTCCGCCTCCCCTTCGGTTGGACTTGGCCCTGCAGGACAAGATATATAAGAACCGACAAATTTACAATTCTTACAACGAAATCTTGAAAGATACATTACCTGAGGTGGATTTCTCATTGGCCCCGCGAGCTGCACGCGCCACCTGTCTGTGAGCTGTGGACAAGGCGACCGGGGGCTCTTCTGAGGGAGTATCAGCACGAGGGACGGTGCTTGGGCCAGCCCCCATGGCCAAAGCAGCCCTGCATACTTTCGCCTCGCGCCTTAGCCGCTTCCTCTCCTCTCGAGCCGTCAAGACAGAGCTCTTCAAGGCTTCCCTCATTGAGACGTCCTCGTCCGTGAACAGGGATGCCTCTAAATCCTTCAAGGCATCTCTCGTCGACTTGTCAAGTTGAGGCTCTCGCGGCAGCCTCGAAGAGACTGGGACTTTAGTAGAGGGCCCGGGGAGAGTCCCCGCATCAGCTGGCGTAGCCCCTGCAAAGAAACAAAGGAAAAAGGTTAGGTTAGCCATCAGAAAAGAGGATAAAAAAACTTAATAAGGTGAGACGTACCAACGCCCATTAAAGCACGCTTCTCTTCCTTCTCCTGAAAGGTTTTTAAAGAGGCAGCGATGGCTTCTTCGGTAGTGACACCTGTTAAAAAGGGGGGAAGCATTAGTCGAAGATAATGATAAAAATGCTATAAAATGACGAAGAGTACAACTAATGATTACCTGCTCAAGCGAGTTTATCCAACCATGCTTCAAGTCTGGCTGATCGCTCAGAAGCCGCAATGGCGACCGCCAGATCGGTGTCTGCTGGGTCTACCGAGAAGCCCTTATTGCTTCCATACTCGCTGATACCTTCAGTAAGACGAGCCTGAGGCTCTAAATCGAGGATAGCATCAAGAGAGAAGAGCGACTTCTTCTTCCTTTTCTGCCCACCAGCCCTGGGTGCACCTGAGATTGACTTGCGCTTTGCAGGCACTTTAGGGCGGTGGGTCCCAATATCCGCGCCCACGCCAGATTTTGTGAAGCCACATTTACCGTCTCCACTGGAGCACGGGGCGCTGGTGGCACATCCACAGTATCAGGAAGCGGCAATCCGCGTGGAGGGCTCAGCACACGTAGTGGTTCGGCTCTAGTATCTTTCAGTGGAGGGACTACCGGGGTCCTTGGCTTCAAGTAAGCCTTGCGATCGCCGCCGGGAGACGCATCCTTGCGGTCAACCAGCACGCGCTTCTCCATAAGGATAACCGGACCTATTGCATGCGCTTTCCAAGCCATGTATGTGTTGAGCACCTTGGAGACGTAGCTCGGCTCGTTGATGAAGAAATAGGAACCCGTGTTAAGCCGCATGAAATGGTGCATTACATTCTTTATCCCCTCTCGGCTGGCCACGGGCTTTTCTAAGAAAGCTTCCATCGGGATCCCCTGGTGATAGCTTGATTGCTGAGCGAACCGGTGAGGGTTATACCTCATGGAGAGCTCCCTCTCATTCTGCCTAAACACCAGGTAGCCCGACCGAATGGAGTAGAGGTGGAGGATCTCTCGAGCTTTTAATATGGAAGCCCCGTCCTTAAAATCATCGCGCAGCGGCACTACCGACTTGGTGGTCTCTGAGCCTATGGTTATGACTTTATCCAAAAAAGAAACCTTCGCTCCGACCAGGTGTGGACGAAGGAGTAGCACCCTAGCCTCTCGCGGGGGTGCAACCACGATCGAAGCACCAACCAACCGCATGACTCTTGGGAGTCTGCACTTCTCAAAAAATAGAGGGATCTTAGGGGCGCCGAACACCCCGTGCACATGCATTTCCATCTAAGAGGTGAAGTAGTGCATCGGGAAGTTAGCAGGCTACACCCCAGGCTCATTAGCGTCCGCCGCTACGCTAAGTCCATTATAAAGGTGAGCCAGCCCGGCGATTCCTACTGTCAGCTGCAGACCAGCCACCATCCGATGCGCTGGGTAGAAAACAGATGGTCGTATGTGGCGCGGGTGCATGGGGAGCGCAAAGATGCACAGCCACAATCCCTGGAACCCTACAAAAAAAGGTCTCCTCATCCATGCCCGGGACGGCGATTTCTGACAAGGGCATGACGGCGGCGCCGGGGAGATAAAAGTCTTTGTGGTCATCCTCCGATGTGGGTCGGCGGTCCAAGCCGAAGCCAAAAGGGTCATCAAGCTGGGCGAACTTCTCGCTCCTCTCCGATTGGAACTCCGGCCGAATGAAGCGGGCGATAAAATCTGCGAAACTGACTCCCCTGATACCCGATTCCAGATAGAGCCCTTCATAGATCTCCAGCACCTTCACCAAGCCAGGAAACTGGTGCTGAATAGCGCTCTCCGATGTCAGATCAAACACCAGCAGCTTGGTGGCAAAGACGTATTCATCAGGAGGAAGCAGCTCCTCGTAATGCTCCTCCCTCATCGGCAGACCCGAGATTTCAGCAAACTCCTCCAAGGAGATAGAGACTTTCCGGTCCGTCATCAGGAAGGTGTGGGTGGGGATATTCCATTGCTCGATAAAAGCCTTAATCCACCACGTTGGATGAGAGGGATACTCAAAGAGCGAAACGTAGATGGCCGAATACAAACCAATCTTCATCAAATGAGTCCTCTTCGCTGATAGGATATACCGGGCCCATTGCAAATATCCGGCAGGCGGTCGCGGGATCAATCCAATGTTATAGGCCTGTCCCCAAGGGTGTGCTTCACTCTGACAGGTTCGCCTTCCCAGAATATCTATCGCCGGCGGCGGCTGCACAGGAATAGCCCCAATTGCAGGCTGGAGGAGATCATCCGAATTCTAATGTTTAATCTCCACGGTATACTTCATCGGGGGTTCATCCGCATAGGGGATCGAAAATATTGGCTCGGACGGCGTAGCAAAACCGAAGCTTCGGCGACCCTGGATGATATCGTTATACCACCTACCCCACAAGTGAAGGTTCTTATGGTCGGGGTCATGATCCTTGATGAGAGTGAGCACCTCTTGGTCCACTGGTGCCTGGGGAAAACCTCCCTCCGAGCGAACAAACGGGAATGATAGGTCAGAAGGCATGTTTCCTGTGGAGGGACAAAAATTAGCCGTTAGTGTTGTAATTCCAATGCTTGGCATTTAAAAAAAAATTTTTACCACACTGCAATGCAGTAGGTAGGGGACCAAATGGGGACCCACAAAATCTGGATGACAGTGCATCATTTAATAAGACAGCCCCATCATTGGATGAGACTGTCAATTAATTCAGAGATCTCCAAGAGAATATTCTCATTAATGGGAAATCCCTAAAGATAAGGAGAAAATCTCCTCTTTCAGAGCAAAGCTCTGTCACAGAGTGACATTTGTCAAACTCTGGTCTCAAGGGAATAAAATTTCCTAAAAAAGAGCCTAGCTCTACAATAATGATGGAAAGATCCATCAAAAGAAAAATTTAACTCCTAAAGATTAAAAATTTGGGATCTTAAAGATCCATGAAAACTCTTAGGAGTTCTCCATTTTTAGATCAAAAAAGATCTACATTTGATTCATGAGCAAAGCTCTGTTCATGGGTTAAAACCCATGAACAAGATCTCTGTAGATCTATGGACTTTTGAGAGCAAGGCTCTGTTGATGAAACCCCAAAGGCGTTTTCTTTAGATCAAAGATCTATGAGAGCAAGGCTCTGTTAATTTAATTTAATTTAATTTTACCTAAGATGATTCTAGGTTCTGAACTCTGAAGTTCTTGGGAAGAAACGAGAGCAAGGTTCTAAAATTCTTAAGCAAGAGTAAAGCTCTGAAATTCAAGCTCTTGAAAAATGGTAAAAAAATTTCTAAGGACCAAAGGTCCTATTTATAGGCGTCTGCGCCTCTTCAACTTACCTGTTGATCTAACGGCCAAGATCTTGCCATCGCTGCACTCACGTGTGCGCCACGTGAGCGCAACGGTGGGGGGCATTTGTTTCCCCCAATCAGAGCAAAACTCTGTTTGAATTTCAAAAATTCAAAAATTGAAGCAACGCTTCAAATCCCGTACGCTGCGCGCAACACGCCACGTGTCAGAAGCTGATACGTCAGCGCAGCGCCCAAGGCAGTGCGCCCAATCAAAGCAAGGCTCTATTTAAAACAAAAAATTAAAGGAAGCAACGCTTCAGTTGCGCAAGCGCTGCGCTGCGCGACACGTGTCAGCGCAGTTGCGCAAGCGCAGCGCTGCGCGACACGTGTCAGCGCAGGTGCGCTGCGCGACACAAGTCAAGCGCTGGGACGTTTGCGCCAAACAGAATTAAATTCCAGTAAGATCTTTCTATTCTTGTTAAAACAAGAAGACTGTCTTCTGTAAAACAGAAGCGCTTGGATCAAAGACCAACGGTGAGGAAAATTCCCCAGATCACTCAGAGAAGGATCTCTTTAACTAATTAATGGGCACTATTTAAATGCCCCTAGACCCCAATTCATCATCATCATCAACATCAACATTAAGAACTTCAGAAAAACAACAAAACAGAGAGAACTCTGAAGAATTTTGAAGAAATCAAGAAAAAAGGTAAAAACCTTTATAAAAAAGAAGAAGAATTTCTTCTGAAATAGATCATTGATCTAAGAACAAGGTCAATGATTTTCAATAAATAAAAATAATAACAGTGCCTTGCAATTTTTATGAACCATTGGTTCTGGAATCTTAAAGATTCTTTTCTTGAATCCAAAATTGGATCAAGTTATTGAAACAGTGCCTTACACTTGCAAAAACTGCACTGTTGCGCTCCTGAGTTGGCGCAAGCCACCAGAGAGCGCCACGTGTCAGCGCAGCGTACTGACGCAGTGCACCGCGCTGTTGCGCTTGTGCTCACCAGAGCGTGACACGTGTCACCTCCACATGCGCTTGCGCTCAATAATTGGCACAAAGCGCCTGACAAGTCACTGTCAGATAATTAATGCATTGCATTATTTACAGAAGGGCCAAGCCCAATTAAAAAAGGCCTAACAGGCTAAGTTAAATGCAATGCATTATTTTAAAGAAGGGCAGAGCCCAAACAGATACTCTGCACCATTTATAAAGGGACAGGGCCCAAATTACAAAGGCTTAGCAGGCCAGAATAAAATGCAGTGCATTATTAAACATGGGCAAAGCCCTAGCACAGGCCTAATAGGCCAAAGATAAAGAAAAACGTTGAACATCTTCAACTGGACTTAGCCCAATCATGGCCGTAAGTCCTCAAATTAAATTGACTGAGCACGGCTGCTCTCTTAAATCAATTTACATCCGGTTCAAAGGTACATCTCCGAACTCCTCTGACACCTATCGTTGTAATCCTTCAACGACGTCAGAGAGGTGACGGGTCCCGACGGCCATACATGCAATGGACCCCCACGTCCCTAAACTGGAACAATAGAGCCCCTAAACGCTCTTTTTGTCGGATCTAAACGATACCGTTTAAGTTGATCTTAGCCTCAAATCTGGCAAACGCATCCTTAAACATTCAAGCGGACTACATATTCCCTAATCAAGTTTGGTTCAAAGATATATCTCTGAACTCCTCTGACACCTGTCGTTGTAATCCTTCAACGTCGTCAGAGAGGTGACGGGTCCCAACGGCCATATATTGAATGGACCACTACGTCCCTAAACTGGAATAATAAAGCCCCTAAATGCTCTTTCCATTAAGTTGATTTTAGTCTCAAATAGGACTAACGTATCCTTAACGAATGTTTAAGTTAATCTTAGCCTCAATATGGCTAACGTATCTTTAAACTAAAACACCAAACCCAAATCTAAGTAAATATGGATTTAGACTAATCCACGTCCTACGGGCGACGGTATAACTTAGTCTCCGTATACAATCTACGGGCACCCACAAACAAAACAAACATACACGACATGAAGTGAAATTTCTGGAGAAGGAGAAAGAGGTTACTGCGATGCGATAGCGTAATTAACTGCAGAGGCTTGCGCCAACAGGGAAGAGCGTCCCCACAATCAAAAACCCCTCAAGCGAGGGAGAATCTGACAAAGTCTGCTACATCGGCCGCATCCGTCTAAACCTCCGATACACGGTGCCATAAATCAACTTGGTATCTTCGGAGAGGTGGACGGATAAAACCAAATTGTATCTGCCCCGAATCTCAGGCAAGACGAACCTGCGCAGTCGCGTCTCTGTATTCGGAGGGGAACACCCGTCTCGATTAAAAAGAAGTTCGCATAAAATTCCCTGCCGCATACTACCACCGGACATAACCTACACTCTTGATTGGACATAATAATTCCATTACCCGTATGTATCTCCCAACCCTTGGTCAACGGCTCATGAGGTATAGAGTGTATATTAACAAACCGCGTAGAAATAAAGCAATGCGAAGAATCCGAATCAAAAAGAACTCTAGCTGGTACAGAATAAACAAGGATGGTACCTGTAACCACTTCTCCAGAAGCCTCTGCCTGCTCGGCGGACAGGGTGAAAGCCCGTCCCTGATTCCGACTTGTACCAGCCTTCCTCTGATCAAAAGACCGCTGCTGGGATACCCGAAGTGGACCCCTCTGAGCTGAAGTGTCGTACGTCGGTTGTTGTTGCTCGAACCCTCCCTATAATTCAGATCTCTGGGGACCCTCGCCGACCATGTGCTCGCTGGATCCGCAAATCAAACACTGCCCCTTAGCTCTATGACAATCTCTCTGCATGTGTTCTGGCCTCTGGCAATAATCGCAAAACAGGGCCCTCCGCTGCGGCTGCTGAGGTGAGAAAGTGCGCTTCATCTGTGTGATACCCGGCCTGTGAACTGGGATCGCTCCACGGGGGGAGATGGTAGGCCGTGCTAGGACTACGTGGGGCCTTCTGTCCATCAATCGTTGGCCATTGGCCTTCTCCGCCAATCTTTCCTGCACTCGGGCAGCGTTCAACACTTGGGCAAAGGTTGGTAGATCGAGAGACACGATAAGTTGCCGCAGTTCAATATCGAGCCCCTGCTGGAACCGTCTTTCCCTGGCGGCTTTGGTGGCTACCATATACGGTGCGAAATGACTCAGCCGGTTAAACTCTGCAGCACAGATATCCACTGAGCGTCCATTCTGTTTTAATATAATGAATTTCTCCTCCATTTCGGTCTTGGCAGTGGTCGAAAAATAGTGATACGGGAAGTATGCGGAAAACATGTCCCATCCAATAGGTAATTTAATCCAATATCACCAATTGCTTCGAATTCCGATATTGAGAATCAAATCACCCATTTCTTAATATTCTACTCCTACTCTGCATCTGTAATGTCATACATATGTGAGATTCTAATCTGGTATATACATACTCTGGAGTCAGAATCAGTTGGGAAAACAGTTTTCAATTACAACAACACAGAAAAACCGAAACATAAATTGTTTCAAGGGGTGGCCGGGTATTCCTAATAATGCCTCTTCTATTGCCCAGATTTCTTACACTAGTTGTAATTTTCTTTGCCCTCATTTCAACCCCTTTATATGTCTTTACTTCTTACCTTATGTACACCACACTTAGGCTAATTGGTTTTTTTCCTTCCCTACCTTTCAGCACCTGCCTAAGGTTTGGAAAAAGACTATCCAATAAGTGTAATGGGTGTACTCTCCTAATACAAGGAGCTCTCGCAGCCTGAGAGAAGGTAAAAGGAAGAAATAACCGAATAATCCTATTTAAATTCTCCTGAACCGATGGCCATCCTCGGTCTGAAATAAGTTTCTTCGAAATCGTATGTAACTATACGATGGCCAATCTAAGCAATATAGATCTCTGTAGTGATACAAAGTGTTTTGGAGAAACTAAAGAGGAAGTATGAGCGGCAGGGAAATTAGCGAATTTATCGTGAATCATGACAATCCAAATCCAGATGGTAAAAATGTTCGGTTAACTTGGTTTACGAGTTTTAGTTTAAGGTCGGACATGGTCGCAAATCAGAGAGAGAAAAGAAATACTTAGTATGCACTCTATCAAGATTAGATTGGTTAATCACTTTATCTAATCAGAATGACTCCTACTGTATCCTTGAATTCTCCTACAAACCCTAAAAGGAGAATTAGTCGGGATCATGTACAGTTTACAAGTTCGCTAACTGTTCAACCAGACCAGTGTTGGTACTCTGAGAGAGGTCCTCCGTGCTTTCGCACGGACCCAATTGAATAACACTGTTACCGCAGAGGCATAACCTCGTTAACAATTTCTAGACATCTAGTAGGTTAGCTAATTGTGAAGTGAAAATCTCTTGAGGAGTAATACCTACTCATCAGTGTGAATCGGGACCCAACTATCATTGTGTGATAAGCTTGACGGAAGTCGACCAAAATTACTACATTTCAGAAAGTATGCGCAAACTTGGCAAATTTCCCTTATATTTGAAACGCTCGATATGGTTTTTGCCTCTAAGACCCAAGTGACCTTAACTGAGCCAACATATCAAAGAGTCCTAGTCAAGTTCAACCCATCATTATCTCGATTGCATTAAACCTGTCTGTACGAGTCCTTAACTGAGCTAAAATGACCGTACGACTGTCATAACCAATTACATCACCATGCAACAGAAAGCACTACATAGCTACTGTAACGGCTCTGAAATCCCTGTACAGAACTATTTGTTTAAATGTATAGAAAAGGGGTATTCCATCCTGTGTAGGAGTTATAAGTTAAATTTGTTTAATAAAAACAAGAAGTAACTTGTAGCTCACTGGTAAAATCTCTACACTGCTGCGACATAGCATATGTGTTCGAATCCTCCCAGTCCCAATTATTTTTAAGATTTTTCTTTTTAATTTTTCGGAAACCCAAGAGTTGCACATGCAATTCATAAAGAATCAAATGGTTTCAAAAAAATCAAACAGGTGCAATGAGTAGTAAACACAAAATATAATGTGGTACAAATTTCGAGGCAAATGGAGTAAATCCAACCACCCAATTCCTCATTTTGGCCGCCACCGACGGTCCAAGTAGCTCCAATTGCTTCCATTCTTTACCCGTGTGTCCCTTTGACTCTCCACAACTCCCCTGTAGTTTTTGATTTCTCTATAATTGACCAGAGACTCTTCAAATCTCTCATTAATATCATTTTAATTCTTTTTAATTCACTTTTTTAATTCCCATAATCTCAAATTTTACTATAAATACCACCACATCCCCTAGCTCTTTACCATTCTGAGAATTCTATCAAAAATTCTCTCAAACTTTCTAAATACCAAGTGGAGTTAAGTATCCAAGTAGAGTAGCAAACCAAACTCGACGGCCGAAACCTTTCCGATGACACCATGACACCCGAAAGCTTCCCGTCATTCTTATTAACGATCTAAGCTAGTAAGTCCCTCTTCTCTCCATTTCTTTCCTCACAATTCGTCTTTTAAGAAAATATCGACAAAAGTGGAGTTAGCTCCGCAATAATTTTCTTTTTAACAATTGTAATCCACTTTATCAGCAAGATAGGTCAAACTAACATCCTAACACCACTCTTGATCTTATTTACATCATTTAGCTTTTAGCTTAATAAAATTTTCCATGTGAAACAATCATATAACAAACGTTTCATTAAAATACCATGAATTTTAGTATAACCCCTTTCTCGATAACTAGTTTACCTACCTTTAGGAAAACATCACGGAGTAACGACCTACCCCATACGCATGCTATGGTTTCATAGAACGATATCTAAATATATATAGTTGTTCCAAAGAATAAGTTTTTCATTAAAATGCCACAGTTTTTATAGAAAGGGTTTTCTTTAAAATCGATATTCTAAATCCTTGGTAATTGTGCCTCTACAATCCTCGTTAGGGGATCCGCTAATAGATGGTGTGGATTATCGTATATTCTTGGGACAGTAGAGCGAGATGCAGAACACCTCATAGAGTATCGGTCTCGAAAGGAAATAAAATTAAGATTTTTAAGAAATAAGACTTTTCTAAACAAAACTAAATTTTGGAAAATTATATAAAACTATGAATTTGTATTTTCAATAAAAACATATTATGAAACTATATATTTTTTCTAAATGAAATATTAGAATTTTAATACAATACCATCAAGTTTCCAAAAATGCTAGTTTTCATAAAAATATAATAAACTTTTAAAAACTAGGTTTTATTACTAAAGCACTACAACAATTAAAATACATGTTCATGAAAACTCTAAATACATGTCCATACCACCGGAAGACAAACCAACTCTGCAAAACAAGATAATTCATCATCGTATGGGTAAACGTATTTAAACAAATAAAAATAAAGTTCAGTATTAATTAGTATAAACAAATCTTACCATAACCTCCTATACAACAATGTTCCTTCTCTATAAATACCAAGCAATCTTAGCCTCCTCTCATTTATGAAATTAATCTAAAATCTCTCTCAAAAATTCATTATCAAGTCCAGGTTCCAAACCAAGTTCATTTTGAAGCCAAGAAGTCCCAAGTTCGTATCCTTCCTCTCGCGTCGTCTGTATCTCCTCCTTCGTCTTCTTCCATCTAGATCAAGCGCAACTCGTAAGTCCTCCATCGAATTCTCTTTTTTGTTTCTCCTCTCACATCAACGCGAGATAAAATACGTTTTTAAAAGAAGGTTTAATTTTAAAGATATATTCATTGTATTTCGACATGCGTATCATAAATTTCCATGCCATGATATCAAATTACAACCCTAGGATCTTACAATACATGTCTCACAAAATTTTATATGATATTTGTTATGTTAAACAGTAGGTAGATTACAAATAGCGAATAAATGCCTTGAACTTTAAAAGTATCTTTTTCTCGATTCTTGATATATATATTGATACACACACACACACACACACACACACACACACCCCTATAGAAATGCACGGGGTAACGATCTACCCCACTCACAAACACCATGGTTTCATAGCACGATATTTTGGTTAAATATTTTGTCTAAAAGAAACAATTTTCAAGAAAATACCCTCACTTTATAAAATACGTTTTTTTAATCGCTATTTGGAAATCTTTTGCAATTATGACTCTACAACCATCGTTAGGGGACCCGTTTGTGGATGGTGTAGATTATCGCATATTTTTGGGATAGTAAAGCGAGATACAGAGTTTCTCATAGAGAATTCGGTCTCGAAAGGAATAACAATACGATTTAAAAGAATACGATCTTTCTTAAACAAATTAAACTTTGAAAAATTATATAAAAATATGAATCCGTATTTCTAATAAAAACAAATTTCGAAAACTATAATTTTTAAATGAAAGATTTAAAGTTTTAATAAAATACCACCAAGTTCCAAAAAGTATTGTTTTCATAAAAATAGCATAAATTTTTAAAAACTAGGTATTATCACTAAAAAACCATTAAAACTAAAATACACTTTTATAAAAGCACTAAATATTATAAATCACCCTTGAAATTTATTTTTAAACAATATTAAAATATTTTTATAAAAACCCCTCGAGGAATGCAAATAATGTAAATACAATATAAATAACAAGAATAAATTTGTAAAGACCCTATATTAATATAAATTTAAGCGGTATCATTTCTCTTGAGCCCTAGAGAGCCGGAGAAAGCGAATGCTTATCTATTCAGATTATACAACACTGCAAATTAACAGAGTTATCAAAGACAATTGTTTTGAAAAAAGATACAAATCCCGCCTTCCATATGCAGCAGTTGTCCGATTACTCCCGAACTTAAGAAATTCAAGAGCTAAATCTTTTCGTGTGATATTGACTCAAATCAGAATCCAAACTCAAACACAACTTGAATATTTGAACTTCAACCGGAACACTTGAACTTGTATATCCAAACTTGAATCTGAATACTTGACTTGAATTGACCGAAACATAAATATAACTTGACATGAAATTGACATGAATACCTGAATACATCATTACATCTTGAAAATGAACTTGTATATTTTTATATTCATGGATTCGGCCAAAACCTGTAAACTTGAACTATACAATACAATACGAAGAGATAAAGGGGTAGATTGGTACGGAACATATATCATAGCACGAAAGGTCACTTAAAAGACACCTAGATGAATTCACGTGCCGTTGTCCCGTGAGTTATGACGGGGCCTTATACTATATGTTAGCATAGTCCATGGGATAAGATGGACTCCTCTTGTATGCATGAATACCTTCTTTATTAAACTACAAACAAGCACGTTAGAATAACTATTTTATACCTATAAATAATCGTGATTAGATACTGTCATATACAATCTTACCTGTTCACTTTTACTTGGTCTCTATTCACTTTATATATACCAGTCATCATCATTTAGTTCTTTTGAGGACTTACCGAGCGCTAGTTTGCTAACGACATTTCTCTCTATTTTTTTCTTTAGAATGTTCATCAGGAGAACCGGATTCGGAGGAGATAGAGCCGAGACCGGAGGACTTGAACCAGTTTACTGCTCAGCCTGACTACTAGCTCCTACCGGCACTTACTTTCAGTATGCTATTGTTTAGGCATTTACTTTATCATTGTATCTTTTTATTTCAAACAGTTGTATTTAAATTTGAATGTAAATAAAGTTTTCGTTTCATCTTATTACTCTTATTATTCTTACACATTATTATATCGCTTATTTACGTTTAACGTATTTTCATAGTAAATACGTTGCGGGCTTGCCACGTCACCGTTTCCGTTTACTAGAAAACGGGGCGTGACACATTTGATTCATATTATTGTTGCCGTCCCAGGCACGAATACCCCACTCATGCTATTTCTAGCTAGTCATGGGATACCCCGGGAATACAAGTACGCCCATCAGTCAATTCTATCAATACACACCTTATCTGACCTGATTTGATTCTTAGATTGATACCCGATTTGACTTGACCACCAGATTGCCCTTCCAATTGACACCGTTCTGATTCGATTATTGATATCCAGCTTGACACCTTGCTTTCTGCATTGGTATTGCATGCATTTTACCTTTCTGCATTCTTATTCATTTATAGCACGGGTTTTACATTACTTTACATACATGATTTTCCGTACTTTCGGTTTACTTGTTTTTCATATGTTCCATGATTTACTATTTATTACTTGCATCGCCTTATCACGTTTATTTTTATACTTGTGGGTGTTCTAACACCCTGATAATTGTGTTCTTAGTTGGATAGTCATATTTGTAGGACCAGACTCAGTTATCAGAGTGCGTAGTGGAATCGTGAAGGGCTCAAGATTCGTAAAGTTTCCATTTCTGTACCTTTCAGGTTGTACACATAATGTATTCTTGTATACCTTTGGAATATTTTGTGTATATGATTACTCTTTTGTTATCATTTGTAATAAATATTGGTTAATGAATAAAGATACTTTTCTTTACTTGCCTTTGTGTTCTCCTACATTACTTTACGCTTTGTAGCACCCTAGTTCGTTATAGCATGACTTGATTTGATTATTTTATATATTGAATAACTATTCTTGATTTATTGCTGTTTTGGGTGCGGATAGTATAATTGGTATCTGTATTTGCATCCGACCTGACCCGTATGCTCAAAACCTATCTTGATTCATGTTTATGATTTATCCCTGCTAGTTATGGGAATCCGTGCACTTTCATGTTGTATATTATGTATATCTGCATTATATCTGACATCTGCATTTTTTAATATAACATATAAAGTCAAATAAAATATTTTTAAAAAATATCTAGCATGGCCTGCATCATACCCCTAACTCTGTAGTGGCATCCGTACATCGTGTTCTCGTTCCGTTTAGTAAAACAGACTCGTTTGGATGGCTACGTGCACACTACGTGTATCCGTTCTTGGGGTATGCATTTTCGTTACGTGGATATCTTATTTTGGTTTGGGTTGACACGTATGTTATTCGTATTTTTAAACCATAATTTTACACCCGATCTGGACGTGTTTTGGAATATTTTTGTATTAGCCAAAAATTCAAATTTTCCCGATATTATATTCGGTCCATAATATAAGATTTTTTTTAAAACAGAATATCTTTTTTAAATCTTTAAATCCTAACTGCTAACCAATCTCTTAATGTCTCTCTTCACATATATTATTTATATATATTTTTATATTATTTTAAAAAACCTAAACCCATACCTCATGTCCATCTCTCTCTCCTCATTTCTATTCTTCTTCCTCCGCCGCATTTATCTGTGAGAACCCACACATTGCGCTCGCCTCGTCTTGTCGTCGTCGACTCAACCATCACCACCACCTCTTTGCTCTCTCCTTTCCTCTTCCCTGCACAGGAACCCTGACCCATTGCAACCCATCACCCGAACCGCACCTGCAACCCATCGCCTCCTCTGCACCCTTGCCTCGCCGCAGTTCCGACCCCCATCGGCCTCACCCCTCGCCATCACTTCTCTCCCTCTCTCCTACTTCCCAGATTCCCGACTCACCTTCCAGCACACCCGTAACCCTACAGCCACCTAGAAACCCCACTGCCCTTTTGCCGTAAAACCTCGCCTGCAAACCTCATCGCCGGAAACCCATTGTCGTCATCACTCTCCTCACCACTGACCCCAGAGCACCAAACCCAGAGAACTACAGCCCCTTCTCTTCCTTCTTCTTCTTCTTCTTCTCCTCTTTACTTACTTGATTCCGTTTCCTAGTGATCGCCGGAGCCGTGCTCATCGCCGAAGATTTGGGAAATTCAGTAGACGTTCCCAGCCAGCGTGGTCGCGTTCTTGCTTTACTTGGTTCAGTTCTATACGCACGTGTGTGTATTGCGACGTTTACCCGACGTCGGACGTGGCGTACGCACCTCGTCGTGAGATCCGATCAGGAAAGTTTATTTTGCTACATGCTATGATACATATTTTTCATCTATATGAATAAAAATATCACATGTTTACTGCATTGTGCATCATATGTTACAGTTTTACAATTTTACAATACACGTTCGTATCTATATCATTTATTATATATATAGTTGCATGTAAGTTTATCTTGCTACATGCTGTGTTATTACATTCGCATCCATATTAATAATAATATTACATGTTCATTGCATTGTGCATCCTATGTTACCATTTTACAATTTTACAATATCCGTTTGCATCCGTACAATTTATTATATATCTAGTTGCATGCCATGTCATATTATATCATATTACCGTTATATTAGCACACCATGCTTGATAATGTACATCATATGACTCATTGACTCATGTTATGATATCACTGCTTATTACTCGTGCATCCGTGATTTTACCGTGATTCAACACTACAGTTTTACTTTGAGCATCCGTGTGATATCCACATGCCATGACTGTAAGTCCATATCACGCACCCCACGATCTTGCGGCGAGGCGGAATATATGAAAAATGATTATCAAAGCTTCGTAACACGAACTTGAGCGCATGAATCGTATCTAAACCGTTACTAACTAACTACGAGAGGTTTAACTACTCGGATTCGAAGTTATCCCTCACGTTACTTGTCCTTCGGGTCTTCATCGCTGTCCTCCACTCCTCGTAGGCTCCTTGGAACATCAGCACGTCAACGGCCTCTTCGAGTCAAAGACGATCCACCCGAGAGATCCTACTCCAAGCTTGATCTCTAACTTGAGATAACTAGGTTGCTCAAAGTGCTAATCTAAGCTACCTAGGGAATATAGAATTGGATTAGGGATGTATCAGTTTAGTTAACCCTTGATCTCAACACATGAGAGGTTAGGGTTAGGGTTTCAAGAATGAGAGAGCTTGAGGAGAGAGAAAGTGATGATAAGAATGAATATTGAAAAATGAACTCATTTGAATATATCAACCATAATGATTTATCAAATAAATAATTCAAATGATTAATCATCATGGTCGATTCATTCACCTTGTGTGATTCATCATATGACTCATTAGCTAATTAATGCATCATTTAATTCCATGGATGAATCACACAAATGAGTCATTAAGCAATAAATGCTTATGCCACTTTAACCCCCAAGTCACCATGCCTTCAGAAGCTTCCCAGAAAATTACGAGAACGCCCCTCCAATCCGTGAAAACACGGAAAAACTTTAGACTGTATAAATCCAATATCCCGATACTAGAATCTGACTTAAACCAAAGCCGGCTAGTAAAAACTGTCCGAACGTCGTACGTGCGTTTAAACGCGTATGCGTTCGAACCCTTGTCGTAAAACCATACGATCTCTATATCGTTTCGCCTGGAGCAGGAAAACTCTTTGTGTGGGACTCTAAAGACTCGACACTACACTGGCAGTGGGTTTATCCACAGACCGCAAGCGGCACTAGCTGTACGTAACAGTCCCCAGGTAGATGTTGATAAGAAGGCCGATGAGGAAACCATTTGAACTCCTTCTGAGCCTGTCCGTGACAATATCCGCGCAGTCCAGTCTGTTCGTCTAAGAGTATCGCATGTATGGTTTAGGGAGGTAGAGAACGTCAGACCCCTAATAACCATACAAGTCGTGATGGTATGGCTCAAGACCATTTGAGAATCTACTGATCAGTCCACAAGTAATTCTCTATCAGCCCTGGCCAGGGACTTATGGTAATGACCAACCAATCATAGTGTGATATCAACCCCTATACCGGGAGAGACGAATCCCTAACAGTCGCTCACTGCCTCTATGTGGCTCGGGACTGTGCCCAACTAAAACCTGTTTGCACGACTCCTTTGAGCCGTGGTAGGGTAGTAATCAAAGCACAGTGGGAACTCACACGATTAAAATGACGACTTTAAGTCAACAGACTATCTGCACATATGTTACCTGAGAACCGCTATCTGACTTTAGGTATAATGCCATCCTGTCGGTTCTCCTATGAGTCATGTCCGGTGTACCCGTAACCCAACGAGCACCTGTATACTATCTCCAGTATGACGTACTGATGGCTGTGGGACAGACCATCTTCCCAACTGGGATGAGAAGCGTACATACTAGTCTACTCCGGAGTATCGATGTACTGTCTCGATAATCGTACGACTAGGGACAAGTACAGGATGTTGCTTATAGACTACCCAGCCCACACTGGTGTGACTGCCATCACAACGCTGGTAATCAAGCAAAGATCCTATGGGCTCTACTAATATGTATAAGTGATACGTTACAAGAAACATATGCACATATTAAAGTAGACACAAACCAAGTAGCATACTACCATTTTTAGCAAGACTGTATATATATAACTGTGAATATCCCAAGCTTCCATTATATAATATACAACCTAGTATGATACAATAATGGCCCCTAGGGCATATACACTAACAATCTCCCACTTGCACTAGGGCCATGAGCTGGTATATTGTAGACCTATCAACTCGAATAGCCTCTCGAACTGCGTCTGAGGAATGGCCTTTATGAATGGATCAGCAATATTATTCTCCGTCTCTACTCTTTTCACCTCGATCTCCCTGATCAGGTGATACCGCCTTAAGATGTGTCTGGACTTCTGATGGGACCTGGGTTCCTTCACTAAACCTATAGCGCCGTTGTTGTCACAATACAGAGGTATTGGATCAACACTGGTAGGAACCACCTGAAGTTCTGTGAGGAACTTCTTCATCCAGACAGCTTCTTTTGCGGCATCGCAAGCAGCTATGTACTCCACTTCTATTGTTGAGTCAGCAACGGTCTCCTGCTTGGAACTCTTCCAACAGACCGCCCATCCATTGAGAGTAAAGACATAACCCGACATGGATTTGGAGTCATCCTTGTCACTCTGGAAGCCGGAGTCGGCAAAGGCCTCTATCTGGAGGTCTTTTTCCGCCATACACCAAGAACATCTCCTTAGTCCTCCTCAGGTACTTAAGAATGTTCTTGACGGCTATCCAGTGCTTCTCCCCTGGGTTTGCCTGATACCAGCTTACAATGCTCAATGCGTATGCTACATCTGGTCTAGTACATAACATCGCATACATTATAGAGCCTACTGCAGAAGCGTAGGGTATAATAGACATGCGATCCTTTTCCAAATCAGTCTTGGGAGACATCTCTTTGGAGAGGGTGATTCCGTGACAAGCCGGTAGGTTATTGCGCTTAGAATTTTCCATACTAAATCTTTTTAATATGGTGTCTATGTACCTGAACTGCGAAAGTCCCAACATCCTCTTTGATCTATCACGATAGATCTGGATCCCCAGAATGTAGGTGACATCACCCAGGTCCTTCATGGAGAATTTCTGTGACAAGAATCTTTTGACTGACTGTAACATAGGAATATCATTTCCTATTAGGAGAATGTCATCCACGTACAAGACGAGGAATACTACAGCTCTCCCTACAATCTTTCTGTATATGCATGGTTCATCTGGATTTTTGATAAAGTCAAATTCTTTGACAGCATCATCAAAACAGATGTTCCAACTCCGTGATGCTTGCTTTAGTCCATAAATGGACTTAAGCAACTTGCATACTTTACCGCTGCTTTCACTCTGAATGAATCCCTCTGGCTGATCCATATAGACGCTCTCTTCCAAATTTCCATTCAGAAAGGCCGTCTTTACGTCCATCTGCCAGATCTCATAATCGTGGAAGGCAGCAATAGCAAGAAAGACACGAATGGATTTAAGCATAGCCACTGAAGAATAGGTTTCGTCATAGTCCAAACCAGGTCTTTGACGGAAACCCTTTGCAACAAATCTAGCCTTATAGGTTTCAACCTGTCCATCTACACCAATCTTCTTTCTGAAGATCCATTTGCATCCGACGGGTTTTACCCCATCTGGATCAATGTCCAAAATCCATAGTTTGTTAGTGTACATGGATTCCATTTCGGTCCGCATTGTATCCAGCCATTTTACTGAGTCATTGCTCTGAATGGTTTGCTAGAAGCTAGTAAGCTCATCAAAGTCAATAGTGCAATCCTCTCTATCCCCGTCTATGAGAAAACCGTAGTATCTCTCGGGCGGATGAGACTGCCTACTACTTCTGCGGATAGGCGCTGGGATGTCCCTTTCTTCTGAAACCTCTGGTTCTGGAATTTCTTCCAATTCTACTGCGCTCCCATTCTTCTGATTTTCTAAAAATTCAGCTTCTAAGAAGTGGGCATGACGAGAAACAAAAACTTTTTGTTTCTCTGCGTAATAGAAACAATATCCAATGGAGTTCTTTGGATATCCCACAAACTTGCACTGTACTGAGCGTGCTTCGAGCTTGTCCACATGCTGTCTTTTTACAAAAGCTCGACATCCCCCTGCCTTCAGGTACTGAAGACAGGGTTTCTTCCTACTCCATATCTGATATGGTGTGGTAGGCACAGTTTTGGTTGGAACCTTGTTCAAAAGATATGCAGCTGATTCTAGCACATAACCCCAGAAAGATTGTGGTAACTTAGCCTTACTCATTATGGAACGAACCATATCCAATAGGGTTCGACTCCTCCTTTCTGATACACCGTTGTGTTGTGGTGTGTATGGAGGAGTAAGCTGAGAGAGAATTCCATTCTCTTTTAAGTAACCCAGAAACTCGGCACTTAAGTATTCACCACCTCGATCAAATCTCAGTGTCTTGATACTTTTGTCTGTTTAGTTTTCCACTTCATTCTTGTATTCCTGGAATTTCTCAAAGGCCTCGGATTTATGCTTCATCAAGAAGACATGTCCATACCTAGAGAAATCATCCGTAAAAGTAATGAAGTAGGAATAACCACCCCGTGCATGTGTAGACATTGGACCGCACACATCACTGTGTACGAGCCCTAAGAGCTCGCTCTCTCTTACTCCGTGTCCAGTAAACGGAGTCTTTGTCATCTTTCCCATGAGAAAAGATTCACAAGTAGCATAAGATTGATATTCGAATGGATTCAAATATCCTTCTCTATGTAACTTAGTTAATCGTGTTTCATTGATGTGACCTAGTCTACAATGCCATAAGAAAGCCTGATTTATTTCTGGAGACTTTCTTTTAAGTGTGTTCTAGATATTGAAAACTTGAGCTTGACTTAATACGTATATACCGTTATCTAATGTACCGGACCCAATTAGAACTTGATTTAGGTGGATGTGAACTACATCGCTTACGAATGTAAAATTATATCCCTCTCTCGAAAGTGAGGACACTGATATGATATTACAAATCATACTAGGTACATACAGACAGTTACGTAGAATCAATATCTGTCCACTTGTCAAACCTAGGCGATATTCTCCCATGGATTCAGCGTCCACGCTCATTCCGTTTGCAACTCTGAGAGACCAATCACCTACCTTTATAACTATACGGTTTCTCAAAGCATGTAATGAATTACAGATATGAGATCCTTCTCCGGTATCTAGTACCCAGGAAGTAGAGTTAATTGACAAACAGTTCTCAATTACAAACACACTTGAGGCCGAAGCCACAACATGCTTCGTATCCTGGCTACTGGCTTCCAAAGCCCTGCAATCTTTCTGCCAATGTTCATTTCTGTAACAATAGGAACGTCCTTCTTTTACTACATCCAGTCCCAAAACTTTTTCCCTTCTCTTTCCTTCTACTTCCCTGGTTTCCTTGAGGGTAGAAGGCAAAGACTGTAGAATCAAGTCAGTATCTGACCCGTTTCCCAACGTGGTCTCCAGGTCCTTGAGCTCATCAATATAGCTAGTCATTGTAAGGATGTTGTCCACTACAGATGACCCGAAAACCAACCTCGCTTGAATTAATTCGTTCGAGGTCCCATATCTAGCGATATGAGATTGCTCTCCATATAAATCTTTGTTATGGAGAAAGATGGAAATTGAGTCCATCTTCTCGTGCTGCTTCTGGTTTACACCATCAACTGAAGCCAACGCGAGGCACTTGGTTTTCGTTTTATCCTTTTCCCTTGTCTAAAGGATATCCATATCCGCGACAGTGGAAACTGGACCTGGAACAGCAGGATCTTGAGTAGTAATAGGGTGGTCCAGCTTGTCATAGGCAATGGACATCTGGACAGACCTTTGCCAGTCATATAAGCCAGATTCAGTCAAATTGTTATCTAGATGTAACCTAGTCATGGTCAAAGGGTCGCTGCAATTAAGAGAGAGAAAGAAGAAAACACTTTAGCATGATGTTGTTGCAACTTTAGAGTGGTTTTTAATTTATCTAAACAGGATGGCTCCCACTGATTCTCGAATCCTTCCTCAAACCATAAAAGAAGAATTAGCCAGGACTATTCTCACCATACAATACTTGCTTAACCGTTCAGCCAGGCTAGTGTCGATACTTTGAGGGAGTTTTTCCAACGCTTTCGCGAAGTTCCTTAATTAAATAACCTTTTTTCTCTGGGGGCGTGGCCCTGCCGACACCTTTCTAGGCACCTACTTGGTTTATAGCATTGATCGTTAAGTGACGAATCTCCTGATAAGTAGCATGTACTCACAGTAGGATCGGGATCCAAATATCATCGTATGATAATGTTGAAGGAATCCTACCAACATTCATCAAACTCCAAATGGTATGCAATACTAGCAAATTTCAGTTTCTTTATAAACTCCCGATGTGGACTTTTGCCCCATGTTCTTATGACCTTGACGAAAGCCAACAAATCATAAGTCATATGTCAAGTTCTGCCCATCATTATCTTGTTAATTTGAACCCACCCGTACATACCCTTGACGAAAGCCAAAAGGTAATACGACTGTCCCAAACCAACCCATCTATCTATGCAACAAATGAATACCCCAGCAGCTACCAAGCACTATACCTTGACGAAAGCCAACAAACATAGCTTGAATACTACTGACAATCTATAAGAAATGACGGAGGGCTACGACTGGTTTTGGCGAAACCGTGAACATGGCGAACATGATATAATCAAAGGAACCTGATAGCTTTTTAAAAGGAGTGGTTAAAGCTCCGCAATTAAAATTATGCTCTTTTAAAATAACCGAGTGGTTTCTTTTAAATTTGTTCCAATGACTTTAACTTTGGTTTATTTTCTTTACATTATAATAATGCGTCCCATTATTTATCCTATCATTGCAGAAAACAACGAAAATACCACATCCTCTTATGCCATCCGCATTCGCCACGGGGTCTCGTCATCACCCGTTAGGTTACTTAACTAACGACAGAGCGGGAGCTGGGCTAGCGCGGGTGTAAAACATAAGTGACGTCTAATAGCTATCATATATAGATATTGTACATTCGTCAGACGCAATAATAGGCATTCCAGATCACAGATGAATTTTATTGGATATACTAGCAATCCGCATTTGCTTTGAGCCTACAATAAAAGACGGATTACACAGTTGTGATGAATAACCATTACCCCACCCTAGACCCCTACGGGTACGGCAAACTACCCGCTAAATACCCGAAGTGAAGCGGTCTACCTCAACAACGTAAGTAGGCCACTAAACACTTCAAAGTACCTGGTAGTTTGTGCACCCCACCTTGGGTCTATCCTAGGAGCAAAAACAGTAAAAAGAAATAATACAACGGTGGCTACAACAGCAACCTGGATGTGCCCCGCAAAAGAATATTATATCATATTACAATTATATCGAATGAATGAATATAAAACACATCTCAAACCCCGGCTAATCATCACAACATTCCAATCAAGTTCATATACACAAACAGTAAATATTACAGAAATGTGCAACCCCCTGCCAACCGACATACTAGCAGTTAGGGAAGGTTCACGAACACATTAAACATTACAGATAAAAACCCAATTAGCAAATAACTTAAAATATCGATCGACTACCTTTTTCCGTGTCTACCCCAAAAGCAAACCAGCACAGAAGTAACCTGGGCAGAAACAGAATATACTGGAAAACAAAACATCAAAATATATGAATTACAGAGCAAATCCGAGTCAACTCGGTGTTGACTCGGCGGCGGATCCGCGGCCAAAAGAACTGTTTTGCCGCGGATCCGCGGCTATCTGACCGATTTGAAATCTCGTATTTTCCCATAATTCTTATATTTCCCTGCCGTGAATTTTAAGGCATATCAAATATTTTTTCGACAAGTTTAAAATTAACAGAAACTGTTAGAGTTCCGGGGTTTCGTTTTCGTGTTTTTCCGTCGATCGAAACTCTAATTAGTTGCTAACAAGCTAGTAATGGTTTAGTTGGCTCTGATACCACTGTAAGTCCATGTCACACACCCCACGATCTTGCGGGAGGCGGAATATATGAAAAAAGATTATCAAAACTTCGTAACATGGACTTAAGCGCATGAATCGTATCTAAACCGTTACTAACTAACTACGAGAGGTTTAACTATTCGGATTCGAAGTTATACCTCATGTTACTTGTCCTTCGGGTCTTCATCGCTGTCCTCCACTCCTCGTAGGCTCCTTAGAACATCGACACCTCAATGGCCTCCTCGTGTCAAAGACGATCCACCCGAGAGCTCCTACTCCAAGCTTGATCTCTAACTTGAGATAACTAGGTTGCTCAAACTGCTAATCTAAGCTACCTAGGGGATATAGAGTTGGATTATGGATGTATTAGTCTAGCTAACCCTTGATCTCAACACATGAGAGGTTAGGGTTAGGGGTTCAAGAATGAGAGAGCTTGAGGAGAGAGAAGGTGATGATAAGAATGAATATTGAAAAATGAACTCATTTGAATATATCAACCATAATGATTTATCAAATAAATAATTCAAATGATTAATCATCATGGTTGATTCATTCACCTTATGTGATTCATCATATGACTCATTAGCTAATTAATGCATCATTTAATTCCATGGATGAATCAGACAAATGTGTCATTAAGCAATAAATACTTATGCCGCCTTAACCCCCAAGTCACCATATTTCTAGAAGCTTCCCGGCAAATTACGAGAACGCCCCTCCAATCCGTGAAAACACGGAAAAACTTTAGACTGTATAAATCCAATAACCCGATACTAGAATCTGGCTTAAACCAAAGCCGGCTAGTAAAAACTGTCCGAACGTCGTACGTGCGTTTAAACGCGTATGCGTTCGAACCCTTGTCGTAAAACCACATGACCTCTATATCGTTTCGCCTGGAGCAGGAAAACTCTCTGTGTGGGACTCTAAAGACTCGACACTACGCTGGCAGTGGGTTTAACTACAGACCGCAAGCGGCACTAACTGTACGTAACAGTCCCCAGGTAGATGTCGATAAAAAGGCCGATGAGGAAACCATCCGAACTCCTACTGAGCCTGTCCGTGACAATATCCATGTGGTCCGGTCTGTTCGTCTAAGAGTATCGCATGTATGGTCTAGAGAGGTGGAGAACGTCAGACCCCTAATAACCTACAAGTCGTGCTGGTATGGCTCAAGACCATTTGAGAATCTACTGATCAGTCCACCGGTAATTCTTCGTCAGCCCTGGCCAGGGACTTACGGTAATGACCAACCAATCACAGTGCGATATCAACTCCTTATACCGGGAGAGACGAATCCCTAACAGTCGCTCACTGCTCCATGTGGTTCGGGACTGTGCCCAACTAAAACCTGTTTGCATGACTCCTTTGAGCCGTGGTAGAGTAGTAATCAAAACACAGTGGGAACTCACACGAGACAAATGATGACTTTAAGTCAATAGACTATCTACACATATGTCACCTGAGAACCACTATCCGACGTTAGGTATAATGCCATCCAGTCAGTTCTCCTGCGCGTCATGTCCGGTGTATCCGTAACCCAACGAGCACCTGTATACTATCTCCAGTACGACGTACTGATCGCTGTGGGACAGACCATCTCCCCAACTGGGATGAGAAGCGTACACACTAGTCTACTCCGGAGTATCGATGCCCTGTCTCGATAATCCTACGAGTAGGGACAAGTATAGGATGTTACTTATAGACTACCCAGCCCCCACTGGTGTGACTGCCATCACAACGCTGGTAATCAAGCAAAGATCTTATGGGCTCTGCTGATATGTATAAGTGATACGTTATAAGAAATATATGCACATATTAAAGTAGACACAAATCAAGTAGCATACTACCATTTTTAGCAAGACTGTATATATATAACTGTGAATATCCCAAGCTTCCATTATATAATATACAACCTAGTATGATACAATAATGGCCCCTAGGGCATATACATTAACAATGACATGATACACCACTGCTTGACCTGTTACTTGATCCTGTTACTAATGCCGACAACCCAGACTTGCTGTCCTGACGGACATATCATGTTGTCTATTCAGACAAAACTTGTACCTGCTTTGATCCTGTGTTGGCATTAGCTCCAGATTTATCAATACCTGACTTGAACACATAACCTTGGGGATAAGAAGAAATCAATAATGAAACCTGATTTGTAACTCAACAGTTCGACGCTTATACTGATCAGTTTTACGGGCTAGGCCAGCCCCGGGATGCTGCTGCTGACATCATTCATCTGTACATATTTCTTGTTTAATGCCTAGCGGCATGTCTCGGTTTCAGCCCGAGAATCTGGACCATGGTCCCGGACATGCACGGGATACTATTGAGTTATACCGACGATTTATTAAATTGATTTCAAATACTTGAGTAATTAGCCCAGTAGCATAGATTACTCACCGCATGCACATACACTTCACTTTCCATATTCGTGTTACTGTTATACACTTATTACTGCTCATACTCATGTCCGTATATTTTGTTACCTCCTGATTATATTTTATTGTTTGATATTATGGCACGCTGACGTCTGGGTTTTGCATGGCCCAGATCCTCTGTTTCTTTCACAGGTTGATCAAGAGTATTTCCGCCGTCAAGCCGAGCAGTGAGGATCCTGCTAGTATCTAGTTTAGTTTTATTTCCTTACTTTCATTTCCTGATGTGAGCACGTATTTGGGACGTACTTTCCAAATGTTATTGTATATTGGATTTATTGCTTCCGCATATTATTTCTTGACTAGTTTATTCCGGCATATGGACATGTACTAGATAGTTTATTTTTATTTTATTGTTCTTGAAATCTTATAGACAGCCGTAATGTGACTGTGGAGGGATATTTCCTAAGCACAAGTAGCATGGTTGGCTCTTTCATGAGCCGATCTTAGTGCACTCTGGGAAGCGGGGCGTGACACGCTTAGTGTAACTATATCAGAAAGAATCTACTTTTCGTTATAGCTACGTCGCGGGTCCCGTCACGTCTCCGCTCTAGTATCTTTGGAAGCGGGGCGTGATAATTAGTTTCTTGGTTTTCCAAGAAACAAAATTGTATGGCACTATTTACTACTGAAGTAGAGTATATTGCAGCTGGGTTGTATTGTGCCCAAATTCTCTGAAAGCAACAAACTCTTATCGATTTCGGTTTAACTTTTTCTACTACAAGCATTTTGTGTGATAATACTAGCGCAATTAATTTATCAAAAATTATATGCTTCATTCTAGAACTAAACATATAAACATTAGACATCATTTTCTATGAGATCATGTTGATAAGAAAAATATTGTGCTCGCATTAGCTGACACAAAAAATCAATTAGCTGATATTTTTACTAAAGCATTACCCGAAAATGATTTTTGTCCTATTAAAAGAGATATTGATATGTGTAATCTTAGTAAATAACTTCATATATATGGTGAAGGGGGCAATCCCTATTTGTTTAAAGATTTATCGAAGAGGGAGAGAAAACTATTTGATAGATGATTTTTTTAAATTTTATATATATTATCTATCATATTGCTAATTGCCAATAATTAAAAAAAGGAGATTGCTGATCTCACCTGATTAGATTTTGATTATTGATAAGAAATTGCTCCATGCTGTACTTACATTTTGCATATCATTATTTGGAGTATTTAATGGAGGACGTAAGAAAAGCTTTAATGTTATATCGAAAGGAGGTTGGAGTACAAGTTGGGATTTCATAAAGCTAAACATTAATATACAAATTGAAGCCCACAAAAATCAAGACTAGTCGGTATACAAGCCACGTAATGACTAATACATGAAGAAGGAGGCTCGTATTTTGCGTTTTGGATTTATTCCTTTTATTTTACCTAATTTTTTAGAAATCAAATGTGAAGAGACTAAAATGCTAGGGAGATACACACACGACATCATATATGCATTTCACATCAATATTTTTTTCAAAATTAAAATATCATTTTTAATTCACGATACATAAAAATTGAAAAATTACATATCATTATGATCATTGAATTTTTCCTAAGTTTGAAAAATATCTTTCATGGATTTTCGGAGACATATGTTATTTTTAAATAATTATTTAAATTTAAAATAATTTTATTATATTAGAAAATGAGTTGAAAATTATTATCTCATCGTAAAAAAAAATTAGTGTCAGTAGATTCACGGTGACGTGCTGACTCTAAATATTATTTTTACATAATGTTTCAATAATGTTTAATATTTTTAAATTGTTATCTACAAGTTAATAAACATCCAAACAAAGCATGCATGCCTTGTCTGTGTTTCTACCCGGTTAAAAGATCAAGGATAGCGAAAAGTTTAGGAAATACTAAAGACGGGGTCTTTAGGGGAGGACTAGATTTGGGACATCGAAGCTCCTTATGTCGTCTTATTTGGGTTTTACCGTATTTATATTTGTTATTAATTAATGTTATAATTTTGTGGTGTACATGTAAGTAGATTGCAATTTAACAAGTATTTGATTTAAACCTTATTCAACCCTCTAGGGGTGTGATTTAGTATGAAGTGGGTTGGAAAAAAAACATACCACAAACAATATTAAACTCTTAGAAAACAACTTGACTGTCGTTAGTCTTTGAAAAAGGGAACGGGTCTCTTTCAAAATTAATGCGGTAGCTTTCAAACATTAAAATTAAGAAACAAGTCAATGTTCAGATGCATTATCAGGTCCTACTATAAAAAATAAATAATATTTCATTGCAGTTTAGTTAAAAAATTGAAATCACATACATAAGAATAAGAGGCAATCCATGTGCAAAAGGACTTCATGAATGTGGGTCCCTTTGACACACACAAGGCATCCATGCTTTGCATCGATCTATATTAGCTTGCAGATAGCAATTCTAAAATATTAAAAGTTATCGGAAAATTATATAAAAATAATATTTATAGTTAGTTCGATACCGTGAATCTACTGACAAAAATTTTGTCTTATGAAGTGATAATAATTTTCAAATCATTTTCTAATAGAATAAAATTATTTTCAGTTTAAATAATTATTAGAAAATAACAGATGTCTCCGAAAATTCTTGAAAGATATTTTTCAAGTTCAATGATTATAATAATATATAATTTGTCAAATTTTATGTATCATAAATTAAAAATAATATTTTAATTTTGAATAAAATATTGATGTGAAATGCATATATGATATTGTGTGTGCATCTCCCAAGCATCTTAGTCCCTTTACATTTGATTCCTAAAGAATTAGGTAAAATAAAAGGAATAAACCAGAAACCCAAAATGGGAGTCTTCATCTTCATCAGCTATTGTGGAGCTTATATATTGGCCAGTCCAGATTTTTGTTCGCTTCAATTTTTATATTAATGTTTAGCCATTTGAAGTCCCAACTTGTCCTCCAACCTCTTTTGAATATAGCATTGTAGCTTTTCCTCCCTTCTCCATTAAATGCTCTAAATAATGATATGAAAAATCTAAGTATAGTATAGAGCAATTTCTGGTCGATAATCAAAATCTAATTGGGTGAAACCAACAATCCCGCCCTTACACACACACACACGGTTTAAACATGGTTTTAAAAAAAATCATGCATCTATCACCATAGTTTTCTCATCGGAAGACAAAATTATTCACGGTGACAACCCGACTCTAAATATTATTCTTCCATAACTTTCTGATGATATTTAATATTTTTAAATCACTATCTGCAAGCTATTATACATTCATACAATCCATGCATGTCTTGGAGCCACATGCATGAAGTTTTTTTGCACAGGTGATTGCTGGATGTGATTTCGATTACTTTACTAAACTGTAATGAAATATTATTTTATTAAATCAAGCATGCATTAGCTTGATTTTTTTATAGTGGGACCACAATAATGGAACTGACCAGTTTCTTAATTTTACTGTTTGAAAGCGACCGTATTAATTAATGAACAGTGTAGGTAATGATTGTGTTGCGATTGGGAAAGGCTCTATCGATGTAAATGTTTCCCGCGTTCAACTGCGGCCCTGGACATGGAATTAGGTATTTTGCAACAAAAAATGGTGAAATTTTGTGTGTTTTATGAATTAAATTAATATAATCAAATTTTGAACGCTCTTGGGTACTGGAAGTTGCAAAAGTGTAGCATGCAGAGGAGTTGCTCTTCGCGATATCAACATCAAATATGTCCCGGGCATCGAAGAACTAAGCACGTACTGTTTGAACGCTCTCGGGACTAAATCTGGAGAAATTACCCCAGAAATATCTTGCCTCTCTAGAGAAAATTAAGTTGAGATTTGATTAATTTAGCAGTAGTTTTAGATTACTGAAGTTCATGTAATTTCTCCTATTATTTATGGGGTTATTTAATCATGTAACTTCTTGGTAGTGAATTAATGGAAATTTGTTTTCTTGGTTTAGATCTTCTTGTGATAGTTGTTTCCATTGCTTCTTATTTTGAATATTCACTGCTTATTTTTAAGGAAACAAAGCACCATGCAATTAAAAAGAGAATAATTTTGAAGATTCAGTAATTCTGTTCAAGGAAATAAATTATGATGCGATAAAAAAGAGAAAAACAGTTATATATCATGCAATTATAATTTATCTATGAAAGGTAAAACTTCAGACTTGGAAGTTACCTACCATGTAATGGAAAAAGAAAAACAGAGAGAGATATATCATTTTGAAACTTACACTTCGAAGCAGAAATTTCGAATCAATTGCCTATTGAGTGTCAAAATTATTATCTGTCATGGAGGAAATTACTTGAATAAACAACTGGTTGACTTCTTGAAACTAAATCGGAAGTCAAATTTTTTTTGGGGAGAAAATGGAATATCATGTCATAATAAATAAATATCAATTTCACATTTTAAAATTGATTGTCCTCATCATACATATTGATCTATATGGTGTACAACATAGGAATACAAATTTCTTAACATTTAGGAGTTCTTTGCTTGATGACACGGCACTACAAGAAACTGGGCCTTTTTTCGACCGGAGTACCGTTTCGACGCAAGACTCCCGTCGAAATAAAGTGTCCATATTTGAAAATTTATTGATTTTGATCAACACTTATTTTGACGAGAGTCTCACGTCAAATTAGATGTTGACCAAAATCAACAGCTTTAACCCGATATTAGCCCCTCCCCCAACCCAATTACTTCTCCGCTCCAAATTTTTCCCCAATTTCGTCTCCTCCATCGATCTCTACATCACCTCTGAAAAAATTCCCAATTTCCACTCCTCCGCTCCAAAAAAGTCTTCGCCCCCGTCTCATCCTCGTCAACCTCCTCGTCTCCTCCTCCTCCTCCTCCTCAACCCCGAGCCCCTCCTCTTCACCGATCATCCCTCCTTCACCAAGCATCCCTTTCACCGAGCACCCCCTCCGCTTCACCGAGCATACCCCTTCATTGACCAAATCTACCTTCCTCCTTCGCGGACATCGTCCTTCGAATTTATTTTGACATGAAATCAGCGACGAATTAGGTGAATTAATTTTATTAAATTCAATTTTCAAAGTTTATTTGTTATGTAATTTTAGTTAATTTTGTTATATTAGAAGATTTGTGTAGAAATGTCAAGAAAAAGTAATTGGCAAATTTGTGTGGAAATTTCGATATACGTCTGTATCCGGTACACCGTCTACACCCTTTAATTCTTAACTATATACTAAACCTAGATTAAGTCACAAATTACATATTAATTAAACCAATGATATTAGAATGATAATCATCAAAACTAATCAAATTAAGTACATGACACTCGATGATAGTAAAAAGTAAACCAATACATATCGTCATCGAGTATCTCACATTGATAAAATATCGTCCCTTAGAACCCATATATCAGCTATATGTGTACGGTTATCTTCGTGACATAAACTACGCGTTGGTTGTCAATCTCGAACGTTAATCATTTTTCGTTGACAACCAACTCGTAGTTTATGCGACGATAAGACTATTCGCGCTATAACCAATAGATTTGTCCCATTTTGGACAAGTTAAGATTGTATAACTCGTTCTTGTATGATATTCATTTCAGTATTATTGCTTTGTTAATTTTCCTGACTTAAATAATGTGAAATTTACCTCCTGTGACTTCAATATTATTTGTTTTAGCTTACAGACTATGGAACTTATATTTTATTGCTCTTATATGATTTTTTTCACTGTTATTGCTCTGTTAGTTATCCCAGTTTAGGCAATTTGAAACTTACAATTTATTGTATTTTTATGATATTCTTTTTAGTATTATTGCTCTGTTATCTGAACTAACTTAAGTAATGTGAAACTTACATATTTGTTGCTTCTGTGAAGTTTTAGATATGTCAGTTGATAGGACTGATCGGGATACAGGGAATGAGGAGCAGCCTTCCTAGTCATGGAAACGGGGTGTAAGATGACCCACATGGGCTATTGAGATCTGAAAGAGGATGCCAAATGCCTCCGACAAGCCGATTACATGTCTTTCATATTCAGGAGACCTTGTTCATAGAAGTTGTAATGATGCGAAGAAGATGATGTTGTTTATAACGAACGGCGAGGAATGCGTGCCTCATGCGATCGAGTATGACAATAGCGAGTGGTGGCCTATGAGCGGGAAAGCCCAGTATTGATGCAGAAGAAGAACATTGTTGTATGGGAGGTTATGCTAAAATTTGTTTATATTATTTGTAACATTTTCAAAAATATAAAATATTAATTTTGGGAATTTTTATAATTTAATATTATTTTATTGATTATTTTAATATTAAATGCAAATAAATAGGAAAAATGTTAGAAAAATTATGAAAAATTATGGAAAATTCTAAAATGGGTTAATTATTGAAATTATGACATTTTTAAGTTGTTGTGATCATTTTGACACTAATTTAGTGCTAATCGCGATTAAAATCGCTAATTGGGTTTTTTGGCAATTTTGTGCAAAACTTGCACATATCACTTTTTCTACACTTGTGTATTTTTCTAGCCATGGTTTTCATTTGGGTTTACTATTCTTGTGAGAAGGTTTAGGGATTTAAAAGAAAAGGGAAAAAGAAAAAGAGAGTGTGATGATGAGGGTAGGTGAGAGAGAGAGGTGGACCATTGACTTGAACCCTTAATCATTTCTCTTCCTCTCATTTCCCTCCCTCTTCCTCCTTGGTTGCTGCTGCTGCTGCCCTAGCCCTCTCTCCCCTCCACTAAATCCTCTCACTTCATCTCAAAAACATATCCAAAACCCCAAACTCCTTTCATTAAAAATGTCCAAAATCCCTAGATCTACGCATGGAGCTAAAGAAGCATGGATTTGGCCACTAGAGGGCAACTCAAGAAAATTCTTGAGTTGCTAATGAAGGTAATTTCTGAACCATTTGCTTAATTATAGCCTTTCCTATAACCCCATGTCAAGATTTTATCGATATTGTGTGATATTATGAATTTGAGAGAAACCTAGTTAGGATTTGAGTGAATTGGTGTTGCATTATGAAATTGGACTCAGTATTGATCTTCCCAACACCCTAGTGTTTGAATTGAAACCCAAAACCTGAAGCAAACACCAGAATACGGATTTTAGAAACCAATATCGGGGAAATTGTGTATTCTGTCACTGTTATTTGGAATCTGCTAACACCCCGAGAACCCTAAAATAATATTGAGTGGGAATTGAGATGTGCAGGCAACATAGAGGCAACACCCAAAACCCTAGCCCCTGATTCTTTTTCCCGGCCGCCAAAACCTCCTTTCTGGCCGCCAAAACCTCCTTTCTGGCCGCAATTTGCGGCCAGACCAGAGAGGAATCTCCTCGTTTTGCGTGCCTGGCCCCATTTCCCCAATTCTTGGCCCTGGGTACTTCTAGTTTTGACAGATTCTATCTAGGGTGAAATCTGGGACATTTATCCTATGTTGTCGTTTGGATTCGTGTTTCCGTATTCCGTATTTTTGGATTGGAAATGGTGGAATGTGTTTTGCCTCGACTATTGTCGTTTATACGACGATATAGAGGATTATGGATGGTTTTGAAGGCGTGCCATAGGTTCTCACCTATAGGCCCCTTATCGTATCGTTTTGGAGTTTATGCGCCGTTTTAGATTGGATTTGGTTTTAATGCGCATATACGATATTTTGATGTGTAGGTACCCATGAAGACTTCGGACGACAAGCAAATGCATGGGGATGTCCGCAAATGGTGATGCAAGGTGAGTAGATTATATCTACGGGGGAAAGTCGGATGGATGGCGTATAGCACCCCCGCAGTCCGTAGATAGCTTATTATATAGTATTGTGATATTAGGTGTATTTGGGTTATGTAGGGTTAGAAGTGACTAGTGTAGTTCATAGTCGCGAACCCTAGGATAGAATTACACCTATACATATACCCTTGCTTTTCACATGTACTTACACTGTGGTTGATGATATGTGACGACTTTGGAGATGAGTCGATATTGTGGGCTTGGTGCCCTGGGATCGGTGATTTGATACGATTCATATGTGGGATATGACTTGTGATTCTTGCGAGCTTGGGATGGTGTTTACCCCCGTATGCATACTTTACCGATGTTACCGTTTGTACTAGATATAGAGTAGTACATCCAGACTAGATGATCTGATGACAGTGAGATGTTGATCCCTACCCAGCTTTTGGGAATGCCGTACGATGATTTACCGTACGAGTTGATATTGATGATAGATCCGCACTCATAGCTAGAGGATATCTTACGATATGACATTGAGGCGGGATCACCGACTATATATCTATATATATACTTAGACTCAGTTTTTGGTGGTTTCCACACCTACCCCTCCTGATTGACAGGATACTTAGATGTAGTTGCATAGTAGATACTTCACTGTGCTGTTGATTACTAGATTTCCGCATATTCATACTATTCGCATTGCTGGCATATGTTCATTACCATGTTATTATCATGCTGTTAGGACACCAGCACCATTATCGATGATGCGTATGTTTCACGTACACTATTTGCCGGCTCACACACTTCATCATCGATAATTGCCATGTCACTACACAGTAGTACCATTACATTCGTGATATGATGCTTCCTTCGACATATGCGCATTCCTATTCCATGTTGCATGATTTCCGATATGATTACTATCTTTACATGTCGCATATATCATGGATTGATTTCATAGTACATCGCATTGGATTTACTTCCTGATGTTGGATTTTCATGTGATTTCTGGATTCGGGAACCGTAGCCTTTTCGAATAAGTAACCATTTAAAAACCCGGTTCCCTTGATATGATATTTGGGGCGTCGCCCCGTGTTTTCTCGGTGCTAGAGGATGGATTGAGATAGGGTATGCTCCGGAATGACGGATGCCCGATGGATTGAGATAGGGTATGCTCCGGAATGACGGATGCCCGATGGATTGAGATAGGGTATGCTCCGGAATGACGGATGCCCGATGGATTGAGATAGGGTATGCTCCGGAATGACGGATGCCCGATGGATTGAGATAGGGTATGCTCCGGAATGACGGATGCCCGATGGATTGAGATAGGGTATGCTCCGGAATGACGGATGCCCGATGGATTGAGATAGGGTATGCTCCGGAATGACGGATGCCCGATGGATTGAGATAGGGTATGCTCCGGAATGACGGATGCCCGATGGATTGAGATAGGGTATGCTCCGGAATGACGGATGCCCGATGGATTGAGATAGGGTATGCTCCGGAATGACGGATGCCCGATACAGGAGGATTTACGTGTCGATGCTAGGCACGGGTTTCATGATGTTTTTCCATGATTTTGTTTATATCCTCACATTGCATACATGATGCTTATTGTCATTGGGTGACAGGTGGACGGGTTCCACATATATACAGACATGGATCATATACAGACTGGTTTATACTTATCATACTTCATTTGTATATATAACAGGGTATGAGGGCGCTGTTATATATATCCTTACACCAATATTAGTGGAATGGGACGCTAATATATGTGTATTGATATCATTGATACTTCACCATATTTACTTCATGCAGCATACTTTACATTCATGACATGTTATTACTTGAGTATCTGGAACTACATACATGATTAGATATTACCTTACCACACTCAGATGTGCTCTTGTGGATTGTATTACTGATCGTTGACTTAGGATTATGTCTTGCATTCGATTTATCCTTGTAGATGTTTCTATTCACGAGTTGGCAACTCACCCCCGTTGTGCCACAGTTCTTGCAGGTTTTGCCGTACAGGTTCTATTGCGGCATTTCTGGCACGCTACCTTCTTGCGGGTGATTTGCTTTTGGTAGGTGGATTCTTTTGCATCAAGAATCCCCATTTTGTACTTATTTATTTATTGTATCTAGAAATGTCCATCAACCAAAACTTGTATATTCTTTCAGACCTAGACTTCTGTGTTGTATATTTCGACCTTAGAGTCGCGCTTAGTTGTATTGCGGATTTCCTTGTTGCTTTTGAGCTTTCTTTTGGATTTGATCCTCGCCACTTGGCGTTGTATATTATCATATCTTGCGTGGTTGTGACCGTCGATTGACGAAGAGCTAGCTCCCGCTTGGGGATGCCTTTATCATTTGCATATATTGATATCCTTGTTTTACCCCATTCGGGGCCAGTTTTACAAAAGAGACTCTGCCGAAAATTTTAGAAAAGACTTATTGTTTCCAAAACGTACTTTCGGCTTAGTTATTTAAAAACCTTGATTTCAAACCTGTAATTCTTCACTTCTTTAAACCAGTTTTCTTTACTTATTCTTCAAAATGGTTTTAGATTTCTGGGCTTTTGGTTTACTTGGATCAGATGGAGTCCTATAGGCTTCATAGGGTTCAAGGGCCAGTCACGTGCTCTTTCGGGTCGTGACAAAGTTGGTATCAGAGCGCTAGGTTGACCTTGGTTCGAGTCTAAGTTTGACTATGTGGAGCCTAGGGAGTTGTTTATATACGGAACTTAGGCTTGACCTTACGGAACTTAGACTTGGTTGAGGGGGTGTAAACCCGAACTTTCGTCGTTTTAGGATGACCCTTGGTTGATGGATTAGGTGACTAAAGTAGAGTGACGTACCGTTGGTATGTTCCGCGGCATACTTACGACACGCCACTCCGCTTAAGGAACCTTAGGATGGACATTTGTTTTGAGATCAGTGATTCTCTTCCTATCCAGGATTATACATCCATTTGAGATTCCCGATTCTATTAGTTTCATGATCATACCTTCATTGATGCTGTTCCTTCCTATGATCATGTATCCACTTTGGATCTGTTGTTTCCTTTCTTTCCATTGATGTGCTCTCTTTGATACTCGATTGAGATTCCTGTCACCATGTTTGAGCGCAGTTTGGGCTGCTGCTAGGGTTACGGCCGGTGTGAGCTCGTTTGGTACGAGGGCCGACCTTTGTGTTTTCTGGTGACATGGGAACGTCTCGAGTTAGTGTTGGTGTTTGTGACCCCTAGTGGAGGCGAGTGCTTGGTTTGCACCGGATGATCGGGCCATTGTTAGAGCTGCCAGTTGAGAGATGACTGTTGATGTACAGCATACCTCAGAGATTGTGATGTCGCCTACTGTGCAGACAGATGGACCAGCTGTTGCTGAGATTGTCAGGATGTTGCTTTCGGAGCTTACGAGCTGAGATTGCCGGAGCTTTCAGGCAGATATGCGACAGACGATAGCTAGTCTACCCGATTTGAGAGACGAATGTGATTCGTCCGATTTTGCGCCAGAGCGAGCCCAGTTGAGTTGAAGATTTCCAGTGTGGAGAGTCTTACTCAGACCTAGAGCAGGCTGATTCAGAGACGACCGCCATTGTGTTGCCTTTCCTGGAGGATTGAGGCGTCGTTCGGCGTACAGGCGTATGAGCCAGTTGCTACTGCAGCATGAGCATGTACTCAGAGGGATGATAGCGAGTCGCTAGTCACCGGAGGATGAATGACTAGGACGTGTGGTGAGTTCGCTTATCCCGATGCGAGGACATCAGGCGGATTGATTCCAGCTAGAGACGACTTCGTGCAGGTTCGTTGAGAGTCGATTGAGACGATCGAATGTCAGGAGCCATTTTCCAAGTTTAAAGTATACGGAAAGACATGCAGGTGATTCTATGGACCCTCTAGAAGAATGAAACCCTAACTCGACTTAATGACCGTGTGACAGCCTTTGAACCTTAGGGTTTACGGCGGTTCCGCGGCGCCATTAGTGAGGCTTGGGTTTGCCCTTCTACGGCTGGACCACCGACGCTGTGGCATGTACTCGATACTATTAAACTGTACCCGAGATGTGAGCTCTTGGGGGATTATGAGGATCTGACGAGTCGATCGGATGGTTCGACATCTTTCGGATATCGTGATGGGACATTGCTTGGGAGACTCCAGATGCGAGGATAGCCGTCGGAGCGCAGTTTGTGTAGCCATGATGAGGCGAGTCCGAATCAGTCGACATTGAGCAGAGTGAAGAAAAGAGTTCGTACGAGATTTCGACGAGATGATGTTCCACTCCGCTGATATTAGAGATGTGATATGCACCCCGAGGCGTGGTATATGGATATATCTTCCAGAAAGAAGCGCGATAAGTATGCAGCCGTTCCGGAATAAGCTTTAGCTTCAGCATTGGATGATGACTTCCGGGCAATTCGGCAGGATTGAGGTTTGAGAAAGGAACCTCGACAGGACTTCTCTGGAGTACGATACGAGAAGACCTAGACCAGGAGTGGTCATTTTGCGCACACCCAGCAGACCAGAGGTTGGCATTGTCGACGAGGTAGTTGACCAGGATCGGATAAAGGGACTTACCAGATGCTTTGCGAATTGATCAAGGACGGACGAGTGATGAGTTTTCCTCCGATGGTTGGGACGTGTTCCCAAGGACCAGTTCGGCCTGACATCTGCTACAGAGTGACGAAGCTACAGAATACGTGATTCGAGTCCGTGTGAGAGACTTCAGATAGACCGTGAGCCAGAGGCCGACGCCAGTGATATGCTGCCTTACGAGTGGTCGTGAGGTTTGACAGAGAAGTGCCAGAACGGAATCGTCCCCGTTAGCACACCTGACAGGGCCGATGAGCCGGTTGACTGTGAGATTGGTAAGCCCCAGAGAGGATAAGGACCCAGAGAGTCAGAGGACGCCAGATCGTGAGCAAGAGGCAGGTAGATATCCTGCGCTGCTAGCAGTGGATTGCACCGACTCCTTCTCGACCTCGAAGGAGAAACTACCGGAGACGGTATTTATGATTTGTGATTTTGTGATTCGATTATCACGTATCCGTCATTTTGGATTTCGGTAGTTTGGGCGTTCTGTTTGCATGATTTAGTTTTGGTGACTGAGTTTCGTGATATTGGTTTCATGCACCCACTGGATATTTATATATTTTGCGCAGAGTTTTCATGCATTTTAGTGTTATGCTTCGATTCGTGCACGCTGATGCACACGATTGTGAGATTTCCTTTGCGGTACACCTGATTTTGGTTTGAGACGCATTTTATCGTTGATTTTGACCCGGATTTTGATGGTTGGTTTTGCACTCCGTGCTGGTGATGTGCTTTACACCTATTCGATGTTGTTATTGGATTTCGTGATTCCGTGCATGTTGAGTGCGCAGGGTTTAGATTTTCATTCGTGCACGATAGATGCACAGATTTGGATTTTCGCGCATGTTGGGCGCATGTTTTTAGATACGATTTTGGTGCGCACCCGATGCACTAAATCGAGATTTCTTCGTGCATGTTAGATGCACCGGACCTTGGCTGTCAGGCACATACGTTGCCCATGACAGAGGTTTCGTGCACACCCGTTGCACCTAGATGTTGTTTTGTGCACCTGTTTAGCACATATTGGATTTTTGATTTCCGTGCGCACCAGACGCATAGGATTGTGTTATGTACATTTTTGAGATTTATTCCCTTTGGAGTAGTACCTTTTATGATGTTGGGTTTTTGCTTTCATGCTGAGCAGGACTAGTCAGTAGACGATACCTGGATATACTTTTGCATGTTTTACATCAGCTTTTTACGTGTATAGATTGGATGTCTACATGTGTAGTTCGATCCATATCATATCGGTTTTGTATTGGATTTGACATTGTGTTTTTACATCGACTCCGATGATTGCGAGATGCTTGACGGAGTTTTGCTTTTGAGTTATCTGCTCATTTTTCATGCGCATGCATTGCGCTATGATGTTTTATGTGTTGATATTTTCGGAGCCCCGACAAATGGATTATTACTGAAATTGTTTTTAGTATTGGGGGTTTAAATTTAAATTCGGGGACCGAATTTCTTTAAGGGGGGTAGATTGTAACATTTTCAAAAATATAAAATATTAATTTTGGGAATTTTTATAATTTAATATTATTTTATTGATTATTTTAATATTAAATGCAAATAAATAGGAAAAATGTTAGAAAAATTATGAAAAATTATGGAAAATTCTAAAATGGGTTAATTATTGAAATTATGACATTTTTAAGTTGTTGTGATCATTTTGACACTAATTTAGTGCTAATCGCGATTAAAATCGCTAATTGGGTTTTTTGGCAATTTTGTGCAAAACTTGCACATATCACTTTTTCTACACTTGTGTATTTTTCTAGCCATGGTTTTCATTTGGGTTTACTATTCTTGTGAGAAGGTTTAGGGATTTAAAAGAAAAGGGAAAAAGAAAAAGAGAGTGTGATGATGAGGGTAGGTGAGAGAGAGAGGTGGACCATTGACTTGAACCCTTAATCATTTCTCTTCCTCTCATTTCCCTCCCTCTTCCTCCTTGGTTGCTGCTGCTGCTGCCCTAGCCCTCTCTCCCCTCCACTAAATCCTCTCACTTCATCTCAAAAACATATCCAAAACCCCAAACTCCTTTCATTAAAAATGTCCAAAATCCCTAGATCTACGCATGGAGCTAAAGAAGCATGGATTTGGCCACTAGAGGGCAACTCAAGAAAATTCTTGAGTTGCTAATGAAGGTAATTTCTGAACCATTTGCTTAATTATAGCCTTTCCTATAACCCCATGTCAAGATTTTATCGATATTGTGTGATATTATGAATTTGAGAGAAACCTAGTTAGGATTTGAGTGAATTGGTGTTGCATTATGAAATTGGACTCAGTATTGATCTTCCCAACACCCTAGTGTTTGAATTGAAACCCAAAACCTGAAGCAAACACCAGAATACGGATTTTAGAAACCAATATCGGGGAAATTGTGTATTCTGTCACTGTTATTTGGAATCTGCTAACACCCCGAGAACCCTAAAATAATATTGAGTGGGAATTGAGATGTGCAGGCAACATAGAGGCAACACCCAAAACCCTAGCCCCTGATTCTTTTTCCCGGCCGCCAAAACCTCCTTTCTGGCCGCCAAAACCTCCTTTCTGGCCGCAATTTGCGGCCAGACCAGAGAGGAATCTCCTCGTTTTGCGTGCCTGGCCCCATTTCCCCAATTCTTGGCCCTGGGTACTTCTAGTTTTGACAGATTCTATCTAGGGTGAAATCTGGGACATTTATCCTATGTTGTCGTTTGGATTCGTGTTTCCGTATTCCGTATTTTTGGATTGGAAATGGTGGAATGTGTTTTGCCTCGACTATTGTCGTTTATACGACGATATAGAGGATTATGGATGGTTTTGAAGGCGTGCCATAGGTTCTCACCTATAGGCCCCTTATCGTATCGTTTTGGAGTTTATGCGCCGTTTTAGATTGGATTTGGTTTTAATGCGCATATACGATATTTTGATGTGTAGGTACCCATGAAGACTTCGGACGACAAGCAAATGCATGGGGATGTCCGCAAATGGTGATGCAAGGTGAGTAGATTATATCTACGGGGGAAAGTCGGATGGATGGCGTATAGCACCCCCGCAGTCCGTAGATAGCTTATTATATAGTATTGTGATATTAGGTGTATTTGGGTTATGTAGGGTTAGAAGTGACTAGTGTAGTTCATAGTCGCGAACCCTAGGATAGAATTACACCTATACATATACCCTTGCTTTTCACATGTACTTACACTGTGGTTGATGATATGTGACGACTTTGGAGATGAGTCGATATTGTGGGCTTGGTGCCCTGGGATCGGTGATTTGATACGATTCATATGTGGGATATGACTTGTGATTCTTGCGAGCTTGGGATGGTGTTTACCCCCGCATGCATACTTTACCGATGTTACCGTTTGTACTAGATATAGAGTAGTACATCCAGACTAGATGATCTGATGACAGTGAGATGTTGATCCCTACCCAGCTTTTGGGAATGCCGTACGATGATTTACCGTACGAGTTGATATTGATGATAGATCCGCACTCATAGCTAGAGGATATCTTACGATATGACATTGAGGCGGGATCACCGACTATATATCTATATATATACTTAGACTCAGTTTTTGGTGGTTTCCACACCTACCCCTCCTGATTGACAGGATACTTAGATGTAGTTGCATAGTAGATACTTCACTGTGCTGTTGATTACTAGATTTCCGCATATTCATACTATTCGCATTGCTGGCATATGTTCATTACCATGTTATTATCATGCTGTTAGGACACCAGCACCATTATCGATGATGCGTATGTTTCACGTACACTATTTGCCGGCTCACACACTTCATCATCGATAATTGCCATGTCACTACACAGTAGTACCATTACATTCGTGATATGATGCTTCCTTCGACATATGCGCATTCCTATTCCATGTTGCATGATTTCCGATATGATTACTATCTTTACATGTCGCATATATCATGGATTGATTTCATAGTACATCGCATTGGATTTACTTCCTGATGTTGGATTTTCATGTGATTTCTGGATTCGGGAACCGTAGCCTTTTCGAATAAGTAACCATTTAAAAACCCGGTTCCCTTGATATGATATTTGGGGCGTCGCCCCGTGTTTTCTCGGTGCTAGAGGATGGATTGAGATAGGGTATGCTCCGGAATGACGGATGCCCGATGGATTGAGATAGGGTATGCTCCGGAATGACGGATGCCCGATGGATTGAGATAGGGTATGCTCCGGAATGACGGATGCCCGATGGATTGAGATAGGGTATGCTCCGGAATGACGGATGCCCGATGGATTGAGATAGGGTATGCTCCGGAATGACGGATGCCCGATGGATTGAGATAGGGTATGCTCCGGAATGACGGATGCCCGATGGATTGAGATAGGGTATGCTCCGGAATGACGGATGCCCGATACAGGAGGATTTACGTGTCGATGCTAGGCACGGGTTTCATGATGTTTTTCCATGATTTTGTTTATATCCTCACATTGCATACATGATGATTATTGTCATTGGGTGACAGGTGGACGGGTTCCACATATATACAGACATGGATCATATACAGACTGGTTTATACTTATCATACTTCATTTGTATATATAACAGGGTATGAGGGCGCTGTTATATATACCCTTACACCAATATTAGTGGAATGGGACGCTAATATATGTGTATTGATATCATTGATACTTCACCATATTTACTTCATGCAGCATACTTTACATTCATGACATGTTATTACTTGAGTACCTGGAACTACATACATGATTAGATATTACCTTACCACACTCAGATGTGCTCTTGTGGATTGTATTACTGATCGTTGACTTAGGATTATGTCTTGCATTCGATTTATCCTTGTAGATGTTTCTATTCACGAGTTGGCAACTCACCCCCGTTGTGCCACAGTTCTTGCAGGTTTTGCCGTACAGGTTCTATTGCGGCATTTCTGGCACGCTACCTTCTTGCGGGTGATTTGCTTTTGGTAGGTGGATTCTTTTGCATCAAGAATCCCCATTTTGTACTTATTTATTTATTGTATCTAGAAATGTCCATCAACCAAAACTTGTATATTCTTTCAGACCTAGACTTCTGTGTTGTATATTTCGACCTTAGAGTCGCGCTTAGTTGTATTGCGGATTTCCTTGTTGCTTTTGAGCTTTCTTTTGGATTTGATCCTCGCCACTTGGCGTTGTATATTATCATATCTTGCGTGGTTGTGACCGTCGATTGACGAAGAGCTAGCTCCCGCTTGGGGATGCCTTTATCATTTGCATATATTGATATCCTTGTTTTACCCCATTCGGGGCCAGTTTTACAAAAGAGACTCTGCCGAAATTTTTAGAAAAGACTTATTGTTTCCAAAACGTACTTTCGGCTTAGTTATTTAAAAACCTTGATTTCAAACCTGTAATTCTTCACTTCTTTAAACCAGTTTTCTTTACTTATTCTTCAAAATGGTTTTAGATTTCTGGGCTTTTGGTTTACTTGGATCAGATGGAGTCCTATAGGCTTCATAGGGTTCAAGGGCCAGTCACGTGCTCTTTCGGGTCGTGACATTATTCAATACTGAACTGTATTTTGATTTGTTTAAATACGTACGATAATGAATTATCATGTTTTGCAGAGTTGATTTGACTTCCGGTCGTATGGAAAACAGGGTCCCAAGACGATTGCCAATGACCGAGAAGTTCACGATAAGTTGTTTAACATGTGGTGAAGAACTAAAGAGGCCATAAGAACAAGGTCTTCGCAAAACTTGAATCCGCCAATATATCGAAAGAGATGTATGTGATGAAGCCGGATCCAGATTGGTCTGACGACTGCTGGCATGCGATGGTCGGACATTACATGAGCGATGAGTTTAGGGTATATCTTTTGACGATACATTTTTATTCTTTTATAGTAACTCAATAAACAATATTTGATATAACTACAAAAGAGAAACGCGCAGGGTAAAGTATCTCGCGCTGAGTTGCAAGATATCTACAGGAGAGGGAACAAGAGTTCCCAACAGTTTTGTGTCGAATATGTTTCGACAATCGATATTTTATATCAATACGTTCAAAATATATCTTATAAATTTACGTATTAACTTTCTAAATGTAATATACAGCAAGAAGGCCATGATGGAGATCCCATTGATCGGATCAAAGTCTTCAAGGCCAGATTTGTACGGGACGATGGCACGCCTGCATCGGTTGCGGCCGAGGAGCAATATGTAAGACTCCACTAATATCGTGTTTTTAAATTATTTCAGAATAATTATTGTGTAGTTATTAGAACGATAGTAAAATATTTCTTCTCCAAACAGGAGCTGATAGCGGTTGAGAAAGACAGGTTGATCGAGGAGATAGAGACGGATCAGGGACATCCAATTGATGACTAGCAGAGACTGTTCGATGCAGTTAGGGACTTCACAACGTATCGACCTGACACTCACGGGATAGTCCAATGTGTGTCCGTCAAGATCTCTCCCACACAATATAACGCTCCTTATAGGCCGACTGTGCATTCACCTGCTAAGTATCGTCGGGCAGATGACGTGGAATCGAAGACGTCATGTAGGACCAGGACCCCGACGTACGGTGGATCTGAGACTGAGCGGACGCTGGATATCGGTGGTTCTTCACATCGATCGGCTCCGGCTCCCGCTGGCGATCCATTTAATGGCTTTAGTACAAGCCAGAGACTTCGTCTTATCCGTATGTATGCACAATGAGGGGAGCTAGTACCTCCGGTAAGTTCGATTACCCTAACTTAATAATATATAAATATCATATGTACTAAACTATATATTTTAAACTTTTAATCGTAGGGACTTTATCCTTAGACGAAGATGAAGATGATTCACCAACCTCATGATATACTTTCTCCCTCCCCATGATCGGCCTCCTCATAGTTTAGTATCGTCTAAACTTCTAACTTTCATGCCCACGCGCGTATATATATATATATGAGAATAATAGAGGAAAGAGGCCAATTCCCTCCTATGGCATCGAAAAAATACCTCCTTCTTAATTTTTTCCGACGATCGGCACCCATCATCTTCATCGTCATCATCTAAGATGTGGGTACACCAAATTTCATGTGATTCTACAACTTTTTCACCGTTGATTTAGTGAGTTCAAAATTAACGGTTTACCGACAATAGAACTTTTTACATTGCTAAATCAACGTTGAAAAAGTTGTAGAATCACATGAAATTTTGTGTACCCACATCTTAGATGATGACGATGAAGATGGTGGGTGCCGATCGTTGGAAAAAACTAAGGAGGGGGTATTTTTTCGACGCCATAGGAGGGAATGGCCTCTTTCCTCCATTATTCTCTCTCTCTCTCTCTGTCTATATATATATATATATGTGTGTGTGTGTGTGTGTGTATTTGAGTTATTAATTATGATTTCATTTCTAACTTTCATGTACATATATATCAATAAATATGAATCTATGTATTTGTATTGGTTGTTTGATTCGATTGTTATTTAGGATTGGATTGGATTGTTTTGGAATTGATATTGGAACATATTTGGATTTCAATTGGAATTGATATTGGAATGTGTTTGGATCTGGATTGGAATTTAAAATGAAATTGAATTAATATTGAAATGTTGGATTGGTTTGAAATTTGGAACTGAAATTCCATATTCTCTGTTTAGAAATTTATTTTTTTCCTGCTATTAACACCTAATTGAGTATATCCTGTCGAAATAAAGGCTAACTCGACGGGATATGCCCGTCAAATTAGATTTTAAAACTTATTATTATATTATTTAATAATATTCTATTCGTATAAAATCTGGTCTAATTCGACGCGAGATACATATCGAAATAATATATAATTCGACCGGTAAATCGCGTCGAATTAAAGAAGTCTAATTCAACGGGTACTACCCGTTGAATTAGGTCTAAGCGACGAAATTAAACGCGACAGCGGTCTTCCGTCACAATTTAGAATCTCCCGTCGAAATAGACTTAATTCGACGGGTAATAGCTGTCGAATTAGGGTATGTATTCCTGTAGTGCATCGGTGTTGGGGCTTTCACCAGGAGCGGTGATTCTCAACTTATTTATATGAAGATATTTTGCAGTGTCAAATGTTTTCCAGCACTATTTAAGAAATTTAAATTACTTATCCTAACATCTTGGCAAGCCAGTATTCCAAAGGACTGTTAAAAAACAGGGTCAAACTTTGTATTAACAAAAACCTACAAATAAATAATCAGTAATTTACACTGAACAGCCCTTGAATATTGTTGTTCTTCGGTTAAATTTCTTAAAGTTATTAAATAGGACAAGCTCCCTTAAAATTTTATATTAATGGAAACATTAAGGTAGCTTAACGAAAACAACACCAGTATTTTGGGGTAGTTTAGCCCAAATGGTAATAATATAATACAGGTCCGTGTATACTTACGTTAGGAAGGTATTTGCATTGCAGCATAAAAAAAACAAATACATATACCATAAGTGGATAAAATAAAAATGGAAACATAAATATCTTGTATTCTTTTTGTGGAGATAAAAAAAAAGTGCAAATTTATTCGGAGAAAACTTACGCGTATATTTTTGCAATTCCACCGAATTGAACCTTTGCCATCGATATGGCCCTTGCCATCGATCATAAGGTTGTTTATGTTTTTAAACATGATCCGAATGGTCAATTTATTAGTCCAAATTTTGTTGGGTGCAACAAGCTTACCCTTAATCTGATCACAAGAAATATGGTAATTAGTAATTTTGGTAGTTAATGATAAATATTTTGAGTAATTAATGGAATAATCACCTGAACATGCATGCTAGAACTAGGGAAATGAGGAGGTTTAGCTAATAGAGAGACTGATCTTGTGATGAGAGTTGCACTAATTAATCACTTGAGTCTTCATTTAAATATTGGCATTTCACTTTCCATTTTCACATGTTGCTTTTAATTTGGCCATGATATGCTCAATATGTAAAGTTATGACAACATTTGGAAATGAAGATTTACCTTTTTAGACTGAATTAGTAATATGTGCCATGTTGACTTCCCTATATAATTTATTACAATGAAATATACCTAAAATAGAAAAAGACATATGTTAAATTTGCGAATATGGAAACAAACTTGTATTTATGAGGGCTAATCACCACTCTTTTCATGATCGTTTTATTTTTATATTGCCTTAAATTTCCAATTTTTATTTGGTTTGACTAAAATTGATGTTGCTCCCGAATCCTCCATTCTAAATTTATGTGATCCTGTGTGATCTTTTAATTATCTTTAACTTACTTCATATTGGTCACATTAGCATCTTCCCATTCAACAATTAATTTGGAATCGGATTAAATAGCATTATTAATTTATAAATTTGGAGAATATATTGTAACATGTTGTAAGCCGAGCTTGAATCCCAACCAAAATTACTGTGTGGAAAAAAAATCATTTGCTTTTCATGCGTTCTCATAAGCTTAATTAAGATAAAGATAAAATTACTGTGTGGAAAAAAAATCTTTTTTGGTCCTCGTTTGATTTGTGGAAATATATGAGAGTTTTGTCCACACTTAAATATAGAAAAGAAAATCTTAGCAAGCTTATTCTTCCCATTTAACTCAAATTAGCTATGGCATCTATCTTTTATCTCTCTAACCAACTAGCATTTTGCAAGTGTGATGCATGCTTTATTAATAAAATGTGTAATATTTATACAAATCTGAATGAACTATGTAATTTTATTCTATTTAGAGTCCAAAAAAATTTCTTGAGCCCATGGATAAATATAAAATGGGAGTCTTTTGGTTTAAAATTATTTTGAATGTTAATAAGTGAAGAAAATAGTCATTTTAGTAACTTGGACCAAGAATATTCTAGAAGATATTATGATATATTATTTACCATATTTAAATAAAAAAAGATAGTTTTAAGTAGATGAAAGTAGAAGTTGAAAATAATAAGATTAAAATAACTTTTAGAAAGTTCTTTCTTGTCTTACATTTGAGTATAATGTAGATTGAATTTGGAATTAAAACTAATTTCTAGAATGTTCTTTTTTGTCTCAAGTTTTATAGGGGTGAATTTGAAATTTAAATTAATAAATCCTTTAATTATTTTTGTCTTTTTACGTGGAGGCTCTAAAATTTGAGAAATTTTCTCCTATTTTTTTTATTTTTTAAAAATTGGAGTAGGTGGATTCTAACCAATACAATTTGCTTTATAAATTAATATAATATAAATATGATTATATTATGCAATAAAATATGCTTATACATGTCATGTTTTATAACAAATCAATTTATATTCTTGATTATCCTCATCATCTTATATAAAAATCCAATAAATTATACCTACAATTGTTCAAGTATTTTTTAAAAATAATCTTCATTTGACCATCAACAAAGAACTAACACTGAATTGTGCTGAGAGGGCCTCTTTTTTTAGGGCTTTTTACCTCCCTTATACTTTCCTAATTACTAAATATCGATCCCCATCATAAGTCATAATTACATTAAAAAAAAAACCTTCCATACATTTAAATTGCACTAAAAAGCTTCCATCACCAGTTTTCCATCAAAAATTAGCATCCCGTTAGAAAAATGGAACTGGAAATTGTGTTTGAACTGTTCTTTTATCTTCTAGGTACTTAGGTGGGTATTTTTTCATTAAAAAAACTCGCATTCTCGCTTAGTTGAAATTGGGATTTAGCACTTTTCAACTGAGATTGCTCACAATCTCATAACTTATATTTGAAGGGCCAACGACACTTCACAAACTCGTTGTTGGAGAAATTTGAGAAAAACGAGCCAGTTTCCATGATCAATTTAAGAGACCTTCGATTGAATCCCTGATGCTAAAGCCAATTTGAAAGAAAATTTAGGAAATGAAGAGGGACTGGGAATTCAGAAATCTTCGATCGCCGTAGCCTTCCAACAGATTGATGGAAGATATCACAAAAAATCTCTTTTTCGTCTGTTGAAGGGCATTTTAGTGCTACTTAAAAGTACGGGGGACCGTTAACTTAAAATGAAGTATGGAGGGTATTTTATAGTAATTAAGCATGGTAGCATGAAGGTGCTTTTTAGTTCAACCCATTTTTTAATTTATTTTAAGTCTAGCTATTCTTGACCTTTTTAGATGGTGCAATTCTTTCTTTAGATTGATTCTAGTTCACCTTTGATGGAGGTTTGATGGAGGTCGGAATTTTCCTCAGTTGTTGTCCTCCGTCGATCTTGCTGTCAACGGTGATGAAGGGTTGAGATTTGCTGATGGAAAATTGAGCGTGTGGATCTCAATGGGTTGTTGGATGTTGTTGACGCCGAGCTACCTGCAAAGAAAGCCCCGGGATGGAAAACCATCGTAGGACCCTCCGACGATCAAGTTAGTAACCGGGGAATAATCAGGGCAGAGTAGCGGCGTATTGGAATGGAATTGAGTTACCTGAGCTGTCTGAAAAAGGGTTTATATAGCGGTCGCATGAAGCGATCCGATGCGAGATTCTCGCCGTCCATTACATCCCCGCATCACGCTCGTATTGATAGCGGGATATGCCAATAAATGGCGAGATACGCTAGCGTGGGATGTGAGACGTGAATCGGCGGAGATCTCATCGTGGCGGGATACACGGAGCCATTACGAGGACGCTCGTGCTCTATATTCCCGGCCAAACAGGGGCGCCGAGGAATCTCAACTGTTGGAGAGCTCAGAGACGAGCTTGGAGGCTGAGGGAGCTTAGAGGCTGAGGAAGCTCAACGCTAGGATAGCTCGGAGACGAGCTTAGGGGTCGAGGAGGCTCAACTCTAGGATAGCTCTGAGATGAGCGAGTGGCTAGTGGTTAGGCAAGGGAGGAATACGCCAGGTGAAGGTCCCAAAAGGTAGGAGCCTGTTCCTCAGACTGAGCCTCGGAGACGAGGCCCTGAGAAATGTTCCATTCACATCATATTTATTCCAGCTCTGCAGTCTCTAGGAATCTAGTGTGCTTACGTGGATGACACGCCACCTGCTACGTGTTGTGATCTGGGGAATTCTCACTTATGAGTATCATCATTAGCCCCCCACTCTCGTTCTGACCTATTTATGGGTCGGGTCGAGAGTGGTTGTTGGCGTTTGGCGGTTGTGTCTATTCGATCTTCAAGTCCACGTGACGTTTACCGTGTCCTTGATGACTTCAGCGGATCATTGAAAGGGCGGCGCCATAATGAAGACGTTGCTTAGCCTGTTCGGGCCATCGTGGCGACGGGCTGGCCGTCGATTGGAAACGAGCTTTCTTTACTTGGGTTACGCAAGAATCCGCCTTCTTCAAGTATGCATGCCGAGTAGGAGCCTGTCCGCCGGTCTCAAGTGGGGCCTTAGGATCCACTGTCACGTCCCGCTTTCCCAAAATACGGAATACGAGGGGTTGATAAGGCCAGCCATGCTCTCACGGTCAAGGAAATATCCTGCCGTAGTCACACTTCGGCTTCTGGCTTTACGTGGTACTCAGTAATCAATGCACAGGTGATGAGAAATGCAGTCACTAAATCAAAATCAATACAAAAGACTAACCAGATGGAGATCAAAAGAGTATAGCTCTGGATCACTGATCAAGATGTCCGCGATATCCTCGAAGTATGTCAGGTCCTGGTCCAAGCTAGATCCACCTCTCACTCTGAACATGCATACTCAGGTCGTCAGAGCGACACGATAGCAATATATATATAGATGCAAATGGTAACTCGTGCGATAATAATGAATATATAACGGTAATCAAAAGAGTAAATACGTGAACATGAAGTAGCCAATGCAGGTATCTAATAGAGCAGGTAAACAGTAAAGCAGTAAACAGTAGGGCAGGTATGTTGAATCAGTAAGCAACGCATGTCAATGTCACTAACCCTATCAGTCTCTAAGTCTCACTGTATAGGTCACTAAGCCTATCATCAGCCCAAGTGTGAGAGTCAACCACTCGTGAGTATCCCCCACCCAAGGGTAGGACCCAAGGGCAAGGGAACACGGGCCCGAGTCGCTCGCTAATAATCAGTAATATCCCCATATATCTCTAGAATCGCTGTATGTGCCGGCATGGGACTCCCGAGATTCTGCTGAACTCACACTCAAACTACCCCACACCCCGTGGTCTACATCAAACGCCAACCATAAACTCAAATACCAGTCGGTCCATGACAAGTCTACGCGAGAACTGAAGACAGGGTCTCCATCGAGCATGTCTCGACTGATACCCAAGATAAATGGACAGTGTTTGGTGCCTAACCTGTGACACCCATACAAGTGCTCCCATAATCGTCCCATACCAATTATAGTCCCACTTATACACGTCCCACAGACGTCGACAATGCAATAAATCAATAGAGTCCACTGATTGTGTACAAGTACGTGTCACTTTCACTTATGCAATCATGCTTAAACACTAACGTACTTGCCCCAATCAAACACTAATACCTAATACTGGGTAATGCACATGATCACTAGGTTACCAATACAATGACATCTATATAATGTGATGAGAATACAGTAATTAAGACATGATTAAGATATGATCAGTATGTGTCCTACCACTTGTATAATTTATCATAAATCATACATGCAATATTTAGCGAAACAATGAAGAGAGGGTAAACAGTGTGTTTAATTATCTATCCAGCAAATTTTTTTTCACGTTAATCGGGTTTCAGGATCACTAGATATGGCCATTTCATTTTAAGCGTTCACTGCTGGAAATCCGATTTCAGAATCGGAAGTCCGTTTCGTAACGCATTTTAATCCCAGTTCGGATCGTATTTAGGCGACACTATAGTTGAACAATATTTAGGGTTATCAGTTAGGTTTCTACCGCAATTAGTGGATAAGTAATATATTATGGTGATAAGGAGTTATGGACAGGTTATGCTCGATGTGTAAAATCTGCCTCTACAGAATTCAGCAAGATGTATCGACCTTGTAAAATGAGTTAAAAATATCAAACAGTTGAGGAATCCAATGAGACCAGTGGAGGAAGAAAGCTAATTCAATTCTCTACCCGACCATATGGGGTTCCATGCATTTTCAGTTTCAAGCGGGTTTGTACAAGTGCTTAGAATTCAGTTCCCCCGTAGAATGCTATCCTGAACCGCAGTCCAGAATTGCGTTCCTCCTCACTTTCCAGGGTCATAGAAAAACAATATTCCGTAAAAGTTATCTAAGGTATACATTTTATCCAGTCTGCTTCGCAACGGGCCCAAGCATGTCACGATACGATTTGTGTACGATTTATTATGAATTTAATATGGCGGTGTATGCAGAAATTTCTAGATTTCGTGTCGGTTATCGGGGATGTCATTCCATATTGTAAACGTCAATATTTTCAACCCAAACTTCAATGTGATACTCATTATCAGTAATAGGACTTATTAGACATAAATTCCGCCATTTAAAAATAAGTTTTCACCTAGGGTTTCGTATCGAACACTTGATTAATTAGAACAGTGAAGGTAAATGAATACAATATACCGTATATAGCATGTAAAGCAAGTGAGGGGGTTCACTTGCCTTCGGTCGTTTGATATGGAAGAGACGCCGCTGCAGGGTTTGTCCCGACACACGGGACGGCGCGATGCGGGATACGGCGCGCGGCGCGAGCGCGGTGCGCGGTGACCCGGTACTGGACGTGGTGGCGACGCGGGCGCGATACAGCAGTGGGCATGGTCCTGGCTCGGTGCGTGGCACGGCGCGACACGGAACTAGGCCTGGTGATGACGCAGGCGCGACGCGATGCTAGGCCTGGTGACGACACGGGCGTGGCACGGCCACTAGGCACGGGGCGCGACACGTGAGTGGGTCTGCGGTGACACGGTGCTAGACCCGGAATGGCACGAGTCATGGCACAGTGCGACACGACGTGGCACGGAGCTTAGGCAGTGCAGGGGGTTGGTGCAAGGTCGACGGTGAGAAGAGGCACCAAGGTGGTCGGAGATGGCAGGCGGCCGTGGAGGAGTTCGTTGACGGTAGCGGCTCGGCGATGTACGAGGGTCTCATCGTGGTGGTGCGGCGTTCGTCGGCAGTGGTGGAGTTCCGGTGCTGAGGTGATCGGGTGCAAGGTCGCTGGGCTGTGGCGGTGGCCGGAAGAGGAGGATACGGAGAGGTGCACGGCGGTGGCTGAGGTGACTGCCGGTGAGGGTGCAGTGACGTGGGGCAAGGCTCGGAGAAGGGGGTACAGTGAGGAGGTGGGTCTTGGTGGAGTAGGGGGAACTGGGCCCGTCGATCGTCGAGAGGGGCGATAGGGGTGAGCAGTGTAGGGTTACTAGGCACACTAATAAGGCTCTACAAGGCATCGACCTTGCCAAAATTAAATTTTTATATACCGCACAACCCTAAGCAAGATCGTTAACTAGAGCTTAGGCGAAACTAATGGCAAGTAAACAACTTTACACTAAAGGGAACGCGATATACAACCTTTGTAGATCGGTCCTCCACTTCATTTGCTCCTTGTTGAAGTACCTTCGCTGCGACCAAGGTTCTCCCGGGCTCTTGCATGGCTTCACGACCCGAAGGATGCGGCCTTGCTTGAAGTCTCCGAGGCCGAAAATGATCTACGTCGAGGGAATTCCGACTCAAGCTCCTACTTCACTAACTAGAGAATTAGTGAAGTAAACACCCTATACTAAAGTGCTAATCTAGTAGATAATGGAGAAATAGGAAGTGGGTTCTCTTTAGAATTTTGTTTCTCACAAGGATTCTCACTTTGGATCAAACCCTAGCTTGCTTTTCTCATGCTCAATGAAGAAGAAGATGATGAACAAAAGAAAAGATTTGAGGATAATGATCAAGTGAGTATCCTAACCATGGTGAGTGAGTATCATATACTAACTCTTGTAGAGACATAACCATAACTAATCTAGATGGTTAGGTTAAACAAAGATTTAAGGTAAAACAAAACAAGTTGACTTTTTCAAAGCAACCACAAGCTTCTACAAGCTTCATGCTTATGAAAAATTCCACTAATTTGTAATTACCTTAAATAAATGTAAACCACCATTTAAATATAGAATGGTGTGTGTCTTGTACACCCATGTTTAGTGTATCATCATCCATGATACAAAAGAAAACACTTTTAATATATATATCATATATATATATATATATATATATATATTCAAGTGTGCAAGTGTGAGAAAAACCCTAAAGTGAACAAGTGTTAGTAAATGTAAACTAGTATATCTAATATACAATTATACACTTAATCATTAAATCAACACTTAACTTAATAATCCGGTCATATCTCATATAACCGACTAACATTCATCGTATCGACTCATCGAATCAACATTTGATTCGATAACCCGGTCATATCATATATAACCGACCGATACTAAAAGTCGTGAGAATAGAATACGGTATCACATACTCGCATTTATTCTCGGTCTCGCACATATCACATACGTGCTCCTATTTCGTTTTGCCCGAGCCAGTAAAACCTCTGTGTAGGACTCTAAAGACTCGTCAATACGCCGGCAGTAGGTGATGATCATATCAAGCACCCACAAGCCGTCAGCGGTACTAGCTGGACGTAACGGCTACCCGGGTATTGAGCGATCAGAAGATCAGCAAGCAAGCCCACTCCAACTCCTGTAAAAAGCCTGCCGGTAACACTTCCCGTACAGTCCGGTCTCCTCGTCTGATATGTCGCATATCAAGTCTAGGGGTGGTAAACGTCAGACCCTAATAATCGATAAGTCGTGCCGATGTGAGGCTCATAACAGGTCGAGAAACTACTAGTAACACTTACCAGTTAATCTCTAATCAGCCCTGGCCAGGGACTTCCCTGTTACGGCCAATCGAGCACAGCGCAACATCAACCCCCAATACCGGGAGAGACGAAACCCCTCCTATCACTCATTATCTCCATGTGACTCAAGACTGTACCCCAAAACCACCGTTTTGCACGCCCTCATGGACGTGGTAAGGTGGAAATCAAAGCACAGTGGGAATCACACAAGACTCTATGACGATCTCGGGTCTACAGACTAACCTGTATAAGTGTCACCAGAGAACTGCCATCTTACGTGAGGTATAATACCATCTGGGAGTTCTCGGCGAGTCCGTCCAGTGTACCCAGTCTCCACTGAGCACCCGTATACCATCTCTGATGTCAAACACCAATGGATATGGGATCATCCATCGCCCATCTCATGGGTCGAGAAGTGTATACGCTAGTCTACACTGGTATATCGATGCCCCGTCTCGATACACCCACGACTAGGGACCTTGAAGGATGTACTTATGGACTGCCATGTCCCCACTAGTATGATCCGCATCATAGTCCAGGTAGTCAAGAACACATCCTAAGGGCTTTACCAACATGTAACTATAAGACAGTATAAAGAGACAAGTATACATGTTAAGATAAAGATCAACCAGATAGCATACTATCATATCGAGCAAGAAAGTCCTCTCTATATATGTCTAAGCATCCAATATAATATACATCATCTGTACAATACTGGCCTCTAGGGCATACATACAACTAACAATCTCCCACTTACAGTAGGGCCAGCTGCTGTAGTATCTCATACTGAGCATCCTGAAGAGTCTCTCAAACTGTATCTGGGGAATGGCCTTCGTGAGTGGATCCGCTGTGTTATTCTTCGTGTCAACCCTCCTGACCTCGATCTCCCGGCGATCAACTATCTCCCGGATCAGGTGATACCACCTCAGAATATGCCTGGATCGCTGATGGGACCTGGGTTTCTTGGCCAAAGCCACCGCTCCATTGTTATCGCAATACAAAGGTATTGGATGCTCAATGGATGGAACCACTCCAAGTTCAGTAATGAACTTCTTGATCCAGACAGCCTCTTTGGCAGCATCGTTGGCAGCGATGTATTCAGCCTCCATTGTCGAGTCTGCCACGGTTTCCTGCTTGGAACTCTTCCATCTAACCGCCCCTCCGTAAAGGGTAAAGACAAATCCCGACTGCGACTTAGAGTCGTCCTTATCACTCTGGAAGCTCGAATCGGTAAAGGACTCCACTTGAAGTTCTCCGTTACCATACACCAATAGCATCTCTTTAGTCCTTCGTAAGTACTTGAGAATGCTCTTCACAGCTGTCCAGTGACTCTCTCTAGGATCAGCTTGATACCTGCTCACTACACTTAGTGAGTATGCTACATCGGGTCTGGTACATAGCATCATGTACATGATAGAGCCTACAGCCGAAGCATAGGGTATCCCTTGCATACGAGCTCTCTCCAAATCAGTCTTGGGAGACATCTCTTTGGAGAGAGTGAGTCCTGAGATCGTGGGTAAAAACCCACATTTAGACTCTTCCATACTAAACCTCTTTAGTATGGTGTCAATGTACCTGGACTGGGACAATCCCAATATCCTTTTAGATCTATCTCTATAGATCCTAATCCCCAATATGCAGGAGGCATCACCAAGATCTTTCATTGAGAATCTTTGTGATAAGAAGAGCTTGACCGATTGCAGCATAAGAATATCATTTCCTATCAAGAGTATGTCGTCCACGTACAATACGAGGAAGACAACCTTACTCTCTGCCATCTTCTTGTAGATACAAAGTTCATCTACATTTTTGTCGAAATCAAACTCTTTGATAACGACGTCAAAGCAGATGTTCCAACTCCGCGACGCTTGCTTTAATCCATAAATGGATTTAAGCAGCTTGCACACCTTCCCGCTGCTCCCACTATCTACGAAGCCCTCTGGCTGAGTCATGTATACGCACTCTTCTAAATCACCGTTTAGAAAGGCGGTCTTAATATCCATTTGCCAGATTTCGTAGTTATAATATGCAGCGATGGCAAGCATGATCCAGATGGATTTAAGCATAGCCACTGGAGAAAGGTTTCGTCATAGTCCACACCTGGTCTTTGACGAAAACCCTTTGCAACAAGTCTAGCTTTGAAAGTCTCCACTTTCCCATCTACACCAAGTTTTTTCTTGAAGATCCATTTGCTCCCAATGGGTTTTACCCCTTTAGGAGCAACTTCCAAAGTCCATACTTTGTTGGTGTACATGGATTCCATCTCGGACCGCATTGCATCCAGTCATTTCACTGAGTCCCCACTCGTGATGGCCTGCTCGAAGCTAGTTGGGTCATCATCAACCATGATGCAATCCTCGCTCCCACCATCTATGAGAAAACCGTAGTATCTCTCAGGTGGGTGAGGAACCCTACTAGATCGGCGGAGAGGCTGAGGTTCGTTGGGAACTACCGAATCCTCTGGTTCCACTAAATCTTCAGTTGCAGTTTATGTATCTGGAACCTCTTCCAGCTCTACCACTTTGCCACTAATTTCTTTTGCAAGAAATTCCTTTCCAAAAAGGTGGCATATTGAGAAACAAACACTTTTTGTTCTTCAGCGTGGTAGAAAAAATATCCTTGGGAGTTCTTAGGATATCCCACAAACTTGCAAAGAACTGACCGTGCCTCGAGTTTGTCTGGATTTTGCCTTTTGATATAGGCCGGACAACCCCATAGCTTAACTCGTTTAAAATATGGTCTCTTCCCACTCCATATCTCATATGGTGTGGTAGGTACAGATTTAGACGGAACTTGATTCAATAGGTACGCTGCTATCCCAAGCGCATAACCCCAGAAGGAAATAGGTAACTCAGCTGTACTCATCATCGAGCGCACCATATCTAATAGGGTGCGATTCCTCCGTTCCGATACACCGTTGTGCTGTGGTGTATATGGAGGAGTCAGCTAAGAGAGAATCCCATTCTCTTTTAGGAAGTCCAGAAATTCATTGCTCAAGTATTCACCTCCTCGATCAGATCGTAAGATTTTAATACTTTTTCCGGTTTGGTTCTCGACTTCTTGTTTATATTCTCTAAATTTCTCAAAAGCTTCTGATTTGTGTTTCATCAAGAACACATATCTAAATCTAGAGAGATCGTCAGTGAATGTAATGAAGTACGAAGAACCATCCCTGGCATGTGTAGACATGGGACCGCATACATCACTATGTATCAGTCCCAAGAGTTCGGTAACTCTTTCTCCGTATCCCGTAAACGGAGTTTTGGTCATCTTTCCTTTGAGATATGACTGGTAAGTGTCATAAGATGAAAATTCAAACGGATTCAAATATCCATCCTTATGCAACTTAGCGAGTCGTGTCGCATTGATGTGACCCAGTCTACAATGCCACAAGAAGGATTCGTTCAGTTCTGAACTCTTCCTCTTGTGTGTGTTTGTTATGCTCAGAACTGTTGATTGATTTAGAACATAAATGCCATTGCACATCGTGCCTGATCCGACCAACTTTTGGTTTAGGAAAATGTTCATAACATTATCCTGTAATACAAAATTATATCCCTCTTTACTCAACAAAGAAACCGATATAATGTTGCATATCAGGTTCGACATGTAATAGCATTTGTTCAGAATCAATGTATTACCAGTTGGCAATACAAGGTGATATTCCCCGACGGTTTTAGCTGCAACAATTGCACCATTTCCAACCCTTATGTCTTTATCGCCTTCTCCAAGTTCTCTACCTTTCCTAAGCCCATGTAACTGATTACATATATGGGATCCTGACCCGGTATCTAATACCCAGGACGTAGAGGAAATGGAGAAACAGTTCTCTGTAACGAACACACCCGAAGAAAATGCATCAACATGTACTTTCTTCATTCGGGTGGCATGAGAATTCTGGTATTCCCCTATATCATGTTCAGTCTTATAACTCTTATAAGAAAGAACGGAACCAACGTTCCCCAGTACAGTATAACATGCGGGTTCGGTCAATATATCCATATTATTATCTTTATTAAGGCATGATATGGTCGCTACCTGGAGAGAGAGAGAAGAAAACACTTTAGCGTATGCTCTTGCAAGATCAGATTGGTTATTTATCTTATCTAATCAGGATGGCTCCCACTGTTTTTATTAAATCTTTCTTCAAACCCTAAAAGGAAAGACTAGCCGGGATTAATTACACCCTACAACTTCGCCAATCTTTCAGCCAGGCCAGTGTCGGTATTTTGAGGGAGGTCCCCGTGCTTTCGCATGGACCTAATTAAAATAAACCTCGTTTTCCCATAGGCGTAACCCCGTTGACACCTTTCTAGACACCTACTTGATCGGCTAATTGTCCTGTGTAAAACTCTCCCAGGAGTAACAATTACTCGCAGTGGGTATCGGGATCCAACTATCTCATAGAAGATATGCAATCTCATTGCAAATCTCAATACTTGAAATTCCCGATAATATTTTGCCCCTAGCAATTTATGACCTTAACATAGTCAACAAATCATAATTGCTAGTCAAGTTCAACCCGTCATTTCCTGATTGAATTAAACACACCTGCACGACCCTTAACATAGTCAACAAAGTCGTACAACTACCATAATCCAATCACATCTCATGTTTTAGCAGATAAATACTAATTAGCTACCGCACACTACGCCTTAACATAGTCAACAAACGTAGCACGAATACTAACTAGTCTTTATCTGAAATGACGGAGGGCTACGCAGGTTTTTCAGAAAACCATGAGCGTAATGAACTTGATATCGTCGTAGAATCATGTGAAATTTTGAAATGGAGTGTTTTTGAGGCTTTCATTAGTTTTGCTAAAGAGGTCACTCCCGGTGAAGGGATCTCGGCTCTTTCCTCATCGAATAAGGTGCAGGACATATCATATATATCACTGTGCAAAGCAAAACTCTAAAAGCAATCAAAAGACAAACCGAGTTTTGTAGCATCTGACAGTTTCGCTAAAGAGGTCACTCCCGGTGAAGGGATCTCGGCTCTTTCCTCATCGAATAAGGTGCAGGGTATATCATATATACCGCTATGCAAAGCAAAACTGTAGCTACCCTTTTTATAAAGTTTTGATTCTACAACATCTTTTAGGTTTCTTTTCTTTCATTAATCACATTAATGAAGTCCCATCATTTAAGTCACCTAAACATCACAGATAAATACGACGTACACTTATGCCATCCGCATTCGCCTCGATGTCCCCTCGTGCACCGTTAGGTTAGGTAACTAACGGCAGAGAAGGGCAGGGCTAGCACGGGTGTAAAACATAAGTAACGCCTAAATAATATATAATATATACTATATATAGTATCTATCACAGCACATCACATGATCACATCACAGATATCGCAGCAGAAGAAACGTATGAAACATTGGATATACTAGGACGTCCGTGTTTTATTTTGAGCCTCTATAAAACACGGATTCCACGGTCACGATGAATAGCCAAACCCACACCCCTAGACCCCTACGAGAGCGGCAAGCAACCCTACCAATTCTAGAGTTAGGAGACCCGGACTCGACTCCTCGAGTTGGTCTCCCACTGGACCCTAGAACCCGGTTACTTGTGCTCCCCTCCTTGGGTCTATCCTAGTGCGGAAAAGTAAATAATATACAAAAGGTGACATCAATCTCGACCCGGAAGTGCCCCAATAAAAGAATATTACATACATTTAAATTTTACATGAATGAAAATAAAAACTCTTATCTCACATAAAACCCCCGGCTATTCAGAACGCGACGATCCAATATAACATATCCAGCAACACAGAACATCACATGTCATCAACATAAGTAAATATGCGCATCCCAATTGTCGTTGACATATAGCAACGAAACCGGCGATATCACATATTACACTTACGGTCACAGAAAAGAAAGTGTAAAACTACAGCATTTGGAATCCACAATCTCTTTAGACATCGTAAATCCGAAATATCACATATTTCGCATTTCATGCGTAACATGTATGAATTCCACATATTGTATCACATTCCAGATAAATAGACAGTATTAAACTTTCCGATCGAATAATCAAATACTCAAGATTTCCATAATAGCTCAACACTTGAGCGGAGTTCAAAAATTCCAGAATACGTCACAGTAGCAACGGTCCAGCCGTAGAAGGGTCAAGCCAACGCCTCACATGTGGCACGCCGTACTGCCCCAAACCCTAAGGTTCAAAGGGCAGTTCAAGACGATCACATAATCGAGTTAAGGTTTGTTGTCTTCTAGAGGGTCCGTCACATTTCTTGCACGTTTTTCCGAAAGATTTAAACCCGAGAAAAATTCAACACTTGAATGTTTTTCATGCCAGGAAAAATTGAGTTAAGGATATCCGTTCGAACATTTTAATACTTTCTAAATTATTCGTAATAACAAAACAAAATTAAATTCTCCGATCGAATCGACGATTACAAAATGAACCACTGAATACTCAACACTTGAGTCAAAGTAAAAATACCCAGAAAATAACAATCACAGAATCTAGAGTTACTGTGCAAACAGAGGATCCAACGGTCACAATACTGCCGCGGTTTCGCGGCACAAGCAGGGATTTGCCGCGGAACCGCGGTCAAATGTACGATTCACGTCCTCGTTTTTCACGATAATTCTTATAAAACCCTGCTGATTTTTTTAGACATTTTTAATTCACAAAAATCCCAGATTTTGAAAATTGTCCAGAGAGGGGGTCGTTTTGTCGTATTCGGGTTCGTTCGGAGTTTTAACTTCGTTAACGCATCGTTTAATGCTCTAGCTAGGCTCTGAGACCACTGTAGGGTTACTAGGCACACTAATAAGGCTCTACAAGGCATCGACCATGCCAAAATTAAATTTTTATGTGCCGCACAACCCTAAGCAAGATCGTTAACTAGAGTTTAGGCAAAACTAATGGCAAGTAAACAACTTTACACTAAAGGGAACGCGATATACAACCTTTGTAGATTGGTCCTCCACTTCATTTGCTCCTTATTGAAGTCCCTTCGCTGCGACCAAGGTTCTCCCGGGCTCTTGCATGGCTTCACGGCACGAAGGATGCGACCTTGCTTGAAGTCTCCGAGGCCGAAAATGATCTACGTCGAGGGAATTCCGACTCAAGCTCCTACTTCACTAACTAGAGAATTAGTGAAGTAAACACCCTATACTAAAGTGCTAATCTAGTAGAGGATAAAGAAATAGGAAGTGGGTTCTCTTTAGAATTTTGTTTCTCACAAGGATTCTCACTTTGGATCAAACCCTAGCTTGTTTTTCTCTTGCTCAATGAAGAAGAAGATGATGAACAAAAGAAAAGATATGAGGATAATGATCAAGTGAGTATCCTAACCATGGTGAGTGAGTATCATATACTAACTCTTGTAGAGACATAACCATAGCTAATCTAGATGGTTAGGTTAAACAAAGATCTAAGGTAAAACAAAACAAGTGGACTTTTTCAAAGCAACCACAAACTTCTACAAGCTTCATGCTTATGAAAAATTCCACTAATTTGTAATTACCTTAAATAAATGTAAACCACCATTTAAATATAGAATGGTGTGTGTCTTGTACACCCATGTTTAGTGTATCATCATCCATGATACAAAAGAAAACACTTTTAACTTGTACACCCATGTTTAGTGTATCATCATCCATGATACAAAAGAAAACACTTTTAATATATATATCATATATATATATATATATATATATATTCAAGTGTGCAAGTGTGAGAAAAACCCTAAAGTGAACAAGTGTTAGTAAATGTAAACTAGTATATCTAATATACAATTATACACTTAATCATTAAATCAACACTTGACTTAATAATCCGGTCATATCTCATATAACCGACTAACATTCATCGTATCGACTCATCGAATCAACACTTGATTCGATAACCCGGTCATATCATATATAACCGACCGATACTAAAAGTCGCGAGAATAGAATACGGTATCACATACTCGCATTTATTCTCGGTCTCGCACATATCACATACGTGCTCCTATTTCATTTTGCCTGAGCCAGTAAAACCTCTGTGTAGGACTCTAAAGACTCGTCAATACGCCGGCAGTAGGTGATGATCACATCAAGCACCCACAAACCGTCAGCGGTACTAGATGGACGTAACGGCTACCAGGGTATTGAGCGATCAGAAGATCAGCAAGCAAGCCCGCTCCAACTCCTGTAAAAAGCCTGCCGGTAACACTTCCCGTACAGTCCAGTCTCCTCGTCTGATATGTCGCATATCAAGTCTAGGGGTGGTAAACGTCAGACCCCAATAACCGATAAGTCGTGCCGATGTGAGGCTCATAACGGGTCGAGAAACTACTGGTAACACTTACCAGTTAATCTCTAATCAGCCCTGGCCAGGGACTTCCCTGTTACGGCCAATCGAGCACAGCGCAACATCAATCCCCAATACCGGGAGAGACGAAACCCCTCCTATCGCTCATTGTCTCCATGTGACTCGGGACTGTACCTAAAAACCACCGTTTTGCATGCCCTCATGGACGTGGTAAGGTGGAAATCAAAGCACAGTGGGAATCACACAAGACTCTATGACGATCTCGGGTCTACAGACTAACCTGTACAAGTGTCACCAGAGAACTGCCAACTGACGTGAGGTATAATACCATCTGGGAGTTCTCGGCGAGTCCGTCCAGTGTACCCATTCTCCACTGAGCACCTGTATACCATCTCTGATGTCAAACACCAATGGATATGGGATCATCCATCGCCCATCTCATGGGTCGAGAAGCGTATACGCTAGTCTACACTGGTATATCGATGCCCCGTCTCGATACACCCACGACTAGGGACCTTGAAGGATGTACTTATGGACTGCCATGTCCCCACTAGTATGATCTGCATCATAGTCCAGGTAGTCGAGTACACATCCTAAGGGCTTTACCAACATATAACTATAAGACAGTATAAAGAGACAAGTATACATGTTAAGATAAAGATTAACCAGATAGCATACTATCATATCGAGCAGGAAAGTCCTCTCTATATATGTCCAAGCATCCAATATAATATACATCATCTGTACAATACTGGTCTCTAGGGCATACATACAACTAACAAGCAGGCGATGAGTTGAGGGGGGGTGAGGAGGAATGCTCGTCGTCGAGGGTGAGAAGTTTGCTGGCGTGCTCGGGCAGTGGAGCTCGGGTCTCGAGTTTGCGAAGAGGAGGAGATGGCATGGTGGGTCGTCGGAGGTTCCAGGGTGTCGTGGAGAAGGTCGGAGTTGGTTGTCGTCGTCGTCGTCGGGGGAGTGTAAGGGAAAGGCGATGGAGATAAAGAAAACGATAGTGAGGAGGGAGCGAGTTAGAGAGACGGGGATAGGTGGGCGAGATGGAGACGGGGTCGAGGGCGCACGCGCAGTCGTGGGTCGGGGTCGTGAGCGGGGGAGTTGGCAACGTGGGTGGCGACGTGGGGAGTGAAGGAACGAGCGGGAAAAACGAGTGGGGAAGAAAGGTTGGAGCGGGTCGGGTCAGGTGCCCTGGGCGCGGGTAAGGAGGTTAGGGAATGGGCTAGGCCGGCGAAAGGGAAATTAATTGATTTGTTTTTATTTCTTGGTTTTCTTGGCTGGGCTTGAGCTGGTTTAATGGGGGATTTAATTACTTGGGTTTTTTATTTGTTTTCTTGGGCCGCCTTTGGGGGTTGAAAATAATTGGGAAAAGGGAGAGAGAGATGGGCCGGGCTGGGGGTTTATTTATTTGTTTAATTCATATTATTTGTTTTCCCCGGCTGGGCTGAGGAATTGGACTTATATACATATTTGGTTTTGTCTTTAATTTATTTGTTTGGGCTTCGGTTGGGTAGGAAATCAAGTAAAATAGAAAAAGATATATGGAGGAGTGGGCCGGCTAATAAAGGGAAAAGGATCGGGAAATAATGAAGGGAAAAGAGAGTTAGGGTTTTGGGCGGGGTTAGGAAAGGAAATAGGAGAAGGAATAGGTAATTTAGTTTTGGGTTAGGAACAACCTAATTTAAATAAAAGTTATACAAAATATATATATATATCTATCTAAATCGGACTAGGTCTGGATTAAATTTTGGAAAAATACGGAAAATTTGTAGAAAATTCAGGAAAATATCTGGAGACTTATTTATCAAGATATGCTAAATATTTATAGGGGACTGGGTATAGAAAAGGGAGAATAATAAAGGGAAAAATAAAAAGGCTTTGAGTAATAGAAATGGTTTTAGGTAAACGGATTTAAGAAGGGAAATAGAATAAAGAAATTAGGATTTTTAAATACTTAAAATAATTATAAGTATAACTAGATAAGCTTGCAAGTGGCCCCTTTTATAAAAACACGACTATTGGCGTATAAAAGAACTGGGTGCTACATCATACCACCCTTACAAAAATTTCGTCCTCGAAATTTAAATAAACGATAAGCTATAAAATAATAAGCGAAAAGCTACCACATCAAACATTAACACATAGTGGTTTACAAAAAGAACATCTAGGTAAAAATCGAAGGTCTATATATGTATAAAAATGACGCAACTAAAACGATAAGTCTAAGTAAGTACGGGACAGACCCATCTATAAGTCTAAGTACAAGAGGATAAAATAGAAATAACAAACAATAGTGAAGGGTTTGCCAATAGGCCAAGGTATTTTAGAATAAATGTATCGATCAAACAATTTCAAGTTGACTTAGAAAACTCACATGGTGAAAATAAGAAACATAACACAAAATAATATGTGCAATATATGGTTGCGCTATCGAAAATGGGAAGAATAGTAAAGTACTTAAAATGCATAAAACGGAAATAGTTAATAACATGCACTTTTCAATAAATACAAAATATTGAAAACTAAATTTTCGAATAACGATGTCCCTAAATGTAATTATGGTAAAAAGAGATAGCACAAGAAATGTATAGGGGCTAGCCAGGGTAGGGATTTCAAATGGAGTATGATCCAAAAAGTCGGGGTGCGGTACTTCATTCTGGATGTCGAAGAGGCTGGGTCGGGTCAGCACAGGATGTAAGGGCGAACAATAATGAATCTCGGGAGGGAAGAAATTTATGGGGAAGGAAAACAGTCGATACATCATGCGAATCAAAGATCGAAAGATTAGCGAACTCAGGAGTCTTATTATCATTCCAGAAAATTCCAAACAAGGCATCCTCGAAAAGTAAAGAATGGCCCTAAACTATACATAGATTTATTTGGCCAGCGGGGACAAAACTAAATCACGTCAGTCGCGGTTGTATAAGTTCAGCAGGTTACGGTAGGCTCGCGCACTCAGATAGGGGCGTCCATTTTCATAGTGCTTCGCAGGGATCGCCACTGGAGGTTCTTCTGTCCCAGGGTCTTGTTCTTCCGGCCCTTCTCCTTCGGCTGGAGCCACTTCTGCTTCTACGTGATTCTCTTCTTCTGGATCTTCTTCCATGGGATTTTCTTCCACTGGATTCTCCCCAAGGTCTTCCTCCCCTGGATTTTCTTTTATCGGGTCCTCCTCGGGATCTTCCTCTATTGGGTCCTCTTCGGGGCCCTCTTCTTCGTCGTCCGAGTCGCAAATCATGTCAACTTCTGGGGCCGCGAATCCCTCACCCTCGGAATCGCTATTTCCGAAAATAACCTGTGGTTCTTTGATCTCGTCATCTAAACTTACCAGTTTGTAGTTCAAGGAAACGCACGACCGCGTGTCCTCATCTAGAGGCGGCGCTGCTCCAGGATGTGTCATGGCCTGAAAAGATAGAGTCATGATTAGACAGTTGGACACATTAAGAAGATAACCAAGGATACGGTAGCACACGGAAGACATGCTGTAGGCAAGGACTGAAAAATCAAGATTGAGAATACTGATGCAATGAATAGTATAAGTGGGAAGGGGACGATACATACATCACAACTCAGAATTTTATTACATTCAACTAAAAGTTCAACAGATACAACATCTCAAACGAAAAGAAAAATATTTACAAAAGAGTGACAACATTTTTATTGAAAGAGGAAAGGCGATAATTCTTCTTTGATTTCCAGGTTGCTGCATTCTCGTCACACGAGTTGAATCCTGTGCTGGGTCCGCACTATCCTCGAAGCTCGAACTACGAAATAACCATCACTTAGCTGGAGTGGAGAGTGTGGATGAATCTCCTCCTTGTAGCTTCTTTCTTTAAGGGCAACCATTGATAAGATGTTCGCTGGATCCGCAAATCAGGCACTGCTTTTTGGCGCTGCGACAATCTCTCTGAAGGTGTCCTGGCTTCTTGCAGTATCCATAACATTGAGTCTTCCGCTGCTTCCGTTGCTGGGGAACAAGTGGGCGCTTCATCTTCACCTCTTTTCATTGTCTAACAGGGATCCCTTTACGATTGGAGGCTTCCGCTGATGCCGGAGTCATCTGCCTTCTTAATCCTTCAGCTAACAGGTCGTTCGTTCACTCCTGGGCTTTCTTCAGACTTTGCAGTACATTCAAAATATCGACAGTCTGATTCTGGGGAGTGGAGATAGGGGGAGAGTCGTTGGAAGACATGGTCCTGAAACAACAATTTTGAGGACGATATCAGGCACAAGCTATAAGAATTAAAATACAATATGGATTAGGCAAGGAATCAAGAATGTCGGGTGCGGTGAAATCCAAACAAGTGGAAATCAACTGTAGAACTCCAAGTCACCCAATAGAGTATAGTATTGTAATTATGCTGCAGTTCATAATTACAACCACGTAACTCTACTAAGTCACCAAAAACTCTAGCGGATGGATAGCAGAATACACTATGTGAATCAAGATTAAGAATAAAAAATTTACAATCTTGACCGAAGGATGTCTTAGATTGCCAAGCACTACACGGAAACTGCAATCCCAATTGAAGCAAAACCTGGCTCTGATACCAACAAAACCATGTCACGCCCCGCCTTCCCAAAATACGGAATACGAGGGGTTGATAAGGCCAGCCATGCTCCTCCGGTCAAGGAAATATCCTGCCGTAGTCACACTTTGGCTTCTAGCTTTACGTGGCACACAGTAATCAATGCACAGGCGATAAGAAATGCAGTCACTAAATCAAAACCAACACAAAAGGCTAACCAGATGGAGATCAAAAGAGTATAGCTCTGGGTCACTGATCAAGATGTACGTGATATCCTCGAAGTACGTCAGGTCCTGGTCCAAACTAAATCCACCTCTCACTCTGAGCATGCATACTCAGGTCGTCAGAACAACACGATAGCAATATATATATAGATGCAAATGGTAACTCGTGTGATAATAATGAATATGTAACAGTAATCAAAAGAGTAAATACGTGAACATGAAGTAGCCAATGCAGGTATCTAATAGAGCAGGTAAACAGTAAAGCAGTAAACAGTAGGGCGGGTATGTTGAATCAGTAAGCAATGCATGTCAATGTCACTAACCCTATCAGTCTCTAAGTCTCACTGTATAGGTCACTAAACCTATCGTCGGTCCAAGTGTGAGAGTCAACCACTCGTGAGTATCCCCCACCCAAGGGTAGGACCCAAGGGCAAAGGAACACGGGCCCGAGTCGCTCGCTAATAATCAGTAATATCCCCATATATCTCCAGAATCGCTGTATGTGCCGGCATGGGACTCCCGAGATTCTATTGAACTCACACTCAAACTACCCCACACCCCATGGTCTATATCAAACGCCAACCATAAACTCAAATACCAGTCGGTCCATGACAAGTCTACGCGAGAACTGAAGACAGGGTCTCCATCAAACATGTCTCGACTGATACACAAGATAAATTGACAGTGTTTGGTGACTTACCTGTGACACCCATACAAGTGCTCCCATAATCGTCCCATACCAATTATAGTCACACTTATACACGTCCCACAGACGTCGACAATGCAATAAATCAATAGGGTCCACTGATTGTGTACAAGTATGTGTCACTTTCACTTATCCAATCATGCTTAAACACTAACGTACTTGACACAATCAAACACTAATACCTAATACTAGGTAATGCACATGATCACCTGGTTACCAATACAATGACATCTATATAATGTGATGAGAATACAGTAATTAAGACATGATTAAGATATCATCAGTATGTGTCTTACCACTTGTATAATTTATCATAAATCATACATGCAATATTTAGCGAAACAATGAAGAGAGGGTAAACAGTGTGTTTAATTATCTATCCAGCAAAATTTGTTTCACGTTAATCGGGTTTCAGGATCACTAGATATGGCCATTTCATTTTAAGCGTTCACTGCTGGAAATCCGGTTTCAGAATCGTAAGTCCGTTTCGTAACTCATTTTAATCCCAGTTGAGATCGTATTTAGGCGACACTATAGTTGAATAATAATTAGGGTTATCAGTTAGGTTTCCACCGCAATTGGAGGATCAGTAATATATTATGGCGATAGGGAGTTATGGACAGGTTATACTCGATGTGTAAAATCTGCCTCTACAGAATTCAGCAAGACGTATCGACCTTGTAAAATGAGTTAAAAATATCAAACAGTTGAGGAATCCAATGAGACTGGTGGAGGAAGAAAGCTAATTCAATTCTCTACGCGACCATATGGGGCTCCGCGTATTTTCAGTTTTAAGCGGGTTTGTAAAAGTGCTTAGAATTCAGTTCCCCCGTAGAATGCTACCCTGGACCGCAGTCCAGAATCGCGTTCCTCCTCACTTTCCAGGGTCATAGTACAACAATATTTTGTAAGAGTTATCAGAGGTTTACAGGTTATCCAGTCTGCTTCGCAACGGGCCCAAGCATGTCACGATACGATTTGTGTACGATTTATTATGAATTTAATATGGCGGTGTATGCAGAAATTTCCAGATTTCGTGTCGGTTATCGGGGATGTCATTCCATATTGTAAACGTCAATATTTTCAACCCAAACTTCGATGTGATACTCATTATCAGTAATGGGACTTATTGGACATAAATTCCGCCATTTAAAAATAAGTTTTCGCCCAGGGTTTCGCATCGAACACTTGATTAATTAGAACAGTGAAGGTAAATGTATACAATATACAGTATATAGCATGTAAAGCAAGTGAGGGGGTTCACTTGCCTTCGGTCGCTTGATATGGAAGCGACACCGCTGCAGGGTTTGTCCCGACACACGGGACGGCGCGATGGGGGATACGGCGCGCGGCGCGAGCGCGGTGCGCGGTGACCCGGTACTGGACGCGGTGGCGACGCGGGCGCGATATGGCAGTGGGCGTGGTCCTGGCTCGGTGCGTGGCACGGCGCGACACGGAACTGGGCCTGGTGACGATGCGGGCGCGACGCGGTGCTGGGCCTGATGATGACGCGGGCGTGGTACGGCCACTGGGCACAGCGCGCGACACGTGAGTGGGTCTGCGGTGACACGGTGCTAGACCCGGAACGGCACGAGTCATGGCACAGCGCGACACGACGTGGCACGAAGCTTGGGCAGTGCAGGGGGTTGGTGCAAGGTCGACGGTGAGAAGAGGCACCAAGGTGGTCGGAGATGGCATGCGTCCGTGGAGGGGTTCGTTGACGGTAGCGGCTCGGCGATGCATGAGGGTCTCGTCGTGGTGGTGCGGCATTCGTCGGCAGTGGGGGAGTTCCGGTGCTGAGGTGATCGGGTGCAGGGTCGCTGGGCTGTGGCGGTGGCCGGAAGAGGAAGAGACGGCGAGGTGCACGGCGGTGGCTGAGGTGGCCGCCGGTGAGGGTGCAGTGACGTGGGGCGAGGCTCGGAGAAGGGGATGCAGTGAGGAGATGGGTCTTAGTGGAGTGGGGGGAACTGGGTCCGTCGGGCGTCGAGAGGGGCGGCAGGGGTGAGCAGGCGATGAGTTGAGGTGGGACGAGGAGTAATTCTCGTCGTCGAGTGTGAGAAGTTTGCTGGCGTGCTCGGGCAGCGGATCTCGGGTCTCGTGTTTGCGAAGAGGTGGAGATGGCTGTTCCCGCCAAAAATTTCTGCGCAAAAGAGCCCAAGGTATCAAATGGCGGCGATACGCTTAAGAAAATGGGAACCAGTATCTTCCGGGCTATTTTTTTACAAACTCCCGAATGAGAAACAGATAAATTCTGATGGTATCGAAAGCGGCTCGAAAAACCCTTCGATTTGATATATTATGGGCCTCGTAATTCATCCGGGATCAAAAGTTATGAGGAATTACGTGTCCACACGTGATGGGCTTTTAAGAACCCGTTGGAGGAGTTAAAAGATACAATAAAAACTCAGAAAAGACCCCAATGGGGCATCACGTGCTCACACGTGACCATGGGTCACGTGCAGACACGTGATGGGCTTTTAAAGACTCTAAAACAATGAATAGAATTTAATTCTAAAAGTCAGAAAACACCTCAACGAGGTATCACGTGCTTACACGTGACTAATGGTCACGTGTTGACACGTGATGGTTAAAACTGAAACATAAATAAGCGGCTGAAAAAGGAACCCAATTGGGGGTCACGTGCTCACACGTGACCAAAGGTCACGTGCCAGCACGTGACTGGCTTTAAAAGCATTACAATTTAATAGAATTAAATTCTAAAAGTTTCTGAATCTTTCCAAATGGAAAAGGATTATGGGGACCGTTGGATTAAAGATCCAAGGGTGATTAAAAATCACCAATTTATGGAAAAATCCTAGACAAGGAAAGATTTCCCCAAATCTCACCAGAATAACAAATAGAATATCTTTTGGTTTTAAAATCCAATGGTGAATAAAATTCACTTAACAATCTAAAGGCCCAGATTAATGATGAATGCAAATCAAATCTCTCAACAATCAAATCAAATCTTCCAATGAGAGATTTGCTAAACAAATTGATTCTCTTCCTTCTCCTATAAATAGGAGCCAAGAAGAGAAGAGAAGGGATCTACTTTTTGGAGAGAAAAACAGAGAGAGGAGAATTTAATTCTCAAGAGGGAAGAAAAGAAAGGAGAATTTAATTCTCAACAAAGAAAACCCTAGGTGAGAAAAGGGAAAAAGATAAACTTCAAACAGAGAATTTAATTCTCAAAATCCAAGAGTTTAACTCTTATACAAAAAAGAACTTAGTTCTTCTTCTGGTTGAAGATCTGCACAGAGCACATCTCCCCATAACTTGAGAATTTAATTCTCATCGGGTCGAGATCCTGCCATGCAGATCCCAAACTCAGAAGGGGAATTGAGTTTTGAGAATTAATTCTCCTAAAACAAAACTAGGGGTTAACCCTAATCAAGAATTTGATTCTTTTACATATCTGGGAATTTAATTCCTTTGAAAAGAAATCAAGGTTTCATCCTAAATAAGAATTTAATTCTTTCACGATAGGAATTTAATTCTTCCAAAATCATAATTAGGATTTAACCCTATAAAGAATTCAATTCTTAAAAGATCTCTGTTCATGAAAAGAACTAGGGTCACGTGCCCCCACGTGCCCCTTGAAAAGATCCCCTGCAAAGAACTTTGAAGCATCACCTCACGTGCTCCCACGTGACTCCCAAAACACAGAAAGAAAAAGCAAAGGGAATGAAAGCTTTGGGCGCTCTCACGTGTTATCACGTGACCCCTCAGCAAATGCTTTAACAATTGGCGCACAGATCCCCATCATGTGCCAACACGTGATGCTCTAAAATAAAAATGAAAGTGTTTAACACTTAATGGCAAAAGAAAAGAAAAGAAGCTTTGGGCGCTCTCACGTGTCCCCACGTGACCCCTCAGCAAGTGCTGTAATATTCGATGCATAAACCCCCATCACGTGCCAACACGTGATGCTCTAAAATAAAGATGAAAAGTGTTTAACACTTATTCGCAGATTTGAGGATAAAACAAAGGAGATCTGGCTTCATATTTAGGGCGCCCTCACGTGTCCCCACGTGACCCCTAACGAATCCCTTTAGTATCGAATGGATGGATGCCTATCACGTGCCCACACGTGATGGCTAGGAAATTAAAGGTGTTAAATACTTACTTGCTGAATAAAATAAAGGAAATCAGGGCGCTGTCACGTGTCCGCACGTGACCCCTCCCTCCTTAGTGTTTAACACTAATTGGAAAACTCTATCTGCAGTGTTTAACACTGATTTGCTTAGTGTTTAATTCCCAGTGTTTAACACTGATTATCTTTTAGTGTTTAACACTAACTTGCTAATCTTATTCCCAGTGTTCAACACTGTTGGTCTTTAGTGTTTAACACTAGCTTTAGCCCAATTGGCTAAGTTTCTAAAAGCAAAGCCTCTCCTTCAATGGACCAACAGAGGGCCAATATTTCAAACATAATTGGACTTAGCCCAAACTGGCCATAAGTCCTCAAATCATCTTGAACTGAGCACATCTGCTCTTTCAACCAACTCATTGGTTCAAGGGTACATCTCTGAACTCCTCTGATATTTGTCGTTGTAATCCTTCAACGTCTTCAGAGAGGTGACGGGTCCCGACAACCACACATTAACACGGACTGTGGGGTCCTTAAACTCATGGACTTATGCGTCCTTAAACCAAGATACGGACTGTGGGGTCCTTAAACCCGCGGACTTATGCGTCCTTAAACTAACGGACTAATGCATCCTTAAACACACCCATATGGACTGTGGGGTCCTTAAACCCACGGACTTATGCGTCCTTAAACTACCACTGGACCACTATGTCCCTAAACTGGAAATGGACCACTATGTCCCTAAACTGGAGATGGACCACCATGTCCCTAAACTGGAACAATAGAGCCCCCAAATGCTCTTTTGTCGGATCTAAACGATCCCGTTAAGTCGATCTTAGTCCCAAACTGGACTAACGTATCCTTAACAACCGTTTAAGTTGATCTTAGCCTCAAATATGGCTAATGCATCCTTAAACCTTCAAACAGACTTTAGTCCCAAATTGGACTAGAGATCCCCCCCAATTAACTCTGGTTCAAGGGTACATCTCTGAACTCCTCTGACATCTGTCGTTGTAATCCTTCAACGTCGTCAGAGAGGTGACGGGTCCCGACGGCCATACATTAAATGGACCACTATGTCCCTAAACTAGAACAATGGAGCCCAAATGCTCTTTTGTCGGATCTAAACGATCCCGTTAAGTTGATCTTAGTCTCGAATTAGACTAATGTATCCTTAACAAACGTTTGAGTTGATCTTAGCCTCAAATATGGCTAACGTATCCTCAAACCAAACCCCCAAACCCAAATCTAAGATAATACGGATTTGGACTAGTCCACGCCCTACGGGCGACGACATAACTCAGTCTCCGTAAACAATCCACGGGCAACAAAACACAAAATAAACACCCACGACACGAAGTGACCAGCTGGAGAAGGAGAAAGTTGTTACCGCGATGCGGTAGCGTAATTAACTGCAGGGGCTTGCGCCTGCAGGGAAGAGTGTCCCCACAATCAAAAACCCCTCAAACGAGGGGGAATCTGACGAAGTCTGCTACATCGGACGCATCCGTTTAAACCTTCGATACATGGTACCATAAATCCACTTGGCATCTTCGGAGAGGTGAACGGATAGCACCAATTAGCATCTGCCCCGAATCTCAGTGCCAAGACATCGCAGTCTTGTGCGCCGCCATTCGGAGGGGAACAATGGCGTGGTGGGTCGTCGGAGGTTCCAGGGTGTCGTGGAGGAGGTCGGAGTTGGTTGTCGTCGTTGTTGTCGGGGGAATGTAAGGGAAAGAAGATGGAGATAGAGAAAACGAGAGTGAAGAGAGAGCGAGTTAGAGAGACGGGGAGAGGTGTGCAAGATGGAGACGGGGTCGAGAGCGCACGCGCAGTCGTGGGTCGGGATCGTGAGCGAGGGAGTTGGCGACGTGGGCGGCGACGTGAGGAGTGAAGGAACGAGCGGGAAAAACGAGCGGGGAAGAAAGGTTGGAGCGGATCGGGTCGGGTGCCCTGGGTGCGGGTAAGGAGGTTAGGGAATGGGCTGGGCAGGCAAAAGGGAAATTAATTGATTTGTTTTTATTTCTTGGTTTTCTTGGCTGGGCTTGAGCTGGATTAATGGGGGATTTAATTACTTGGGTTTTTTATTTGTTTTCTTTGGCCGGCTTTGGGGGTTGAAAATAATTGGGAAAAAGGAGAGAGAGATGGGTCGGGCTGGGGGTTTATTTATTTGTTTAATTCATATTATTTGTTTTCCCGGCTGGGCTGAGGAATTGGACTTATATATATATTTGGTTTTGGCTTTAATTTATTTGTTTGGGCTTGGGTTGGGTAGGAAATCAAGTAAAATAGAAAAAGAGATATGGAGGAGTGGGCCGGCTAATAAAGGGAAAAGGATCGGGAAATAATGAAGGGAAAAGAGAGTTAGGGTTCTGGGTGGGGTTAAGAAAGGAAATAGGAAAATGAATAGGTAATTTAGTTTTGGGTTAGGAACAACCTAATTTAAATAAAAGTTATACAAAATATATATATCTAAATCGGAATAGGTCTGGATTAAATTCTGGAAAAATACGGAAAATTTGTAGAAAATTTGTAGAAAATATCTGAAGACTTATTATCAAGATATGCTAAATATTTATAGGGGACTGGGTATAGAAAAGGGAGAATAATAAAGGGAAAAATAAGAAGGCTTTAAGTAATAGAAATGGTTTTTGGTAAACGGATTTAAGAAGGGAAATAGAATAAAGGAATTAGGATTTTTAAATACTTAAAATAATTATAAGTATAACTAGATAAGCTTGCAAGTGGCCCCTCTTATAAAAACACGACTATTGGCATATAAAAGAACTGGGTGCTACATCATACCACCCTTTCAAAAATTTCGTCCTCGAAATTTAAATAAACGATAAGCTATAAAATAATAAGCGAAAAGCTACCACATCGAACATTAACACATAGAGGTTTACAAAAAGAACATCTAGGTAAAAATTGAAGGTCTATATATGTATAAGAATGACGCAACTAAAACGATAAGTCTAGGTAAGTACGGGACAGGCCCATCTATAAGTCTAAGTACAAGAGAATAAAATAGCAATAACAAATAACAGTGAAGGGTTTGCCAATAGGCCAAGGTATTTTAGAATAAATGTATCGATCAAACAATTTCAAGATGACTTAGAAAACTCACATGGTGAAAATAAGAAACATAGCACAAAATAATATGTGCAATATATGGTTGCGCTATCGAAAATGGGAAGAATAGTAAAGTACTTAAAATGCATAAAATGGTAATAGTTAATAACATGCACTTTTCAATAAATACAAAATATTGAAAACTAAATTTTCGAATAACGATGTCCCTAAATGTAATTATGGTAAAAGGAGATAGCACAAGAAATATATAAGGGCTAGCCAGGGTAGGGATTTCAAATGGAGTATGATCCAAAAAGTCGGGGTGCGGTAATTCATTCTGGATGTCGAAGAGGCTGGGGTCGGGTCAGCACAGGGTGTAAGGGCGAACAGTAATGAATCTCGGGAAGGAAGAAATTTATGGGGAAGGAAAACAGTCGATACATCATGCGAATCAAAAATTGAAAGATTAGCGAACTCAGGAGTCTTATTATCATTCCAGAAAATTCCAAACAAGGCATCCTCGAAAAGTAAAAGATGGCCCTAAACTATATATAGATTTATTTAGCCAGTGGAGACAAAGCTAAATCACGTCAGTCACGGTTGTAGAAGTTCAGCAGGTTACGGTAGGCTCACGCACTCAGATAGGGGCGTCCATTTCTATAGCGCTTCGCAGGGATCGCCACTGGAGGTTCTTCTGTCGCGGGGTCTTGTTCTTCCGGCCCTTCTCCTTCGGCTGGAGCCTCTTCTGCTTCTACATGATTCTCTTCTTCTGGATCTTCTTCCATGGGATTTTCTTCCATTGGATTCTCCCCAAGGTCTTCCTCCTTTGGATTTTATTCTATCGGGTCTTCATCGGGATCTTCCTCTATTGGGTCTGTTAGTGTATATGCTCTAGAGGCCATTACTGTATCATACTAGTTTGTATATTACTTAATGGAAGCTTGGGATATTCACAGTTGTATAGACAATCTTGCTCAAAATGGTAGTATGCTACTTGGTTTGTTTCTACTTTAATATATGCATGTGTTTCTTTTAGCATATCGCTTATACATATCAGTGGAGCCCTTAGGATCTTTGCTTGATTACCAGTGTTGTGATGGCAGTCACACTAGTGGGGGCTGGGTAATCCACAAGCACATCCTTATACAGGTCCCTAGTCGTAGGATTATCGAGATAGGGCATCGATACTCCGGAGTAGACTAGCGTATGCCCTTCTCATCCCAGCAGGGGAGATGGTCTGTCCCACAGCCATCAGTACGTCGTACTGGAGATAGTATGCGGGTGCTCGTTAGGTTACGAGTACACTGGACAGGACTCGTCGGGAACTGTTGGTTGGTACTATACCTATCATCAGATAACATTTCCCAGGTGACATGAGTACAGCTTAGTCCGTTGACTTGACACTGTCACTTCGCCTCGAGTGTGTTCCCACTGTTCTTTGATTACTACCCTACCACGGCTTAAAGGAGTCGTGCAAACAGGTAGTAGTTGGGTGCAGTCCCGAAGCACTTAGAGGCAATGACGATTAGACAGGATTCGTCTCTCCCTGTATTGGGGGTTGATATCGCGCTGTATCTAGGAGAGCCATTACACAAAGTCCTTGGCCAGGGCAAGCGAGATATACTGGTAGCGTTTCCAATGTTATCTTAGGGTGTTCTGGGCTACACTCTGACACGACTTGTACCGCTATTAGGGGACTGGCGTTTACCACCCCCTATGCCCGCCATGCGATACTCTCAGACGAACAGACCGGACTGTACGGAGATTGTCACATTCAGGCTCAGTAGGAGTTCGGATGGGTTCACCTCGTCAATCTTCTTATCGGCATATAACTGGGGACCATTACGTACAGCTAGTACCGCTTGCGGCTTGTGGTTAAACCCACTGCCAGCGTAGTGTCGAGTCTTTAGAGTCCCACACAGAGGGTTATTCGTCTTTGGGCAAAACTGAGTAGAGCTCGCATGGTTTTGCGACGGGGTTCGTTCATATCCGCGCACTTGTGCACGTTTGGTGTCCGGGCAGTTATTACTAGTGGGCTTTGGTTTAAACCAGATCCTAGTATTTGTTTTGGGATTGGTTTTGTCTCATTGTATTCGTGTTCCTCGGAACACGGATGCGGGTGTGTATGCACAGTTGACAGAGGCAGAGAAACCTCATTAGGGTTATTGACCGTTGACTTTTTCTTAACCCTAATGATAATGAAAGATATGATTAATGATATTAATTAAGGATAATTGTGCCATGGTTAGGTTGACCATTTGACTTTTGTTGACCGGTTGACTTTTGTTAACCTTTTGACCATCATCATTTCACTTGCAAGATGCTTCTTATTTCTTGCAAAATGCATTTAATGTTGAAATGATAATGGTCATTCAAAACTAACCATCACAATTTCTTTTAATTATTATTATTATTATCATTTTCTCTCATATGAGAGATGGTTGTTATTTTTTCTACATTCTCTCTTGCTCTTTCTCTCTCATGTTTAGCTCTTCCTCTTCCTCTCTCAAAACTCTCATCTCTCATGTGTTGAGAACCATGAGCTTGTGAGATAAAACCATCAAGACTTCTCTTTACTCATTCTAGTGTTCTAGGTTTAGCAAGTCAAGTACTCTAGTTACCTCTTGGTTGAGGTAGGAGCTCAAGGTAGAGGCCTTCAGATGGATCTTTCTTCGGCAAAGAGAAGACGAGGAGGAGGAGCCGTCTACACCATTCCAAGGAGCAAGCAAGAAGGAGGACCACAACAAGAAGAGAAGGAGTTCAAGATCTAGGTATAACCATCTTACATAGTAGCTAGAGCTTGTAGTTACTTTGTTAGTTTTTGTTTAGCAAAGATCCTCTAAGTTTAGTCCATGTTATCTTGTGTTAAAAATCCGTTTTTTTACCTATTCCACCTCCCCGTAAGCACCGGGGTGGGTAACGTGGACTAACAGGGTCCTTTTCGGGGTCCTCTTCTTCGTCGTCCGAGTCGCTGATCATGTCAACTTCTAGGGCCGCGAATCCCTCACCCTCGGAATCGCTGTTTCCGAAAATAACCTGTGGGCCGTTGATCTCATCATCTGAACTTACCAGTATGTAGTTCAAGGAAACGCACGACCGCGTGTCCTCATCTAGAGATGGCGCTGCTCCAGGATGGGCCATGGCCTGAAAAGATAGAGTCATGATTAGACAGTGGGACACATTAAGAAGATAACCAAGGATATGGTAGCACACGGAAGACATGTTGTAGGCAAGGACTGAAAAATCAAGATTGAGAATACTGATGCAATGAATAGTATAAGTAAAGTGAGTGGAAAGGGGACGATACATACATCACAACTCAGAATTTTATTACATTCAACTAAAAGTTCAACGGATACAACATCTCAAACGAAAAGAAAAATATTTACAAAAGAGTGACAACATTTTTATTGAAAGCGGAAAGGGGATAATTCTTCTTTGATTTTTAGGCCGCTGCATTCTCGTCACGCGAGTTGAATCCTGCGCTGGGTCCGCACTATCCTCGAAGCTCGAACTGCGAAATAACCATCACTTAGCCGGAGTGGAGAGTGTGGACGAATCTCCTCCTTGTAGCTCCTTCCTTTTAGGGCAACCATTGATAAGATGTTTGCTGAAGCCGCCAATCAGGCACTGCCCTTTGGCGCTGCGACAATCTCTCTGAAGGTGTCCTGGCTTCTTGCAGTATCCACAACGTTAAGTCTTCCGCTGCTTCCGTTGCTGGGGAACAAGTGGGCGCTTCATCTTCACCTCTTTTCCTTGTCTAACAGGGATCCTTTTACGATTGGAGGCTTCCGCTGGTGCCGGAGTCATCTGCCTTCTTAATCCTTCAGCTAACAGGTCGTTCGTTCGCTCATGGGCTTCCTTCAGACTTTGCAGTACATTCAAAATCTCGACAGTCTGATTCTGGGGATTGGAGATAAGGGGAGAGTCGTTGGAAGACATGATCCTGAAACAAAAATTTTGAGGACGATATCAGGCACAAGCTATAAGAATTAAAATACAATATGGATTAGGCAAGGAATCAAGAATGTCGGGAGCGGTGAAATCCAAACAAGTGGAAATCAACTGTAGAACTCCAAGTCACCCAATAGAGTATAGTATTGTAACTATGCTGCAGTTCATAATTACAATCACGTAACTCTACTAAGTCACCCAAAACTCTAGGATGGATAGCAGAATACACTATGCGAATCAAGATTAAGAATAACAAATTTACAATCTAGACCGAAAGATGTCTTAAATTGCCAAGCACTACACGGAAACTGCGATCCCAATTGAAGCAAAACCTGGCTCTGATACCAACAAAACCATGTCACGCCCCGCTTCCCCAAAATACGGAATACGAGGGGTTGACAAGGCCAGCCATGCTCCTACGGTCAAGGAAATATCCTGTCATAGTCACACTTCGGCTTCTAGCTTTACGTGGTACTCAGTAATCAATGCACAGGCGATGAGAAATGCAGTCACTAAATCAAAACCAATACAAAAGACTAACCAGATGGAGATCAAAAGAGTATAGCTCTGGGTCACTGATCAAGATGTCTGCGATATCCTCGAAGTACGTCAGGTCCCGGTCCAAGCTAGATCCACCTCTCACTCTGAGCATGCATACTCAGGTCGTCAGAGCGACACGATAGCATTATATATATATATATATGCAAATGGTAACTCGTACGATAATAATGAATATGTAACGGTTATCAAAAGAGTAAATACGTGAACATGAAGTAGCCAATGCAGGTATCTAATAGAGCAGGTAAACAGTAAAGCAGTAAACAGTAGGGCAGGTATGTTGAATCAGTAAGCAATGCATATCAATGTCACTAACTCTATCAGTCTCTAAGTCTCACTGTATAGGTCACTAAGCCTATCTTCAGTCCAAGTGTGAGAGTCAACCACTCGTGAGTATCCCCCACCCAAGGGTAGGACCCAAGGGCAAGGGAAAACGGGCCCGAGTCGCTCGCTAATAATTAGTAATATCCCCATATATCTCCAGAATCGCTGTATGTGCCGGCATGGGACTCCCGAGCTTCTGTTGAACTCACACTCAAACTACCCCACACCCCGTGTTCTACATCAAACGCCAACCATAAACTCAAATACCAGTCGGTCCATGACAAGTCTACGCGAGAACTGAAGACAGGGTCTCCATCAAGCATGTCTCGACTGATACCCAAGATAAATGGACAGTGTTTGGTGCCTTACCTGTGACACCCATACAAGTGCTCTCATAATCGTCACATACCAATTATAGTCACACTTATACACGTCCCACAGACGTCGACAATGCAATAAATTAATAGGGTCCACTGATTGTGTACAAGTACGTGTCACTTTGACTTATCCAATCATACTTAAACACTAACGTACTTGCCACAATCAAACACTAATACCTAATACTGGGTAATGTACATGATCACTAGGTTACCAATACAATGACATCCATATAATGTGATGAGAATACAGTAATTAAGACATGATTAAGATATCATCAGTATGTATCCTACCGCTTGTATAATTTATCATAAATCATACATGCAATATTTAGCGACACAATGAAGAGAGGGTAAACAGTGTGTTTAATTATCTATCCAGCAAAATTTGTTTCACGTTAATCGGGTTTCAGGATCACTAGATATGGCCATTTCATTTTAAGCGTTCACTGCTGGAAATCCGGTTTCAGAAACCTCTGCATCGAAATCATGCTTCGGTCAGAGTGTCTGCCGCTCTTCGGAATCATGCTCCGATCCCTGGAATGATGCTCCGCTCATCGGAATGATGCTCAGATCCCTGGAATCATGCTCCGCTCTTCGGAATGATGCTCTGAATCCTGGAATCATGCTCCGCTCTTCGGAATGATGCTCCGAACCCTGGAATCATACTCCGCTCATCGGAATGATGCTCTGATCTCCTGGAATCATGCTCCGCTCATCGGAATGATGATCTGAACCCAGGAATCATGCTCCGCTCATCGGAATGATGCTCCGATCCCCTGGAATCATGCTCCGCTCATCGGAATGATGATCCGATCTCTGGAATCATGCTCCGCTCTTCGGAATGATGCTCTGAACCCTGGAATCATGCTCCGCTCATCGGAATGATGCTCCGATCCACTGGAATCATGCTCCGCTCATCGGAATGATGATCCGATCTCTGGAATCATGCTCCGCTCATCGGAATGATGCTCTGATCCCCTAGAATCATGCTCCGCCCATCGGAATAATGCTCCTATCCCCTGGAATCATGCTCCGCTCTTCGGAATGATGATCCGATCTCTGGAATCATGCTCCGCTCTTCGGAATGATGCTCCGATTTCTGGAATCATGCTCCGCTTATCGGAATGATGCTCCGATCCCCTGGAATCATGCTCCGCTCATCGGAATGATGCTCCGATCCTCTGGAATCATGCTCCGCTCTTCGGAATGATGCTCCGATTCTTGGAATCATGCTTCTACTCCTCGGAATTATGCTTCGACTCTTCAGAATGATGCTCCGACTTTGGAATTATGCTCCGCAAATCGGAATGATGCTCCGATCCCCGGGAATCACGCTCCCCGAGGAATACTCCGACCTTGGAATTATGCTCCGCAAATCAGAATGATGCTCCGATTCCCGGGAATCATGCTCCCCGGGATGATGTTTCACCCCCGGAATGATGTTCCACCTCGAAGTTCAGCTTCAAGATCCATCAATTTCATGCACACAACCCAAATGTGCGGTGTGCATTTATTGATGGGGGGCAATTTTTTAGGGTAAAAATTTGCACCCCGGTTGACCGAGTCAAAGTCAAGGTCAAACCCCAAGTTAGGTGGGCCCAAGCCCAGGTCAAGTGGGCCCATGCCCAAGTCGAGCCCGCAGCCAGCCTCCCCATGCCAACAACAAAATCATGTAATAAATAATTTTTATGTAATTTTTTATACATGAATGTATGCAAAATGGGCATAAAGCCAATATTTTGTAAGCCTATGGCTTATGTGCAAAAATGAAATGGCACATGAGCCATGGGAAAGGCAAAATTCCATTTTGTGAAGCCCAAGGGGCTATATGTAAATATGTAAGCCTATAAAAGGTAACATGATGATGAATAAAGCAATACTTTCATTCTCTCAAAAAAACACCTAGGGTTTGTATTTATTTCCCTTTTCTGAAGGTCTCATACCTTCTTCTTTCTTTTGAATTAAATCAAGAGTTTTACTCTTCCTTTTCAAAAACAAGATAGTTTTTCACCACCAAACCAACAAAGGGGAACTTGGATCTGTCTTTAGATCCTAAAAAGGAGAGATTTTGAGATCTCACATCTCTTGATCTTCAAGATCCAGCTAACAGAAGAGGAAGAAGAAGAACCCCTTCCATTAAACCCAAAAACACATTTAGGAGTCCAACTCCACTCTGATTTCTCTTCCGAGAATCTTTTTAGGCTAAAAACCTCTTTTTCTCGCCGGCGCTCAAGCCTAGAGCGCCCACGTGCCGACACGTGGCGCGCTTGCGCTCAAGCGCAAAGCACTCAAGCGCAAAGCGCCCACGTGCCGACACGTGGCGCGCTTGCACAACAGTGCCCTGCGCTCGAGCGCCACATGCCGACACGTGGCGCGCTTGCGCTCAAGCGCACAACGCTCTGGCGCAAGTCGCCCCCGTGCCGACACGTGGCGCACTTGCGCTCAGGCGCCTAGCGCTCAAGCGAAATTCGCCCCCGTGCCGACACGTGGCGCACTTGCGCTCGAGCGTCATGCGCTGAAGCGCAAAGCGCCCACGTGCCGACACGTGGCGCGCTTGCGCTACAGCGCCCTGCGCTCAAGCGCAGAGCACCCACGTACCAACACGTGGCACGCTAGCACCTGAGCGCACAGCACCTGGGCGCACAGCGTCCAAGGCGCAGGCCCCACGCATCCTTTGGATGCCTTTTCCCCCTCTTTCTTTTATATATATATATACATATATACATATATATATATTTATACATATGCATACATATTTGCACACACACATACTCCACGACACTGTCCCTCGTAAAAACTCTGCGTGGCTCCCGATATATCCAAAACACCTTTTCAAAACACAACACACGCACACCGCACATTGAGTTCGCATGACCAGTTTAACCCGTCAATCGGAGGTTCCCTCGCTCCAAAGGCGAGAGGTAATTAACGGCAGCTTAGTCCGCGGCTGCCGGAGATTTGGATCCCCACAATCATTAAACCCCGGCCTACCCTAGGCAGGGGGAATCTGTAGTACGCCTGAAAAGCGCGCACGTATTCCCATCTCAATAGGGTGACGAAAAACACCCTACACCCACTTGATCGACTTGGGCAAGCGGTTCTCTTCCACAAGCCACCATTCACGGGCGTAGTCCACTAACTGAATGCGTACCACATCTACTCTTTTCTCCTCTGGAATCTGTGCCGCAATAAGTAAGTTCTCCGTATCAACCAGCCACTGCTCCGCTGGCAACGGCTCCTCCAAACCAGTAAATACAGATGGACCCAAACGCCTGAAATTTGCTACGGTCCCTCCTCGATCAACTGGTTTAGCTTCAACATTGTTCACGGACTACTGAACGATCTGCAAACCTTCCTGAAACGATTCCGCTTGTTGCTGGATCAGCTCGGTCTGTTTCTTTTGATTCTCCAGCATTCCCCTTGTCACTCCATGCATGGCGGCTTTGTCCACACGTCCTTGATACGTCTTCAAATTCTTACCGGCCATATTCCTGAACTCAAAACACCCAGCAATAGCATGATAATAGATTCAAAATATAGATCAAGGCTAAAACTCCAAGATACTTAAATAGAGTGCCGCATTGTAACTATGCCGCTGTATCATAGCCACAATTACATAACTCCACCCAAGTCGCCTAAGTCCTAGAGATAACAAAGAACCAGGTTTCAAGTCGATATGCAAAAGAAGTTTGCACATCGTAAAAGATATAATCAGGAAGAATGTGATTCAAGAATGGTAAACGGCAAGATGGCAGGACATGTTTCCTAAAAACGGGTATTCTGATTCGTGTATTGGGTACAATACCCAACTACAAAAGAATCAACCCGACTAACCTATGTCTCTGATACCAAAAGAACCATGTCACGCCCCGCTTCCTAGAGTACGCTAATATGGGCACGTGACATAGCCAACCATGCTACCTGCGGATAGGAAAAATCCTTCCACAATCACATTACGGCCGTAGAGATATCAAGAACAAAATAAAACTAACTATCTAGTACATGTCCATAAGCCAGAGTAAAAGAGTCATGAAATAACAATATGCGGAAGCTAAAGGATACAATAAATGAAACCCCTGGAGTGAAACTACATACCGACAGGAACCTCACCGCTCGCCTAACAGCGGCAAAACTCCTAATCAATCTGCAGCAAGGTAGAAGAATCTGGGCCATGCAAAACCCAGATGTCAGCGCGTCAAGTCATCAAGTAATAACATAATAAACATGCAATGCGAGTATAAACATGCATAAACAAGGGTAACAGTAATATAAATCAGAGCAGTGCAGGGTAGTGTGCAGTGAGTAAACTAAATTGTTCTATCAGGTTCTCTATTCTAAAGTCTTTGAAACCAATTGATGAATTATCGATGTAACTCAATAGTATCCCGTGCATGCCCGGGACCACGGTCTAAGACTCTCGGGCTGAAACCGAGACGTGCCGCTAGGCACTAACAGGGAAAGGATAAAGACCAACGATGTCGGCAGCATCGTCACGAGGCGGGCCTGGCCTCTAAAACTGATCAGTACAGGTAGTGAACTGTTGAGTTACAAGTCAGGTTTCACCTTTGATTTCCCCATACCCCCAAGTTATATGTGCAAGTGAAGTCAGGTATCCCGAAATCAAGAAACTAATGCCAACACAGGATCAGGTAAACAGGTTTGTCTGGATAGACAACATGAACAATCCATGAGGACTACATGTCAGGTTTGTTGCCATTAGACACAAGATCAGGTAACGGGTCAGGTCATGGTACATCGGGTCAAGTCAAGCAGTATACGGTACCATGTCGGGTAGATCAATATATATGTAGCAAGTCAGGGTCAAGATGTAAACAATATTATGGGTGTGCTCACAATCAGTTATACAAGCAAGCATGGTTATCATCAACATGATATAAGCAATAAATTAAGCAATAGGCAGATTTACTCAATTTGCAGTACAGTAATCAGTCGTGTCACAGAGATAATGCGAATATAGTATGACAATTATGGCCTTTTAATCATGTTAACGAGTTTAAGCACTTTAGAGGTGTAATGATTTATATATAAAGGTTCATACAGCTATTACAGGTTAACATGCACACGAGTGTCCAAATAGAACAAAACTATAGAGATAAATTCCATAAGCCATGTCAATATTAAAAATGTAATTAAACAGGTAAACATGGTTATTAGGTTCAATTGCAACTGTAGCTTCCAAGTTTAAAGGTAAATGATATATAACAATATTGTACATGAAAAAGTGGGAAATTATCGTACCAAGGTTAAATTTACAGGTTTGGGGCGTCAATATATATCTGTAAATATTGTATAGCATGTAGCAAGGGGTACTTGCCTCGACGGGTCGCGAATCGGGAAGACGGAACATGAAACGTCGGCGGGAAAACTCGCGACGAGCGCACGGTTCACGGAATGAACCCAAACGACGAACAATGGAACCACACGGGTCGAGATACCACGCTGGAACGTCGAGACGCGACGTCGGCAACACCGGATTCCGGCGAAGAAATGAACAGTGAACGTCAAGAAAACTTTGCAACAAGAAAAGAAAGGAAAAATGAAGAAGAAGAGAAAGCTTACAAAGTTCTGCTCTGTGGTTACAGAGAGGAGACGTGAGGGTGACGACGAAGTCGACGGAGCTCCGGCGGTGGCCTATGACGACCGCGGAGGAGATCTGCCGATCAAGAAATACATTAGCATAGAAGGAGAGAAGAAAGGAAGAGAGGAGGGAAGTGATCTCACCGAGGGGTGCTTGCGAGGTTGGGGACAAGAAGACGGGGGTCACCGACGGCGACTCACGGCTGTGCAACGCGCACAGGGGCGTGTGCAGGTGGCCGCGGCTGGTGCAGGGTGCGCGAGGGTGGAAGAAAGAGGATGTGGGTGAGGCGAGGCAGAGGAGGTGAGGGTGCTGGTATCGGTGTCGTCGGCGTTGGGGTTGCGGCGGCGAGGAGGGAGACGGCGGTGGCTCGTGTTCGTTGAGGGTTTGGGTTACGTTCGAAAAAGAAACGGAGGAGGGAGAGGGATTTTAAAATATGGGAGAGAGAGGGAGGAGAGAGATAGAGAGATAGGAGAGAGAGAGAGAGACGGGGATTGGAGAGAGAGGAGAGAGAGGGTAATGGAGTGGGGCCCACGGGAAGATTATGAAGGCTGCGATTGGTTGGATTGGTTGGCAAGGAAAAAATATTAAAGATTTAAACAGTGAAAATCTTATAAGTTAAGGAAAAATATTCGATGATTTGAATATTAAAAATTTGGGATTTTGGCGCAAAATAAAACATTTCCAAATCGCGCCCGGGTCGGGTCCAAAAATTCGAAATTGAAATAATAGAATTTTAAGCGGGATCCAAAATTTAAAATGAAGTGTTTTATGATCAAAAAGCATACCCCCAAAACGGACACAAGTACGTGCACGTAGCCATCCAAACTCGCCCGTTTCACTGAACGGGACGAGAACACGATGCACGGACGCTACAACAGGGTTAGGGGTGTCAAGTAGGCCAAGATGAATATTTTTTAATTTTATTTTAGATGCCATAAATTGTTATATGCAGAAATGAATTTGCCGGGTAAAAATTTACAATAAGTAAACATCAAGCAAGATAAATGAAATAAGTGCCACACTACGTTCAAACGGTAACAGAAATTAGTAGTATTGGACTCGGGTGTTACAGGACCGATCTGAGTATGTGGTGCCTGAGGTATGAGGATTTACATGTCGATACTGGACACGAGTTTTCATGATGTTTCGAGTGTCGGTGTTGGACACTCCGGTTCCATGATTTTGATGTGTCGTTGATAGACACACGTGGTTAATATCCTCATACATACATACATATGTTGGGGTCGAAAATTGCACCCCGGTTGACCAAGTCAAAGTCAAGGTCAACCCCAAGCCAAGTGGGCCCAAGCCCGGATCAAGTGGGCCCATGCCCAGGTCGAGTCCAAACATGAAGCGTCCGGCCTTCCTCCATGCCCAAAATGAAATCATGTAATAAATAATTTTTATGTAATTTTTTATGCATGAATGGCATAGAGCCAAATTTTTGTAAAGCCCATGGCTTATGTACAAAAAGAAATGGCACATGAGCCATGGGATGGCCAAAATGCCATTTTTGTAAAGCCCAAGAGGCTATATGTAAAGTGTATAGCCTATAAAGGCCAAGATAATGAAAATATCCCAATAACTTTTTCTCTCTCCAAAAAAAGGAATCCCAATCTGAGATCTTCTCCTTCCTTAAGGTTCTAAAAGCTTCTTCTTTCTTTTGAATTAAATCAAGAGTTTTACTCTTCCTTTTAAAAAACAAAATAGTTTTTCACCACAAAACCCACAAAGGGGAACTCAGATCTTCCATCAGATCTCAGAAAGGAGAGATTTTTAAAATCTCATACTTCTTGATCTTCAAGATCCGGCCCACAAAGGAAGAAGAAGGAGACCCATCTTCAGAAACCCCACTTTGGGGAAGAACTAGGGCTCAAGGGGAGAAGCCCTTCATCAGCTTCAAAACATCCTAGGAGTTTAACTCCTCACACACACACACACACACACACACAAAAATAATAAGTGCTCCTTTCGGGGAGTACAACTCCCATTGCAGGGACCAAGTCCCTTTTGCCGTCCGAGCGCCCACGTGCTGACACGTGGGGCGCTAGCACTCAAAGCGCTAGCGCCCTTACGCTCAAGGCGCCAGCGCCCTTGCGCTCAAGGCGCCAGCGCCCGAGCGTCCACGTGCTGACACGTGGGGCGTTAGCGCTCTTGCGCTCAGAGCGCTAGCACCCAAAGCGCTAGCGCTCGAGCGCCCACGTGCTGACACATGGGGCGCTGGCGCTCAAAGCGCCAGCGCTCTTGCTCTCAGAGCGCTAGCGCCCGAGCGCCCATGTGCTGACACATAGGGCGCCAGCGCTCAAAGCGCTCAGAGCTCTTGCACCCGAGCGCCCACGTGCCTGGCACGTGGGGCGCTAGCGCTCTTGCGCTCAAGGCGCTAGCGCCCAAAGAGCTAGCGCCCGAGCGCTTTCTCCCATGTATCCTTTAGATGCCCTTTTCCCTTATGTATGTGTGTGTGTGTGTATGTATGTATATGTATATATACATATACAAACACACACATATACTCCACGACACTGTCCCTGTTAGAAAACTCTGCGGGGCCCCCGATATATCCAAAACCCCTTCAAAACACAACACTGCACGTTGAGTTCACATGACCAGTTTAACCCGTCAATCGGAGGTTCCCTCGCTGCAAATGCGAGGGGTAATTAACGGCAGCTTAGTCCGCGGCTGCCGGAGATTCGGATCCCCACAATCAATAAACCCCAGCCTACCCTAGGCAGGGGGAATCTGTAATGAGCCTGACAAGCGCGCGCGTATTCCCATCTCAATGGGGTGACGAAAAACACCCTACAGATTCTGGCACGCCCGGTAGGACTAATCTCTCCTCCCATATTTCGGGTTAAACGTTCATGCGAACTCAATCAATATACATATCTATATTTATATTAAAATAATGCTCTTTCATGCAGGTTTTCAAGCAATCACTTTTCAACAATGCCTCCAAAGATGAACCCAGCTCTCAGTACGGCTCCCATCTCCTACACGATGAAGATGGACGCCAGGACGGTCCTTCCGGCCAATCTCGGGCGACAGTGGGAGGAGCCGCCGCTACCATTTGGTTCTATTCTGTTCGTGTCAACTAACGCCATCCCAGCTCTTTAAGCCTCGGTGACAGACAAACCGGTTTCGAAGGGCAGGAGGCCAAATGTGGTGGTCTCGAGGGCGCCCCAACCCAAACGCAAATCCGTTTCCGAACGTCTCTGCGTCGCTCCAGCTGGGGGTAAGGCCATTAACGTCAACAAGGCAACGAGGCATCTCGGGCAAGCTCCAGTGGCGCCCTTGACAACTGCTCGGTTGGGTATTTTCTCTAAGCTCCCCATCACTCAGCCTATGGCGGTTTCCCGAAGAGCAGAAGCCGGCCAGGCGCTCAAGGCAGAGAAGCTGAGGCAGAAGCGGCTCAGATACAGAGCCAACAAAAGGGCTAGGGCTCCGGCCATGTTAAAATTTATGAATTTCCAAAGCCCGGGCCGCTCCGCGAATCCAGCTGCCAGTGATGAAAGGACGGCTGGATGTGTTATCCACATAGTCTACATGGTAGGCGCGTGTCCTAGTGACAACTTCGCAGTAAGGATGGGGCCACCACATCTCAAATCCAATCTGGTTTGAATGTGGCTGTCACTTCCCGAGACCAGCATCCTCCTGAAGGTAATGAAAATGCTCCAAGTGAAGCTGATAAGTAGAGAGATCCCTCAGTTCATGAGGAGTTGGGCTCGGAAAGCGAAGATGAGCCAACTTTCCATCCTAAGACCGCAGAGCAACAACTTCTTCAGGAGCTCCAAAAGCAGCTCAGAAACAAAGACAAGGAGATGGCCAAGCTCTACTTAAAAATTGACGACTTGACAAACGTCGTCTTACAGCTCACGGCCCAACTTGCCTCTCAGCCGCCCAATCAAGTGCATGGTTCTACTCACGGACCGGGAAACGGTGTCCCAAGACAGCCGACGCCTATTCCCTCAAATCCAAAGGTGGGCGGACCGCATGAATGCCGGTCGCATCCTATCTCGGGAAATGTCTTGGTGGCCGATGACAGCAACTCGCTAACTCAAGATCAAATCATGGATTTGGTTTCCAACAAAGTCAAAACATTGGTAGCCGAAACCGGAGAGCAAAAAGATGCCAGCATTAGCGGGAGACCGTATCCTGCTCGGTACGATCTTGTGGAGTTTCCCACCGGCTATGTCGTCCCTAAATTTGAAAGGTTCGATGGGACGGGAAATGCGAACCGGCACATTGCCCAATTTAAAGCATCATGCGCAAATACTGGGGGCAATGATGCGCTCGTTCTCCATCAGTTTGTTAATAGCTTGACGGATGTTGCTTTCGATTGGTATGCAAGCATACCAGATGACTCGATCACGACGTTCGCTCAAATAGAATCCATGTTCAAGCAAAGGTTCATGAGTGTCAGCGATAAGATCACCATTGCCGACCTCGTAAGGACAGAGCCAAAGAACAATGAAAGCAACATGGATTTTATAGTCCGATGGCGCAATCTCTCTGTCAAATGTGAACCGCCGTTGGAGCAAGACCAATCCGTCGGTCTTCTTATAGAAAATCTGAAGGACTGGATGAAACCTTTCCTGTGCACCGCAGGCCTTATAACATTCTAAGAGCTGACCAAAAAGGTCCAAACGTTGGAACGCTCAAAGCCCGAGTCCGCTCAGGATCTTCAGTTCACAAACAGACCGAAACCTTGGAGGGACGACAACCGAAAAGACGGAAGTTCTAGCAGCACCGATTCTCTAAATAAGCAGAGAGCGGGCGAAGCAAAAACTAACAAATTTCGAGAACCAACTTTGGAGGAAAGAAGAAATAAGGTCTACTCATTCCGAAAGTACAAGGTCCACAAAATTTTTAAAGATGCTCTGAAGAATGGCCTGCGGCTACCTGAACCAAAAAGGCTAAGTGAAGCGAACAGGACTGATCATCCCAACTTTTGCCCATACCACCGAGTGCTGGGACACACTATTGAAAACTGTTGCATCTTCAAGGATTGGGTCGAGAAACAATACAAGGCGGGAGAAATATCATTGTCCCCTGGCGTGTTAACAAACAATCAAGCTACGACCGCCAATTTCGTACAAACGGAGACCGAAGTCCTTCGGGGACCTGATTCTCTCAGACACCTGCCTATCTGTAAAAAGAGCAGACCAAGGCAACAAACTAAGAGCCAAGCGAGCCACATTGCCAATGAAGAAGCAATAGACGGGTACACAACCCATACGGTCTATATGATGGAGCTCAGAGGAGCAAGTCCTCCTACGCCTTATAACCATGACAATGACACGGTTATTGCCATCCAATATCGGCCTGATCCAAATGATGAAGAGCTCGCTCAGGCCATTGAGCCAAAGAAACCCATGGTTCATGCTGAATCAAGTTCAGGATGTAGGGAGAACCCCGTTGTCATACCCGAAACTGTAGAACAAACATTATTCCAATGGCTTCAAAGGCAACTTCAGGACAGGGATGAGAAGATGGCCAAGGTCCATTCTAAAGTAGACGAGCTGGCAAATGTCGTGGCAGATCTCACGACCCAAGTCGCCCGATTGCAATTACAGCAAAATCAAATTTTGGTTCGTGAGCTGGGGATTGATATCCGGAAGCAGCCGACCAAGGCTCCCTCCAGCCCGAGAGCGGAACACCTTTGTGAAAAACGGATGCGATCAGCCTCCAGTCGCTCCGATACGTACACTGAACGTGGTAAGCGGACAGTAGGCGAACCAAAGACTTATCGTCCTCAGGGTCCAGCATCAGTAAGGGCACTTACTCCAATGGAGAAAAAGAAGAAAGTATACTCCTTCAGGAGCGATAAAGTCCGCAAAATATTAATGGACGCCTTGAACAAAGGTCTTCAACTGCCTATTCCAAAGAGGCCATATGAGATGAACATGACCAGCAATCCCATATACTGCCCATATCATAGAATGGTGAGTCATACCATTGAAGACTGCTATGTTTTTAAAGATTGGTTGGAGAATCAATACAAACTTGGGAAAGCCTCACAGTCGTCAGATGAACCGACAAGCCACAGAGCTACGATCATCAACAGAACCCCGCCAAGATCAAACTTTGAGGAGCTGGGATAAGAAAACCCCAGACAACCAAGTCTTTAAACTGGGAATAAATGACCACCACGTCATTAAACTGGGAACAATCGACCTCTAAGTCGTTAAACTGGGAATGTAAAAAAAAATGTAAATAAACAAAAAATATGTAAATAAAAGAAAAATAAAAGCCGAAATGATGGGGCAACTCGCAATAAAAATCAGCGAGTAAAATAAAGATGAAAATAAAGCCGAAATGATGGGGCAACCGCAAATAAAAGCCGAAATGATAGGGCAATCGCAATCTTCGCTATAAGAAAAGCCGAAATGATAGAGCAATCGCAGTAAAAAAATAACGGCGAGTGATGAGTCGCTCCTGGCACCATATTCTAGTGTAGCGATGCAGACGCTAATCAAAATCCAGTTTCCCAAAATTCTTCCAGCCCCACGGTTAGTCCCCAAATTGACTACCGTATACAATCCACGGGCTCAAATAATTTTCATCATACCCATGCCCCACCATAATTACCAGTTACGCGGCTGGTCTCCACCATTGGAATTATGCTCCATTGGGAAGACCCACTTATGTATCCTCACGATGCATGAGGAGAACAAACCTTCGTGGGATCCTTACGACTCACAAAGGAAAAACACACTTGGGGGTCCTCACGACTCCTAAGGAGAAAATGCACCTACGGGATCCTTATGACTCGTAAGGAGAAAATGCTTTTATAGGACCCTTAATGTCCATAAAATTGAAAAGCCTTAGGTGATAGGGATTTAAACATGTCTCCTAAGCCATCGCTTCCCAATAGGCAATGGCGAATGATGAGTCGCTCCTGGTACCATATTCCAGTGCAGCGATGCAGACGCCGGCCAAATTCCAAATCCCATACCCCAATGGCGAATGATGAGTCGCTCCTGGTAGCATATTCCGGTGCAGCGATGCAGACGCCAACAAAGTCCCGAAATTTTTCCGGCCCTACGGTTTGGATCATACATCCTGCAAAACCGTATACAATCCACGGGCGTAAAACAATCCAAATCTCTCCCAAGTCCTGCCGGTGAGACTACTTTTAAACTCCCAAAAAAAGAAGAAGAAGAAGGCATGTCCACAAGCAAAACGGGTACGGATGAAAACCCGAAAGGGCTCCGTGAGTAAAAACAGCAGGACTGCCAGTGAGTTTGTGAAAACCCGAAAAGGCGCAAACTCGTGAAAAAGAGATGAAATGCACTCGCAAAGTCCTCTCGACTTTGTGGGGAGAAAATTCCCGCGTGAGATCCTTACGACTCATAAAGGAGCAACACACTTAGGAGTCCCCACGACTCCTAAGGAGAAAAAAATGCCTACGAGATCCTTACGACTCGTAGGGAGAAAATGCTTTTATGGGACCCTTACGGCCCATAAAATTGAAAAGCCTTAGGTGATAGGGATCTAAACCTGTCTCCTAAGCCACCAATTCCCAAATCCTTCCGGGGCAAATGATGAGTTGCTCCTGGCATTATTCCAGTGCAGCAATGCAGATGCCAAACAAAAACCAATTCCCAAATCCTTCCGGGGCAAATGATGGGTTGCTCCTGGCATTATTCCAGTGCAGCAATGCAAATGCCAAACAAAAAACTAATTCCCAAATCCTCTCGGGGTAAATGATGAGTTGCTCCTGGCATTATTCCAGTGCAGCAATGCAGATGCCGACAGAAAACCAATTCCCAAATCCTCTCATGACAGATGATGATTCGCTCCCGGTACCATATTCCAGTGTAGCGATGCTGATGTCAACTCAAATCAAACAAATCAAACCAACCAATTCCAACATCGACCTTTGCGTCAAACAACGACACTCCGTAACGGGGAAATGTCAAGCAGACACTCCTTACCGGGGATACGTCAACCAACCGACGCTCCGTCTTGGGGAAACGTCCAACACAGACACTCCGTACCGGGGGAAACATCACAGACAGACACTCCGTCTTGGGGAAACGTCCAACACAGACACTCCGTATCGGGAAAACGTCCAACAGCGACACTCCGTCTCGGGGAAACGTCCAACACAGACACTCCGTGCCAGGGACACGTCAACCAGCGACACTCTGCATCGGGGAAACGTCCAACACAGACACTCCGCATCGGGGAAACATCCAACAACGACACCCCGTAACGGGGAAACGTCAAGCAGACACTCCGTCTCGGGGACACGTCAACCAGCGACACTCTGCATCGGGGAAACGTCCAACACAGACACTCCGCATCGGAGAAACGTCCAACAACGACACTCCGTAACAGGGAAACGTCAAGCAGACACTCCGTCTCGGGGATACATCAACCAGCCGACACTCCGCTTTGGGGAAACGTCGACCAGCGACACTCCGTACCGGGGAAACGTCGCAAACAGACACTCCATCTCGGGGAAACGTCCAAGCAGACACTCCGTGCCGAAGACACGTCAACCAGCCGACACTCCGCTTCGGGGAAACGTCAAGCAGACACTCCGTGCCGGGGACACGTCAACCAACAGACACTCCGCCTCGTGGAAACGTCGACCAACGACACTCCGTGCCGGAGGCACGTCTACCAAATCACTCCGGGCCAGAAAAACGTCTATCACAGACACTCTATCTCGGAGACGCGTCAAGCGTCGACCGTCCATGTCGTAAAAAGGGCAGTGCATCCTAAAAAGTGGGAACCAAAGCAAGTCACCTCCACGCGAACGAAGATCCATCAATTTCATGCACACGACCTACATATGTGATGTGCATTTATTGATGGGGGCACTTTGTTGGGGTCGAAAATTGCACCCCGGTTGACCAAGTCAAAGTCAAGGTCAACCCCAAGCCAAGTGGGCCCAAGCCCGGATCAAGTGGGCCCATGCCCATGTCAAGTCCGAACATGAAGCGGTCGGCCCTCCTCCATGCCCAAAATGAAATCATATAATAAATAATTTTTATGTAATTTTTTATGCATGAATGGGCATAGAGCCAAATTTTTGTAAAGCCCATGGCTTATGTGCAAAAAGAAATGGCACATGAGCCATGGGATGGCCAAAATGCCATTTTTGTAAAGCCCAAGGGGCTATATGTAAAGTGTATAGCCTATAAAGGCCAAGATAATGAAAATATCCCAACAACTTTTTCTCTCTCTAAAAAAAGGAATCCTAATCTGAGATCTTCTCTGTAATACCCAGTTCTTTTGTACACCACTATCCATATTTTTCATAATATACTATTTAAAAAATTTATTTATTTATTTATAATTATTTTATTTCCTTTAAACCCTAACCACACTTCCATCTTCCCCTTCATTACTTTTCCCTAAACTAGACCAAAACTCGATTACCTATTTCCTTTACATTTTCCATTTTCTCTTAACCCAACCGGAGCCGGCCCATTCTCTCTGTTATTTCTCTATATTTTTCATTTTCTTCCTCCTCATAATTCCGTAGGAAATTGGTTGCTAGATTGTCGTATTTAAATCCTTCTGAACCTTTAAAATCAAAGCCCAAAATCTAAAACTATATACATATACCAACCCAACTCCATTCTTCTCTTTTAAATCAAAACCCCCAGCCCGTGCCCCAAGCCCCAAAACTCAGCCCAAACATTTAATAAACCAAGGAAATAAAATAAAACCCCGGCCCAACTTCCACCTCAGCCCAACACTTTATTCCCAAATTATTTAATTTCCCCAGCCCAAGCCCGCCTTCACCCGACCCGGCCCGCGTTTCACACTCCCTTCCTTCTTCCTCTCTTCTGAAACCTTTCCCGCCCACTTTTTCCTTCGCGAACCCACGTCCCTCGTCGCGAACCCACGTTCCCGAGCCTCTCTCTCGCGCCCACGTCGCCCGCGCCGTGCCCCCGACCTCGACCACGACTCCCTCGAGCCCCTCAAACTCAAACTCTTCTCTCCCTCTCATTCTCCAACACACACTCTCTCTCCATACAAAAACCCACCGAGCTCCGAACCCTGTGCGCCTCCTCGCCGCCGACGAGCTCCCCATTGTCTCCCTCACTCTTCTCTCCAGAGCTCTAGCCCCACTCGCCACTCCCCACACCACCGACCACCTCCACTACACACCCCCTCGCCAAACTCACTGCACCCGAGCTCCACCCCTGCACCCTCGCGCCGGCGAGCTCCCCACCACAGCGTCGACTCCCCTGCACCCTCTGTGTCATCAGCATCATCACCCTCACTTCGAACCCCAGCCCCACTACCTCCCTCTCTCTCTCTCTCTCTGCAACTCCTCTCTCTCTCTCTCCCCCCCCCCCCTGTGCAACCCCTATCCATCGGCCTCGACAGCACTAGCGGCCCCCAGCCCCGGCACCCCCTCACTGCATCCCTAGCCGCCGCGGTCGAGCCCCGGCATTTCGTCGAACATCTACAGCGATCGCCGTTGCCGCTATTCAGGTCACCGACGTCGCCATCAAATCGGTGGCCTTGGTCCCTTAAGCCGTCATCATCACCAACACGACGTTCGTCGCAACGCCCGTCGCACCCACTGAGCCGTCAAGTACAAGAAGCAAAGACCCAACGAGGCTAAACCTGTGCCGCGTTCGTGACGCGATCGTTCCATTGCCGCTGCCGTGCATTGCCAAAGCGTCTCCAGGAAAGTGCCCTACTTGTTGCATGCTATATTATATCCGTTACATTTCACAGTACTATAAATTCCACGGTTACGTTTCGTGAAACCTTATATAACATAAGTGTTCGATGCAAGATCTGAACGAAAACCTTCATCTAAATTGATGGAACTCGATTGCATTTTCTGGTCCATCTGACAATGAACCTTGTGGTGAACTTTCACTGAAAAATATGATTGTTAACCACTTAAACGAACACCCCCAGATACACCCGTAAAAACTAGGAATTTCCCGCACCTGAAACTTGCTTAAATCACCATTAATTGTATACATATTTGAATGATGCGTTCGAGGGATCAAATCGAAGCCGACTCGATGAGCTGTGACCCTGTATAAGTTCTTAATTGTTTCTGTACTAATATTATGACGAGAATCGGCTCAGAGAGCGGCTCTGGACTGCAGTCCAGAGCAATTCTGGCTATTGTTTTCTGTCCCGTAATGTTTACTACCTTATTTCCCGAACTCGTATGTTGCGAAACCCTGCATGTTATTGAAGATCAATCTGTTATCTAAATAACGCAAGAAATTTCACCCTGTTATATCGTCGTTTGTTATTTAAAATGCAATTTAAAAGATCAGGACGTCTAGCAGTTCCAAACAGAACCAGAACTGATACTCTAGTGTTGAACAGCGTATAATTTCTGACGTGCAGATGCGATTGAGAATCAGTCTGTTGTGTTGAAAACCTTATTGAAAACCCTAGATTTCATTCAACTATAGCGTTGCTAAATTCTGGTCCCAACTGGGATTAAAATGCGTTGCAAAAAGGACTTCCGATTCTGAAACCGGATTTCCAGCAGTGAACGCTTAAAATGAAATGGCCATATCTAGTGATCCTGAAACCCGATTAACGTGAAACCAAATTTGCTGGATAGATAATCAAACATACTACTTATCTCCTGTTCATTGTTTTGCTAAATTTGGTATGTATGATTTATGATAAATTATGCAAGTGGTAGGATACCGACATATGACATCTTAATCATGCCTTACATACTATTTTCTCATCACATCATATATATGTCATTGCATTGGTAACCTAGTGATCATGTGCATTACCCAGTGTTAGGTATTAGTGGTGATTGTGGCAAATACGTTAGTGTTTGTGCATGAGTGGATAAGTGAAAGTGACACGTACTTGTACACAATCAGTGGACCCTATCGATTTACTGCATTGTCGACGTCTGTGGGACGCGTATAAGTGTGACTATAAGTGGTATGGGACACTTATGGAAGCACTGGTATGGGTGTCACAGGTAAGGCACCAGACACTGTCCATTTATCTTGGGTATCAGTCGGGACGTGCTTGATGGAGATCCTGTCTCCAGTTCTCGCGCAGACTTGTTATGGACCGACCGGTATTTGAGGTTATGGTTGGCGTTTGATGTAGACCACGGGGTGTGGGGTAGTTTGAGTATGAGTTCAACATAATCTCGGGAGTCCCATGCCGGCATATATATATGGAGATATATGGAGATTTACAGGAATATTACATGATTATTACCGTGAGTTATATTTTGGGCCCGTGGTCCCTTGCCCTTGGGTCCTACCCTTGGGTGGAGGACACTCACAAGTGGTTGACTCTCACACTTGGGATGACGATAGGTTTAGTGACCTGTACAGTGAGACTTAGAGACTGATAGGGATAGTGATATTGATATGCATTACTTACTGTATTGACACACCTGACATACTATTTTACTGCTTTACTGTTCACCTACTCTATTAGACACCGCATTGGTTACTCCCTGTTCACATCTTTACTATCTTGATTTATTGTCATATATCTATTATCACTGTTCGAGTTACCACTTGCATCTATATATATATTGCTATCGCGTCACTCTAACGACCTGAGTATGCATGCTCAGAGTGAGAAGTGGATCTAGCCTGGACCAGGACCCGACAGTACCTCGAAGATATCGCGGACATCTCGATCAGCTACTCAGGGCTATACCCTTGTGATCTCCTTCTGGTTAGTTCCTTTGTACTTGTTTTGATTTAGTTACTGCATTTCTCATTACATGTGCATTGATTACTGATTACCACGTAAAGCTAGAAGCCGAAGTGGGACTACGGAAGGATATTACTTCGACCGTAGGAGTATGGCTGGCCTTGTCAACCCCTCGTATTCCGTATTTTGGGAAGTGGGGCGTGACATTCTCCTTCCTCAAGGTTCTAAAACCTTCTTCATTCTTTTGAATTAAATCAAGAGTTTTACTCTTCCTTTTAAAAAACAAAATAGTTTTTCACCACAAAACCCACAAAGGGGAACTCAGATCTTCCATCAGATCTCAGAAAGGAGAGATTTTTAAAATCTCATACTTCTTGATCTTCAAGATTCGGCCAACAAAGGAAGAAGAAAGAGACCCATCTCCAGAAACCCCACTTTGGGGAAGAACTAGGGCTCAAGGGGAGAAGCCCTTCATCAGCTTCAAAACATCCTAGGAGTTTAACTCCTCACAGATACACACACACACAAAAAAAATAATAATAATAATAATAAGTGCTCCTTTCTGGGAGTACAACTCCCATTGCAGGGACCAAGTCCCTTTTGTCGCCCGAACGCCCACGTGTTGACACATGGGGCGCTAGCGCTCAAAGCGCTAGCGTCCTTGCGCTCAAGGCGCCAGCGCCCAAAACGCTAGCGCCCGAGCGCCCACGTGCTGACACGTGGGGCGCTAGCGCTCAGAGCGCTAGCGCCCGAGCGTCCACGTGCTGACACATGGGGCGCTAGCGCTCAAAGCACCAGCGCTCAAAGCACCAGCGCTCTTGCGCTCAGAGCGCTAGCGCCCAGAGCGCTAGCGCCCAAAATGCTTAGCACATGGGGCGCTAGCGCTTTTGCGCCCAAAATGCTAGCGCCCGAGCGCTTTCTCCCACGCATCCTTTGGATGCCCTTTTCCCTTATGTGTGTGTGTGTGTATGTATATATACATATACAAACACACACATACTCCACGACACTGTCCCTGTTAGAAAAAAATTTCTAACGGGGTGCTGCCCTGCACCCCGTAAGGGGACTGCTAGCCCCTTTGACCCCCAGCCCGCTATCCGGGTAGCGGGACCCCCGTAAAAACTCTGCGGGGCCCCCGATATATCCAAAACCCCTTCAAAACACAACACTGCACGTTGAGTTCGCATGACCGGTTTAACCCGTCAATCAGAGGTTCCTTCGCTGCAAATGCGAGGGGTAATTAACGGCAGCTTAGTCCGCGGCTGCCGGAGATTCGGATCCCCACAATCAATAAACCCCAGCCTACCCTAGGCAGGGGGAATCTGTAATGCGCCTGACAAGCGCGCGCGTATTCCCATCTCAATCGGGTGACGAAAATCAGCCTACAACATACATATATGCTATGTTTTCATAATGTTTCGAGTGTCGATTGGACATTCATGTTCCATGATATTGAGTTATGTCATTGATGGACACGTAGATGTTATCCACAGATATTACAGGCTTATGATGTCGGATGTTTATTTGTATATGACATCACATTGACTCGATTGTTGACATATATGCATTTGTGGTCACCCTAGATATCATAATATTACCTTCAGGATATAGTGACCTAGGAAATCGTTATTTTATTCGATTTCTGCTTGTTGATATTTTCTACTCACAAGTTGGTTACTCACCCCGTTGTGCCACAGTTCTTGCAGGTTTGACCGCTTGGGATCAGTTGCGGTATTGCTGGCACACAGCTTCATCCAGAGTGTTTGCTTTGGTAGGTGGGACACATGTTGGATCGAGCTCACTCTCGTACTATTATATTCTATTGTATCTACATAACTCCATCATATCATATCAGATCAGATCAGAAACTAGTATTTTATTTTGGCAGACCTAGTCAGACTTGTTTGCGAGACTTAGAGCGGTGGGATTTTATGGTCACTTTTCTTGAGTTGATGTCTTGCTTCTTATTTGTTCTTTCTGGGTTGATCTTCGCCGTTGGGCGTCGTATATCTGTTATTTGCGTGGTTGTGTTTCCGCCAGTTGGTGAAGAGCTAGCTCCCGCTTGAGGATGCCTATATATTGTTGTATATCTGTTTTTTGGATCAAAATATACGAGGGAGGTGATGCCCAATCTTTAAAGACAAAACATGATTTATTATACCTTATTTCAAAACTGCACCCCCACTAATTTCCGCAAAAAGGTTTAGATTTTCTGGGCTTCGGCTTACTTGATTTACGTTACACCTTTAGACGTTGCGTAATTTAACTGCCGGTCACGTACTAAATTACGGGTCGTGACAATTTTGCCAAGTGACCGAAGCGGATCGGCTCCTCGATGTAATAGCGTAGCTGTTTACAATCCTCAATCAGGTGCCCTTGCGTCCGATGATGGGCGCAATACGGGCCACGGAGTCGCTTGCCTGGCTTTCGTGTCATCAGTGGCAGCTTGAAGAATCTTTCGCTCCTTGCCTCCTTTAGTAGCTCATCCTGCGAGACATTGAGAGACGTGTACTCATGAAACCTCGGTGTATAAGCTTTCGACGATCAGCCTTCTTCTTGTCTTCTTCCCGGTCCCTTTTCTTTTGGTCTATCCGGTATCCTCGGGAAAGATGAGCGTTAACCTCGGATTCATGTTCTGTCCGGTATCCTCAGAAAAGGTGAGCGTTAACATCGGATTCAAGCTGGATTTCCCGCTCGGTCCAGACCTTTACCTTGGCCAGGGTCTTAGGTTGTGCCTATGCAAAAGAGCGAAGCCACTCTTTGCGCCTAAAACCAGACCTCAAGGCGGTTATGACTGTCTCATCCCGGTGCTTGGATACCTCCAGAAGGGCATTGTAGAAATGGGCAATATAGTCTTTGAAAAACTCTATGTCCTCGCACTTGATAGTGAACAAGTAGTCAACCGACCTCTTTTGTCGCCGGTTGCCGACAAAGTGGCTGAGAAACTGCGTGGCCAATTCTTCAAAGGTCGAGATCAGGTGTGGAGTCAGGCCGCGGAACCAGTCTCGTCTTGCTCAGATGAGGTTGGTAGGGAATGCTCGGCACTGAGCGGCGTCCGAGTTATCCTGATAGCTCATGCCAATGGTGAACGCGTCCAAGTGGTCTTTTGGGTTAGACTTCCTGTCGAAGATAGCAACCTTGGGCGGTTTATTCTGAGATAAGACCCGCACACTCAGCAACTGCTCTGTGAAAGGCCCCGTGAGAGAATCCGCGGAGTATTTTGCCGATCCTCCGGACGAACAGATAGCGAGCCGCATGTCCTCAATCTTCTTCTCGAGAATTTCGATTCACTGTTGATACCCAAAGGATTCTCCATAGTCGGAATTCCTGCTGTCCCTACTCCGGGCTTGAGCGATGGAGCGATTTCGGTTTCGCTCTATCACGTTCCCCAGATCCTCGGGGTGGACCCTCCGAGATTGACCCTGACGTGCGCCATGTGCGCGATCTCGATGAGTATAGTGACGTCGGTCTTTCCTGGAATCAGACGACCTGACCGACGTCTCTTCGGAGGGCGAGGGAGCACAATGAGCGATGAAGCGATGACCTGGTTGGTCTCGAGACCTTGGTGTTGGATTGTCCGGTGCCCAACGAGTCATGGAATCATTCCTTGTATGGGGATCGCAACTGCCGGAATCGGCATGCTGATGTTTCGCGACGTTGAGATTGGCACGAGCGAGGCCGAGGCTTAAACGAGCCTCGTACCTGTCGTCGTTTCCGGAAGCGGGAGCGGGTATTTGGCGATCGTGGTCGGACGCCTGAACACGGGTGAGTGCTTCTACTATCACCGTGAGCCTGTCGATCCGTGTGGATAGGTATTTGACGATGTTGGGAGGTGGGATAGAACCAACCCCGCCCCTGTTGCGGAGGGCAAGATGGCTTGTGCTTGGATTTTCGTTGTGATAATCGTTGGTCATTGTATCGAGAGCAGAAGATCAACTTTTGTGGTGGAAAAATTATTAGTTCCCACAGGCGGCGCTAACTAGCGAGGATCTGGATCTCCCTCAGATGTTGTCCTCCGTCAATCTTGCTGTCAGCGGTGATGAAGGACTGAGATTTGCTGGTGGAAAATTGAGCATGTGGATCTCAATAAGTTGTTGGATGTTGTTGACACCGAGCTATCTGCAAAGGAAATCCTGGGATAGGAAACCACTGTAAGACTCTCTGACAATCAAGTTAGTAACCGGGGAATAATCAGGGCAGAGTAGCGGCATATTGGAATGGAGTTGAGTTACCTGAGTCGTCTGGAAGAGGGGTTTATATAGCAATTACATGGAGCAAGCCGATACGAGATTCTCGCCGTCCGTTACGTCCCTGCATCACGCTCGCGTTGATGGCGGGATACGCCCATAAATGGCGGGATACGTCCATAAATGACGAGATACGCTAGCGTGGAATGCGGGACGTAGAGCGGCGGAGAACTCGTCGTGGCGGGATACACGAAGCCGTTACGAGGGCACTCATGCTCCATGTTCCCGGCCAAACAGGAACGCCAAGGAATCTCAGCCGTTGGAGAGCTCGGAGACAAGCTTGGAGGCTAAAGAAGCTCAGCTTTAGGATAGCTCGAAGACGAGCTTGGGGGTTGAGTAGACTCAACTCTAGGATAGCTCGGAGATGAGCGAGTGGCTGGTGGTTAGGCAAGGGAAGAATATGTCAGGTGAAGGTTCCGAGAGGTCGAGCATGTTCCGAGAGACTGAGCCTCGGAGACGAGGCCCTGAAAAATGATCCCTTTGCATCATACTTATTCCAGCTCCGCAGCCCCAGAAATCTAGTGGGCTTACATGAATGACACGTTACCTGCTACGTGTCGTGATCATCAACGTTGTTTCTTATTTCATGCTTCAAAGAGATAATTACATACTATATATGAAATATCATCTTCAAAAAATAATTATATTTCTCAAGTGATCAATTTTTCAAGAAGACAAAGCATCACAAATGCGTGGAACCTTTTATTCTTCTTATGATAAAGTAGTTGATTTAAGCTATAGTTTGCCCACTCTAGGTTCTGTATGTCATGTTGTATAACAAACCCTTCAAATTCGCATACGGACAAAAAGTTGTGACATAGCCGAAAACATAGACAATTCATAAAAATATCACAACTTGGCATTATCCTGTAAAAATTGATAACTAACAAATATTCGGATGCAACACTTTTGATGATGGCAAATTGTGATCTTGTGCATGAATTGTATAAGTTTTAGGCTATTTGATATCTATCTGTTGATTTACAGACTATTAGACTAAAATGGGATGCTCTCATAGTGAAATTGTTGTTCCGTTCTTAATTATATTCCACATTCATTACAAAATGTATGGTCCTGCTATTTTTACAGAAAAATATTTCGAGCAAATAACATAAACATCCAAAGTTTCACCACAAATTCTTTGAAGTGGATTGGGCGACTGCATTATTCTTGAAAAGCACTACTAGGAACAGAAAAATGTTATAATAGAAACATTCAAAGATAAATGGGAATTCTTAGGGGGGGGTGGGGGGGGGGGGGGGCGTGTTACCCCAGGCCTAAATAACAATTTCAACAACATGCAACATAAATAAAATGGTAATGATATCTAACAGAAGGGGAAAAAAAGAATTGCCTCGTGTCAAGAGCAGGCAATGTTAATATATCTGAAATAATCCTCTAGGTAATGATTCTGATTAAAACCTACAGGTTTATTTAATTTTCTCAAATAATCCAAAAAGAATATAGCATATATATAACGAGAATAATGGAGAAAAGAGTGCATAGGAGGGGATTTCCTCCTATGGCGTCGGAAAAAATACAACCACCACCATTTTTTCCGACGATCGGCATCCATCATCATCATCGTTATCATCTAAGATGTGCATACACCAAATTTCATATGATTCCACCATTTTTTCATCGTTGAATTAGCAATGTAAAAAGTTCTATTGTCGGTAAACCATTAATTTTGCACCAACTAAATCAACGGTGAAAAAATGGTCATATGAAATTTGGTGTATCCACATCTAAGATGATAAAGATGGAGATGATGTATCGGAAAAAAACATGGAGGATGCATTTTTCCGATGCCATAAGAGGAAATTCCCTCCTATGGCGCCTTTCCTCCGTTAACCTCATATATAACAGCTTCAGGCTAGCAACAACATTATTCATATTTTGAAACCATTGAAACATAATTGCTCTCATAACTAGAAAGTTACAAACTAATGGCAACCTTGTGAATCTACTGTTCTTTTTTGACCCCAAGATCAGATATAATGTTCACCCCTCACAGTGAGAAAGAAATTAAAATCGATAGATTGCACTTCACAGTTTATTTAACTGCATTTCACTATAGATTTTGGTCATGTTCATTCTCTTAACATCCTATGATGAATTGGATGTGAAATAGCTCCAAATCGTTGAAAGGTAACAAACTCCATTAGCTCCAGCTCAAAAATACCATCAGATCCAACAAAGAAATAAACAAAAAAAAACATAACTAAATTACATGTTGATTGGACTTTCTTTATACTGCAAGGAGGAAAAACCACATGTTTACAGTAATAGCACCGGTGCAAATTATGGACCAAGCATATTTTCATTAAAGCGACAATTAAAAGCACAAAAAATGTAAGCCCCGGGAGTATTTACATTTCAAAATGCAGAAATTGATATCAAAAAGCACACGTACCCAATTCGAGACAGCAGTAGCTAAACACGGTGGAGTAGAACCTTCCACCGGTAAATGTTAAAAGAATTACTGTGGTAAGAAGTCACTTCCTTGCGAAAATCTCCCTCCTTCCTTTCTTCTCCAAATCCTAACACAGATGCTATAATATCTTTTGCTATAATATCTTTTCTTCACGATTCATTTCAGCATTGTTGCCATCATTTTCCTCGTAAAATTCTAACCCAGACCATCTGTAGTTGGTTCTCAGGTTGGAGTTGGGTGTTCTTGTACTTTCTCAGCTGAACAGGTCTAATCGAAAATTTTGATTCAAATACATTTGGACTTTAGAGATAAAGCTAATATATCAGCCGATATTGATTAACCTACATATCCTATTTGGCTTCGTCATGACTATATATTGCAATTATGGCCGTATCTCACAGCAATACCCTTGCTAAGAAGTAAGAACTGAACACTGGATATCACGATAACCTAAATAGATTTTAAGAGTCAAGCATAATGGAGTTATAGCTCATCTAGCTTCAGGAGCCTCAGACCGCTCATTACAATTTATGCTTATTTAGAAAACTGTTGTATAAGGATCATCATTCAACTACACAGATAGCTTCCCGCAAGAGAGAGCTGAACTTTGCCTTGTATCAGAAGCATCATCCATAGAATCATTTTAGGCTTCCTTTACACTAGTGCTCGAGTAGGTGGTAAGTGAAATAATCATGTCATGGTTTTCCTAGATAGTAAATATTCTCTATTTAAAATGTTAAGATATGCATATCTTTTAAATCTTTTTGTATTTATCTTTTTGTGTTGGGGTTTACGTATATTATGTATTAGGATTTCATCTTGTGGACTATATATAGAGATACAATATTGTACATTGTATTTTGATCAATCGTTAATAATATTTTTCCTCTCTCAAATTCAATGGGTTTCTAACATGGTATTCAGAGCTTATCCTACCACTGATTGTTGCCGTCATCGATGATTGATTCTCTTCACTATCTCGTCTCATCGTCTTTTCGTCTCATCGATCGACACATCTTCCCATCGTCAAATCCCTCTCCATCTGATGACTCCGACGCCGCCATCGATCTATTTCTCCTTTTCTTATTCAAACCTAAATTTCTCCTTCTTGCTCTTCGTTTCTTACTTATTTGCCACAAGTTGATACTTCACATCAAAATCATTATCGTCATCTGAAATCGCAAAATCAGAATATGATGAATCCGAATCCTCTTCTGTTCTCCTCTTCTCTTCAATTTTCTCATCTTATTCACCTTCTTTCTATCTTTTCCACGATTATTAATAACAAAATCCTCCTCAATAAAATCATCTTCATTGGCATCCAAAGATCTATTCATCCTTGTCTTCTTGCTCTTCATTTCTCGCTAATCCACAACATGATACTCCACATCCATCATAGCCGTCCTCGTCTTCCATATCTTTCGCTGCTTCTACTTCTATTTAAGTAATGCCATATCTTATTTCTTCTTTTTTTACTTTTTCATCTGCCTCTACTTCTTTATGGTTACAATCAACTTCTCTTTTTGGTTGTTCTTTTACCTCTATAGACCGTGTCATCTTCCTTTTACTTCGTCTTGCTCTTCTACAACTACAAAGTGAGCAATTGCTTCATTTTTTCTTCTATTTCTTCTATTTTGTTGGTGATAATGTCTTCTCATTTTTCTTCTTCTACCCTCAATGTGGGCAATGTCCTCTCCTCTTCCTTCCTCTTTTAGCACTTCTACTTCAGTATAAGCGATGTCGTTTGTTTCTCTTTCGTCTTTTTTTCCTATTAACTATTGTTCTTATGATTTTATTTTTATTCTTTTTGGTCTTTTTTCCCTTTGATCTTGATATAATTTCTTCTTGATTCTTATTTTCTTATTTTCTTGATAGGACCTCTTCACCTTTTGATCATTTTTATTCTTTTATGGAACTTCTTGATTTTTTGATTATTTTTATTCCTTTGTAGAACCTCTTTTTGATCTTTTGATCATTTTTATTCCTCTGTGTAAATTTTTTTTGATCTTATGAAATTTTTTATTCTTTTGTGGAACTTCTTGTTATTGGCTCAATACCATATCAAGTCCAAGCAACTATTTTTTATGATGTCTTTTAGCAACATGATCTTCATCCTTTAAGCATTTCCAGCGAAAAAGACTGCAGGTTATTCAGTCCACCTTGCGCTCCGTGAAAGAGACCAAAGAGTATTAGTCCGCCATGCTCAATGCTTTTGATATGCTGTTCTTCTCCGTCGTTTTACAAGTTGCATATTTTGGTTCAAGATGTTATCCAAACTCTCGGTTATCCACCGTGAGTTTGAGGGAGGTTGTTAGATTATAAGATATTTGAATATAATTGTATTAGATATTATGGACATTTTGCGTTATTTCTTGGGGATTGAAATTGTTTACTCTCCCCGTGGCTATCTTCTGTCAAAGCAGAAGTACATTTCTGATCTTTTTACAGGAGTCACAGTTGACGATACTACTATTACTGGCAATACTTCTACAGCTACGCCGATGGAGATTCATCTGAAATTTCGTCAAGCAGATGGAGCGACTCTACCTACATTCATTCCACAGATCGAGTGGCTGATCTCTCTACGAAATCTCAAATACGTACCCAACTTATGCATTTCTTGTTCAAACTCTCGGTTTATGATCCACCGAGAATTTGAGATGGCTGTTAAGATATGCATATCTTTTATATCTTTTTGTATTGGGGTATACGCGTATTATACGTATATTACGTATTAGGGTCTTATCTTGTGGGCTATATAGAGAGAGATATATTGTGTATTGTATTTTGATCAATCGTTAATAATATTTTTCCTCTCCCAAATTCAATGGTTTCTAACATAGAAAATGCATGGCAACTATATAACTTGAATGCCATGTATTCAAGCATAAATAATATGGTCGGTTCAATGCTTGCGAAACACCTCTTAACAAGTTGTTCAACTGCCACTTATGAAGTTTTTTGCCCCTCGCTTTTGACATCCGCAGGTCGAACCACCCAGGGAAGGTGAGGCGTGTCAACGCTCTTACCTTTCTATTTTGGAACTGTTCGAAACATCTAATCAGTCAGTATTTATCCTGAAGATGTGGTTTCAATCCGACAAGCCCGCCCGCATTTCATCTCCCACCTTCAACTAGGTCTCTGAGTTGAGATAGCTAGTCTTAGGTTATTGGCTCTAGCACTAGTCGCTTCTTCCTTGCTATATGGTCTACTGCCTTCTACAAAGACAAGGCAATGCTTAAAGAGAACCAATATTTCCTGTGTTGACTTCCGGCTTCTATAGTCCCCTAGCCGAGCCACTACTAGTGTGTGTACTTCATGGCAGGTTCCTATTATGTTATGGAGCTATCCTATAATGTGATGGAGCTATCCTCTTTCTCTTCATAATTAAGCATTTATCTTATGGTATTGACAAAACCAACTAACATGACTACTAGGATAAGTACAGAAAAAGGTAAGCTGGTTGGATACTTGGATCATACTACAGACATAACAATACATATAATCACGTATAACAATAATGCCCAAGAAAAAAGATAGCAATATCCTTGATAAATAATTCAGATCCAGACAACAAATTGAACAACAAATACTTCAAGATGTAAATTTCATGAGCTATAGAACAAACATCACTTTTATAACAGGGTCCATGGCAATAGATGTTTGTGGTAGAAATTTATCAGCAACAACACAAAAACTGTTTTCTTAACAACAGAAAACAAAGATTATCACTTGGCAAACTACTCCTTTGCCGCATGCAAGACGACCAAAATACCTCGCAACATAAATGAATGACTTATACCCAACTAATAATAGCTTCTAAAACTAACAAATAGCAAAATCTTCATCATATAAAAATCAACCAAAACCAAAATTTTCCATTAAGTCGAGTCTTAGCCATCTTTACCTCTGCTTCCTGTGGCGAAGATAGAAAACAGTCCCAGCAACAGCGACCGTCCCAGTAGACGCCGCAGCTGCAGCCGCCATTGCCCACGAAACCTTCGAGGCACAATCAGCCTTCAAGCTCCCGATTTCTCTATCACTCGAATCGTTGTTCTCCTTCGATGAAAGCTCCTCGATCCTCGCTTCGAGCTGCGAATTCTTCTCCTTCAACTCCTTCACGGTCTTCTGAAACTCCTCCTCCCTCCTGCTCTTCTGATTCACCAATTCGCTCCCGAGCTCCGAATTCTTCTCCTTCATCACCTTGATAACCCTAGCCAGATCCTGCTCCCTCGACACCCTAACCTTGTCCTCCTCCTCCATCGCCTCTCGGCTCTTGTTCATCACCTCGTCGATCCTAAGCTCGAGCTCCTTGCTCCTCTCCTTCAGCTCCTCCTCTCTGATCGCCCTCCGCTCCTCCGAAACCCTAAGCTCCTCCTTCAGCACGCGGAGCTCCCCCTCCTTCCTCCCTCTCTCCATCTCGAGATCGGCGACCTTCTCCTCGAGCTCCTTCACCACAGACCGGAGCCGCTTCGCCTCGTTCTCGGCTTCCTCAGCGACGAAGGAGGCGGAGGCGAGGTCCTCCTGGGTGCGGACGAGCTCGCCTTCGAGGTAGGAGGCGTGAGCGGCGAGCGCCTTGGTGCCGACCTCGGACTGCTCCATCTCCGAGAGCATCTCCTCCATTCGCCGCTGGAGCTCAGAGCGATCGCGGCGAAGGCCTTGGATCTCCTCGTGCAGGATCTTGATGGCGTTGTCGGATCCCTCGGATCCGTTGGGGGTCTCGAGCTCGGCGTCGGAGTCGTTGTCTTGCTGCTGCTGCTGCTGCTGCTTCTTTGAAGCGTCTAGGATTCCGTTGGCGGCGGCGTTGGCATCTTCGGATTCCATTGAGATCTAGGGTTAGGGTTTGTGTGAAAACTTTTGTTCGAATGGGAGGCAGGGATAAAGGAAGGGGATAGGAGAAAGGAGGAGGAAAAGGTTATTTTGTGGTGAAAGGGAAAAAAGTGAAGGGAGAGAGGATTGAACGGCTGAGGATTTTCTGAACGTCGAAATTAGGTTGAGGCCCAGCCAGTGTGGCCCAAAATAATTTAGAACGTTGATGTGTTCCTGCTGGCTAGCGGCCTTGAGTTAAACATGTTGCACCGTGCAATGCACGTGAGTATATAGTAGTCACTCGTGCATTAGATTAGGTAGAGAGGATCATCGAGATTTCGTGATCCGCTGCCGGACCTATTCCAATTCCAACAGCTCGGACGCGGATATACAGTAGACGCCAAATCTTTGCAACATAGAGATATCAATATAATAAGATAGATAGAGTTAGACATCGGCACGTCGATGGAAAGCAGGAGAGATTAGTGTATTTGAATTTTGAATTTTGAATTTATAAGTGAACTGAAAAGGCTAAATGGGATGATGGCGTGGATAACTTAAAATGTAATAACTGGTTTGGAGATTTATTTCATTTCTTAAATCCTTTTATTAAATAAATGCCATCAAGCAATGACATAAGCTAGGTTTTTTGGGTTTGTATCTGTCATGCCCCGCTTTTCAAAATACGGAATACGGGAGGTGACTAGGCCAGCCATATTTCTACAGTCAAGAAAAATCCTGCCGTAGTCACACTTCGGCTTCCAGTAGTGATACATGGTAAGCAGTAATCATAGCACAAGTAATGAGAAATGCAGTCACTAATTCTATCAAAACAGATATAAAACCAACCAGATAGAGTCGAAGGAAATGATAGCATTGACGTTGCTGTAGGGTTCCTAGGCACGCTAATGAGGTCTCACAAGGCATCAACCATGCCAATTTCAAAAATAACACGTGCCGAGAAACCCTAATACGGATCATTAACTAGATTTTAGGCGATAAAAGGAAACTAACTAAACTAAAAGAACGGAAATACAACCTTTGTAGATCCGGTTCTCCACCTCCATAGCTCCGTGATGAAGTCCTCTCCGCTGTCCAAATCGAACCATGACTCTAGCGTCGGCTTCATCGGAGAATGGACGGGCTAGGTCATCGACTACGATGCCGAAGATGATCTACGTCGAGGCATCACTAGATCAAGCTCCAACTTCACCAAGTCAAGAAACTTGTGAAGAAAACACCCTATACTACTTGGCAAGAGGTAGAGGATGAAGAAATAGAAGGTGGGTTCACTTTAGAATTGGATTTCTCACTCATTTTCACATTTCACCATTGTTGGTAGAAAGCTTTCTTCATGTGAAGAAGAAGAAGAAGATGATGTATATTATGATAAGTTCATTTGAAAATAGAAAAGAAAATGAATACTTATCATAATACTAACCTTAGTTGAGTGTAGAGAATAGACCATGGTTAGTTATGATGGTTAGGGTTAAGCAAGAGACAAGAATGGCGGACAAGGTCAAAGCTTCATGAAGCTTTAACAAAACTACAAATAAAGCCACCATTCTTTTCTTATCATTTCCAAAATGAATAAGTAAATAAATAAATAAATAAGCAAATAAACAAAACCCTAATCATAAACTTAACCATGGTTTAATCTTACACTTAACCAAGTTAGCATGTATCATCAAACATGATACAATCAAGTGCACGAAAAGTATATCACATATACAACTTGTACATCCAAGTGAGAAAATCCATTTAAAATGAACCAATACTAGTTAATGCAAAGTAATATATCAAATATATAATTATACATTAAATCATTAAATCAACACTTGATTCAATGATCCGGTCATATCGCATATAACCGACTAGTATTCAATGTATCGATTTATCAAATCAATCCTTGATTCGATAACTAGGTTATATTGCATACAACCAATCGACACATTCATCGTGAGAATGAAATACGGTATCACATACACGCATTATTCTCGGTCCCGCACATATCTCATATGTGCTCCTATTTCGTTTCGCTTGAGCCAGGAAACCTCTGTGTAGGACTCTAAAGACTCGTCAATACGCCGGCAGCAGATGATGATCATATCAAGCACCCACAAGCCGCAAGCGGTCTGCTAAACGTAACGGCCACCCGGGTATTGAGCGATCAGAAGATCGACGAGCAAGCCCGCTCACACTCCAGTGAATCCAACCAGTAACACTACCGTACAGTCCGGTCTGTTCGTCTGATATGTCGCATATCTCGCCTAGGGGTGGTAAACGTCAGACCCCAATAGCTCGATAAGTCGTGTCGATATGAGGTCTATAACAGTTCGAGAAACTACTGATAACACTTACCAGTAAATCTCAGCAACCATGGCCAGGGATTTCCGGTTATAGCCAATCGAACACAGCGCAACATCAACTCCCTATACCGGGAGAGACGAATCCCCTCCTATCGCTCATTGCCTCCATGTGATTCGGGACTGTACCCAAAAGCCACCGTTTTGCACGCCCTCTTGGACGTGGTAAGGTGGAAATCAAAGCACGGTGGGAATCACACAAGACTCTATGACGATCTCGGGTCAACAGACTATTCTGCACCAGTGTCACCAGAGAACTGCCATCTGACGTAAGGTATAATACCATCTGGGAGTTCTCGGCGAGTCCGTCCAGTGTACCCAGTCTCCACTGAGCACCCATATATCATCTCTGATGTCAAACACCAATGGATATGGGATCATCCATCGCCCATCTGTATGGGTCGAGAAGGTATACGCTAGTCTACTCTGGTATATCGATGCCCCGTCTCAATATACCCACGACTAGGGATCTTGAAGGATGTACTTATGGACTACCATGTCCCCACTAGTATGATCCGCATCATAGTCCAGGTAGTCAAGTACACATCCTAAGGGCTTTACCAACATGTAACAGAAAGACAATCAGTATACACGTTAAGGTAAAGTGCAACCAGATAGCATACTATCATGTCGAGCAAGAAAGTCCTCCCTATATATGTCCCAGCATCCACTACAATATACATCCTATGTACAGTAATGGCCTCTAGGGCATACATATAACTAACAATCTCCCACTTGCACTAGGGCCATCTGTAGCAGTGGTTGCAGTATCTCATACTCAACCATCCCATAAAAGTCTCTCTCTGGGGAATAGGCCTTCGTGAGTGGATCCGCCGTGTTGTCCTCTGAGTCCGCTCTCCTAACCTCGATCACCCTGGAGATCAACCATCTCCATGATCAGGTGATACTGCCATAGAATATGTCTGGATCATTGATGGGACGGACGTTCCTGGCATAAGCCACAACTCCATTGTCACACAACAGGAGGAACTAGGTTCATCTCATGAACTAATATACACCCAGACTGCCTCTTTGGTAGTATGTTAAGTAGCGATGTATCCAGCCTTTATCGTCTAGTATGCCACGGTATCTAGCTTGGAACTCTTCCAACATACCGTCCCTTTACTGAGGGTAAAGACAATGCATGTGACTGACATTCAGTCATCTTTATCACCCTGGAACCCTTCCAGTGATTCTCCCCAGGATCAATTGATACCATCTTACTACTACTAGTGAGATTCCTAACATCCAATTAGATCTATCTCTTAGATCCAAAACCCAGGATTTAGTAGGTATCACTTTGATCCTATCTGGAGAATCCTAGTGATAAGCGGAGATTGACCGAGCGCGGCATAGGAAACTCCTTCCCTATCAAGAGTATGTCATCCACGTACTCTACGAAGATCACCACCATACTCCCTACTACCTTTTTGTATATACAAGGTTCATCGACCATTTTGATGAAGTCAAACTCTTTGACTACCACATCAAAACAGATGTTCCAACTCCGCGATGCCTGCTTTATCCTATAAAGCATCTTGCACACGTTTCCGCTACTCCCACTGTCTACGAAGCCCTCTGGCTGTGTACTTATAGACGCTCTCTTCCAAAACATCATTTAGAAAAGCAGTCATGACACCCAACCACCAGATATCGTAGTCATGGTATGTAGCCGTGGCAAGTAGGATCTGGATAGACTTAAGCATAGATCCTTAGAAAAGGTTTTATCATGATCCACACCTGTTCAATGATGCAAACCTTTAATAAGTCTAGCTTTGAAAGTCTCAACCTTTCCATGTACACCAAGTAATCTTCTCAAGATATACTTGCTCCTGTTGGGGATTTAACCCTTCAGATATAGCAGCCAAAGTCCACACTTTGTTGGTGTATAAGGATTCCATCTCAGATCGCTAAGAATCTAGTCATTCTTACAGAGTCCCTACTCTTGATGGCCAGCTCGAAACTAGTTGGGTCATCATCTCATGATGCAATCCTCGCTCCCACTGTCATAAAGGAACCGAAGTATCCCTCAGGTGGGTGAGGAACCCTACTAGATCGGCGGAGAGGCTGAGGTTCGTTGGTTACCATTGAATCCTTTGGTTCTATCAAACCATCATATGCAGTTTGTATGGCTGGAACCTTTCCAGTTGTACATAACAGACCTTGCCTCGAGCTTGTCCGGATTTTGCCTTTAGACATAGGCCAGACAACCCCAAATCTTAACCAATTTAAGATATGGGCTCTTCTCTTTCCATATCACATATGAAGCGGTAGGCAACTGATTTGATTGGAACCCTATTCAATAGGTATGTAGCTTCTCAAGCACATAACTCCCAAAAGGAAATAGGAAACTCAGTAGTACTCATCATAGAGCACACCATATCACATAGGGTGCTATTGCTCCGTCCCGATATACCATCGTGCTATAGTGTATACGGAGGAGTAATGCTGAGAGAGAATCCCATTCTCCTTTAGAATAGTCCAGGATTTCCGTGCTCAAGTATTCTCCTCCTCGATCACTTCAAAGGACATAATACTTTTACTCGTATTGGTTCTCTACTTGTAACTTATATTCTGTGAATATCTCAAAAGGTTCGGACTTGTGTTTCAACAGGAACATATGTCTGAATCTTGAGAGATTATCAGAGAATGTAATGAAGTATAAAGAACCGGTCTTGGCATGTGTAGACAGGGGACCTTTCATACATTATCATGTATCAGTCCCAAGAGTTCACTAACTCTTTCTCTGTTTCCAAAAAACAGAGCTATGGTCATCTAATTTTGGTGACATGACTGGCAAGTTTTCACAAGATGTAAATTCAAACAGATTTAAATATGCATCTATATGTAACTTCAGCCAGTCGGGTCGCATTGATATGACCTAGTCTACAATACCTCAAGAAGGATTCGTTCATTTCTGAACTCTTCCTCTTGTGTGTGTTCAGTATACTAAGAACTGTAGTTTGATTTAGAACATCAATGTTTTTAGATAACGTGCCTGAACCGATCAACTTTTAATATAGGAAATGTTCAAAACATTATCCAACAATACAAAATTTTATCATTTCTTTACTTATAAAGAGACTGATATGATTTTGTATATCAGGTTCGGTATCTAATAACATTCGTTCAGAATCAATGTATTCTGGTAATACAGGATGACAGTGACCAACAGACTTGGCTGCAACACTTGCCCCGTTTTCTGTCTCATGAAACTTATCACCCGTTCTCAGTTTTTCTACCCTTTTGTAGCCCTATGTAACAGATTACATATCTGGGATCCTTATCCGGTATCATATACGCAGGATGCGGAGGATACTGAAAAACAGTTCTTTGTAATGAACACACCCGAAGATGATGCATCAGCATGCACTTTCTTCGTTTGGGCGGCACGGGAATTCTGGTAATCCCCAATTTCCTTCTCAGTCTTATAACAATTATAAGTTGGAGCGGGACCAACGTTCCCCAGCTCAGTATAACAAGCGGGTTCGGTCAATAATCCGTATTATTATCTTGATTAAGGCGTGATATGGTCGCTACCTGGAGAGAGAGAAGAAAACACTCAGCGTGCGCTCTTGCAAGAATAGATTGGTTATTATTTTATCTAATCAGGATGGCTCCCACTGCTTTTTATCAAATCTTCCTTCAAACCCTAAAAGGAAAGACTAGCCGGGATTAATTACACGCTACAAGTTCGCCAATCTTTCAGCCAGGCCAGTGTCGGTACTTTGAGGGAGGTCCCCCGTGCTTTCGCACGAACCTAATTAATGTAAACCTCGTTTTCCCAGAGGCGTAACCCCGTTGACACCTTTCTAGACACCTACTTGATCGGCTAATTGTAATGTGTAAAACTCTCCCAGGAGTAACTCTTACTCGCAGCGGGTATCGGGATCCAACTATCTCATAGAAGGTATGCAATCTCATTGCAAATTTCAACACTTGAAATTCCCGATAATATTTTGCCCCTAGCAGTTATATGACCTTAACATAGTCAACAAATCATAAGTGCTAGTCAAGTTCAACCCGTCATTTCCCGATTGAATTAAACCCACCCGCACGACCCTTAACATAGTCAACAAAGTCGCACGACTACCCTAATCCAATCGCATCATATGCTTATGCAGATAAGCACTAATTAGCTACCGCACACTACGCCTTAACATAGTCAACAAACGTAACACGAATACTAACTAGTACTTATCTGAAATGACGGAGGGCTACGACAGGTTTTTCTGAAAACCTATTGCGTAATGAACTTGATATCGTTGTAGAATCAAATGATTTTAAAATGGAGTGTTTTTGAGGCTTTTCTAGTTTTGCTAAAGGAGTCACTCCCGGTGAAGGGATCGTCGGTCCTTTCCTCATCGAATGAGGTGCGGGATATATCATATATATCACTGTGCAAAGTAAAAACTCTTAAAAGCATCAAAAGACAAACCGAGTGTGTAGCATCTGCCAGTTATTGCTAAAGGAGTCACTCCCGGTGAAGGGATCTCGGTCCTTTCCTCATCGAATAAGGTGCAGGATATATCATATATACCGCTGTGCAAAGCAAGAACTGTAGCTACCTGTTTTATTTTGAAATTCGATTCCACAACATCTTAGGTTTCTTTTATTTTCATTAATCACATTAATGAAGTCCCATCATTTAAATACCTAAACATCACAGATAAATACGACGTACACTTATGCCATCCGCATTCGCCTTGATGTCCCCTCGTGCACCGTTAGGTTAGGTAACTAACGGCAGAGCGGGACAGGGCTAGCGCGGGTGTAAAACATAAGTAACGTCTTTATAATATATCATATATACTATATACTGTATCTATCACAGAACATCACATGATCACATCACAGATATCGCAGCAGAAGAATCATATGAAATATTGGATATACTAGGACGTCCGTGTTTTCAATACGAGCCAGTATAAAACACGGATTCCACGGTTGTGATGAATAGCCAAACCCACACCCCTAGACCCCTACGAGAGCGGCAAGCAACCCTACCAATTCTTGAGTTAGGAGACCCGGACTCGACTCCTCGAGTTGGTCTCCCACTGGACTCCAGAACCCGGTTACTTGTGCCCTCCTCCTTGGGTCTATCCTAGTGCGGAAAAGTAAATAATATACAACAGGTGACATCTTCCGCAACCTGGAAGTGCCCCAATAAAAGAATATTACATACAGGTTTTTACATGAATGAAAAAGAAAAACACTCATCTCACATAAAAACCCCCGGCTATTCAAACACGACGATCCAATATAACATATCCAGCAACACATAACATCACATGTCATCAACGTAAGTAAATATGTCCATCCCAATTGTCGTTGACATATAGCAACGAAACCGACGATATCACATATTACACTTACGGTCACAGAAAAGAAAGTGTAAAACTACAACAGTTGGAATCCGCATCCTCTTTAGACATCGCACGCCTAAACAAATGAATTACTTAGACATCGCATGCCTAACTATTATAAACCCCGCATTTTAGTCTCATTATCGAAAACTCTTTTCAATATCAAGTCGGGCAATTCAACAAGATTCCCGACATCCTGATCGAATGCTCGTCGCAAACTTTAGTAGGCGGCCGCACCCCTGATGCCGTCGACAAAGTGCACCAAGGCGGAACACCGCTGCCGCGAGCACCCGAACGGATGCTTTCGGCGACGGGGTTCTCCTACAGTCACTTAGTCGAGGCTATGGAGTGAGGCCGTCTATTAAGTTTACCCGGCGAGTATCCGCGTACGCTACGTGATTGCGACGGACTTTTGATCGCATCAAAATTCCGTGGCAACCGATCAAGTGAGACCAAACCGCTAGATTTATAACATTCATTCAGTTATCTCATAACTATTTGTGAATTCCAAGTATTGTATCCCATTCCAGATAAGCAGAAAATGTTAAACTTTCCGATCGAACATTCAAACACCCAAGTTTTCCCGATACAGATCAACACATGAAACAAGTCTAAAAACATTCAGTTCGTGTCTCAGTACCAACGGTCCAGCCGTAGAAGGGTCAAGCCAACGCCTCACATGTGGCACGCCGTACTGCCCCAAACCCGAAGGTTCAAAGGGCAGTTCAAGACGGTCACATAATCGAGTTAAGGTTTGTTGTCTTCTAGAGGGACCATCGCGTTACTTGCACTACTTAGAACGTTTTTAAACCTCAGAAATATCCAACACTTGGAAATTTCCCGACAGTGGAAAAGGTGGGTATTTATATCCGGTCGGACTTTTTAACATATTCTAAAATTATCCAGAAAGCCACACAGACAAAATTAGACAATCCGATCGATACACCGAGTCCCCAATACAACCCAGAAAACTCAACTCTTGAATAAATATTAAAAATTCCCAGGAAAACCACCACTGGAAACTAAGAATTACTGTGCAAAATTCTTTATATAATGAGGCCGTACGGCGGCGGAACCGCCGCACGAGCCATGCTCGTGCCGCGGAACCGCGGCAACTTAGTGGAATTGGGCTGTCAAAATTCACAGTAACTCTTAGATATTCCTGTTGGTTTTTCTGCATATTTTTAATTTGGAAAAAACCACGATTTTCAAAAATGTCCAGAGAGCAAAATACGATTAGGGTTTCGGTTCAATCGGACTTCTAACTCCGTCTATGCATCGCCTAAGGCTCTAGCTAGGCTCTGATACCACTGTAGGGTTCCTAAGCACGCTAATGAGGTCTCACAAGGCATCAACCATGCCAATTTCAAAAATAACACGTGCTGAGAAACCCTAATACGGATCGTTAACTAGATTTTAGGCGATAAAAGGAAACTAACTAAACTAAAAGAACGGAAATACAACCTTTGTAGATCCGGTTCTGCACCTCCATAGCTCCGTGATAAAGTCTTCTCCGCTGTCCAAATCGAACCATGACTCTAGCGTCGGCTTCATCGAAGAATGGACGGGCTAGGTCATCGACTACGATGCCGAAGATGATCTACGTCGAGGCATCACTAGATCAAGCTCCAACTTCACCAAGTCAAGAAACTTGTGAAGAAAACACCCTATACTACTTGGCAAGAGGTAGAGGATGAAGAAATAAGAGGTGGGTTCACTTTAGAATTGGATTTCTCACTCATTTTCACATTTCACCATTGTTGGTAGAAAGCTTTCTTCATGTGAAGAAGAATAAGAAGATGATGTATATTATGATAAGTTCATTTGAAAATAGAAAAGAAAATGAATACTTATCATAATACTAACCTTAGTTGAGTGTAGAGAATAGACCATGGTTAGTTATGATGGTTAGGGTTAAGCAAGAGACAAGAATGGTGGACAAGGTCAAAGCTTCATGAAGCTTCAACAAAACTATAAATAAAGCCACCATTCTTTTCTTATCATTTCCAAAATGAATAAGTAAATAAATAAATAAATAAATAAGCAAATAAACAAAACCCTAATCATAAACTTAACCATGGTTTAATCTTACACTTAACCAAGTTAGCATGTATCATCAAACATGATACAATCAAGTGCACAAAAAGTATATCGCATATACAACTTGTACATCCAAGTGAGAAAATCCATTTAAAATGAACCAATACTAGTTAATGCAAAGTAATATATCAAATATATAATTATACATTAAATCATTAAATCAACACTTGATTCAATGATCCGGTCATATCGCATATAACCGACTAGTATTCAATGTATCGATTTATCAAATCAATCCTTGATTCGATAACTAGGTTATATCGCATACAACCAATCGACACATTCATCGCGAGAATGAAATACGGTATCACATACACGCATTATTCTTGGTCCCGCACATATCTCATATATGCTCCTATTTCGTTTCGCTTGAGCCAGGAAACCTCTGTGTACGACTCTAAAGACTCGTCAATACGCCGGCAGCAGATGATGATCATATCAAGCACCCACAAGCCGCAAGCGGTCTGCTAAACGTAACGGCCACCCGGGTATTGAGCGATCAGAAGATCGACGAGTAAGCCCGCTCACACTCCAGTGAATCCAACCAGTAACACTACCGTACAGTCCGGTCTGTTCGTCTGATATGTCGCATATCTCGCCTAGGGGTGGTAAACGTCAGACCCCAATAGCTCGATAAGTCATGTCGATATGAGGTCTATAACAGTTCGAGAAACTACTGGTAACACTTACCAGTAAATCTCAGCAACCCTGGCCAGGGATTTCCGGTTATAGCCAATCGAACACAGCGCAACATCAACTCCCTATACCGGGAGAGACGAATCCCCTCCTATCGCTCATTGCCTCCATGTGATTCGGGACTGTACCCAAAAGCCACCGTTTTGCACGCCCTCTTGGACGTGGTAAGGTGTAAATCAAAGCACAGTGGGAATCACACAAGACTCTATGACGATCTCGGGTCAACAGACTACTCTGCACCAGTGTCACCAGAGAACTGCCATCTGACGTAAGGTATAATACCATCTGGGAGTTCTCGGCGAGTCCGTCCAGTGTACCCAGTCTCCACTGAGCACCTGTATATCATCTCTGATGTCAAACACCAATGGATATGGGATCATCCATCGCCCATCTGTATGGGTCGAGAAGGTATACGCTAGTCTACTCTGGTATATCGATGCCCCGTCTCAATATACCTACGACTAGGGACCTTGAAGGATGTACTTATGAACTACCATGTCCCCACTAGTATGATCCGCATCATAGTCCAGGTAGTCAAGTACACATACTAAGGGCTTACCAACATGTAACAGAAAGACAATCAGTATACACGTTAAGCTAAAGTGCAACCAGATAGCATACTATCATGTCGAGCAAGAAAGTCCTCCCTATATATGTCCCAGCATCCACTACAATATACATCCTATGTACAGTAATGGCCTATAGGGCATACATATAACTAACAGTTGCTGATCTAGATGTCCGTAATATTCTCGAGGTAAGACAGGTCATTATCCGAGCTAAGTCCACTTCTCGCTCTGAGCATGCATACTCAGGTCGTTAGAGCGACACAACAATCATATATATATATATGCAATGATGATAAACATGAAACGGTAAGCATAGAGTAATGAAGAGCATGAAATAACCGGTACAGGTAACAGTACGGCATGTGTATCGAATCAGTAATCAATACAATATCCATAACACTAAACCTATCGCCAGCCCAAGTGTGAGCGTCAACCACAGCAGGAGTATTCCTAACCCAAGAGTAAGCCCCAGGGGTAAGAAAACACGGGCCCGAATCACGATCTGTAAGAATCGGTAAATAATCACGAAATCACGAAATATGCCGGTAGTGGGACTCTTGAAATTTCGTTGATCGAACTCACACTCAAACTACCCCACACCCCGCGGTCCACGTCAAACACTGACCACGAATCTAATACTAGTCGCTCCATGACAAGTCTATGCAAGAATTTGGAGACATGGTCTCTATCAAGCATGTCTCGACTGGTATCCAGGATGTGTGAACAGTCCTCGATGTCTTACCTATGACACTAATATAATTGCTTCCATACCCATCACATACCATTTGTAGTTACACTTATATATGCCTCATAGGCGTCGACAATGCATTAACTAAATGGTTCCGCTGATTGTGTACAAGTACGCTCCACTACCACTATTCAGTCACGCTTGTATACTGACATACTTACCACAATCCAATCACTAATGTCATTTGGTAATCTAACACGGTCACTAGGCTATCAAGGTATATGACCACTATTCAAAGAGGGTATAACCGCTACATGATATGATAAGAATGCAATCGATTATGATACAAATAAAATATAGCAGTCAGTGTCATATAACTCGCAAAATTCACAATAAATCACACGTGTAGAATCGAGCAAAACAATATAAAAGGGGTAAGTGGCATATTTATTATATGTACAGCAAAATTGGTTTTGAGTCAATCGGGTTTCAGGCTTTCGAGTTACGGCCATTCTATTTTTAGTGTTCTCTGCTGGAAATTCAGTTCCTGAACTGAAAGTCCAATCCGCGACACATTTTTCACCCTGTTGGATTCGTAATAAGGCAAAGCTACAGTTTAGTGAAATTCATATCTTTTAATTAGGTTTCCAACGCACCAGACAGATCGCCAGTATCCACTGTGTGCTGGGAGATACATTCTGTTCAAGGTCAGGACATCCGTTCTGTCCCTGCTTGGGACTGCAATACACTTCGACAGTTTAAAAGGCTCTATAAATATCAAACGACATCGAAATGCAATGGGACTAGTACCATTAGAAATATAATTCAATTATCCACGCTTCCATGTATGGTTTCGCATACCTGCGCGTTTAAACAGTGAAAAGTATGCGTTCTAAAACATGTAAAGGCAGAGATTCTTGCTCTGGACTGCTGTCCAGAGCTATGAATCACCTAAATTTTTGTTGTCCTAGATTATTAAAATACAAATACGAACTATAGGATAATATAGATTTATCTGTTGTCTTCGATACGAGCCATAGAACACTAAGATCCGATATATAAATAATTTATTATGATTTTAACCGTTCAGCTTATCCGGGAAAATTCAGCTTTTGCAAAGGTTATCGAGGGTAACGTTTCATGGGTGAAACGGCATCGTTTTGCCGTCCAATTTTTACACGGTTTTCATTAAAAGTAATAGAGTATAATGATCATGTGTTCCACCATATTCGATTAAGTTACCGCATAGGGTTCTATATCGAAAACTTAGATTATGCGAAGGTTATCGATCGAAATATCGATTTCTTTTACCCGATCAACATGAAATTAATTCATGAGTTACTATATGATATTACTATGGCGTAATCAATCCAAGTCGGGTCTCAAACACTAAAATTTATGATGATGGTATTTGTTCGATATTAACTTCGCAAACCATGTATATGTTAAAAAAAATATCTATACTTATATATATATATATATATATATATATATATATCACATCTAGCGATACTATAGCATGATGAACAAGTGAAAGGGTTCACTTTCCTTGGGTCTCTGATTTAGAAGCGACGCGGCGTGCAGAGTTCGTCTCGACACACGAGACGGCGCGATGCTGGACACGGCACGTGGTGCATGCGCTATGCGTGGTGACCCGGTACTGGATGCAGTGGAGACGCAGGCGTGATACGGCAGTAGGCGTGGTGATGACGCGGGCATGACACGGTACTGGGTACGGTCTTAACTCGGTGCGGGTGTGGCACGGCGCGACACGGTACTATATGGTACTAAACACGGTGCTGGGCGCAAAGTAGGCATGAGCCGTGGCACGTCTGGGTATGCAGGCGACACGGGGCTGGGCATGGCGGTTGTGCAGAGGTGGGCACGCAGGTGGGTTCGAGCCGGGTACAAAGTGGCACTGGCGCAGGGCACAATATGATACGGAGATGGGCACGAGAGTTGCTCGAAGTGGGCATGGGGTTCAGGCGTGGAGTGGGCACGACCCCTAGCACAGTCTGTCACGCCCCGCTTCCCAAAAGAAAGTGAAGGGTGGCATGGCATGGTCCACAACCTAACTGTATTGAAGGTAGTCTATTCAAAATAGTTACGTTAAGTGTATGAATATCTATAACATGCAGGATGTATACTAAAACAAAATAATAAAAGCGAAAGGTATTTATTTCCATTAACCCAACTTTATTACATCCAAAGGAAAGAATAAAATAAACTAAATAGTTTAGTTACATCGAAAAAGAAGCAAAGCCCTAAACAAGTGGGCAACAAATAAAACTAGCTAATTTTCCGTCGTCGGGTCTGCATAATCTTCATTAGTTGGCTCCACATCTTGATCCTCGTCATAATACTCATTCTCATCTGACGGACATTCCAAAGATAAAGGGAGAAAAGGAAAGTCCGTCAGCGAGTTATACTCGGGTAGGATTGCCTCATAAGGATGTAAAGGTATAAAAACGAGCAAGTATATATGATGTGTATATGCAGATATGATGTACATGGGTACGAGGGTATGGGGTGTACACAAATAAGACATGTTGACAGAGATACATGTGAATATGAATATATTTGTATGAGGTATATGTTAATAAGGGTATGTTGTGAGAGGTATAAATGAAGGTACAAGTGCACATTAGTTTGTTAAATAAGGGTCTGGATACTCGCAATTATTCCGTTGTGGCCACGGAATAACAACTGGGGAAGTGAAATGTACCGTTTCACTTCCCGGGATCATGATTGAGTGGTAGAGGAATCCGAGTTCCGCGTCTTCTTGCCTATCAAACTACCCATGCCCGTTATTCAGTGTAAAGCTTTTGACGAATTAGAGTTAGTGCTTATACATCTAGGCATGAAATTTCCACATTATATGCCATCCACATATTGGATTATTCGCTCTCAAAGTAGGGTTAGTATTCGCCTGAATGTCGGGTTAGTATTTGTCCACATATTGGACCATTCACCCCCAATGTAGGGTTAATACTCGCCCGAATATCAGGTTAGTAATCGTCCACACGTTGGACTATTCACCCTGCTTGTAGAGATCCTCATTTATAAGTATTTTATACCTAGGCCCGCGCATTCTAACCCTAACCGTATCATGTGTCATGTATGTCACAAACTTGTGTTCAAAAAATTGATCTCATTTAACATGGCCTTCCACAACCACTTATTTTATCATGTTATCTTTTAAAGTTTGTAAGGTCCTTCATATCATTTTATGGAACGCTAAGTTAATAAAGATAATAGCGTTTTAATGATAGTTATTGTTTATAAGAAAACCATGATATTTAGAGTAATCGTCATTTTGAAAACCCGATAATAGCGTTTTAATGATAGTTATTGTTTATAAGAAAACCATGATATTTAGAGTAATCGTCATTTTGAAAACCCATGGTATTTTAGTGAAAATACCTTTTTAATGAAAGATTATGATATTTATTTAAAATTATTTTTTTTATAAAGCGTTAGGTATTGTTTTTGGAAAATGTCATTTATAAAGGTTATGGTTTTTATTTGAAAATAGCCGTTTAGTAAAGATCAAGGTATTTAAATGAAGTTATAACCTTTTAAGATGGATTAAGGTATTTTATTGTAATTAATAATTTATAAAATTATGGTTTTTTTATGATTTTTTATTTAGGGGTAACATTTTAGAAATACGTCCATGTTGACAACCGCTGCAAATGGGCGACATGATTTGTGTCCTTTTTAGGGATGATTGCCTGTCAATCATGAGATATTTACGTAAAACATTATCCTCTAAAAATTTGGGTGTTTTATTAAGGATGGTATTCTACATGAACAACTCCGCGTTGACAACCACTGCACATGGACGGTAGAATTTGTGTCATTTTTAAAGACGATTGTCTAGTAACCACGAAGTGTTTCATGTGAAATATTACTCTATTAGGGTATCTTATTAAACATTAGTAAATAAACTGAGAAATACTTTATATAAAAATATCCCCTCTAAGTAGAAGGGGGTTAAGTTGGAAACCATAGCATAATTATTTAGATTAGTATTACCCCTTTTCAAAAGGTAAAGGGATTTTAATAAAACTAGGTTAATTGGTGGATAAAAGTGCAAGTAAAAACATATCGTTTTAGGGTGTCTAAGTATTTTGTTCAAAACATCTCATATCATAGGGGTATTTTAAACACGTACAATATTTTATTAAAATGAGGGTATTTTTGTGGAAATAACCTATTTCGAGACCTTATTGGTAATATGGGTAAGTGGGTGTACATAAAGGGTGGATTGATACCCCATGGGTTATAATATCAAGCATATCATATTCCATGTACGATGAGAGTGTAATATTCACGCATGTGGAGGTAATTAATTAAACCATTTTAAATATGGGTCAAATTTTATTATTAGGAGGTACCATAATAGGCAGGCATAAATATTTTTTTAACATCATTTTAAAATAAGGTTGGGGATTGGAACTTGAAACTAAGATCATTACAGGATAAGAAGGTGGCAGACAAGTGGAGACAGGCGGATTCTACCTTTGGTTTGAGTTGGATGTCGATGGGTCGAAAACGTAGACTTGCACTACGTACTAAATAACCCCGCCTTCAGATTTTTCCTCGATATTTGGGTGGAACCACAGCGTCGGCATCGGCGAAACGAAGGCCTGGGTATTTTTTTCAGAATTTTCGGAGTTCTGTGGTGTGAGAAATCAGTGTCTGAAGGTCTCTATTTATTGGGTGTTTTCCCTAAAAAAAAATCCAAAAAATCTGTCAAATCCTCTAAAAATAATCCACACCCCAATCACTGCTGATGATTCAGCCGCCGCCTCATCGTGGTCGTTGGATTTGGATCCAACGGCTCACGAGCCACCTCGCACGCTCTACGTGGCCGCGTGAGGGATCACGCGGTTTCGCATGGTCCCCCACGTGGGCGCCGCCGGTGATTCTGGGCCGTTGGATCTCCCATCCAACGGTCCCGATTAAAGGTGGTTTTTAATATTTTTTCTTACAAATTTCTAACTGTTATTTTTTTTAAATCGAATTTGTTGTTCAAAATATTTAAAATACGGAAAATATATGAGAAAAATTCCAGAAAATGTATTTTATCATGATCTTCAGTTTAAAAATGATTTTGGGCCAAACCGAAATAATATTCCCTTATCTATGATTTTTGTTAGTTATCATAACTATTTAAAATCTATTTTATTCTCGAAAATATTTTAATTACGAAATAATTATTTTGAGTTATAAAAATACGTAAATTATTTTAAGGCATCATAAAATTTCATTAAAACATTTTTAGCCCAGAAACATATAAATATATATATATATTTTAAAATTCCTTTAATTATATTTCAATACTTTTACAATTACTCGCATCACAACAAAATAAAATCATTAAGATAAAATATTTTTCCATCAAGCAAATTTTTGCAGTTAAATACTCAGTACTAAATAAAAGACATTTTATTAGAAAAACACGGTCGTTACAACATGGCACAGAGGATACGATACGGGGCACAGCGCTGGCATACGTGGTAGTGAGGGTTGTGTAGGGTTGTCGAGGAGAGGTGAAGAAGATCAGATAGGGCTCAGCTACATAGTGGGGAGCTCGAGTCGGCGATGGCGGAGCTTGGTCGATGGAGGAGAATCTGGCGGCGGCGGCGGGGTTGCGGGCGATAATGGAAGTGAAGGTGGCTCGTCGATGGTGGTTGGCTGGCGATGGTGGTTGCATGGTGGTGCAGCGGTGGTGCGGTGTTGATGGGTTTGAGAGAGGAAGTGAGGGAGTGGTGAGAGGATGTGAGGGCAGAGAGGTCAGTGAAAGAGTTGGTCGACGGTGGAGGGCAGTGGTTTTGGCCAGCGACAGCAGTGATGGGAGAGGGGGAAGAGAGTTATGAAGAGATAGAAAGAGAAATATGAAGAGATGAGCTCGGTTAGGGAGGCGAGGATCTGGAGGAAAGGATCTCGGGGAGTCGTTGAGGGTGTGGACGAGGTCGCGGCAGTTGGCGAGGAGCGGTACTCATAGGCGACGTGGGCGAAGAAAGGAAAATGTGGTTTTTTTTTTCTTTTTTTGAAAGAAATAAGAACAAGAACAAGAACAAGAAGAAGAGAGGGAGGGGATTTAGGGCTCGGTTGTTGGGTTTGGGTTTCGATAAAATGGTCCGGGCTTGGGTGAAGTGAGGGTTTAGGGTTTGATAGAGTTAAGAAAGTAAAATTAGAAATTAGGGTTAGAAAAAAAAATAGGAAAATTGTAAAATGGAAAAAAATAAGAAAAATATAGGGAAAATATCTGGAATATATTAAATAAAAAATAAGAAATACGGGTAATAGAGTACAAAATAAGCTGGGTTTTACATCATACCCATCTTAAATAAAATTTCGTTCTCGAAATTAAAATAAACAATAAGTTATAAAAATCATGCGAACGGTAACTAGAAAAATCAGACATTACTATATAGCAATTGATGCAAAAGCAACAAAACTAAAATATTTGTTCGTAATAAATAGTGCGGCTAAAAAAACAGACATATGTAAGGACATAACGATTAATGGTGATAAACTATATACATACAAATACAATTAAAATAAAATGAGGATAATAAATAATAATGAAGGATTTGCTGATAGGCCTCAAGAATTAAAACTACCTTAGTAAAACTACCAATCAAGCAATTATAAAATAAGTCGAGAATACTCATACGTAAAATATAGGAGAAAATAAAATGAAAACATTGGTGGCTAGTAATCAACCAGGTATCAACAATTTACGTAAAGACCAGTGCTAAACTATATATGTAAAAGTGTGGAGATAATGTAATATAAAAGAAACTACGATAACACCATGATAATGATGATATATGTACAAGTAAATAAAGTGTATTAGCATACAAAATAGCCATATTTTATTTTATGGTAAATAGAAAATCTAAATCGAGTGGAGCACAAGCATACGTAGGGAAACGTAAATATGAAATTAAAAGATAGTTCACATAATTAAGATCAAAGAAAAGCAAATACTATGTAGAAAATCAAGATAAAACCCATTTTAAAGAAACCTCAAACCGCTAATAATATGAATTTGAGATTTAAACAATATAACACCAACAACGAAACGAATATGAGTGATAACACTCAAATAAAACATATAGTGTTAGAGAAGAAAATAGAAAATAGAAAATAACCTGAAGTGCCATCCTACAGTTTAAAAGCAAAGAGAATTAAAAGTATGAAAACAGAACTACGTATTAAATTACGATAACGTGAAAAGCATTTATAAGAACAATTTACTAGAAATAGAACATACGGTGTAAGTTTGTATTATTAAGAATTTGAAGAACAGTAGATCATTTGAAGTAACCAAAATAGTTAATAATGTGCATTTTTAGGAAAACAGAGAAAATTTAAATTTCAAATATCACTAAATATAACTACAGTAGTAGAGAGTAATACCAGTAATGTGTAGTAGACTGGACATGGCATGGATTTGCGCTAAGATACGACCTAAATGAAAGATAAAGTCAGGAAGGTGGTGCTCAACTATAGTGTCAATGAGGCTGAAGTCAGGTTGCTACAAGGTTTTAAGATGAGATAATAATAATAAATCTCAAGAAGGGAAATAAATTATTGTAAGAAGGAACAATCAATGCATTATGCGGACTTCAAAAGTTCAATACTCAGAGAAAATTTGCTCGGGCCGAACTTTATTATTCAGAAAATTTTGACAGAATACAATTGAGAGATAAACATAGCCCCAAGCTATACGTTGTTTTTATTTGGCCAGAAGAAAAGAAAATAAGTCGCGTCAGCCGCGATTGTGGAAATTCAACAAGTTACGATAAGCTCTCGCGCTAAAACAGGGGCGTCCATTCCCATAGTGCCTCGCAGGAGTTGCTGCTGGAGGTTCTTCAGCCTCGAGTTCCTCCTCACTCAAGATTTCATCCTCTGACTCTTTCTCGTCCGGGGCTCATTTTCGGGCTCTTCCCCCATGGGGTTTTCTTCTCCTGGCCCTTCCTCTTCGGCGGAAACTTCCTTATCGGGGTTCTCTTCCACATGATTCGTCTGTTCTGGATCCCCTTCTGGATCCTCTCCCACCGGGTCCCCCTCAGGATCTTCCTCTTCAGGATTTTCATCTGGATCCTCTGCCACTGGGTCCTCCTCAGGATCCTCTTCTACTGGGCCTTCTTTGAGATCCTCTTCTTTATCGTCAGAGCCACTGATCATATTGACCTCTAGAGCTGCGTCTGCGACTCCCCCATCCTCGGGATCGCTGTCGTCGAAAATAACCTGTGGGCCATCGACCTCGTCATCTAAATTCATTAGTATGCAGTCAAAAGAAATGCAGGACCGAGTGTCCTCATTGAGAGGCGGCGCTGCCCCAGAGTTGGCCATGGCCTGAAAAGAAAGGGTCACGATCAGATAGTGGAACACACAAAAAAAATAACTAAAGATGCGGAGCATAAGGAAAATATAAGGTAGATGAAATTTGAAATCAAAAACCTGAGCGATGATGAAGCAAGTAGTATATGAAAGTGAATGGTAAGAAAACGATATACAAATCACAACCCACGTTTTTTTCCATTTAAACCAAGGGGTTCAACAAAATACAAGGTTCAAACGAAAAGAAACGATTACGAAATAAAATAACAATGTCTTTATTGAAAGCAGGAAGGGTGATAACTCCGTGTTGATATCTAGATCTCTGCAATCTCGTAAAGCGAGTCTGAATCTTGTGTTGGGTCCGTACCATTCTCGAAATTCGAACTACGAAAACATACAAGTTACTCAAGCAGATGTGGAGAGCGTTGACGAATCTCTTCCTTGCAGCTCTTTCCTTCGAGGGTAATCATTGACAAGATACTTGCCGGATCCATAAATCAAGCACTACCCCTTGGCCTAGCGATAGTCCCTCTGATGGTGTCCCGGCCTCTTGCAATAACTATAAATTTGGGTCCTCCGCTGCTTCTGTTGCTGAGGAACAAATGGACGCTTCGTCTGCACACCTCCTCTTTGCTTAACAGGGATTCCCCTACGGTTGGGGGCTCTCGCTGGTGCCTGAGCCATTTTCCTTCTTAGTTCTTCAGCAGAGATCGTTCGTTCGCTCCTGAGCTTCCATCAAATCTTACAGTACACCCAAAATCTCAGCGGTCTGACACTGGGTAGTAGAGGGGGAAGGACAGTCGTTGGAAGCCATGGTCTTGAAACAATATAAATTTTCATATGGTACGAGGTACAAGATTCAAGATAAGATATCAGATTAATAACTGAAAATAAGATCAAGTGGTAGGACAAGACTTTGAACGATGACGTAATAAGGATAATATGGAAGTGAAGAGCAATATCACTGAATATAAATCAAGAGGTCTCTAGACTGAACTGTAATCTCATTCTAAATAAACCTGACTCTGATACCAACAAAACCATGTCACGCCACGCTTCCCAAAATACGGAATACGGGAGGTGACTAGATCAGCCATGCTCCTACGGTCAAAGAAAATCCTGCTATAGTCACACTCCGGCTTCTAGTAGCAATACATGGTAAGCAGCAATCATAGCACAAGTAATAAGAATGCAGTCACTAATTCTATCAAAACAGATATAAAACTAACCAGATAGAGTCGAAGGAAATGACAGTACTGACGCCGCTGATCCAGATGTTCGCAATATCCTCAAGATAAGGCAGGTCCTGATCCGAGCTGAGTCCACTTCTCACCCAGAGTATGCATACTCAGGTCGTCAGAACGACACAACAACCATATATATATATATAATGCAATGATGATAAACATGAAACGGTAAGCATAGAGTGATGACGTGAGCATGGAATAACCGGTACAGGTAAACAGTATGGCATGTGTATCGAATCAGTAATCAATGCAATGTCCATAACACTAAACCTATCATCAGTCAAAGTGTGAGTGTCAACCACCGTAGGATTATTCCCAACCCAAGGGTAAGCCCTAGGGGCAAGGAAACACGGAACCGAATCACGATCTGTAAGAATCGGTAACAAAATCATGAAATCACGAAATATGTCGGCAGTGGGACTCCTGAGATTCCGTTGATCGAACTCACACTCAAACTACCTCACACCCCGCGGTCTACATCAAATACTGACCACGAATCTAAATACTAGTCGCTCCATGACAAGTCTACACGAGAATTTGGAGACAGGGTCTCCATCAAGTATGTCTCGACTGGTATCCAAGATGTGTGAACAGTCCTCGATGTCTTACCTATGACACTAATATAATTGCTTCCATACCAATCCAATACCAGTTATAGTTACACTTATATATGCCCCATATGTGTCGACAATGTAATAGCTAAATGGTTCCGCTGATTGTGTACAAGTACGCTCCACTACCACTATTCAGTCATGCTTGTACACTGACATACTTACCACAATCCAATCACTAATGTCGTTTGGTGATGTAACACGGTCATTAGGCTATCAAGGTATATGACCACTATTCAAAGAAGGTATAACCGCTACATGATATGATAAGAATGCAATCGATTATGATACAAATAAAATATAGTAGCCAGTGTCATATAACTCGCAAAATTCACAATAAATTGTACGTGCAGAATTGAGCAAAACAATATAAAAGGGATAGGTAACATATTTAATTATCTGTAGATAAAAATTGGTTTTGAGTCAATCGGGTTTCAGACTTTCGAGTTACGACCATTCTATTTTTAGTGTTCTCTGCTGGAAATTCAGTTCCTGAACTGAAAGTCCAATCCGCGACACATTTTTCACTCTGTTGGATTCGTAATTAGGCAAAACTACATTTAAGTGAAATTCAGATATTTTAATTAGATTTCCAACGCACCAGACGGATAGACAATATCCACTGTGTGCTGGGAGATACATTCTGTTCAAGGTCAGGACATCTGTTCTGTCCCTGCTTGGAACTGCAGTACACTTCGACAGTTTAAAAGGCTCTATAAATATCAAACGACACCGGAATGCAATGAGACCAGTACCGTTAGAAAGATAATTCAATTATCCACGCTTTAATGTATGGTTTTGCACACTTACGGGTTTAAACAGTGAAAGGTATGCATTTTAAAACAGGTAAAGGCAGAGATTCTTGCTCTGGACTGCAGTCTAGATCCATGAATCACCTCAGTTTTTGTTGTCCTACCTTATTAAAATACAAAGATGAACTATGGTGTGCTGTAAGTTTATCCGTTGGCTTCGAAACGAGCCATAGAACGTTAATAGTCGATATATAAATGATTTATTATGATTTTAACCATTCAGCTTGTCCGGGAAAATTCAGCTTTTGCAAAGATTATCGAGAGGGTAACGTTTCATGGGTGAAACGGCATCATTTTGCCGTTCAATTTCTATAGGGTATTCATTAAAAGTAATAGGGTATAATGATCATGGGTTCCACCATATTCGCTTGAGTTGTCGCATAAGGTTCTATATCGAACACTTAGATTATACAAACGGTTATCGATTGAAGTATCGATTTCTTTTATCCGATCAACACGAAATTAATTCATGGGTTACTGTATGATATTACTACGGCGTAATAGACCCAAGCCGGGTCTCAAACACTAAAATTTACGATGATGGTACTTGTTCAATATTAACTTTGCAAATCATGTATATGTTCAAAAAATATCTATGCTTATACATATACCATCATATATCACATCTAGTGATCACTATAGCATGATGAACAATTGAAGGGGTTCGCTTGCTTTGGGTCGCTGATTTAGAAACGACGCGACGTGCAGGGTTCGTCTCGACATACGAGACGGCGCGATACTGGATACGGTACATGGCGCATGCGCGATACATGGTGACTCGATACTGGACGCGGTGGCGACGCGGGCATGATACGACAGTAGGTGTGGTGATGACGCAGACGTGACACGGTCTTAACTCTGCGGGTGTGGCACGACGCGACACGGTACTGGACGATACTGAACACGGTGCTGGGCACGAAGCAGGCGCGAGTCGTGGCATGTATGGGCATGCAGACGACACGGGGCTGGGCACGGCGGTGGTGCAGAGGTGGGCACGTAGGTGGGCTCGAGCTGGGTACGAAGTGGCACTGGTGCGGGGCACGGTGTGGTATGGAGTGGGCACGACGCCCGGCACAGTGCAGGACACAGAAAGCACGATACGGGGCACAAAGCTGGTATACGTGGCAGTGAGGGTTGAGTAAGATTGTCAGAGAGAGGTGAAGAGGATCGGGTAGGGCTCAGCTACACAGTGGGGATCTCAGCTCGGCGATGGCGGAGCTTGGTCAATGGAGAGAATCTGGTGTCGGCGGCGGGGTTGCATGGTTGCGGGCGATGATGGAAGTGAAGGTGGCTCGTCGATGATGGTTAGCTAGCGATGGTGGTTGCAGGGTGGTGCAGTGGTGGTGGTCTTGGTGTTGATGGGTTTGAGAGAGGAAGTGAGGGAGCGGTGAGAGGAGGTGAGGGCAGGGAGGTCAGTGAAGGAGTTGGTCGACGGCGGAGGGCAGTGATTTTGGCCGGCGGCAACAGTGATGGAAGAGGGGGAAGAGAGTTATGAAGAGATAGAGAGAGAAATATGAAGAGATGAGCTCGATTAGGGAGGCGAGGATCTGGAGGAAAGGATTTCGGGGAGTTGTTGAGGGTGTGGACGAGGTCGCGGCAGTTGGCGAGGAGCGGTACTCGTAGGCGACGTGGGCGAGGAGAGGAAAATGTAGGTTTTCCTTTTTTTTTGTGAAAGAAATAAGACGACGAAGAAGAAGAAGAGAGGGAGGGGGTTCAGGGCTCGGGTGTTGGGTAAAGTGGGTCGGGCTTGGGTGAAGTGAGGGTAGGGTTTGATAGAGTTACGAAAGTAAAATTAGAAATTAGGGTTAGACAAAAAATAAGAAAATAGGAAAATGGAAAAATAGGGAAAATATCTGGAATATATTAAATAGAAAAAAAATACGAAATACGGGTAATAGAGTACAAAATAAGCTGGGTTTTACAGTATCAAGGGTAAATTTTCTTATAAAACCATGCCTGAATGCGGCGATGAACACAAATAAAGATCCAATATAATGACAAATAATAGTTTGCTAGCTTTTTTGGTGTCGGTTCAAAATGATTGGGAGACCGCTGGTTCAATTTCATAAGAGGTCTCAGAAATAAATAAAGCTAATAAAGATGAAATGATCTAGGTAGGAGTAAATTCAGCGGGCCTTACAAAAAAGCCTTCATCAAATATTTCCATTTGTCACAGCTTTAGGTGATAAGGCTGGCCAGGTAAGCCCAGCCCGGTTTAAAGGGCAAGACTGTCTTCGCTCCTAATTATTGAAGTGATATCGAATCATCGATTGCGAAAGGGGTCGTTTTTATTCTCTCCATTTTCATCGCTATATTTTCCTTTTGTGTGGGAACAAGAGAACCCGAGTAGAATTGATTCGGCGGCGGTTCCCAATCCGCTCTCAATTATGGTAAATTTTGATTCAATTCCCTTTACAATTGATCTCTTTTCCTTCAATTGGAGCTTTTAGATTTCTAGGGTTTTATAAAAATCAGAGCTTTTGTTAATTTATTGCCTTTGAGTTGTGAATTTCATTATCCTGATGTGCTGTAATTAATTTATCCTTTAATTCTCTTTAAATTATTTTCATTCCCTATAGTGAAATCACAAGTAATCCAAACTCCAAAGCTCAAACCCTAGATCCGTATCCGAAATTTGTTTAACATATAAATTTATAATTTGTAAGATTGTTGGAGATTACTAAGATTGTCCAGAATGAAGAATCATCAAAGTTCAGCAACAAGTTTGAATTTGGAATCGTGAATTGTTATTTGGTGAAGCATGAACTTCTCCAAGTTCCATAACTTGTTTCCCATCCTTTTATAGTAGTCGTAGGTTTGCTGTCTTCAATTCTCTTTATCGGGTTTTTACATGATTGGGATATTTTAAGTTTGGGTCTACAAGCATTACTTTTGTATGCTTGATGAGTGATGATAGTAAGTGAGACGATTCTTATAGCAGATTTTGACTTGTAGAGAAAGTTATAGATTGTAATTGGGATTCACAAATTAGTGCTATAATGTTAACCTCCATCGACAATTGGCCTCTTGTTGCTCCATTTGATTCTTCATTTTCTCAGTGGGGCCTAGATACTACTGGGTGTTCTCGTGCACAAATCCAATTTAATGGGTCATGGTCAATCTATGAACCGCTAAAGTAAACATGTTGAATTCTAGAGGTGACAAACTTAAAGCTAAGAAATGTAGTTTTAACACACCATGTATTCTAAACAAATTTTCCCCCGGCGTCACATTGTATGTCTTTCCCCTATCACTGTGTGCAACTAGAGTTACTAGGCACACCCAGAAATTGTTTGGCCATTATAAGTGTTAAAGATGGAAAAGATCATGATTGATTATATTTCACATTATTGCTTATTAGACTATCTTGTTTAGATTGATTTATTACCTTATGTATTTGGTCAATTTTGAATTATGTATTTTCCCTTTCCTAGGTTTTTCAGTTTCCTTGTTTTGTATGCTCTATATCTCTATAAATAGAGCATTATATTATTAATAAAATCATCATGTTCTCATTTTCTATCGTGGTATCAGAGCTATGAACGTGATAAAAAAAATTTGTTTCGCCTTTATCCTCCTTCAAATAAGACATTTTAATATCATTGATCTCTTCCAAGCCTAGCTCCTGCCTAGCTCCTTTAAGTCTGCACCTTATCTTTACACGACAATGTTATTGGCGACGTAGTCTCTCTTCTCCAGCATCTCGTCTCGCTAGCGAAAGTGGCTTCATGGTATGAGTCTGCCTCAATTTAAAGAGACTTCAGGTTACGGTCCGCCTTACATCACGCGAAAGTGACTAGAGGCTTAAAAACCGTCTTGCTCGATGCATCAAAGACTATGATGCTCTCATCTCCCTTATCTTTGCAGATATTCAAGTCAATCAAAATTCTCTCCAAATTCTCGGTAGACAAAGCTACCGTGAATTTGTGGGAGGGTGTTAAAGATGGAAAAGATCGTGATTGATTATATTTCACATTATTGCTTATTAGACAACCTTGTTTAGATTGATTGATTACCTTATGTATTTCCCTTTTCTAGGTTATTATATTTCCTTGTTTTTGTATGCGCAACATCTCTATAAATAGAGCATTATGTTATTAATAAAATCATCCGGTTCTCATTTTCTATCAATAAGAACGTGGAAATCCTTCCGCCTACTACTTGTATGCTCTTAACTCTCGATTCGTTTCCGTAAGTTTGTAAGCTAATCCATGAGCAGTCCAAACTTCGTTCTTTTGTATATGAGATGCCTAATAAGGATGCTAGATGAAATTGTACCTTACCTTAGTTTCTAGTTTTGAGAGTGATTCTAAGAACAAACATAAATGGAGAGGAAATGCTACATCCTACATAGAATGCAACACTGTCCTATACTAATAAAGAAATGTGAATGTATAATGCTACTAATCCCTCAAACTGTTTGCTCATATTGGTTAGAAAAAAATTTCCCCAGTTACAAAAATGATGGTTTCATGTTTTTGTTTAGGCTGATCCAGAGCTAGAGGCCATTAGGCAATGAAGAATGCAAGAGTTGATGGCAAGACAGGGCATGGTAGGTGCTGCTATCAAAGCTAATTAACTCCACAAATTCAAATTAATGCAGTTGCAACAACATCTGATATATGTTGACTTGAATCAGGGCAATCAACAAAATCCAGTGCAGCAGAAAGCACAAGAAGATGCTAAAAGGTACAGATTATATATATAAAGGCACTATAACAATCCTGGAGCAGATTAACACCCAAACTACTAAACAAACTAAAGTTGCAGTAAGCACTCTTCTACTCTCAATACAACACATTTGGTTGTTCCAAGTGATGATCCTTGGTTAGACATCGATTGGCTCGGATATATCCACTAATTTACGACTTGGTTATCACAGATTCAGAGGCGACACAGTGTGCTTGAAGATGATGACTGAGCAAACACATTTCCAGTTGGTGTTCTGCTCTAGCTGTGGTTATTTATGTTTGCATTGGTGGCTTATATCTAATATAAAAATTATTGCCATTGTCGCTAAACTTTTTCCTACATGAGAATGGGCATCCGCTGCTTGTTTGTGTCATGCCCCGCTTCCCAAAAGTACGGAAACAGCGACGTGTCAAGATCCGCAACCTAACTGTGTTGAGGGTGTTTTTTCTCGATACAGTTACGTTAAGCGTATAAATAATATACATGTTATGTACCAAAGTAGAAAAATAAAAGCGGAATTATTTATTTCCATTAACTAGAATTTATTACATCCCAAAATGCTGAAACGCTGAAACGAAAAGTCTAAATAGTCTTATTACATTGATGGAAAGTAAGCAAAGCTCTAAATAAGTGGGCAACTAAAAGGAAGATAACTACTCCTAATAATTGATCATGAGCTTCGTGTGGTTTTCGTCGGTGAGCTCCATCCCATCTTCAACCTAAATCTTATTTTCATCCAATGGACGTTTCAGAGATAAAGAAAAAAGAAAGCCCATCAGCAAGTTATATCGGGTAGGATTTTCTCAACAGAAAGTAATGGTAAAGAGAACAAGTGTGTGTAACGTGTCATATGTGTATAGATGTATGATATATGTGTTGTAGGCATCAGGTAAATTATGATATACTGTGTAAGATAACTACAGGTAATATGTTCATTTAGTTTGTTAGATAAGGGTATCAGATTCTCAAGATTATTCTGTTGCACCATGAAACAACAGTTGGGGAAAGTGAAATGTACTGTTCCACTTTTTCGGATCTGATCAAGTAATGGGAGAATCCGAGTCCGTATACTTTCTTGCCTAATCAAACTACCCATTCTCGTTTTATTCAATGTAAAGGTTTTACGAATTAGAGTTGGTACGTATATCATCCAGGCATGGTATATCATTCGTCCGAATATCGGGTTATGAGTCGTCTGTATGTGGGACTGTATCATATCATTCGCCCGAATATCGGGTTAGTAGTCGTTTGTATATTGGTTGTATCATATCATTCGTTATAGTATTCCATACCCAGGTTCATGTATTCTAATCCTAACCGTATCGTAGGTCATGTCGTGTGATGTATCAAAAGTTTGAATTCAAGTAGATGATATCTCAGTCGATATGAACTTCCACGGCTGTTGGGTATGCCTCGTTCCATTATAGTTTGTAAAGTAAACAAAGTATTATTATAGAAATCTTAGTTTATAATAAACTAAATAAACTATGGTATTTTCCGTAATTACTGTTTATATAAAAACCATGGTATTTTATGGTAAAGTATTGTTTTATGAAATGCCATGGTATTTTAGGGTAATTATCTTTTAATAAAGATTGTGATATTTTAATAAAAATATTTCCTTATAAAAAGAGTATGGTATTTATATGGTATATTAACGGAAATTATCTTTTATTATAAAGGTTATGGTATTTTAATAAAACAATTAGTCTACCAAGTTCATGGTATTTTAGTAAAAATTATGATTCAGAAAGGTTCGCGGTATTTTAATAAAAATATCACTTCGAAAAGTTTAGGGTATTTTAAGGAAAATACTATTTTTCCAAAGTTCATGGTATTATAATGAAAATATAAATTCTTAGAAGTTGATAGTATATTTGTAAAATAACGATTTTAGAGAAAATATGGTTTTCCAAGTTTACCATCAATTTTATTTAAAAATAACCAATATATAAATATTTACTATGATTTTTCCATGTTTTCAACAATTAGGGAAATTTATCGATAACCTTTATTTAAAGCCGAAGAATAATTACATTTATTCATGTAAAAGTTATCCCGATCATGATAGTCGCTTGACGACTTAGTTTCATATGTCCAAGCATGAAATGAGGGTTGTTCATTACCCCGTGATTTTATCATGACTTCTAAAAGTTCATTATTTAATTAGGGTTTAATATCGTTTTTAATCATTATAACCTGTAAAATAGATAATCAAGTTAAAAACTCAGGAATAGATCCTAGAAATTTTTCCACAAGTAGATATTATCATAAAGAATATAACAGAGGGTCAAATGTTGAAAGATCCTACCTGAAACGAGATAGGAAGACGGAAGTCGGTGAGCGTTGAGAACAGATATATCTTGAAATCAAGAATTATATAGCCTCTGGGGATGGAATCAGTGTGTAGAGGACTCGAAAAGGAAGCCTTGGAAAAAAAATTTGGAAATTTTGCGTCGAGCAGTTATTTTTCTGGGATTTTTTTACAAACTTAGGGGTATTTATAGGGATTTATGGGATAAAAAATCCTTATTCCTCCAGCCCCCGCTACAGGAGACGCGTCCCCACGAGCCGACCAGATCCGTCCATCTGCGTACCCTATCCAATGACCCCTGTCGCATCAAGCTTCGTGAGTCGGCGCGGGTTGTTCTGGGCCATTGGATCGTTGATCCAACGGCTCAGATCAGAGGCAATTTTGATTTTCTATTTTTTAGTTTACAGGCTGGAAGATCTAGGCCGTTGATCGTTTGATCTGACGGTCCAGAATTGTTCCCGCATGAAAAAATAAATAAAAATTCGTTTTTATATTGAAAATGTTTTAAAATTAGTTTTTGGTTTTAAAAAATTATTTAAAAATAGCTAAAATTATTAGAAAAATTGGGGAAAATTGTAGAAAATATATTTTGATGTTTTCTTCCATTTGCAACCAAATTTGGTCCAAAATAGCTTCCTTTGCCAGTTTTAAAAAGTTTTAAAAACTTATCGCTTCGCCGGTTTAAAAAACTTTTCCCTTCGATAAAAATTCCATTTAAATTCTTAAAAATCCCAAATTTCGAATTAATTCATTGTATCATTAAAAATATTTTAAAAGTATTTTCTATCAATAGAAGCAGTAAAATAATTGTTTTGATCTCGAGAAAAAAGTTATAAGACACTTTTATCACATATCTATCGTTACAGTTTGTTTTTTGCGAGTCACGGTTTGAGATGTGTTTGTTAATGCCTATATTGTTAGGCTAAATCCAACATTGAATGGATATTAAACAATCATAGTTGTTTTTATGGTGTTGTTACAGTGCTGTATTTAACTTTTTTTTCTTTGTTTCTCACTGTAGCAGATCATTAATCAACATTAGCTTCTGTCTGAGTGCAAACAGTTTAAACATAAAATGCACCACCACTAAAATCTCCACATCAAACACAAAGGTACATAGCTAATCTCATCACTCTTCATTTAGCAAAGACACTCAAAACATTGCATATGTGCACACCTTCAAATTTATTCATCGAGCCTCTCATAAATATAGTAGGATAACACTCTAGATGAGATATTAAGAACGCCAGGACAAATATTTAGCCATCCAAAGCGGGACCAAGCAAGTTCAACGGCAGCAGGATTTTCATCGTTGAGTCCCATTTCCTTGCGCCTCTTTGAACCTTCCGGGGACGTGTTCATGAAAGCATGTCCGATGCCGGGATATACGTGAACCTCGTATGGAACCCCTGAAGATTTCAGCTTCTCTTCCAGAGACTTTTGCCGTCTGAAAGTAAATTAACATATCACGCGTGTTACAAAGTTGCAGTACATGAATTGCAGACATAATTTTTTTTGATACTGAGCGTTCCAGCTGCAAATCTTGATATTGAAACTGGTTAAATTTAAAACGCAGTCCCCAGCAAGAAATTCGGCTTTAAAGTCACAGGAAATACATGTTACTCGGCCAAGGCTATTGATTGAAAATTTTCCCTATCATGAATCACCTCCATCTTTCGATACAATTGAGATGATCAGGTTCCGACTTTAGTGGTTCCACAGAATCGCATGCTCAACAGCACAAGTGAGCGCAACCACACGGTAGAGCTGATTATTGTGACCCTAGATCGAATGGCAATTATACATTGGCAAGAAGAAATACATTAAAAGAATGAAATGAGATGATTTGTATTGCACTCATGTAATCTTGGAAATGGTCTCATCATATAGCTTACATAAATTCTGGTTGTTTCGTAAAATAACATGTACCAAGTACTGATAGAGCTACACGAAATAAATGCCTATCCAAGCAAACTATGAAAGAAATCATGTTTCAAGCAAAGAAGAGCTACTACCGCCGCGGTTTTACAATTCTATTATTATTTTCTCCTTTTGCACCCATATTATGAAGATGTTAACTATTATAAAAATTAAAAATGTAAAAGATGTGAAACCTTATGATAGTCTTCATTATGCACTTTTAGGGTTGGATTTGGAACTCCCTATTTTAAATGCATTGTTAAATGGTAATAGAAGTATAAAGTAAGACATGATTTTTGATATTTTAGAGGGACAAATAATTTGAGGATAAAAAAAGTGCGAAGAAGAAGAAGAAGACTTCACGATTAAAGGGAGTATCAAGCTATCCACATACTAAACCAATGAAGCTAAATGCAAGCAGAACATACGGGGATGAATCCACCCGACCTAAGACTTCTCTAGCTAAATGCAAGCAGAACCTCCCTCAATACTTATCACTTTTTTTTATCCCATACAGGCACGGTGGAAAAAATTCTAATCGGATCCCTTCTTTAAAATCTCTTTCTGTTTCTTCTCAGCTGAGGTTTTATTGGCAAAATATTGAAAAAATCAATTGTTTTTGGGATTTCATGGAAATGCAAAAATATATATATATAGAAACCAAAGAAGATAGAAAATTGCCATTTTACAAAAAATCACTATTTTCATGTATTGTAGCATGTGAAATATTAAAATTTTGAAGGATTTTGAACAGTAGGCGCTTCCTAACAACTTTGAAAATTAAAGGGTTTTTTAGACACATCCCGAGGAACTTTTTGACAATTTACCCTATTTTTTGTCCAATCCTCAAAATTTTGGTAAAATATTTACTTAAATACCTGGCCCACAGGCCACAAGATAAACTTCTTCACAAAATAAACGGGCGGCAAAAGAAAAGGAACCGGTACCGCAACCGCAAATCTCCCTAATCTATAAAAGGTCGGATCGAGTAAGCCAACCCTCTATCCTCTTCCTACATCCAACCCTCAACGCTGGCGGCGGATCCCTAGCGGATCGGGTCCTTCTTCAACCCTCTCCTCTCTTCCTCTCATACCCGAATCCGATATCGAACTTCCCTCTCCCTCCATCGACCAAGAGGTAAGTCCTCGAACTCTCTCACTCCCTTTTGTTCTCAAAACCCTAGCTTTTTTGGGATTGTTTGGTTTAATACCGATGGATCTTCATATCATTTTGCAATTCGCAATTATTAAAAAGAGAAGCAATCTCCTTTTGTGTTGGCAGCCGATTGAAATATTTCCCCTAAATTTTAAAAATCGCTGTTTTCATCTTCTAAACATTGTGTAGGATTGAAGATTACATCTTTTTTCTTAGAATTTAACACTGATTGATGATGATAGTACTTTAAATAAGAAATGTTTTTGCCAATTGATTAATTTTTTTCGGATTTCTTTCCGTAGACTTGTGATGATTAGCACAAAACGCTTCCCTTTCGCAAGGACTAATGTTTTTGATTGATATTGTTGACTTATTTGTAAGCACAGCATGGCCGAAAATGGGGAGATGGACATAAACAGCACTAACAAACCGGTGGCAATCCTTGATAAATAATTCATATCCAGACAACAAATTGAACAACAAATACTTCAAGATGTAAATTTCACAAGCTATAGAACAAATATCACTTTTATAACAGGCTCCATCGCAATAGATGTTTGTGGTAGAAATTTATCAGCAACAACACAAAAACTGTTTTCTTAACAACAGAAAACAAAGATTATCACTTGGCAAACTACTCCTTTGCCGCACGCAAGACAAGCAAACTACCTCAACATAAAATGTATGACTTATACCCAACTAATAATAGCCTCTAAAACTAGCAAGTAGCAAAATCTTCATCATATAAAAATCAACCAAAACCAAATTTTTCCATAAAGTCGAAGTCTTAGCCATCTTTACCTCTGCTGCCCATGGCGAAGATAGAAAACAGGCACAGAAACGGTGACGGTCCCAGTAGACGCCGCAGCAGCAGCCGCTGTTGCCCATGAAACCTTCGAGGCACAATCAGCATTCAAGCTCCCGATTTCCCTATCGTTTGAGTCGTTGTTCTCCTTCGATGAAAGCTCCTCGATCTTCGCTTTGAGCTGCGAATTCCTCCTTCACGGTCTTCTGAAACTCCTCTGCTCTTCTGATTCATAAATTCCCTCTCGAGCTCCGAATTCTTCTCCTTCATCACCTTGATAACCTTAACCAGATCCTACTCCCCTTGCTCTCCTCCTCCATCGCCTCTCTGCTCTTGTTCATCACCTCGTCGATCCTAAGCTCGAGCTCCTTGCTCCTCACCTTCAGCTCCTCCTCTTTGATCGCCCTCCGCTCCTCCGAAGACCTAAGCTCCTTCTTCAGCACGTGGATCTCCCCTCCTCCTTCCCTCTCTCCACCTTGAGATCGGCGACCTTCTCCTCGAGCTCCTTCACCATATACCGGAGCCACTTCGCCTCATTCTCGGTTTTCTCGTCGTCGAGGGAGGTGGAGGCAAGGTCCTTGTGGGTGTGGACGAGCTCGCCTTCGAGGTAGGAGGCGTGAGTGGCGAGCGCCTTGGTGCCGACCTCGGACTGCACCATCCCTGAGAGCATCTCCTCCATTCGCCGCTGGAGCGGTCGCGGCGGAGGCCTTGGATCTCGTGTAGGATCTTGATGGTGTTGTCGGATCCCTCGGTTCTGTTGGGGTTTCGAGCTCGGCGTCGGAGTCGTCTTGCTGCTGCTGCCTTGAAGCGTCTAGGATTCCGTTGGCGGCGGCGTTGGCGTCTTCGGATTCCATTGAGATCCAAGGTTAGGGTTTGTGTGAAAGCTTTTGTTCGAATAGAAGGCAGGGATGGAGGAAGGGGATAAGAGAAAGGAGAAGGAAAATGTTATTTTGTGGTGAAAGGGAAAAAGTGAAGGAAGAGGATTAGAAGCTGAGGATTTTTTGCACGTCAAAAATCAGGTTGAGGCCCAGCCAGTAGGGCCCAAAATAATTTAGAATGTTGAAGTGTTCTTGCTGGCTACCGGCTTTGCGCATTTCTGAACATCAGTTTGTTGCCCCGTGCAATGCACGTGAGTATATAGTAGTCTTTCATTCATTACATAGAGAAGATCACCAAGATTTTGTGATCCGCTGTTCCAATTCTAACAACTCAGACTTGGATATATAGTAGATGCCAAATCTTTGCAACATAGAGATTCAATATAAGAAGATAGAGTTAGTTATCGGCATGTTGATGGAAAGCGAGAGATTAGTGTATTTGAATTTTGAATTTATAAGCGAATTGAAAAAGGTTAAATGGGATGATGATGTGGATAAATTAAAATGAAATCACTAGTTTGGAGATTTATTTCATTTCTTAAATCTTTTTATTAAAAAATACCATCAAGTAATGACATAAGCAACGTTTTGAAAAGTGTCATAGAGAGTGGTGAATAGGACTTGTGGCTAACAATTATAATTTTATTGCTTAATACAATAAAAGTGCGGAATATAAAAATTAAATAACAACAATATAACAATAAATAGATAAGAGTGATAGAAAGGGCAAACTCAGATGAACACCAATAGTTGATTACGGAGTTCGATACACTATTAAACTTCTTAAGATGAAGAAACCTTTACAACTCTTTGCTGGAACATTTCTAACTGGTAATTTTCTCAAGGTGAAGATTGAACCTTTACAACTCACACGTAATGGACAACCTCCACCGGGTATCACCAATGTGGTAGACAATCTATACCGGATTTTTGGTATAAGAAAATAAAACCAAAACCGATCCTAATCTCGTATATAATCAAACAAGTTTAAAACCGTAGAATTAAGGTTTAATATATTTCAAGATGAACTTTTGATCTTAAAAGAATTTGATAAAAGAGTTTCGAAGTTGAGATCGATTTTGCAAAGATAATGAACTAAACAGTATTTGAAACTCATTGCAAAAAGAAATTTTCAAAAACCTTGATAAAACCAAAAGAATTTAGAACCTGATGAAGATTAGGGTTTTGGAGAGCTCTTGAAGGAGATGAATTTTTCGAGATGTTTTGATAATTAGATCCGTTAGAAAATTTGACCAAGACGGGTTATTTTAATAATTGGGAAAGAATCCCACAAAATAGGAAATATATCATGTCAAAATCAAATCGGATATTCACAACGGGCAGATTTTAAGCTTGCTCAAATATGGCCTGAGCCGTCTCAAACAAACAGAGAATTCATCATTCAAGACATGTATTGAGACGTCTCAAGGAGATAGTAAGCTTTCTCAAGATAGGGTGTGAGCCGGCTCAAAATAGACATGAGCTGTCTCATGCAATCAAAGAACAAATTGATAATTCAAGGGACTTGTAAGCTGGTTCAAGACGTGTATGAGCTGGCTCAAGGATACATAGAACAAATGAATGATCTAGAGGACTCATGAGACCACTCAAAATGATATGATCCGGCTCCTAGCTGATATTTCTGATATTCAGAGATAGTTAAGACTTTAAAGTTGTATGACACATACGAGATATATTCTACGACTCAAGAATAGAGAAAATACATGAATTACACTTTAGAAGCACGTTCTCTGAGTCGCTTTAAGTCTTGATATCTTACTTTTGATAATCCATGTCTTCATGTCCTTTTAGATACTTTTTTCGATATCGCTAATCTTGTTATGTCTTTTAACACTGAAATCATATATATTAATTATAAGCATCGTCAGTGTGAAAAATAATTAAATAACGTTTTATTTAATATCAAAACTAAGGGGAGTAAATTTTACCCAACAAGGTCAATAATCTCCCTCTTTTTGATATTTGAAAAAACTTATTTACAATATAAGAATTTAAGAAATAACTAACTTAAAAACTTAAAAGCTCCCCTTGAATTTAATATCCATATAAGTTTTATATCAATTGAAAAATCCATATGCATGAATAGGGTATATCGTTTTCTCCCAATTGAAAAAATATGTCGAAAATTATCGTGAAAATATCGTTTTCTCCCCCTTTTTGTCGAAAATAAAAAATGTAAGGGTGCATCGAACAGTCAAGAAATAGGAATCCTATCCAACCTTGGTGTTCAAATAAGGATTGAATGTTCCAATCTTCTAATCCTTTAAAATTTATAACTGATCCGGTCAAGACTTTTCTAGTGAGATTTTTCTTGAAGGTTTCAAAGAATTCTTGCTTATGGTATTGGGAAACAAAGTCAGTGGATAGTGTAGGGGGCACGACACGAGAAATAGACGATGAAGGAGGAGCAGAAGTAGGAAGCATAGATGACAAAGAAGGATTTTCTTTGGATTGTGCTCGAGGTTTAGAAGTGGGTTTGTGTCTTCGTGGCGACTTGCTTCTATCTCATCCCACCGGTGCCTGTAGAAACCTACGCTTAGACGGTTCAGGGATAATTTTTTCTTCGCTTTCCTTATGATCCGATTCGCTCAGAGAAGAGATTATGGATTGCTTTGTCCTGGGAGCCATGATTTCAGGTCGAAAATATGAAATTTGAGAGAGTTGAGGAGATTCGATGAGAAATTTGGGAAATTTTAAGGGGAAATCGATGTAAAATCGAGATATTTTTGAGGATTTTGGGGTTTTTGGTTTTGAAGGTGAAGATGGCTCGAATAAGAAAGAAATGAGGAAGGGTCATCGTAAAAAAATTATTTTTGCCGAGTTGGCACGATGATGAGACGACTTAAAAATGGGTTAAGCCGGTTCATAAATCCAGAGATAAACTGATAAAAGGAGAACTTTTGAGACTCCTCAATATTTGGTGAGCCGGCTCAAAAACTGATATTCTGACATATCAGAAAAGTTTAAGGACACTCTTGCTCGTATTCGAATTCTCAGCATTGGAGACTTATAAACATAATATTAAAGTTTTTAGAAAATATTTTTAAAAGACCGTTTAACTTCATTTCTCACTTGATGAATCGAATACCTTGTGAAGGGTTCAGAAACATTTCTGCTAGACCCGTGAATAGGATTTTTTGTAATTAACATAATCCACAACTGGGTTCTCCTAAAAGGGCTGCAGAAGCCATTTGGCAAAATGAACTTAGAAGTTATTTTTGATCAAGTCAAATTCATATGGAAACCAAAAAATATTTAAGACACTTTTAAATTCCATAAAGTAATTCGTTAAATATCAGAAAATACTTAAATATCACAAGTCAATCAAAACTTCATGAAATCATGCATCAATATCAATTAAATTCAGGGAGCCCCTAATAGTAATAAATCGAGTTTTATCAAAGGGTTTTGTAAAAAATATCTGCCAATAAAAATTTAGTTGGCACTTATTCTAGAATGATATCATCCTTGTGATAATGGTCTCGTAAAAAGTGATAGCGAATATCGATATGTTTAATTTTTGAATGTTGGGCCGCGTTTTGTCATGTGCACAGTACTAGTGTTGTCGCACAAAATTGGAATTTTAGAAAATTGTTCATCGTAATCATTTAAAGTGTTTCATGAAAGGGTTTGTGCACAACAAGCACCAGCAATGATGTATTCTGCTTCGACCGTTGATTAAGCTATTTAGTTTTGTTTTTTAGAAATCTACGAAACAAGGCAGTTTACTGAATAGATGACAAGTGCCACTAGTGTTCTTGCAATCTACTTGGCTACCCACATAATCAGTGTCCAAACAACACGTCAAGGAAAAATTATTGTTCTTCGGATACCAAAGTCCTAAATTAATCGTACTTTTCAAATATTTAAAAATTCGTTTGAAAACGTGCCCACAGACAAACACTAAACATAATATCTGACCGACTTGCCGTTAAACATAAAAGACTACCAATTATACCTCAGTATAGAGTCTTATCTATATTCTTACCATTTTCATCTTTTGATAGCTTTACCGTTGTAAGTACCGACGTGTCGTATGTTTGTGAACTCTCTAGACCAAACTTCTTAATTAGCTCCTTTGTATATTTCATTTGGTTTATGAATGCTCCTTTTGTTTGCCTTATTTGAAGTCTTCGAGGAAATAGCTTAGCTCCTCCATCATGCTCATCTCGAACTCAGCCTGCATAGACTCGGCAAACTCTTGACAAAGATCTTTGTTAGTGGATCCAAAGTTGATATCATCTATATAAATTTGCGCTAACAAAATATCTTGTAAAGAGAGTTTTATCAATAATTCCTTTTGAAAAACCAATATCGAGTAGAAAAGAACTTAGACGCTCGTACCAAGCTCTAGGAGCTTGTTTAAGACCGTGTAAGACTTTGTGGAGTTTAAAAATGTGATTAGGGAATCGATGATTTTCAAAACCGGAAGGTTGTGCTACATACGCTTCCTCTATTTTACCTTTTAAAAATGCATTCTTTACATCCATTTGAAAAAGATTAAAGCTCTTGTAACAAGCGTAAGCTAATAGAATATGAATGGCTTCAAGTCGGGCTATGGGAGTATAGGTCTCCTCTTAGGCAATTCCTTCAATCTGGCTATAACCTTGCGCAACTAAACGCGTCTTGTTTCTAACCACGTACCTGAAATTGTCATGCTTGTTCCTAAACACCCACTTAGTACCGATAACTGGTCTATTGTCGGGTTTAGGCACAAGTTCCCAAACTTTGTTCCTTTCGAATTGGATCAACTCTTCTTGCATAGCTAATATTCAGTCATTATCTACTTCGGCTTCTTTAATGTTTTTAGGTCCAATTTTTAGAAATAAAGCCAAATTTAGACGTGTATTGAAATTTAAAGATCTAGTGATTACTCCATGTTTAACATTACCTATTACTTGCTCTTTCGGATGATCTCGGTTGAAGCGCCAATCCTTGGGATGCTCTTGATATTTATCACCATTTAGTTCCTTTGGATTTTTCGTAGCATCATCTTTGATGTTCATGTATTGCAGTTCTCCAATATCTGTTTACCCAATTGACATATGTCGCATAGTTTATCTTTTTCAAACTTTAACTTGGGAATTCCTCTTACATGGTCACTTTTCACAATCTTGTTGAGCAAGTTCATGAACGCGTGACCAAGCCTATGATGCTAAAGCCAAGAATCTGCGTCTTCAACAACTATACACTTGACTTTAACGTTAGCGAAGTCAGTTGAATCAACAATATAAGTGTGAAAATGACGTTTACCTAAAAGAATACACCTGTCGTTTTTAAGAATCTTACAACTAGTTTTATCAAAGACGGTGCCTTTGTCGCAAAATTGACTTATACTAATCAAGTTATGTTTTAAATTTTCTACCAACATTACTACATCTATAATGGTAGAATCGCTTACTACGATTTTACCCTTACCTTTTATATAGCCATTTTTGTTATCCCCGAAGATGACGCTCCCACCTTCTCTTGATAGTGTGTCGAAGCTAGATATACCGTCGGTCATGTATCTTGAACACCCACTATCAAGGTACCACGTGGTTTTACGTTGTTGTAGCCGGGTACCTGAAATAAAAGGTTTATGTGTGACTTTTGGTACCCAAATCATTCTTGGTCCATGAGGGTTAGTAGCATGAGACGGTGCTCTAGAAGTTGATGATTTTGAGTAAACTTTGGGCACGCTACTGCTACGCACAAAATGATATTTATATGTTGAATTATTTTTGATCGGGCAATATCTAATGGTATGGCCAAGAGAGACAACAGTGATGCGTTAAGGCATGTCTATGACCCTATCGATATGTAATGACGCTAAGAAAACTATTGGTTGAGGTACCGGCTGATGTGTTAGGATTAAAACCAAGACCAAAAGTTTTGCGGTTCCCGCTATATTCACCAAGTACTATATCCAGCTTGTTTTTACCCTTGGTGAACTTAACGAAGGCCTCTTTTAGTTTCGTGGTCTTAGTTTTAGTACTAACAAGCTCGTGTTCCAATTTATCATTTGTATTTTGTAAATCTTTAAGAGAAGATATTAAATTATCACAATCAACAATAATAGATTCAAGTTTGGTATTCAACTCAATATTTTCTTCTTTCAAAATCTCATTTTCATTTTTGAGTATACTACAAGAGTTACAAGTATTAGAGGAAGATTTTCTTTTCAAACTTTTGTACTTTGAAAATAATTTTTGAAAGTTCTCTTGAAGTTCAACATATAAACTAATCAATTCATTTCTATCTAATTCATCAAAGTCATCTTCACATACCTTTTCGTTGTCCTCTTGTGCTATAAAATATATGTTGGTAACGAGCTTATCTTCTTTATCGGAAGCATCTGAATCCAATTCATTCCATTTTGCTTGGAATGTTCTACGCCTTTCTTGTTTTTCATTTTCGTCATTGTGCTTATTCTTACCTTTGTTTAAGGTTGGGTAATCGGCTTTGATGTGACCCTGCTTATTACAGTCATAAAAAGTTGGATAACCATTAAAAGTTAAAGCTTTTCTACCTTTGTAGTTATCTTTCCCTTTGAAGTTTCTGAACTTCATGAATTTGGTGAATTGCTTTGCAAGTGTCGCCATATCGTCGTCACTTCCACTTTCATCGCATTCACATTCCGACTCTTCCACCGGAACGCTCTTTGCCTTTAGAGTAAAGCTTCTTCTTTTTTGCGGTTCGTCAACCTTTGCAAGTGAACTGAAAAAGGTTAAATGGGATGATGTCGATAACTTAAAATGAAATCACTGGTTTGGAGATTTATTTCATTTCTTAAATCCTTTTATTAAAAAATTCCATCAAGTAATGACATAAGCAATGTTTTGAAAATTGTCCTAGAGGTGAATAGGACTTGTGGCTAACAATTATTATTTTATTGCTCAATACAATTAAAGTGCGGAATATAAAAATTAAATAACAACAATATAACAATAGATAGATAAGAGTGATAGAACGGGCAAACTCAGATGAACACCAGTAGTTGATTACGGAGTTCGATACACCAGTATCTACGTCTCCGCATAAGTCTCTTCTTAGGAACTATCCACTATTAAATTTCTTAAGGTGAAGAAATCTTTACAACTCTTTGCTGGACCACCTCCAACTGTTTATCTTTTAAAGGTGTAGATCGAACCTTTATAACTCACACGTGATGGACAACTTCTACCGGGTAACACTAGTGTGGTAGACAATCTCTATAGGATTTTTGGCACAAGAAAAATAAAACAAAAATCAACTCCTAATCTCGTATATAATCAAACAAGTTTAGAACGGGAAAATTAGGGTGTAAGATATTTCAAGATGAACTTTTGATCTCAAAAGATTTGATAAAGGAGTTTAGAAGTTGAGATTGATTTTGCAAAGATAATGAACTAAACGATATTTGAAACCCTTTGCAAAAAGAAATTTTCAAAAACTATAATAAAACCAAGGTTCGAGAACTCGGGTTCGGTTTCTCAAAATTTTATTAGTTTCGGTTAGTTTCGCATATCTTGGTTTCGGTTCCGGTTTTGACGGTAATATGTACATATATATAGATATATTAAATTTATGGTTGTATATCGATCTTAGTGTTAAAAAATCCAGTCAAGACAAGACCTAATGCAAAATACACTGAAAAGTGTATTTATATAAGTATTAATATATGGTTTGTGTTGACTTTTGTGCTTTCTTATGATGAAAATAACTTGTTCAGCTGTACCATAAATGAAAGGAATGATCTCAATCTTGGTTTTGCACTTGATCCACAAAAAATAATTGGGCAGCCCTGAAAGCTTAAAAAATAGATATGACCAGTTGTTTTTCAATCCCCCCTTTCTCACATCTCCCTCTCTATCTCTATCAACTCTATATTTTATTTTTTCTTATACCTTTCTCAATAGTCAAGATCAACCGTCTTTGACGAGCAAGTAGCGACCACTCACCATGAAAATATCTCAGATCTAACGATGAAGTCATATAGTGATCACGATGATAGCAAAAACGATAAAAAAACTAGTTATTCCAGATTTCGGCCGAAACCTGATTGTATAGTTGGTTTCGTATCGGGCTCCATCGAAATCTATACAAAATGATCGGTTTCGGACGAAACCTCGAACCTTGTAAAACCAAAAGAATTTAGAACCTAATGAAGATTAAGGTTTGGGAGAGCTCTTAAGGGAGATGAATTTTTCGAGATGTTTCGACAATTATATCCGTTAGAAAAATCGACCAAGACAAGCTATTTTCATAGTTGAGAAAGAATCCACAAAATAGGAAATTTATCATGTCAAAATCAAATCGGAAATTTACAACGGGCAGATTTTGAGCCGGCTTAAATATGGCCTGGGTTGTCTCAAACAGACAGAGAAGAATTCATCATTCAAGACGTGTATTGAGACGTCTTAAGAAGATGGTAAGCCGTCTGAAGATAGGGTGTGAGGTACTCAAAATGGACATGAGCTGTCTCATGCAGTCAGTGAACAAATTGATAATCCAAGCGACTTGTGAGACGGCTCAAGACATGTATGAGCCGTTTCAAGGAGACAGAGAACAAATGATTGATCTAGAAGACTCATGAGCCGGCCCAAAACGATATGAGCCGGCTCATAGTTGATATTTGTGATATTCAGAGATGGTTAAGACTTTAAAGTTGTATGACACATACGAGATATATTCTACGACTCAAGAAAAGAGAAAATACATGAATTTACACTTTAGAAGTATGTTCTCTCAGCCACTTTAAGTCTTCATCTCTTACTCTTGATAATCCATGTCTCCATGTCCTTTTATTTTAGTTACTTTTTCTTCGATATCTTCAATCTTGTTACGTCTCTCAACACTGAAATCATATAACTTAACTACAAATATTGTCAGTGTGTAAAATGATTAAATATTGTTTTATCTAATACCAAAACTAAGATAAGTAGATTTTACCCTACAAGATCAACAGGTTTTTGGGTTTGTATCAAGAGTAAAGTTTCTATAAAACCATGCTTGAATGTGGCAATGAACACAAATAAAGATCCAATATTTTGCAAATATGGATTAATGGCAAATAATTGTTTGCTAGCTTTTTTTGGTGTCGGTTCAAAATGATTGGGAGACCGCTTGTTCAATTTCACAAGAGGTCGCATCTCAGAAATAAATAAAGTGAAAAAAATTTGAAATGATCTGGATAGGCAATGAACTCAGCAGGCCTTACAAAAAAGCTTTCTTCAAATATTTCCACTTGTAACAGCTTAAGGTGATAACGTTGGCCTGGTAAGCCTATCACAGTTTAAAGCGCAAGACTATATTCGCTCGTAATTATTGAAGTGATATTGATTGGGAATAAAGGGGCCGTTTTTATCCTCTTCACTTTCATCCCTATATTTTCTTTTTGTGTAGAAATAAGAGAACCCGAGAAGAATTAATTTAGGCGGCGGCGGCGGCTGTTCACAATTCACTCTCAATTATGGTAAATTATGATTCAATTCCTTTTACAATTGATCTCTTTTCCTTCAATTGGAGCTTTTAGATTTCTAGGGTTTTATATAAATCAGTGCTTTTATTAATTTTATTGCCTTTGATCTATGAATTTCATTATCCTGATGCGCTGTTATTAGTTTATCCTTTAATTCTCTTTAAATTACTTTTATTCCCTATAGTGAAATCACAAGTAATCCAAAGCCCTAACCCTAGATCCGTATCCGAAATTTGTCTAACATATAAATTTATAATTTGTAAGATTGTTGGAGATTACTAAGATTGTCCAGAATGACGAATCATCAAAGTTCAGCAACAAGTTTGAATTTGGAATTGTGAATTATTATTTGGTGAAGCATGAACTTCTCCAAGTTCCATAACCTTTTTCCCATCTTTTTATCGTAGGTTTCCTGTCTTCAATTCTCTTGATCAGTTCTTACATAATTGGGATATTTTAAGTTCGGGTCTACGAGCATTACTTGTGTATGCTTGATGAGTGATATCAAGTTAAACGATTTTTATAGCAGATTTTGACTTGTGGCGAAAGTTATAGATTGTAATTGGGATCCATAAATTAGTGCTATAATGTTAACCTCGATCGGCAATATGCCTCTTGTTGCTCCTTTCGATTTTTCATTTTCTCAGCAGGGCCTAGATACTGCTGGGTGTTCTCGTGCACAAATCCAATTTAATGGGTCATGGTCAATCTATGAACCGCTAAAGTAAACATGAAGTGTTGAATTATAGAGGTGACAAACTTTAAAGCTAAGAAATGTAGCTTTAACCACCAAGTATTCTAAACAAATTTCCCCCCGGCGTCACATTGTCTGTCTTTCCCCTATCACTATGTGCAACTAGAGTTACTAGGCACACCCAGAAACTGTTTGGTCGTTATAAGTGTTAGATGGAAAAGATCATGATTGATTATATTTCACATTATTGCTTATTAGACTACCTTGTTTAGATTGATTTATTACCTTATATATTAGGTCAATTTTGAATTATGTATTTTCCCTTTTCTAGGTTGTTATGTTTCCTTGTTTTTAGATGCTCTATATCTCTATAAATAGAGCATTATATTATTAATAAAATCATCAGGTTTTCATTTTCTATATACCTATGATCCTGATCAAAAAAGGAAAAAAATGTTTCAATTTTATCTTCCTTCAAATAAAACATTTTCATATTCATTGATCTCTTCCAAGCCTATCTCCTTTAAATCTGCACCTTTTCTTTCTACGACAATGTTATCGGCGACGTAGACTCTCTTCTCCAGCATCTCGTCTCGCGAGCGAAAGTGGTTTCATGGTATGGGTTTGCCTCAATTTCAAAAGACTCCATGTTACTGTCCTCCTTACATCACGTGAAAGTGACTAGAGGATTCAAAACCGCCTTGCTTGATGCATTAAAGACTATGATGCTCTTGTCGTCCTTATCTTTGCAGATATTCAAGTCAATCAAAATTCTCTCTAAATTCTCGGTAGACAAACCTTCCGTGAATTTGCGGGAGGGTGCTAAAGATGGAAAAGATCATGATTGATTATATTTCACATTATTGCTTACTAGACTACCTTGTTTAGATTGATTTATTACCTTATGTATTAGGTCAATTTTGAATTATGCATTTTCCCTTTTCTAGGTGATCATGTTTCCTTGTTTTTGTATGCTCTATCTCTATAAATAGAGCATTATATTATTTATAAAATCATCAGGTTCTCATTTTCTATCAATAAGAACGCGGAAATCCTTCTGCCTACTACTTGTATGCTCTTAACCCTCAATTGGTTCCCGTAAGTTTGTAAGCTAATCCATGAGCAGTCCAAATTCTTATGTATATGAGATGCCTAATAAGGATGCTAGATGAAATTGTACCTTACCTTGGTTTCTAATTTTGAGAGTTATTCTAAGAACAAACATAAATGGAGAGGAAATGCTACATCCTGCATACAATGCAACACTGTCCAATACTAATAAAGAAATGTGAATGTATAATACTACTAATCCCTCAAATTGTTTGCTCATATTGGTTAGAAAAAAATTTCCCTGGTTAAAAAAAAGATGGTTTCATGTTTTTGTTTAGGCTGGATCCAGAACTAGAGGCCATTAGGCAAAGGAGAATGCAAGAGTTGATGGCACGACAGGGCAGGGTTGGTGCTGCTATCAGAGTTAATTAACTCCACAAATTCAAATTAATGCAGTTGCAACAACATCTGATATATGTTGAATTGAATCAGGGCAATCAACAAAATCCAGAGCAGCAGAAAGCACAAGAAGATGCTAAAAGGTACAGATTATATATATACAAGCACTTTTTCTTGGAAATATTGTGATGTTAACCCGACTAGTTTTATTGTTCCCAAGTCTGGTCCTAGTTCCTTAAATTATTGACTACGCAATAACATTTCTAGAACTGAAATTCTTTGTACTGTACTGTTTCAGGGAAGCAGAAGAGCATAGACAACTAATGCTTAGTCAGATATTGTCTGCTCAAGCAAGAGAAAGGCGTAAGTTCTTGAACTAGAAGTTACAATGTGTACACATTTAATTATTTTAATGTAAAATTGTTCTATATAACGCTATCCTTCATCTGCATGAATTTTTCTGATGTGTCGAGTGGTCCTCTATGTCCCAAAGAAGTCCATTTGCATGCTGTTCAATTTGCATTAACTTCACAGCAACTGCAATTAATGAACCATGTCGGCAACTATTTGGAGATAGGAACACATGATTTTATATCTTAGAGATTTAAATAGTAACATTGAAGGTACAAAGGATTCTGTAGTTTGTGCAATTTGATGATCACCGTATATCATTTTTCATGCCCTTTCTTTACCATCTAATTATGCACAAAAACTAATATTTCAAGGTCATTGTTATAAAATGTGTTTTATGTGATGCATATGCACTATATATCTTCTTGACGTATAATATTGAGCCAATTCCCACTATTCGATTGATGATCATTTTCAAAGCCTAAAAAGCCCAGCGGTCATTGTTACATGCAATTGTGGTAGAAGTGTTGTGTGGGTTGGTCAGGCATTGTATTGGACCTACTACACAACCAATAATTTTTATATGGATCCTCATTTTTCTAAGTTATCTTCTCTTTCATTTTATTTTCACCGTCCGTGTTTTACTTCTTTTCTCACAAAAGTATGCTTTTTCAATTCATCTCATTTTTTTTCACTGTATACTACAAAGTCTCAACTGTTAACTCATTTTTTTCCTGACTCTTCTCTATTCCTTGTGTTTTTCTTCCCTCTATTTTTTAAAAAAAATTTGAGAAGCCGTATCGCATATACGCATGCCCATGCAACACATGTACAATATAAGTGGTATGCACCACTCAACTGCATAGTGTCGCCTACTGCATTCCATAACCTCGTTCAAGGTTGTGCATGTATATGCAACAACGAGAAGTAGAGTGATCGCAACCTGGTCCTTCACATAGCATGGTTGATTTGTTTCAGCAGTCGCAACGAAACGACCCTGTCAATTATATCAGTGCAAGTTATCAAGTAGAATTCCCATGTTACACACCATAAGTTTGAGAGCCATTTGAAGAGAAGTCCGGAACGTCTCTGTGTTGGACATTCATAAAACTTTAAGGCAAAAGCATTATATTTGTTGACTCATTCTGTGTTTCAAACATATTGTTCTCCCATCATGATGAACTTGAATGTGATGGATTTTTAAGGTTGCTTCACTTTCCGTCATTTAGTTCAAAGGTTTAATATTAGAGGCCTTGTTCGTATAGTTGGCCACATTCTGCACTGCAAGGTAGGAAGCCTAAGGCTCAGTTTAAGCTTTTGTCTTCCGCATTTTGTTTGGCTAATCAGGCTTGGTATGTATGTGATTGCTATTTATGTATGTGCTGCATGGCAGTCCGTTATTCATTTTAATTTGACGTCTATGCCATAATGTATTCGAATAAAAAGCGCTATGCACCTTATGATTGAGATTTCAATTTGTAAAAATATTTACAGTTGCTCGCATCGCTCTGGTGAAACCTGACAAGGCAAGAGGTGTCGAGGATGTCATCCTGAGAGCAGCGCAGATGGGTCAAATAGCTGAAAAGGTACGGAGAATGCTACTCCCAATTTATTTGCTGGGAGGAAATGGACAGGAGACATAATATTGCTGTGATTATGTTGTAGGTGACTGAGGAGAGGCTTATAACAATCCTGGAGCAGATTAACACCCAAACTACTAAACAAACCAAAGTTACAGTAAGCACTCTTTTACTCAAAATACAACACATTTGGTTGTTCCATGTGATGAGCCTTGGTTAGACATCGATTGACTTTGATATATCCACTAATTTATGACTTGGTTATCACAGATTCAGAGGCGACGCAGCGTGCTTGAAGATGATGACTGAGCAAACGCATTTCCAGTTGATATTCTGCTCTAGTTGTGGTTCTTTATGTTTGCATTGGTGGTCTATATCTAACATAAAAATTACCATTGTCTCTAAACTTTTTCCTACATGAGAATGGGCATCTGCTGTTTGTTTGGTTTTTAAGAGTCATGGTTTCAGATGTGTTTGTTAATGCCTATATTGTTAGCCTAAATCCAACATTGAATGGATATTAAACTATCTTGGTTGTTTTTATGGTGGTGTTTCGGTATTGTATTTGACTTCTTTTTCTTTTTTTCTCAGTAGCAGAGTACAACAGAGTAAACATCATTAATCAACAGTAGCTTCTGTCTGAGTGCAAGCAGTTTAAACATAAAATGCACCACCACTAAAATCTCCACATATCAAACACAAAGGTACATGGTTCATCTCTTCACTCTTCATTTAGCAAGACACTCTAAACATTGCATGTGTGCACACCTTCAAATTTATTCATCGAGCCTCTCATAACCATAGTAGGATAACACTCTAGATGAGATATTATGAAGACCAGGACAAATATTTAGCCATCCAAGACTCAAAGCAGGACCAAGCGAGTTCAACGGCAGCAGGATTTTCATCGTTGGGTCCCATTTCCTTGCGCCTCTTAGAACCCTCTGGGGTCGTGTTCATGAAAGCATGTCCAATGCTGGGATATACGTGAACCTCGTATGGAACCCCTGAAGATTTCAGCTTCTCTTTCAGAGACTTCGCCGCCTGAAAGTAAATTAACATAACACGTGTGTTGCAAAGTTGCAGAGACAAAAATTGCAGACAAAAATATTTGATATTAAGCATTCCAGCTGCAAATCTTGATATTGAAACTGGTTAAATTTAAAACGCTGGCCCCAGCAAGAAATTTGGCTTTAAAGTCACAGGAAATACATGTTACTCGGCCAAGGCTATTGATCGAAAATTTCCCCTATGATGAATCACCTCCATCTTCCAATACAATTGAGATGATTGGGTCCAGACTTTTGGTGGTTCCACAAAATCGCATGCTCAACAGCTCAAGTGAGTGCAACCCCACCGTTGAGCCGATTGTTGTGACCCTTGATTGAATGGCAATTATACATCGGTAGGAAGAAATACATTAAAAGAACGAAATGAGATGATTTGTATTGCACTCATGTAATGATGGGAACCGTCTCATCATATCGCTGACATAAATTCTGGCTGTTTGGTAAATAACATGTACCTAGCACTGATAGAGCTACACGAAATAAATGCCTATCAAAGCAAACTATGAAAGAAATCATGTCTCAAGCAAAGAAGAACTACTACCGTGGTTTTACAATTCTATTATTATTTCCCCCTTTTGCACACATATTATGAAGATTATAGCTATTATAAAATCTAAAAATGTAATAGATGTGAAACCTCTAATTTAATCCTATGATAGTCTTCATTATGCACTTTTAGGGTTGGATTTGGAAGGCCATATTTTAAATGGTAATAGAAGCATAAAGTAAGACATGATATTCTAGAGGGACAAATAATTTGAGGATAAAAAAATTGCAAAAAAGGACAAAAATGAAGAAGAAGACTTGTATCGTGAAACAACATAGGGAGTATTAAGCTATCCACATACTAAACCAATGAAAGTTAAATACAAGCAGATCATCCAGGGATGAAACCACCCGATCTAAGACTTCTCCAGCTAAATGCAAACAGAAGCTCCATCAATATTTATTGCTATTTTATCCTATACTGTTTGGCTCATATGGTGGAAAAACTTCTGATCGGCCCTCTTCTTTAATCTCTTTCCGTTTCTTCTCTGCCGAGGTTTTACCAGTAAAATATTGAAAAGATCAATTTTTTTTGGGATTTCGCGATTTTTGTTCGGAAATGCAAAAAATATATATATAAAACCAAAGAAAATAGAAAATTGCCATTTTACAAAAATTCACTATTTTCATGTGTGCTGTAGCATGTAAAATATTAAAATCTTTAAGAAACTTTGAGATTTTTGAAAATTTCGCGATTTTCGTATGCAATAACATGCATAATATTGAAAAAACTAAAGAAAACAGAAAATTTTGCGTTTTTTATAAAAATTTTGCGATTTTCATTTGCTTACAGCATGTAAAATATAGAAAATATTAATACTTGAAAATTTCGTGATTTTCGTGTAGTCAAACAAAAATATTGAAAAACCCCAAAAAAGAAAATTCTTGAGATATTCGAAGATTTTATGATTTTCGTATGATAACAGGCAAAATATTATAAAACAAAAAAAACAAAAAACTTTGATATTTTTGAGAAGTTCTCAATCTTTGTGTGCTATAACAAGCAAAATATTGAAAATCGAATAAAAAGAAAATTTTGATATTTTTTAAAATTTCGCAAATTTCGTGTGCTATAACAATTGAAAATGCTGAAAATTTGAAGAAAGTATAAAAATTTTAAATTCACGATTTTCGAGTGTTACAGCATGCAAAATATTGAAAATTTGAATGAAATACAAAATTTTAGGATTCTTGAAGATATTGCGATTTTCGTGTTCTATAACAAGCAAAATATTAAACCCACCGTTACCGGTCCCAAGTCCGGATGAGAAAGGGTGAGAGTTGTGGTAGGCTTGTGACAGCCAACGTAAAACTTTGTCACATTCTATGACATGGACCATAATAAGAATATCGTTGGGGCGTCCCCTACTCAGCGACGCGCTACATCGGATCCCGGGTGTAGTGTTAAGTATGCAAGGGCTTTTAGGTCGTCGTCCAGAAACGGCGCGCTACATCGGACCCCGGGTGTAGTGACAAATAAGCGAGGGTCGTCGTCCAGAAACGGCGCGCTACATCGGACCCCGGGTGTAGTGACAAATAAGCAAGGGTCGTCGTCCAGAGACGGCGCGCTACATCGGACCCCAGGTGTAGTGACAAATAAGCAAGGGTTTCATAGGATCTATCTAGCTTCCTGGAACATAGATTCCCTTACGGGTAGACTATTAGAATTAGTGGAGGTGATGGTTAGGAGGAGAGTTGGTATTACGTGTTTGCAAGAAACTAAATGGGTAGGTGAAAAGATTAGAGTCATAAAGCCTTGGGGTTATAAGCTTTGGTATACGGGTAGAGATAAAAATCGTAATGGGGTAGGCATAATCATAGATAGACGGTTGCTTGAGGATGTAGTTGAGATTAGGAGAAAAGATGATAGAATTTTACTGGTTAAGCTTATTCTAGGTGGAGAGATTTTTAATGTTATTAGTGCTTATGCACCACAGATAGGTCTTAATAACGCTAGTAAACGTCTATTCTGGGAGGATTTAGATGAGATGGTGCAAAGTATACCTAGTGGAGAGAAGTTATTTATTGGTGGCGATCTTAATGGACATTTAGGTACTAGTCGTAGTGAGTTTGATACTATCCATGGAGGTTTTGGTTTTGGACAAAGGAATGAAGTAGGTGACTCGATTCTAGATTTTGCCTTATCTTATGACTTGATCTTAGCAAACACCTGGTTTAGGAAAAGAGAGTCCCACCTTATCACTTTTAGGAGCGGATCAAGTGCTAGTCAAATAGACTTTTTTCTGACGAGAAGAATAGATAGAGGTTGTTGTATCGACTGTAAGGTAGTGCCAGGTGAGAGTGTAACCACTCAACATAGACTTTTAGTTCTAGATTTTCGATTTAGAAGAGAACCTAGGAAGATTAGACGTAAGGTAGAGCCTAGAATTAAATGGTGGCGATTGAAAGAAGGTAACCAAAAGGCTTTTATAGGTCGTGCAGTCCAAGAAGCCGATTGGCAGTCGGAAGATGATTCAGACAGAACATGGAACAAAATGACTAGTTGTATCAAGAAAGTAGCTAGTGATCTACTTGGCGAGTCGAGAGATGGTGCTCCACCATTTAAGGACACATCATGGTGGAATGAAGAAGTAAAGACTGCTATTAAAATTAAAATGGATTCTTATAAAGATTTGAAGAAAAGTAGAGATGTGGAGAGATTTGAGAAGTATAAAATGGCTAAAAAAGAAGTTAAGAAAGCTCTTCGGGAAGCTAAATCTAAGGTCTACAAGGAGGTGTACGAGAAATTAGACACTAGAGAGGCTGAAAATGATATATACCGGATTGCTCGGATGCGGGAAAGGAAGACTGGAGACTTATGTACGGTGAAATGTGTCAAAAATGAAAATCAGAAGGTTTTAGTTCGAAATGAGGATATCGAGGAAAGATGGAGATATTATTTTGACAAATTGTTCAATGAGAGCTTTACTAAGAATTTGGATGAACTTGTCATTCAATCTCAAGATATAAACCGTGATTTCATGCGTAAAATAAGACTACCTGAGGTTAAAGAAGGTTTGAACAGAATGAGTTTAAGAAAAGCGGTTGGTCCTGACGGGATTTCTATCGAGATTTGGAGATGCTTAGGAGAAATAGGTGTTAAATGGCCGACAAATCTGTTTAATAAGATTTGGCAGACAAAAAAGATGCCAAATAAATGGAGGAAAAGTATCATTGTACCTATCTACAAGAACAGGGATGACATTCAAAATTGCTCAAACTACCGTGAAATAAAACTTATGTGTCACACCATGAAACTTTGGGAGAGAGTGATTGAACACAGGCTAAGGAAGGATATTAAGATAACAGAGAACCAGTTTGGGTTCATGTCTGGACGATCGACGACAGAGGCTATTCATTTGCTTCGTCAACTTGTCGAGCGTTTTCGAGAGAGGAGAAGAGATTTGCATATGATATTTATTGATTTAGAAAAAGCGTACGACAAGGTACCTAAAGAGGTATTATGGGGGACAATGATGAAGAAGGGGGTCCCCGTCAAGTATATTGGCATAATCAAGGATATGTACGATGGAGTAGTGGCAAATGTCAGAACTTGCGGCGGCTTAACGAGTGATTTTCCGATTACAATTGGTTTACATCAAGGATCTGCATTAAGTCCATTACTGTTTACCATCGTGATGGATGAGCTTACTAGAACTATCCAAGATGAGATACCTTGGTGTATGCTATTCGCTGATGATATTGTTCTAGTAAATGAGACGAAACCAGGGGTAAATGCCAAATTGGAATTATGGAGGCAAACATTGAAATCTCGGGGATTCAGATTGAGCAGATCCAAGACATCATATATGCATTGCAAATTTAGTAACCAGAGAGTCAAAACCATATTGGTATAATATTGGAAGGGCAAGAGATATTACCGAGCGACCAGTTTAAATATCTAGGTTCCATCATCCAAAAGAATGGGGAGATCGATAGTGATGTTAATCAAAGGATCCAAGCTGGTTGGTTGAAATGGAGGAGTGCAACAGGAATTTTGTGTGATCGTAACTTTCCGTTAAAATTAAAAGGGAAGTTTTATCGGAACGCTGATGTGCGGTAACACTAGAAAAGATAAGGCGCGAAATGAGGATATTCGTGCAAAAGTTGGTGTAGCACCTGTGGAGGAGAAGATGTGGGAAAACCGGCTAAGATGGTTTGGTCATGTGCGACGCTGACCTATGGAAGCACCGGTTCGACGAATAGATACTCTCGATATGGGCAATGGCAAAAGGGCAAAAGGGAGACCGAAGAAAACATGGATGGAGGTGATACGAAACGATATGGTTGCCAAAAGACTCGATGAAAGTATATTGTTCGATAGGAGTGAGTGGAGGCGGAGGATTCATGTGCTGGACCCGGCGTGATTCTCATGTTGGTTCATGTAGCCTACCCCATATGCTTGGGATAAAAGGTTCAGTTGTTGTTGTATAACAAGCAAAATATTGAAAAACCGAATGGTGCAGAAAATTTTGAGTTTGTTTTGAAAATTTCACGATTTTCGTGTGCTAGCATGCAAAATAAGGAAAAATTAAAGAAAACGGAAAGTTTTAGAGATTTTTTGAATATCATAAATTTCTTGTGCTAGATATTGAAAATCCGAAAAAATAGAAACGTTTAAGATTTTTGAACATAACGCAATTTTCATGTGGAAGCGTGCAAAACATTGTAAATTTGAAAAAACAAATGATTTTGGAATTTTTGTAAATTTCACGATTGGCATGTGTCATAGCATGCAAATAATTAAAAAATCGAAGAGAAGAAAAATTTGATATCTTTGAAAATTTCATGATTTTCGCGTGTTATGCATGCATAATATTAAAAAATGGAAGAAGAAAAATTTCGAGATTTCTGAAAATTTTGCGATTATCGTGTGCAATATCATTGAAAATAATGAAAAACCGAAGGAAACAATAATTTTTAAAAAAAAATTTCATGATTTTCTTATGCTATATGGCAAACAAAATATTGAAAAACCAAAAAAAACATAAATTTAAGATTTTTAAAATTTCGCAATATTCGGTGATGTGCGTGCAAAATATGAAAATTTGAAGAAGCAATTTTTTGGGGGATTTTTATGTTTCTTGATTCTTGTGTGTTATATAACAAGTAAAATATTGAAAAACCAAAAAAGAGAATTTTGAGATTTTTTTAAAAATTTGCAATTTTCGTATGTTATAGCAAGAAAAATATTAAAAAGCCGAAAAAATACTGAAGTATTTGCAAATTAATCCTTCATATATTTTACATATAAAGTTTATAAATATGATATATTACAGCTTACAAATCATATAAGAACAAACTTTAAATTAATAGATTTTTCATGACTTTGGACTTCGTACCCTGTATTGCACGGGGGACCTTGCTTGTATACTAGATAATTTACTGTGATATATCATGTGAGACATAAAGCACATGCAACTAAGGAACTAAATTAGAGTAATACTGTCAGGCAATATGACTTGACATCAATATCTGACTTGATGAAAGCTTTGGTAAATGAGATAGGAGAATACAGTGGTGTCTGAGAACCCAACAAAGCTATCAAGCTCTCCAAACTCCTAAGTGAGCTTGTACGGGAACCCCATAGAAAGCAACCACAGCATCAACTTAGGGGATCAAAACTGCACTCGCAATGGATAAAGCGCCTCCCATGCAATAACCAGTCACGCCAACCTATTTACCGGAAATATCGCATTCAAGCGCAAAATGTCAACACACTTGATTCAATAAGAAACACAAATACAAGCACTTTTCAACAAAGATTTTTACTTAGGTCTTTTTGTCTTTGGTTTAAATACCCTTTTTAGTTTGTGCTCATCGATGGATCTATCATGTTTAGATTCTTTAGTAGCTTCTGGAATGACCAAACTAGTCTAAGAAGAACCAAATCGTCTAAACTTTCTTTTAAAATATCTTGGGCATGTCACAATCTCTGTCCTCTAATCAAATTAAACCTTAAAGTTCTGGCATCAAGCTGCCAACCTCACATCAATCCTTGCGTGTTTCGGGATCAGATTCTTGTTCAACTAAAAGGTCAATGAAAGAGTAGATGGAAATTTTATGGCCAATTATTCACATGGCTTGATGACGACCGTCCCTATCATTACACTATAAATCCATTGCCAAGATGACTTGACCTACCTAATTACTTGCCTAACAAAAACTAATAGACCTAGCAAAAAGGTTAAACACGTACCATAATAATCGGATGATTACTGGGTGTTCAATTAAGATTTAAGAATCCCTCTAAATTCACCCAGATCAAGAACAAATGTAGGCAGATAAAGACGCTACAATCAGCCAACACATTGTGTTCTCTAACACAAAAGAAGCCAAAGAGAAATGAAGCAGGAAGTCAGGTACTCTTTTTCAATCTTTTTCCAACAATAAGAAATTTAGAATATATATAGAGATGACTCAAATAATGAACATAAAAAAGAAGAATAAATGCATTTGACAAAAACATTAAAGCTGAATATATAGCTTGAGTAACTACTGGAAAAGTCATTGGATCTTAATTCTTTTATCTACCGATCTCAACCATGCCTCACAAAGGCTCTTGTTTAATCTAGTTAGGCCCATCATTCATATTAACATGATATAACTGTATAACAACCTTGTTAAGTGTTGCGACAAATACGATCATGAAAACAAAACAAACGACAAAGAGAAAGCATAAACTAATCACAGGCAAATAAGGAAATAAAAGTACTAACCACAAAATCAAATAAACGCAAATAAACGAAGGAGAAGCTTTGTTAATCACCAAAATATGGAGTACAAACGGTGGATGAATCACAAAATCGCTCTTGCAAATAATCTCTAAAACTATCTCAAAGACACCAATCTCTAGGGTTACAAAATACTACAATATATATAGAATATTAGAGATAAGTCTAAATAACTAGAGATAAGTCTAAATAACGAATTTCCCAACTAATAAATATCCACTTTGCTTGTAGACAAGTCTGATTCTGTTATTTCTTGCCTTATAGATAAGTATGAATTTATGGGAAATCAATTTGGATCGGAATGGAAGACATATACAACAAATCTCAGCTTTACCTTCACCACAAAACCCCATAAAAAATTAATAATAGCTTTACCTTCACCACAAAACCCCTCAAGAGCTCAAATGAGTGCGACACACTCCAATAAAGTTCAAGCAATGTTCAAACTTCACAACCGAAAGAGACTTCGTCAACACGTCGGCCGGATTATCCGCTGTGCCAACCTTCTTCATGACTATCTCTTCTTTTTCAACGACTTCCTGAACAAACTAGTACCGTACATCAATGTGCTTCGTTCTGTCATGATGCATCTGGTTCTCCGTCAAATGAATAGCGCTTTGGCTATCACAGTAGACTATTATGGTATCCTTTTGAATACTAAGTTTCAAAAATAGTCCTTTGAACCAGATTGTTTCCTTAATGGCCCCAACAATGGCCATATATTCCGCCTCTATCGTAGACAACGCTACCGTAAGGTGTAACGAAGCACGCCAACCAATGGCATATCCTCCCAAAAAGAATACATAACTGGTGATTGACCTTCGCCTATCGAGATCACCTGCATAATCGGAATCACTGAATCCAACCAAACTGTCGTTCTTCCCAAACACCAACCCCGTGTTAGATGTACCTCGTAGGTACCGTAATATCCATTTCACTGCCTGCTAATGGCCTTTATCAGGAGATGCCATATAGCGACTAACAACACTAATACAGTGTGAAATGTTGGGTCATGTACAAACCATGACATGCATAATGCTACCTATCGCATTTGCATATGGAACATTCGACATATACTTAATCTCATTCTCTGTTTGCGACGATAAATGAACTGAATGTTTAAAATGAACTGCCAATGGAGTACTTACAGATTTAGCGTTTACCACGCCGAAACACTCAAAAACTTTCTCAACGTATCGCTGTTGAGACAAGTAAAGTTTTTCCCCTATTCGATTGCGTCTAATTTCCATACCAAGTATTTTCTTGGCCGCTCCTAAATTTTTGGTCTCGAACTTGCCTCGGTTCCTTCAAATTCAGAATATCAGCCATACACCTTACTGCTATCAACATATCAACATAAAGCAACAAATATATGAAAAAGCCATCGGCGAGTTTCTTCAAATATACACAACTATCGCCCATACTTCTAGTAAACTCAATTTCTTTCATGAAGCAGCCAAACTTCTTATACCAACGTCTAGGTGGCTGCTTCAAACCGTAGAGAGACTTCTCTAGCAAACAAACGTAGTCTTCTGTCTTCAATTTCAAAACCCTCGGGCTGTTGTATGTAGATCTTCTCTACCAAATCACCATGAAAGCATGTTGTCTTCACATCGAACTGCTTGAGTTCCAAATCTTATATAGCTACCAAACCGAGCAAGACACATGTACAGGTATGTTTAACCGGAGAAAATACCTTATTGAAGTCAACTCTCCGAACCTGCGAATAACCTTTAGCTACCAACCGTGCCTTATATCTCGTATCAACTGCCTCTTGGTCACCTTCTTTCTTCTTGAAAACCCACCTGCAGCCAACTACTTTCTTTCCTCTGTCGGACTTCACGAGCTTTCATGTCTGGTTCTTGTGAAAAGACTCAATCTCTTCATTCATAACGATTAACCAACGAGCTGACTCATCGGATGAAACAACTAGATAACTCGTCGGTTCGCTACTATCAACTGTCTTTACAATAGACAGTGCATACGCCACTAGATCATCGTCGCCATATCTTTATGGCGGTCTAATATTCCTTCGTTGTCGGTCTCGAGCGAGCAATTACTCCTTATCTTGGGACTGCTAATCTTGACCTTCATCAGACGATGGTGAAGGTGAGATCTCCTGCGAACCCGAGCTTTCACCGACTTCAATATCAATACTTGGCTCATCCTTCCCTGAATCGTCTTTACTTGAAGATTCCACAATCTTCGGTTTCAACATAACAGATTCATCAAAAGTCACATCTCTGCTAATCATAAATTTTGGCGACTTAGGATCCGAATAGCACAACCTATAAACTTTAACGCCGGTAGCATAACCAAGAAAAATGCACTTTTTAGCTCGAGAATCCAACTTGCTTTCACGGCACAATGCATATGCGGGACAACTAAACACCTTAAATGTAGAATAATCGGTGTGCTTTCTAGACCATACCTGCTCCGGTGTTTTACTACCAAGCGATATATTAGATGAATGATTCACAATGAATCATGCCGTGTTCACCGCCTCTGCCCAAAATTCCTTACCGAGGTCAGCATTAGACAACATGCACCGAGCTTTCTCCATAAGTGTCCGATTCATATACTCCGCGACTCTGTTTTGTTGTGGTGTGTAGAAATGGTATGATGCCAAACTATTCCTTCATTTTTGCAGAATTCATTAAAATCTCCACCGTAAAATTATAACCCGTTGTCCGTCCTTAGTCTCTTAATCCACTTTCTTGTTTGCTTCTTAATCAACGTTTTCCATTACTTGAACATAAAAGACACATCACTCTTGTGCTTCAAGAAATAGACCTAAACTTTTCTTGAATAATCATCGATGAAAGTAAGCATATATTTGGCACCGCTTCCTTTAGAAGCAACTTGAGAGGGTCCCCAAAGATCTGAATGGATATATACATTTTGTGTTGTGCACTGCCGAACTAAAGGTGAATCGTTTCTGCTTCCCAAATATGCAATGCTCACAAAACTCTATCTTTGATGTACTCTGTCCACTAAGTAGACCCTACTTCGATAACTCGGCCATACTTCTCACTCATATGCCCGAGCCTCATGTGCCATAATCTGGTTACATCTAAATCTGATATAGATTTAGATGATGAAACTGCAACTGATCTGGTAGTTGTCAAACCCTGCAACGAATATAAAGACCCCTTTATTGAGCACTTTATAACAATTAGAGCACCTTTAGTTACCTTCAAAACTCTATTTTCAGCGGAAAATTTGTAATCTTTATCGTCGAGTGCACCTAATGAGACGGGATCCTTCTTCAAGTCAGGTATGTCCCCAACATCTGCTAATGTTCTCACAACACCGTCAAATATCTTAATTTGGATTGTCCCCTTGCCAATAGCTCGACACGAGCTATTGTTGCCCATCAAAACCACTCCACCATCAACCGACTCATAGGTGGTAAACAAATCCCTATTAGGACACATGTGGTAAGAACAACCCGAATCCATAATCCATTCATCCTTAGATCGATGTGTGCTGTCAAGAACCATAAGAAGATTTTCTCCTCCCGCTGTACTAGCCTCCGCTGAAGACTTCTTCGATTTGTCTTCCGACTTCTTGTCCTGCAATTTGAAACAATCGACCTTAAAGTGCCCCGGCTTTTTATAATAATTGCAGGTCAAGTTCTTTTTATTCTTAGACTTCGACCTTGACGCCTTCTTATTGCCTGCCGGATCTTTTTTCTCCGCTCGCTCTAGAACAAATAAGCCGGAAGATGAACCACCAGCTTCACTAAAAGTCAACTCCTTGTTGATCTTCTCTTTGTTTATCAAATTCTTTTTGACATCCTTGATCGAGATTGTATCTCGTTCATAGACCATGGTGTCACGAAAATGCTCATATGAGGGCGGCAACGAATATAATAAAAGAGCTTGATTTTCATCATCAATCTTAATATCAATCTTACCTAGATATGTAACGATTGAATTAAACTCATCAACGTGAGATTTAATTGGAGAGCCTTCTGACATACGAAGTGGGTAGTGACGCTGCTTCAACATGAGTCGATTTGTGAGAGATTTCTTTAAATATCACTCCTCTAATTTCTGCCACAAATTTGCCGCCATCTTTTCCACCAAAACTCTTTGCAAAACTTCGTTCGTCAAACACAACTAGATAGCCGTGAGGGACTTTTCATCCAACTCCTCCCAAGCTTCCTCCGTCATGGTGGAAGGCTTGCATCCTTCCTAAGAATCGTCTTTCTCAAATTATTTTAAGTCAAGACGGCAGACATACAGACTTGCCATAAACAGAAACTCAAATTTCCTTCAAACTTCTTGATATCGAACTTCATGATTGTAGGAGACATAATACGGGATCAATATAAAACACCTTGGGTGGTAATAAAACCTAAAACTTCAAAATCACAATCTTAGAAAGTGGGAAAGAGGACACAAGCGTCGTTACACACATATAACCTAGATCGCAAAATTAAAGACCCGCCGGTTCAACAAAAATCCCACACAAATGCAAAATACTTTGATACCAATTTGTTGCGACAAATACGATCACGAAGACAAAACAAACGATAAAGAGAAAGCATAAACCAATCACAAGTAAATAAAGAAATAAAATTACTAACCACAAAATTAAATAGGCGAAGGAGAAGCTTTATTAATCACGAAAATATAGAGGAACACAAACGGTGGATGAATCACGAAATCTCTCTTGCAAATAATCTCTAAAACTATCTCAAAGACATCAATATCTAGAGTTACAAAATACTACAATATATATAGTATAAAAGAGATAAGTTTAAATAACTAGAGATAAGTCTAAATAACTAATTTCTCAACTAATAAATATCCACGTTGCTTATAGATAAGTCCGAATCTGTTATCCCTTGTCTTGTAGATAAGTCTGAATTTATGAGAAATCAATTGGGATGGGAATAGGACGCATACACAACATTAAGAACTTAGGAACCACATAATATGTTGCCTATACGAAACACACAACGATGCAAAAATGTTATTTAGGCCATTCTCTACAACAAACAAAAGGGGAAAAGGATCAAAATACAATAAATTGTCAATTGAATTGCTGCTTCATATGATAATTTTTTTTGCTACAAAGAAGAACAGGCCCTGCTATAAACTAGCAAACTTAAAACATCAGCTCCATCATGGCAGTTCATTTCAGGCCTGCCTAGGCAACAAAAGATCTATATATATCGCATCTAAATGAATTTAAAGAAGTGTGTGGGTGAAATTTTTAAAAGTCGTAATTGGGTGTCCAACATTCATACCATAAAGGCATACACCAAACAAAACTATGCAACAATGCATAAAAAATTTCATGTTAGAGGAAGTGTTGGACAAAACAAAACAATTGATGATTACTTTTGGTTAACCATTAGCTTTGAGCCAATTAACTGAGGCGGCTATGTCCTTAATCGCACCTTGCCAGTCAAGTCCATCCATCAAATGCTGCGCCTCAGCAACATCAGGACCAACCTTTCCCCTATACAAACTGATCCAAGACAAAAGAAATACAATTCAATATGATACAAAATATAACACTTTTACTTAACAATTTGATGCAATCATTTCCAACGATACTAAGCAATTGTAAATTAAAATTAAAACCAAGTGAAGAAAGTGTAGAGTGTTTTTCGCATCCTAGGAATACGCGCGCTTGTCAGGCTAGGTACAGATCCCCTGCTTAGAATAGACCGGAGTTTATTGATTGTGGGGATTCTAATCTCCGGCAGCCGCGAACTAAACTGCCGTTAATTACTCATACACAAGGATCCTCCGATTAACGGGATTAACGGGTGGTGCAAATCATGCAAACTCAATGTGGAATACGGGTGTTTGAAAATAAATATGTGTTCATTTCATTTTTTTTCCATTTCTCCGTTAACTCATTTACAATTTTATCCCATGTCCATTTTTATTATTTTATTTGTATGTGCACACTTTTTAATTTAATTTATGCGCCTAAATTTTTTTCACTTAAAACGCATGCACATTTTATGTGCTTTTTTTTATAAAAAAAATTTAAAGGCCCCCCGCGCGTTTAGTGGGGGCCTTCCTATTGGAAGCCTTCCGCTATTTCGGGCCGCCAATTAGGGAGGGACCTATGGTCGGGGCCTCCGCCTTTAGTAAGGGGAGGGCGATTTTTTTTAAATTTTTTTTGCTGGCGGAGATTTCAAAATATGCCTCCGAAAATAATTGGGCATCCCATTAGGCTGTCCGACGCGGCTAAAAGATTTTTTACACGGGTCATTTGTTTTCCTCCGGTCTCCAAGTATCTCGTTATATTATTATTATTATTGTTTTGTTTTGTTTAACTTTATAAACGAGACTAAATGTGCGCATCTCGATGAAATTTTGGCAGCGTGACCGCTACGCACGTCGATTTAACGTACGAAGAGGTGAAATACGGATAACTTCGTACCCACCAAAAAGGAAATACATAACGAAATCCACATTTCAAAGGGAAATACGGACCAAAGTCCGTATTTCTGAGCCACCGAAATGGAAATACGGATCGAAATCCGCATTCTTAAGGGTTTCCCCAAGGGAAAAACCCGAGGGCTTTCCCTTTGATAGGGTCACCCTCCTCTGATTCCGATTGGGGTCTTAAAGAAAACTTTTATTTTATATCTGCAAACTTTGGATTTGAATATTAAATTAAAAAAAGATCTTTGATTTTCTGTCGTAATGGGTTTTGAAGAATAGGAAGGGCAAAAACATGGAAATCTTTTTGATTGGTTTTGGAGAATCAAATAAATCTGCAATAAAAAACTCAACAGAAAAGAATCTTTTTTTAAGCAAGAAAAGAGGGAGAGACCCATTGGTGTTTTTATACAAAAATAAATGAACCAATGGATCTTTAATAAAAAAATTGAAAACGAAGGACAAACTTGATGAGAAGGCTAATGAATCTTCTCTGCTTTGAATCAAGAAAATAATTTTTTATATAAAAAAGAAAACCTACGATAAAGATGGCAGAGCGAGGAAAATGCAAGGACGACACAAAACCCTAGAAAATTAGTAGAGAATGAATTCTTATTGATTTCATCATAGATTTGATTTTTTTGTAGCCTGGGCCCCATGGGCTTTACAAATTTTGGCTTCTTACCCTTCCCATATCTATGTGCTTATTTATTTTTACATATAAGCCATGAGTTTTACATATTTGGCTTATTGCCCATGTCCTTTACATTTATTCCCAAAAATTACATTAAATTTATTTTTCACATAATTCTTTCTTTCCTTCTTTGGTGGCTACCCGGCTTTGCTTGGGCTTGAGACGGTTTGGACGTGGGTCCGGTTATTTAGGATCGGACCCGGGTTAGTCGGACCCATGTTGGCTGACTTATTGACTTTGACTTTTGATTCTGGCAGCGGGGTGTAAATTTTGACCCCAACAAAGTGTCCCCACATCAATAAATGCACACCACGTGTATGGGCCGTGTGCATGAAATTGATAGATCTTTTTTCACGGATCCGATTTTGGGATACTCGACTTGATTTCCTTTTACTGATGTGGAGGTCGAGGCTTTGTGTAACCACCGTAAATTTCGTGTTCTTTTCTTTTAAAATTCTTTTCGTAATTAAATATTTTCTTTGAATTAAGTAGGCATTTGTTGATATTCTTGTGATTCATATACAAGATTATTAATAGTCCTTACTGATTACCCTCTTGCATCTCCATCTCATAAGTTACGAGTTCGATTCCCAGATTTTACAATATCTTGTTTATTTTCGTTTTTGTCTTTCTTTCCGGATCTACGGCTTTACGTGCATATCACACAAATCAACGAATATAAAATATGTTTTAGGCTTAATTGGATTAGGTGGGATCCACCGAAGTAACCCCGAGGCCAACGGCCACTGTGGGACCGCTCGAAGCACGAGTACAGCCGCCCCGGGCGGTCAAGTGAGCCCCAATCAATGTAATTTTTCTTCTATATCCTTGTTTCATTGTTTGTATTATATATTTATATTTTAAATTTCATAATTATACCCGAGAGACTAGTAGCTTATATAAACCTACCAAACCCTAATTCTACTTTTTCTCTATTAGCCGTCTTCCCTCTAACTCCAAAAACTCTATTTTTCTTTGGCCTCTCTCTCTCCTTCTCCCTGTTGCAAATACCTCAAGCAAAAAAGGATTCTAACAAACGCACGAAAGGCACTTGAGGAAGGAACCTCATCATCGTCGTAGCCGCCATCCGATCGAATCGAGCCGACCTTGATTTCCGTAGTTTAGGAAAACGTTGATTTACGTAGTTGTAAGTTCCTCCATCAACCTTTTAATTTATGAACATATAAACAATTTAAAGTTCTTACCTTTTCTTTAAATCTGGATCCATATCTCTCTACTTTCCGTTTTTCATAAACGAGATTTGTTTTTTGGATTACTTAAATAATTGGCTTTAGGATCAAATCTGAATTAGAAACGTTATATTCTTGCTATGCGTCATTGTTTGTAACTCAACTAAAATTATTGATCTCAGTCTTGTATATCATTATATTAGATTACAATCAGGATTCATTATTAATTAGTGTCATTTATGATGATTTTCTTGGTCTTGGTTTTATTATTAAAATGTTTTGGAATCAAATAGTTTTTATTGATTGATTTTCCTGATTACCTAGTGGCTGAATATATAGCCATGAATCAAACAATAATGGCAACAAATAATGACAAAATAATCACAACAATAGTAACAAATATACACCAATAATGGTATCCAACAAATCCAGCATGTAATTGCTATCTTTAGGGATTTGTTGTAGTAGTTGCCATCTTTAAGGATTTTGATTTGATTGCTTTTGATTTTGATTTGATTGAATATAATTCTGTTAATATTCCCTGCAAATTGATGGGCAATTTTTAACTAGCAACTTGGAACGAAGATAGCCAAAGCGAATGTTGGGTAGACCCTTGGTGAATATATCCGCGATCTAATCATTGGAGGCAATGAATCAGATGTGTAGTTGACCGTGAGTAACACGCTCTCGAATGAAATGATAGTCGATCTTAATGTGCTTCATACATGCATGGAAGACAGGATTGGCGATTAAATATATACCGGAGATATTATCACGGTACGTAGTTGGAGTAGTAAGACGGATACCAAGTTCGTGAAGAAGACTCAATCCACATGATTTCACAAGTGGCATTAGTAAGAGCTTTGTATTCGGACTGAGTACTTGAGCGAGAGACAGTCCGTTATTTCTTGGAGCTCCAAGATACGGGATTGGACCCCAAAAACACAAAGAAACCACCAACCGAATGACAATCAATTGAATCACTTGCCTAATCAGCATCAGTGTAAACCGATAAGCTAGAATATGGTGTGCTGAGCAAATGAAGACCGTAAGTTGTAGTATGTTGAAGATACCGAAGAATACGTTTTACGGCAGTCCAATTTTGTATAGTAAGAACATGGATAGATTGGCAAGCCTGATTAATAGCGAATGCTAAATCCGGCCTAGTCAGTGTAAGATACTGTAGGGCTCCAACCGTGCTCCGGTATAGAGTAGGATCATTAAATAACACAACACCATTGGGTAGAAGCCGAGTGGTAGAGGCTAATGGAGTGGTAATAGGCTTGCAGTCAAGGAAGCCCGTGCGTCGAAGGAGGTCATTGACATATTTTGTCTGCCTAAGAAGAAGACCGGTTGTGGTACAAGTGACATCAAGTCCAAGAAAAAAGGACAAGGGACCCAAGTCCATTGCAAACTCACGACCAAGTCGAAGAATGAAGGATGATAGCAGAGCGCCAAGACTACCAGTGAGGATGTCATCGACGTAAATAAGCATAAAAATCACAGTCATTTGTTCTTTTGAAAAAGAGAGGAGTCCGCTTTGGAACCAACAAAGCTTAGCTGAAGAAGAAATGAGCTTAATCAAAAGAACCAGGCACGCGGAGCTTACTAGAGACCGTAGAGAGAACGTTGAAGTTGACACACGAAGTTAGGGTGATCGCGATTAGTGAAGCCCGATGGCTGCTTCATATAAATGATTTCATCGAGACAGTCGTGCAAGAAAGCATTCTTGACATCAAGTTGGCGGATCGGCTAACTTCTAGAAACCGCAAGACAGAGCACCGTACGGATGGTTGCAGGCTTAACAACGGGGTTGAAGTATCATGGTAATCAACCCCCTCCTGCTCATTGAATCCTTTGGCAACAAGACGTGCTTTGTAATGATCAATGAAACTGCATTCTTCTTAAGTTTAAAAACCCACTTGTAGCCAATGACATTAGCGTTAGATGGAGGGGATACAAGACACCATGTAGCCTTGCTGAGAAGGGCGTTGTATTCATTAACCATGGCCTCATGCCAACGAGGATGTATGTTGGCCTGAGTGATGGATGTTGGTTCATTAATATCTTATCTTGAGTTTAAATCTAACGCCGTCCAAATCCCGTTTCAGATCCATGGCTCGAAAAGGCGCAGATGCTACCCCCGGTTCCCAGGCCGATATTGCCGGACTCCGAGGCGTTATGCAAGGTATAATAGAGAACCAGTAGCAGCAGACTGGCATACTTCATGAGAGTCTGCCTGCTTCTCAGCAGACAGCTACTGCCGTCTTGGATAGGGGCTGAGGTCCAGGACAGTTGGCGTCCGGGCAGTGTCGCAGACTTTATGAGACTGCAACCGGCTGTTTTTACTGGATTGGGCGGTCCACTAGATGTGGAACAGTGGATTATTGATATAGAGAACTTATTGTCAGCTGACGGAGTTCCTGAGGAGGATAGAGTAGACATTATCAAGATTCAGCTCCAAGATGTAGCTAGGATCTGGTGGCTCGCAGAAGAGAACAGATTGGAGAAACCAATTGCTTGGGCCGATTTCTCGACCGCTTTTCTGGAGTTCTTTCCCAAATCGGCCCGCATAGAGATGGAGCAGTAAATCATCAATCTTCGACAAGGAGGTCGCACTGTGGATGAGATAGCGGATGAATTCATCCGATTTTATTGTTTCGCTCCTTCGATGGTAGCACAAGAGGATGCCAGGGCCAGGAGATTCATGCAGTGTCTTATTTTGGAGATACATGAGCGTTTAGCTTCACTTGATCTAGGGACATACTTTGAGGTACTGAATGCAGCCCGCAGGATTGAGAATGTTATGGATAAGAAGATGAAGTTTCAGCCAGGAGGATTTAGGCGCTCTTTTGATCAGAATTCAGGTAGGATTCCATTCAAGCAACAAGGAGTTCAAATGACGTGTACGGCAATCCCACTGTAGCGGAAAGCCCCGCTTTGCGACCACTGTAAAACACCGGAACATATTAAGAGAGATTGTCGCGGGTTCCATGGGTTATCTCCGACCTATGGGGCTAGTGATCACCAGATTGGAAGTTGCCCTATAAGGTCGAAGCCCAATGTATCCAACCAACAACAAAAACAGGTATATGAATTGAAGCAAACTACGCAAGGGCCAAATCAGGGACGAGCTTTCACCATGATGACCAGAGGGGCAGAAACTTCTGAGAATGCGATTTCAGGTATTCTCTTCGTTTGATCTTTCAGCAGCATTATCTTTGTTTAATTCCGGGGCATCGCATTGCTTTGTATTTTCTAGTTAGTTAGCTGATCTCTAGATAATGAAACTTTGACATAGACTGTAGAGTGAAACTTCCCTTGAGTTCTCCCTTGCGATTATATCTCGACGGAAGGGAAACAAAATCACAAACCTTCCATCTCCGTTTGATCTTATCCCGTAATCTTTTGGATGTCTTATTGTTTCTTTAAATCCCATTTGTTGAATCCGACTCTTTTCTTCGATTCTTTTAAAAGTTCACCTCTCGACTCCTTGAATTCCTAAAATCCATGCGCATCCCCTCTTGTCTCTCTTGGTTTACTTTTCCCATTCTATACTCCGGTTTTAGAACTTCCGGTTCGAAAGCATCTCAGCCCCTTTTGTTTATCATATCCCTTCTTACTCAACTAACGGAACGTGAAGGCGACAAGCGACCGTGTTATCTTTATCTTGTCCAGTAGCGAAAAAATCCATCTGATTTTCGAAGACCAAGGAAGAACACATGAAGAGCATTGAGAACTGTACTTCAGATGTTGAGGCAAGAGAAATGGTATGCCTAGCTAAGCAAGTGCAAGGTTGGCTGGATGAAGCGACGTTCTTAGGCCACATTATGTCAAGAGACGGCACAACAATGGATCCGGAAAAGATTGCAGCAGTTTAAGATTGGCTTGAGTGGGAGTTAGTATTCGAGGATAGTCATTCTTGATAGACTGCATCAAGGCCACCAGACGTAAGATGGTTGAATAAAGGAATTTTGAAAACCTACTGAAACTTATCAGAGTCGCATAGCGAAAGCGTGGGGAACCCATAACCCACAAGTTTTAGAGCAGACTTGCTATATCATGAAGATGGAGTGCTATGATATGGGAACCGGTTGTGTATGCCGAAGAGCGATGTTCGACCGGAGATGTTGAAAGAAACGCACCGTTCAGCTTATTCGGTGCACCCAAAAAGCACCAAGATGTAGAGAGACTTGAGGCAGCATATTTGGTGAAATGGCATGAAGAGAGAGAGAGTGAAAATTGTTTGGACCGAAACTCATAGTTAGGATAGACGAGAAAGTTCAGCTGATCAGAAACCGCATCAAGGCTACGCAAGATCACTAGAAGAGTTGTGCAGATACTAGTAGAAGACCGCTTGAGTTCGAGGTTGGTGATCATGTGTTCTTAAAGATTTCGCCGACTCGAGAGATGATTAGATTCGGTAGTCGTAGGAAACTCGGTCCTCGATTCATCGAACCCTTCAAAGTTATGGAATGTGTTGGTGAGGTGGCCTCTCACTTAACTTTACCTCCTTCATTCGCAGGCGTGCACGACTTGTTCCATGTTTCTCAGCTACGTCGGTACATTCGAGACGACAGTCATATACTTGATCACTCCGAATTGACCTTGAGCACCGATCTCTAGTACGAGGAGCAACCTACAACTATCATGAACCAAAGAGAGAAAGTGTTGAACAATATTATTTCCTTAGTCTTTGTGCCTTGGGACGGACGTTCACACGAAGAATCTGCTTGGGAGCGTAAAGACGAAATTCGTTAAAAGTACTCTCATTTGTTTCCTTAATCTTTGTATTTTCGTTCTTTTAATTTCAAGGACGAAATTTCTTGTAAGGTGAGTAGGATGTAACACTATGGATATGGAAATATCAATAAAACAAGTATTTTTAGTATTTCCCTTGTTTCTATGCCCAGATAACATGTTAAGTATATTTTTTGAGCCAATATCAGCAAATGTCGGTTCTTGAGCCGGCTCATAGTTATTTGAGATGGCTCAAGGTTTTATTTCAATATTTATTTCTCTGGGTGCTTGAGCTGACTCAACATTGCTTGAGCCGGCTCAACATTTTTTTGAGACGGCTCGTGACTATCTTGAGCCGGCTCATAGGTCCAGGGAAATTCCCTGCAAGTTCCTTGTTTTCTCTGTGGGTATGAGCCGGCTCAACATTTACTTGAGTCGGCTCAAAATCTCTTTAACACGGCTCATGACCATCTTAAACCGACTCATGGGTCCAGAGAAGTTCCTTGCAGGTTCCTTGCTTTCTTTGTGTGTTTAAGATGGCTCCAACTCGATCTCATCGAAAATCGTGATATTTCGCACGATTTATTATTTCCATTACTGACCCAGCTTCTATTTAAACCCCGACCCTATATGATAGAAACCCTAATTTCTACAGCCTCCTTCCTCTCTAAAAGCCCTACATCTATTCCTTTACAAAACATTAACCAAAACTATCACTTTTCGATGTCGTCTTCATTGTCGGTAACGTCTTCGACTTCGTCTCATCTTCTTCCTTGCGACCAAGCTCACCGATCCAAGCACACGAGACAAGATCACTGTTCCCCGCCGAATCACGGAGACGCGACCGCGTAGGTCCGTCTCGCCTGAGATTCGGGGCATATGCTAATTGGTGCTATCCGTCCACCTCTCCGAAGATGCCAAGTTGATTTATGGCACCATATATCGAAGCTTTAAACGTATGCGGCCGATATAGAAGACTTCGTCAGATTCCCCCTCGTTTGAGGGGTTTTTGATTGTGGGGACGCTCTTTCCTGCAGGCGCAAGCCCCTGCAGTTAATTACGCTACCGCATCGCGGTAACAACTTTATCCTTTTCCAGATGGTCACTTCGTGTCGTGGGTGTTTGTTTTGTGTTCGGTTGCCCGTGGATTGTATACGGAGACTAAGTTATGTTGTCGCCCGTAGGAATTGGATTAGTCCAAATCCGTATCTTTCTTAGATTTGGGTTTGGGAGGGTTGTGTTTAAGGATACGTTAGCCTTATTTGGGGCTAAGATCAACTTAAACGTTCGTTAAGGACACATTAGTCTAATTTTAGACTAAGATCAACTTAACGGGATCGTTTAGATCCAACAAGAGAGCAATTGGGCTCTATTGTTTAGTTTAATGACATTGCGGTCGATAATTAGTTTAAGGATATTACAGTCCATTGTTAGTTTTAAAACATTGCGGTCAAAGTTAAGGACATCATAGTCCGTGAGTTTAAGGACTTCCCAGTCCGGTGTTAGTTTTAAGACATCGCGGTCGAGGTTAAGGACATCATAGTCCATGGATTTAAGGACTCCACAGTCCGACGTTAGTTTTAAGACATCACGGTCGAGGTTAAGGACATCATAGTCCGTGAGTTTAAGGACCCCACAGTCCGATATTAGTTTTAAGACATCACGGTCGAGGTTAAGGACATCATAGTCTATGAGTTTAAGGACCCCACAGTCCGTAGCCATGTGTGGTTGTCGGGACCCGTCACCTTTCTGACGACGTTGAAGGATTACAACGACAGATATCAGAGGAGTAATGAGATGTACCCTCGAACCGGGTGTAAATTGATTGGAAGAGCAGATGAGCTCAGTTCAATTTAAATTGAGGACTTATGGCCAGAATTGGACTAAGTCCAATTAAAAATGTTTAACATTTTATTTTTGTTCTGCCTGTTAGGCCTTTATTTGGGCTCTGCCCTCTTAATAATGCCAAGCATTGGGCTCTGACATTTTGTCTGGAATTAAATGCATAGCATTTATCAGAACAAAGTATGTTCTGACAACGCGCCACGTGGCGCATCAGGTGTTTTGCGCCAATTAAAGAGCGTATTGTGCTAGCGCACATGAGGGTGACACGTGTCGCTTAGCACAGTTTGTTAGCGCACTGCGCTTTTAATTTATGAGCGCACTGCGCTGGTTTGTGGGTGCGCCAGTGAGTGACACGTGGTGCACTTGGCGCTGAGCGCCAACCCAAGAGCGCAGTGCGCTGTTTTCAGGAGCGCAAAGCGCAAGCTGTGTATGTGGTTGACACGTGGCATGTTTTGGCGCTGAGCGTCGGTCCAAGGAGCGCAAAGGCGCAGCTCATGAGTGCAAAGTACTTTCCAGTAGCGCAAAGCGCATCAGATCAAATTTAAGATCAAAGAACAAGTTTATGTTCTTCAAAGGAGGCCTTGCCTCAAGATCAAAGAACCAAAGTTCTTGTTTTTATTAAAAGGCTCTGCCTTTATAGATCAAAAGATCTGTGAATGAAGTACAATATTTTTTTATATATTTTTATGATTAGATCTTTTAATCCTTTATGTTTAATCAAAGATCTTGGTCTTTTTTATAGATCTAAGATCTTTTTAGAAGATGCTTCTTTTTACGAGATGATTTCATCTCTGTTGTTCAAGAATTAATTGTTTTACCTTTAAAGATGAAGAAATGATCTTTCTTCAAAAGCTTGCCTTTCTTTCTCTTTGAGTTTTTCTCAAAGTTTGCAGAGGTTTTTTATATGAGACTTGAAGTCTTGGGGCCTTTATATATGGTCAATTGATTTGTTAAATTAGTTGAAGAGATCTTTCTCTGATTGATTTGGGAATATTTCCCACCGTTGGATCTTTGATCCTAAGGCTTCTGTTTTACAGAAGATAATCTTCTTATTTTAATAAGATTGGAAAATCTTTCCATAACAGAATTTTAATTAATAATTTATTGTTATTAGATCTTTTGATCTAACGGTGGGGAATTCTTTTAATTCCAGCGCTGGCGCATTTGGCGCTAGCGCACCTACATTTGACACGTGGCGCGCAGCGCAGCGCAACGCGCTAGCGCGCCCGTGCTCGACACGTGGCGTGCAGGGCAGGGCGCAGCGCAACTGCGCTAGCGCGCCCGTGCTTGACACGTGGCGCGCAGCGCAGGACGCAGCGCAACTGCGCTAGCGCTGGATATGAAGCGTTGCTTCAACTTTTAAAATTTGAATTTTGAAACAGAGCTTTGCTCTGATTGGGGTGCCCTGCCTAAGGCGCAACGCTCCTAGCGCTGGCGTGTCTGCTTTTGACATGTGACGCGCAGTACACAGCGCACGGGATCTGAAGCGTTTCTTTAATTTTGAATTTTGAAATTTAAAACAGAGCTTTGCTATGATTGGGGGAAACAATCACCATCGTCGATCGAGATCTATGAGCCAATCGCTATAAGGCAAGTACTATTGCTCATTGTTTTTTCATTAATGCAACATCGGTAAAACGTCTTGATTTAATTTATTAATTTGAAAGGAAAAAGATAAGATCTTGGTATCGTGAATTGTGATTTCATGGCTCATTTTTTTGTGTATTTAACGGAAACCCTAAGGACCGTAGCACACCCATTAAGCAATTTTTAATATCATGCACATCTTGTGTTTGATTAAATGCCACAACCAATTACCATGCTTGTATGATTCATGCATAATCTTATTATGGTTATTATTGCAATCCTGTTACTACGTGTTATTCTTGACATACATAAAAAAAAACCTTGACATGCTTATATGATTTCTAATGACGCATGCTCTATTGGCTATAGTGCACTTAAGGCAATTATTGTAATTGCAGCTAGACAATTATGATTATTGAAGTACCTATACACATAGAACAGTCTTACTCAAGATGATAGTATGCTATATGCTTTGTCTTTATCATTGACGTGTATACGTTTTACAGGTTATTACGTGTTGCTAATACATAATGATAAAGCCCGTAGGATTTTTGCTTGACTACCAGTATTATAATAGCGATCATATACATAAGAGCTGGACAGTCCATAAGCACATCCTTAAATGTCACTAGTCGAGCGAGTATCGAGACTGAGCATCGATATTCCAGAGTAGATTAGTGTATACGTTTCTAGGCCCCGACAAGAGACGACGGCCGGTCTCACAAGCCATTGGTGTTTTGACACCTAAGATAGTATACAGATGCTCATTGGAGGTGAGTATACCGGACGGATTCACTGAGAACCTCTAGATGATATTATACCTATCGTCAGCTAACAGTTCTTTGGTGACATGAGTACATGTAGCTTTTTGATCTGAGATCGTCATTTGTCTCATGTGAGTTCCCACTGCACTTAGATTACTATCCTACCAAGACTCTACTAAATCGTTCAAACGGGTTTTAGTTGGATATAGTCCCGAGTCATATGAAGGCACTGAGCGATCATCAGGGATTTGTTTCTCCCGGCATACGGAGTTGATGTCGCGCCGTGTTCGGTTGGCCATCACCATAAATCTCTGGCTAGCATGAATGAGATTTACTGATAGGAAATCAATAGTTTCTCAGTTGGTAATAGGTTTGACACCGGCATGACTTGTTGGGTTATTAGGAGTATGACGTTATCCATCCTCTAGATCCGGTATGCGACACTCTCAGACAAGGAGACCGGACTGTATGGAGATTGCCACTTACAGGCTCAGTATGGGTACGGATAAGCTTGCTTGTCGACCTTCCTTTCGTTCAATATCTGGATAGCCAATACGTACAGTTAGTGCCGCGGACGTGCTTGTGGTTAAACCCACTGTCAGCGTATTGTCGAATTTTTAGAGTCTCACACAGAGAGTTTCCCGGTTCAGGCGAAACGATATAGTGTGCGTATTTTGATAAGTATTGGAGGTTCGATTAAATACCTATATTTAGTACACGTACTTTAATCGGACATTTTTGATAATACTAGCAGGTTTGAAAGATAGCCGGATTTGTATGTAAGCTAGTATCATCACTCTCATTTTCACTCTTTTTGTATTCGTATTTTTATATAAATACGGGTATTTGTATTTTGATATGAACATGGGTATTTATACGAATACGGCTATTTGTATGAATATGGGTATTTGTATCTTGATTCGAATACCGGTATTTATACGAATACGGCATTTGTATTTGATACGAATACGGATATATGTATTTTGATACATATTTTGGAGTATGTATATATGTATATGTGTGTATTCATACACACGCTCTTTTCTTTTCTCTTTTGTTGAAGGTTAGTGAAGAGTGTGGAATAGTGACTCACTTGGTGAGTCATTAAACCACCCACACTCTCCACAAATTGAAAAAGAGAATAGAAAAAGAGAGAAAAAGTATAAGTTTTGAGTTTTGAATGCCCATCCTTTTTCTTCTTCTAGGTTTCCTTCTAAAAAGAGGAGATCAGAAAAGGAGAGAAAGTAAAAGATTCGCTTAACCACTACATCACTCAACTTTTTCCTAGCAAGCTTAGATTGTGAGTTACTTCACTTGTGATTTTGGTGTGAAGATAGAGCTTGAATTCAGACTTCTTCGGATGGATCTTCGGCAGGGACGATCGGATTGCAAACTTGTTCCCGATGACTTCGGAGCCTAACTAGAGTCCAGGAGCGGTGTAGGAGTCTTCCATAATTGGACGGACAAACTACGAAGTTAGTTAGCCTCCCAATCTTGTATGTTTACTTTGCTAGTTTAGAGTTTAGAATCGATTCTAGGGTTTTGGTCGCTAGTGATTGTATAAAAGTTTTTGTTTTCGCTTCCGTCTTGGTCGTGAGTCTTGCGGCGTGAGTACTAGGGACCTAACAATGATATCAGAGCCGTGCCAAAAACTTTAACCAGCTGTAGACGATACAATAGATTCGAAACCGAATTTTTAACCGTATCGAGTTTCAAATTCCAAGTTTCTGTCCATATTTTAAAACTTTACCTGAAATGTTTTTAAAGTATACCGGTAGACTAATCTTTGAGTAGGAAAACAAGGCACAAAACCCGAGGACCCAGCTCAATGTTTTGGCCGACCAAAAATTCGTTTTAGCCGACTTGTGCGGCCCAAAATTGTGGTTAGGTCCTTGGGTTTTGTCAGGTGCTTGGAATAAAGGAAACTTGATTTTTGGTAACATTCTTTTTTGCTCAGATTTCAGCTTGTGTTGTCTTCGGTTTCGGGAAACTCCGGAAAGCTTTCGATCGAAACTTTAGTATCGTTTATGATCCGTATCTTTGTATATGTGTTGGATAACGTCGTCTAATTACTATATGTTCGATTAGACAGGCTTGCACATATATTGTTTGTGTTGTTGGAGTATATATATGTTTGTGATGGTTTAGCTGGGTTGTCGTAACGGATAGCCCTCGTGTGATGATGTATGTATAGTTGTTATGAATGTATATTCGTTTATTCGGGACGAGCGGTCGGTTTGTTGCCATCGTTGCCGGTGTATATATATTCATTTTGGAACATGTCCATATTGCGGACGGTGTTGGCGTTGTATATTCTTTCATAATTGTATTAGGTTAAACCCGCGGAGAAGTGCTCGAGTTGTCGGGTTCAAGAGTGCGTTAGGTGGTCGTCTCATAGTGATGAGATCGAACCGCCTCGCTCTAGAATTAGTGGGTTGCTCGACGCACTTGTAGAGGTTTTAGGTTGATCCATGAAGGAGTGCTCAAGTTACCGGATTCCAAGAAGTGTCGGGTGGCCACTCATGACATAGAGTGCGGGTTTTCTCACTTCTAGAATTGGCGAGTAACTTACCGCACTCATAGCGGTCTTGATTCGATGTTGTACGGACTATCCACACGATCGGGGAACATTGGTTTTCGTTTGCGGTTCAAACGAAACACGAGGCTCCTAACTTATCTGCTATTACATCTTGTTTGTTGTTGATTGCATGCATATGATGATTATTACTTGCCTGCGATGCTGATATATATTTAGTAGTTGCTTCTATATATTTTGCATCCGCGCTAGTCCTGTCCCCGCCCTGCCGTAAATTAAGTAACTTTACGGTGAAGACCTGAGACCCTATGACGAATGGGAATGGCATATAAAGCATGCTATTTTGGTTGTTTCTGTTGTGGCAAGAAACTTTAATGATGGGATTGCATTATTATGCAAGGAAAATAAATCTAAAATGATGTCAGAACCAAAATTTTAAAACTACTCGGTTTTCTTCAAAACCATTTGTTTTAAAAAGCGGAGCCTAAACCACTCATTTTCAAAGCCACTCGAGTTCCTTCAACAATATCAAGTTCATTACATTCAAGCGTTTTGCAGAAAACCAGCCATAGTCCTCCGTCGTTTCCTACGAGTAGTGCTTAGTATTCATGCTATGTTTGTTGATTAAGTTGAGACGTAGTGTACGGTAGCTAAGTGGTATTTATTTGTAGCATGCGATGCGATTAACTAGAATAGTCGTACGACTTTATTGACTATATTAGGGGTCGTGTGGGTGAGTTTAAGATGATCAAGATAATGATGGGTTGAACTTGACTTGCGAGTTATGGTCTGTTGACTAAGTTAAGGCCATAAGCCGCTTGGGGCAAAAATCATATTGGGAGTTTCAAATGCAAGGGAAACTTGCCAAGAATGTACATATCTTCTGAAGTGTGGTGACTTTGGTTGGCTACCATCAAGGTTATCATATAATGATAGTTGGGTCTCGATTCTCACTGTGTGTAGGTATTACTTCTCGGGAGATTTTCACTTCACAATTAGCTAACCCATTATGTATCTAGAAATGTGTTAACAGGATTATGCCTCTGCGGAAGCGAGGTTATTTAATTAGGTCCGTGCGAAAGCACTGGGAGCCTCCCTCGGAATACCAACATTTGCCTGGCTGAAAGGTTAGCGAACTTGTAAGGTATACATGATCTTAATTAGTTATTCTTTTAAGGTTTGAATAAGAATTTGAGAAAACGGTGGGAGTCATCCTAATTAGATAAACTAATTAACCAATCTAATTTTGATAAAGTGCACGCTGAGTGTTTCTTTTCTCTCTGGTTAGCGGCCATGACTGATCTTAAACCAAAACTCATAAACCATATTAGCCGAATCTTTTTACACTCTGGTTTTGGATTGCCATGATTTACGACAAAGTCACATATTTCCCTGCCGCTCCTACTTTTCCATTACCTTCTCTAGAACACTCTGTATCACTACGGAGATCCATATTGCTTGGAATGACCATCTCGTATAGTTACATACGAACTTGAAGCTGCTTCAGTCGATGATGGCCACTGGTTCTCTAAAGAAATTGAATTTGATAATTATGGTGTCTCTTCTTCTTCACCTTCTGTCAAGTTGAAAGCTCCTTGTATTATGAGAGTATACCAGTTATGCTTGTTGGATATCCTTCTTCCAAATTTTAGGCTGGTGCTGAAAAGTAAGGAAGGAAGAAAACCAAGTAGCCTAAATTGGTGCATAGAAGGTAAGATGTAGAAACACTGAAAGGGATGGAAGTGAAGGAAAAGGAAATTGGAACCAATGTCATAAATCTGGACAGTGCAAAAAGCATTACAAGGAATACCCGGCCACTCCCTTGAAACATTTATGTTTCAGTTTTCTTGTATAGTTTTAATTGAAAACTGTTTTCCCAATTAATTCTGATTCCAGGATATGTGTATACCGGATTTGAATCTCATATCTGTATAGCGTTACAGATGCTGAGACGGAGTAGATTATTGGGAATGGACGACTTGATCCTCAATATCGGAATTCGAAGCATTTGGTGATATTGGGGGTAAATCACCTGGTTTTGCCTAACAACAAATATTTGGTTTTAAATAACCGTTAATATGCACCATTTTTCAAAACTGATTTATCTGTATCTTTAAAAAGCGGGATGTAATTTTTTGAAAATTGTGTTCTAGAAATTTACCTTTTATCAGTTGAGGATAAGATAAGATGTATTAAATAACGGTATAGATAACCAAAATACAGTTCTCAATTTACAACACACGGAGTTTGAGTTAGTAAACTCAATTGGGACTTATATATGAGAATGCATGTTGTTCGGGTGTTCTTTAGGACAAGGAGATGGTACTCTCATTTTATTCTGTTCTGCCTATGAGTTCTCTGGATTTTAGACATGCATTCGTTAAAATGCAAGGTCCAAATATTTTGAAAGTACATCGGGTATAAGAATAAAGTAGAGAACCATACGTTGATAGTATCAAGATTTTTCGAAGTGATCGAAAATATAGATACTTATGCTAGATATTCCGTCATAGTAATATTGAGAATTTTGATTCTCTCTCAGATTACACATCCGTGGGTGCGCTCCTTGATGAGTAATGCTGTATGGGCTTTTTCCATTTAAGAGATATGCACTGGAAACAACTGCATAACATTTGAATCCAGTTCCATCTAAATTTATGTTTTTGATTCTATATGAACATAGAATGTTAGCATATCTTGAGAATATTAAGATATGGAGTTGTCCGATTTCTGTTTAAAAGAAGAATCTGGATATACTCAAGGCACATTTCAGTAATGGCAGTTTGTGAGTTATCCCAAGTTTTCGTAAGAGTTTAACTTCTACCATTTTCAAGATAAAAAATTGGTTTGTTCTTGCCTCGCCGTTTTTTATAAAAGGAATCTTTTTGCAAAAGAAATTAATGGGAGTATGGTAGAGCTGGAGATGATTCCAGAACTACAAACCGTTACTTAAAATTTAGTAGGACCTAGAAATTCAATTGGACCGACAAACCATTGGTTGCTCCATAAATATAGTAGGCAACCTTAGCCACTTGAGAGGTACTTAGATTTCCTCGTAGATGGTGATCGGGAGGTTTGCATCATGGCAATAATGACCCTACTTGTAACTGCTGCTATTCATGACTATAAGATCTGGCAGGTAGATGATTATAACGTCTTTCTAATAGGAATTTTAGTAGTGTACGTGTATATGACTTTACCAGAGGGTTGTCGTAGTCAGTGGGAGCAGTGGAAGGTGTGCAAGTTGCTTATGTTTATAGACTCAAGAATGCATAGTTGAGATGGATTATTTATTTTTGATGTGACAGTCAAGGTGTTTGACTTCATCAAAACAGATGAACCTGGTAAGAAAGATGTAGGAAGTACTGCCCTGATATTTGGATGACATGCTCCTGATAGAAAGTGGAGTCCCTATACTACAATCGATCAAAATTTGGTTGTCACAGATGAAAGCAGTGAAGAACATATGGGGATGTTTTTGGTGTTGGTGTGCGGTAATGACAGCCACCTACATGAGGCGGTTACCGGTTCTGGCTTCCAAGATGACCTAGATGACAGAGTGACTGTCAAAGTTATAAGTTTACCCTCTTCTGAAGGGCAGTATGTTGGAAAGGGTTCCAAGCGGAATACTGAGAAAGACATGATGCAGGTTGCTGATTATGATCAGCGGAGGATACATCTCAAGAAGTTTGTTGGATAAAATTGCTCATTTATGAACTTGGTCCTATCAGGTATCCAGACAAATTCTAAGGCAGAGTATCGCTCAGTTTGGGAGACAGTTGATTTCCACGAAGTTGAGATATAGAGACATAAGCTAGAAACAATGTAGCGGATTCACTCACTAAGGCTATTTCTCGAACACGGAATTTTCTCAAAAATGGTTTGCGAAACTGTTAGTAGAGAAGTTGGGTATTCGGTAGCACACAGGCCGTAGGTACGTGATACCGCAATAATTAGCCTTAAGTGCAAGTGGGATTGTTGGCTATAGTGCCCTTAAGACAATTATTGTAATTACAGGTAGGTGATTATGATAATTGAAGGACCTATACACATAGAACAGTCTTACTCGAGATGATAATATATTTTCTGGTTTGTCTTTATCATTGATGTGCACGTTTTACTGGTTATTACGTGTCGCTAATATATAATGATAAAGCTCGTAGGATTTTTGCTTGACTATCAGCATTATGATGGCGGTCATATACGTGGGAGCTAGATAGTCCATAAGCACAACCTTAAATGTCCTTAGTCGAGAGAGTATCAAGACTGGACATTGATATTCCGGAGTAGACTGGTGTATACGTTTTTAAAGCCCGACGAGGGACGGCGACCGATCTCATAAGCCATTGGTGTTTTGGCACATAAGATAGTATACAGGTCTCACCAGACGTGAGTATATCGGACGGACTAGCCGAGAACTTCTAGATTGTATTATACCTATCGTCGAATAACAGTTCTCTGATAACATGAGTACATGTAGTCTGTTGATATGAGATCGTCATTTGTCTCGTGTGAGTTCCCACTGTACTTAGATTATTACACTACCACGGCCCTACTGAATCGTGCAAATAGCTTTTAGTTGGGTACAGTCCTGAGCTACATGGAGGCAGTGAGCGATCGTCAGGGATTCGCCTCTCCCGTTATAGGGAGTTGATGTCGCGCTGTGTTCGATTGGCCATGAACATAAATCCCAGGTCAGTGTGGATGGGACTTACTAATAGAAGATCAGTAGTTTCTCGGTTGGTAATAAGCTTGACACCGGCACGACTTATCGGGTTATTAAGGGTCTAACATTATTCACCCATAGATCCGGTATGCGACACTATCAGACGAAAAGATTGGACTGTACAGAGATTGTCACTTATAGGCTAAGTAAGGGTACGAATAAGCTTTCTTGTCGATCTTCCTTTCGTTCAATATCTGGGTAGCAATTACGTACAGCTAGTGCCGCTGACGTGCTTATGGTTAAACCCACTGCCAGCGTATTGTAGTCTTTAGAATCCCATACAGAGCGTTTTCCGGTTCAGACGAAACGATGTAGTGTGCGTATTTTGATACGTATTGGAGGTTCGATTAAATACGTATATTTAGTATATGTACTTTAATTGGACATTTTTTATAATACTAGCAGGTTTGAAAGACAGCCGGATTTGTATGTGAGCTGGTATTATATCTCTCATTTTCTCTTTTTGTATTCGTATTTTTACACGAATACATGTATTTGTATTTTGATACAAATACAGGTATGTATGAATACGGGTTTTGTATCTTGATTCGAATACGAGTATTTGTATGAATACGGTATTTGTATTTGTTACGAATACGGGTATTTGTACGAATACGGACACATGCATTTTGATACATATTTGGGAGTATGTATACGTGGGTATATATTTGTGTATGTATTCATACGCACTCTTTTCTTTTCTCTTGCAGAAGGTTAGTGAAGAGTGTGGAATATTGATTCACTTAGTGAGTCACTAAGCCACCCACACTCTCCACAAATAGAAAAAGAGAATAGAAAAAGAGAGAGAGGATAAGTTTTAAGTTTTGAATGCTCATCCTTTTTCTTCTTCTTCTAGGTTTCTTTCTAAAAAGAGAAAATAGATTAGAAAAATAGAGAGTAAGCGATTCACTTAACCACTACATCACTCACAACTTTTTCCTAGCAAGCTTAGCTTGTGAGTTGCTTCACTTGTGATTTTGGTGTGAAGCTAGATCTTGAATTTGGACTCCTTCGAGTGGATTATCTTCGGCAAGATCGATCGGCTTGCAAGCTTGTTCTCGATGACTTTGGAACCTAACTAGAGTCCATCGAACGGTGTAGGAGTCTTCCGTAATTGGGCGGACACGCTACAAAGGTAGTTAGCCCCCTAACATTGTATGTTTGCTTTGCTAGTTTGGTGTTTGGAATCGATTATAGGGTTTTTGTCGTTAATGCTTGCATAAAAGTTTTTGTTTTCGCTTCTGTCTTAGCCGCTAGTCTTGTGGCACAAGCACTGGGGACCTAAAATGCTCATGATATTGCTACGGCATGATTCTTATTATTGTTATCATGCTTGACACACCCTTGATATGCTATGCTTATTTGTGATCATTGTTATTAACATTAAAATGCAATCACCGACTGGAATGCTGAACCACATGACTAAAACAATTATTCCTGTTTACATGCTTCCCTACACATTACATTATTGTGATTAATCGTGAATCGAGTCGAGAACTTGTCCGGTCGGCATTCATGTTTTGTGATTGGGTTTTAGTGTTGTTATATAAAAGTATAAATACGGGGTGATTGGGGGTAGTTTGAGAGTAGGTTCGGTCAACGGAATCTCATGAGTCTCATCGCCGACTTAAACCATTACATGACAAAATGCTGGAGAGACCGGGCGAGAATGGTACCAATCCTTTACATGCCATTATGCTAGGGAGACCGGATGGAAACGATACCAATCCTATTACATTATGCTATAGTATCGGACGGGAACGACACATTCCATTACATGACACTTTGGGCATGTGTTTTCTTGCCCTTAGGGCATTACCCTTGGATTGGGAAAACTCCCATGGTGGTTGACGCTCACGCACGAACTCACGATAGGTTAGATTACCATTGTAGTGACATCGAGAACGTGACTTGACTTGCCTAAAAACTTACCTAAAAACTTGTCCCGTATTATTGCTATATTCACACTTGTTTGTGCACGCAGACTTTACACCACACTTTTTCTTATTATGTCACTATATATTACTCCGTTGAGTACTTGTTGGTGTTCTGACACTCCTGGGATTTGCCACCTCAAGTATAGAGACAGATTTATCCGCAACACGGGATCAAGTCTATATTCAGGAACTTGCTGAAGAATACTAATTGGTGTAGGTTTCTTATATTTTCAGTTCGCATTTAGTATGTGTGTCCCTCGCGGGACTAAGAGTTTATGTATCCTTCTTTTCGGATCATGTATTAGTTTACTTTGACTCTATGGTTTTGGACCTATTGTTATTTGGATCTTTATTGAATCTATTATTATCTTGTGGATCCATATTGGTATTACTTGTTATTTATGCAACATATTGTTAGTTTTATTATTTGGATATTATGTGACAGGTTTAGCCAGACAACATTAATGTGAATACGGAAGGATCTTTTCTTACCATAAATAGCATGTATGGCCTTCGTTGCTTTCCGTATTCCGTACTTTGGGAAGCGGGGCATGACACGACTGAAGACGGTCTGCCTAACCGGGTTCTTAGGTAGCACCGATACCCCCTTTCTAGATTCGCTCCTTTGCTTTCGCATAGCACGGAGAGTTTGGTAGACTTTTGAAGAGATGGTGTTATGTTTTCTGTGTTGAGGCTTAAACACGTCTCTTTGAAGCCCTGTTCGATTTGCTGCCTTCTTGGGTTTTGCAATCATGACATTTTTCTAAACTCATTTTAAAGGTTCGAAAGAATTGCTGACTCTCACGGCCGACTCAGCTGTCTTCGCGGGATAACCTTGTTCTTGGAACCTCACAAAATTCAGTTTAGCAGGAGCCCTAGCCCTCTTGTTGGCTCTATATTGGAGTCGCTTATGTCTTAACTTTTCTGTCTTGAGGGCTTGACGGGCATCTGCTTTTCTGGAAGCCATCGTAGACCGATTGAAGGGGAGCCCTGAGAAGACACCCGATTGTGCGATTGTTAAGGGCACCGTCTGAGCTTGTCCGAGACTCCTTGTAGTTTTCTTAGTTTTGACGGCCTTGCCCCCAGCTGGAGCAATAGAGAGCCTCTCGTTTGGGCTGGGGTGCTTTCACGACAACGACATTTGGCCTCCTCCCTTTTGATGCTGGTTTAGCCACTCTGCTTGTCAGAGCCTTCGTAATAGGAGCACTGACGACCGACGAAAATAGGATAGAGCCGAATTGTAGGGACAGTTCCTCTCACCGCCGCATGAGATCTACCGGGAGAACCAATCGAGCGTTCGTTTTCATTGTGTAAAAGACTGGACTTGTATTGAGAATTAAGCTTGTTGCTGGAGACATCGTCGTTGTGTTTGCAATTGCAGTAGAAAGTTTGTAATCTGCGTGAAGGAACATTATTTCAGTATCACAACGATGTGTATATTAAATGGGTTCGCATAATCGTTTGGCCCGAAATATGGGAAGAGAGATAGGTCCCACTGAACGTGCCAGAATCTGTAGAGTGTTTTTCGCTACCCTATTGAGACAGGAATGCGTTCGCTTGTCACACACTTTTTATTTTAATTTATGTGCCTAAAAAATGTTCACTTAAAATGCATGCACATTTTATTGGCCTTTTTAATAAAAAAAATTACGAAACGGAAAGTCCCCACGTGTTTAATGGGGCTTCCCCATTGGGAGAGGCTACCGAAGCTTCAGGAGCCACCCTAGTGGGGAGAGGCTCCAGCTATTTCGGGACCCCTATTGGGAGGGACTTACGGTTGGGGCCTCCCCCTTTAGTAAGGGGGAGGTTCCCGCGGGCAATTTTTTTCTTTATTATTTTTGGCTGGCGGAAACTTCAAAATATGCCTCCGAAAATAGTCTGACATCCCTCATGGGGTGCCCGATGTAGCTAAAAGAATTTTTACATGGGTCATGTGTTTTCCTCCGGCCTCCAAGTATCTCGTTATATTATTATTATTATTGATTTGTTTAACTTTGTAAACGAGACTAAATGTGTGCATCTTAACGAAATTTTGACAGCGTGACTGCTACGCACGTCAATTTATCGTATGAAGAGGTGTAATATAGATAACTTCTGTTCCCCTCCGAAAGGCGGCGCACAGGACCGCGATGTCCTGACGCTGGGATCCGGGGCAGATGCTATTTGGTTTTATCCGTCCACCTCTCCGAAGATGCCAAGTTGATTTATGGCACCGTGTATCGGAGGTTTAGAAGGATGCGGCCGATGTAGCAGACTTCGTCAGATTCCCCCTCGCTTGAGGGGTTTTTGATTGTGGGGACGCTCTTCCCTGCAGGCGCAAGCCCCTGCAGTTAATTACGCTACCGCATCGCGGTAACAACTTTCTCCTTCTCCAGAATTTCACTTCGTGTCGTGTGTGTTTGTTTTGTTTGTGGTTGCCCGTGGATTGTATACGGAGACTGAGTAATGCCGTCGCCCGTAGGACGTGGATTAGTCCAAATCCGTATTTACTTAGATTTGGGTTTGGTGTTTTTAGTTTAAGGATGCATTAGTCGCGTTGCAGCTAAGATCAACTTAAACGTTCGTTAAGGATACGTTAGTCCAGTTTGAGACTAAGATCAACTTAACGGGATCGTTTAGATCCGACAAAAGAGCGTTTGGGCTCTATTGTTCCAGTTTAGGGACATAGTGGTCCAACATTCCCATTTTGGGGGCAAATATTGGTTTAAGGACGCATAAGTCCATGAGTTTAAGGACCCCACAGTCCGTATTAATGTGTGGTTATCAGGATCCGTCACCTCTCTGACGACGTTGAAGGATTACAACGACAAATATCAGAGGAGTTCAGAGATGTACCCTTGAACCAAAGTTGGTTGAGAGATCGATAGTCCAATTTGGGACTAAAGTTTGTTGAAGGTTTGATTTAAGGACACGTTAGCCATATTTGAGACTAAGATCAACTTAATCGTTTGTTAAGGATACGTTAGTCCAATTTGAGACTAAGATCAACTTAACGGGATCGTTTAGATCCAACAAAAGAGCGTTTGGGCTCTATTGTTCCAGTTTAGGGACATGGTGGTCCAATGCCAGTTTAGGGACATGGTAGTCCATCGTTAGTTTAAGGACGTTTCGGTCCGATATTAGTTTAAGGACGTCTCGGTCCAATATTAGTTTAGGGACATCTCGGTCCACGAGTTTAAGGACCCCGCAGTCCATATGGGTGTGTGGTCGTTGGGACCCGTCACCTCTTTGACGTCGTTGAGGAATTACAACGATGGATGTCAAAGGAGTTTGGAGATGTACCCTCGAACCGGATGTAGATTGATTTAGGAGAGCCATTTTGCTCAGTCAATTTAATTTAAGGACTTATGGCCACGATTGGGCTAAGTCCAGTTGAAAATGTCCAACATTTTATTTGCTTTTGCATTGCATTTCTTTTTCTTTTTATTTGGGCTTTGCCCAGAAAGGATGCAAAGCATCAATTTGTTTTGGGCTCTGCCCCTTTTTATTGTATTGCAATTTAATTTGGCCTACTAGGCCCCTCTGATTTGGGCCTGGCCCTTCAGTAAAATGCATTGCATTTGTCAGGCGCTTTGCGCCAATCACTGAGCGCAAGCGCTTGTGGTGAGGACACGTGTCATGCTCTGGTGAGCGCAAGCGCAACAGCGCAGTGCGCTGCGCTAGTGCGCTGTGCTGTTGTGTTGCTAACACGTGGCGCGTTCTGGTGAGTTGCGCCCGTTCCAGAGAGCGAAGCTCTATTTCAAGGCGCGTAGCGCAAGTTGTTCTGCAGCTGACACGTGGCGCGCTCTGGTGAGTTGCGCCAGTTCCAGAGAGCAAAGCTCTATTTCAAGGCGCGTAGCGCAAGTTGTTCTGCAGCTGACACGTGGCGCGCTCTGGTGAGTTGCGCCAGTTCCAGAGAGCAAAGCTCTATTTCAAGGCGCGTAGCGCAAGTTGTTCTGCAGCTGACACGTGGCGTTCTCTCAGGAGCGCAACAGCGCAGTTTGGAAGTGCAAAGCACTAAGAATCTTTTTAGATTCCAGAACAGAAGTGCAAAGCACTATTTGTTTTCTTTGATCTAATTAGGATCAAAGAAAAATGAGTTTTTCTCTTTATTTCAAGAACCAGAGGTTCATAAAAGTGCAAATCACTATTTTTTTATTTTATTTATTTTTTTTTGTTTTAAAGAACCAGTGGTTCATACGAGTGCAAAGCACTATTTTTATTTATTTTTATTTTCTTTTCTGTTTTAAAGAACCAGTGGTTCATACGAGTGCAAAGCACTATTCATTATGTGAAGATCATTGATCAATGATTTATCAAAAGAGATTTATTTTCTCTTGTGAAGGTTTTTACCTTCTTTAAATTTTTCTCAGAGTTCTCTCTGTTTGAAGCTCTTGATTTTTTTTTAAAGAAATGTTGATGCCTTCTCTTCTCTTCTTGGCTCCTATTTATAGGAGAAAGAAAAGAATCAATTTGTTTAGCAAATCTCTCCTTGAAAGATTTGATTTGATCGTTGGGAGATTTGATTTATATTTATCATTAATCTGGGCCTTTAGATCATTCAGTGAATTTTATTCACCGTGGATTTTAAATCCAAAAGATATTCTATTTGTTATTCTGGTGAGATTTTCAGGGAAATCTTTCCTTGTCCAAGATTTTTCCATAAATTGATGATTTTTAATCATCTTTGGATCTTTAATCCAACGGTTCCCATAATCCTTTTCCATTTGGAAAGATTTAGAAGCTTTTAGAATTTTAATTCTATTTCGAAAGATTTTTAGAGAAATTTAGAATTTTAATTCTACTAATCTGTAAGGTTTTCAAAGCCTGTCACGTGCTGGCACGTGACCCTTGGTCACGTGTGAGCACGTAACCCCGAAATTGGTTCCTTTAACAGTCGCTTGTTCATATTGTTGTTTTAACCATCACGTGTCAACACGTGACCATTGGTCACGTGTGAACACGTGATATTTCATTGAGATAACTTCTGATTTTTAATCAGGGAACAGATTTTAGAATTTAATTCTATTCATTATTTTAGAGGCCTTAAGAGCCCATCACGTGTCTGCACGTGGCCCATGGTCACGTGTGAGCACGTGATGCCCCGTTGGGGTCTTTTCTAAGTTTTTATTATATCTTCTAACTCCTCCAGCGGATTCTTAAAAGCCCATCACGTGTGAACACATAATGCCACATAACTTTTGATTCCGGATGAATTATGAAGCCCATAATATATCAAATCGAAGGGTTTTTCGAGACGCTTTCAATACAATCAGAATTTATCCGTTTCTCCTTCGGGAGTTTGTCAAAAAACAGCCCGGAAGATACTGGTTCGTATTTCCTTAAGCGTATCGCTGCCATTTGATACCTTGGACTCTTTTGCGCAGAAATTTTTGGCGGGAACAAATGCCTCCCACTACTTTGCCCACGTAAGTATGTACGTGGGTGAAGCAGTGCAGAGTTATGCAGAGTTATGCATGGCGTATGACCAGTTTTGGGTTGATGTATCACTTTCAGAATCTTGATCTGAGAAGATACCAGTTTTGGGTTGATGTATCACTTTCAGAATCTTGATCTGAGAAGATAACGAGCGGACACAAGCGTCGTCATTTATCATTGACTCAAATCTCAACTCTTAAGGGATATAGTTCCAACCCTTAACTCCATGAGCCGCATCCTTCTATTTCTTTTTTTGTCTCACTCTGGCGTGGAGTAGTTCATACGCTTATGAGTAAGTTCTCCATTTCAGTGGCATGTAGCTTTGGCAAGTGTGGCCCATAGATGGTCGGCCCATCTTGACTTCTTTGCAGGGCAGTGATGGCTTAGGAGACAGGGGTAGGATCTGTCACCTAAGGCTTTTCAACTTTACGAGCCGTGAGGGTCTCATAAAGACTTTTCTCCCTACGAGTCGTGAGGATCTCGTAGGTGTATTTTCTCCTTGGGAATCGTGAGGATTCCTAAGTGTGTTTTCTCTTATAAGTCGTAAGGATCCTATAAGAGAGTTTTCCCTCTTACGAGTCGAAAGGACCCGTAAGCGGTTGTTTCCCTCCTTATCGAGATTTGACTTTGGAGAGTGTGACCCGTGGATAGTATGCAAGAGACCGTTTTGGGCCGACTTGCAGGGTCCCAGTACTTAGGAAACAGGTTTTTTTAATCCCTACTGCCTAAGGCTTTATCTCACGAGTCGAGACGCATCGAGAAAATCTCGCAAAGACATCAATTTCCTCACGAGTCGAAACGGATCGAGCAGATCTCGCAAGAACATCTTAACGTCGCATTTAACCTCTGCTCTTTACGACAGAAGCCCGTTAAGGTTGGTGGTACTTAGGGTTTTGGCCATCGTACCGTCGCATAAGCTGATATAGTCCTCGATAGGCAATCGTGCTGTTCGAGTAACCCTGCGACTGCCGTGTCTCTGATCCCTTCGGGGGCTGGACAAGACGTCTTCAAGCAATCCTCCTTGGCAGTTTGACCGTCAGAAGAGCAAGCGCTAGGAATTTGCCATGCCGCTTTTTACTTGAGGTTAGGCTCATTTTGGAGAGCCCCGATGAGTCATAACCACTCCGCACTGGTGTGGGGATGATCTCCGATAGTCTTTCGGGCTTTATATGAGTTGCCGTTAAGACCCTGAAGCTAGGAATTTGGCCTTTGCTTCGTTTGCTGGCATTGCGTCTGCTGTATCGAGACGAATGTTGCGGTGGGAACTAGGGATTTTGCCGTGGCTCCGTTTGTTTGATGACGTTACGTCTGCTGTGTCGAGACGAACGTTGGGGTGACATCTCGTCTGCTGTATCGAGACGGACGTCGAAGTGGTGACCACTCCACACTGGTGCGAGATGATCTCCGATTGTCTTTCCGGTTTTATATGACTTGCCGTTAAGACCCTGAAGCTAGGAATTTAGCCTTCGCTTCGTTTGCTGGCATTGCGTCCTCTGTATCGAGACGAATGTCGTGGTTGTCTCTAGGTTACTGGTGAACCGCCGAGGTTTGGAACTAGGGATTTTGCCGTGGCTCCGTTTGTTTGATGACGTTACGTCTGCTGTGTCGAGACGAACGTTGGGGTGACATCTCGTCTGCTGTATCGAGACGGACGTCGAAGTGGTGACCACTCCACACTGGTGCGAGATGATCTCCGATTGTCTTTCCGGTTTTATATGACTTGCCGTTAAGACCCTGAAGCTAGGAATTTAGCCTTCGCTTCGTTTGCTGGCATTGCGTCCTCTGTATCGAGACGAATGTCGTGGTTGTCTCTAGGTTATTGGTGAACCGCCGAGGTTTGGAACTAGGGATTTTGCCGTGGCTCCGTTTGTTTGATGACGTTGCGTCTGCTGTGTCGAGACGAACGTTGGGGTGACATCTCGTCTGCTGTATCGAGACGGACGTCGAGGTTGTCTCTAGGTTGCTGGTGAACCGCCGAGGTTTGGAACTAGGAATTTTGCCGTGGCTCCATTCGTTTGATGACGTTGCGCCTGCTGTGTCGAGACGAACATCAAGGTGGTGACCACTCTGTGCTGATGCGAGATGATCTCCGATTGTCTTTCCGGTTTTATGTGAGTTACCGTAAAGACGTTGAAACTAGGAATGTGGCCTTCGCTTCATTTGCTTTGTCGTGTCTGAATCCCTGCTGGAGGAAGAACGCTGAGGTTGACATTTCGTCTACTGTATTGAGACGAACGTCATGGAGGTGACCACTTCATGTGAGATGGTCTCCGATTGTCTTTCCGGTTTTATGTGAGTTACCGTTAAGACGTCGAAGTTAGGAATGTGGCCTTCGCTTCGTTTGCTTTGGTGTGTCCAAATCCTGTTGGAGGAAGAACGCTGGGGTTGATATTTCGTCTACTGTATCGAGACGAACGTCAAGGAGGTGACTACTTTCTGTGAGATGGTCTCCGATTGTCTTTTCGGTTTTATGTAAGTTACCGTAAAGACGTTGAAGCTAGGAATGTGGCCTTCGCTTCGTTTGCTTACACTGCGTCTGGTATATTGAGACGAATGCTGAGGTGGAGCTGGGATTTTGCCATCACTCCGCTTTGTTTCGACCATGGGGTCTTTTGTTAACTTTGCATGTACACCCCGCTGGGCTGCGAAGGAACGCCGTTGTTGACATTGCGTCTGTTGTAACGAGACGAATGCTAAGGTGGAGTTGGGATTTTGCCGTTACTCCGCTTTGTTTCGACCGTGAGGTCTTTTGTTGACGTTGCATCTGCCTCCAGCTGGACTGCGGAGGAACGCTGTTGTTGACATTGCGTCTACTGTATCGAGACGAATGCTGAGGTGAAGCTGGGATTCTGCCATCGCTCCGCTTGATGGTGTAACATCTGTGTCCTGTTGGAATGAGGAGGCACACCGTTGTTGGTCTCCAGGCTTTAGACGTGGCCATTGAGATTTGGAACTAGGGACTTTGTCATGGTTCCGTTTCGTTGCGATTCTGAGGTCAGTTGTTGACGTCATGTCTGCATCTAGTTGGAGTGAGGAGAAACGCCGTTGGTGATCTTTAAGTTGTCGATATTGACGTCGAGACCCTGAAGTTAGGGACCTTCCTTTGCTTCATTTGTTGACATCGTGTCTGTAATATTGCGACAAATGTCGAGATGGTCTCTAGGTTATCTATGAACCGTCGAGATTTGGCTTCGCTTTCTGGTGGAGCCTGTTAGGAAGGTATGGTTCCCTCTTTATCTGTGCCCCTGAATTGTATACAGGGATCAATGTGATTTCACCTGTAGGGCAAAAGTTTCATTCATTTTCATATTATTATTTTATTTCCGCGATGCTCTATCATTTCAGCTTTTATATCGCGAAGGTCGCGATTGCCCAATCATTTCGGTTATTTTTCGCGGTGCCCAATCATTTCGGCTGTTTACTTTATTTTTACTCGCTGATTTTTATTACGAGTTGCCCAATCATTTCGGCTGTTTATTTTATTTTTACTCGCTGTTTTTTATTGCGAGTTGCCCAATCATTTCGGCTATTTCGTATGCATTTTTTTTTGGCTCGCTGATTCTTTTTTTCACGAGTAGGGGATTTGGGATCTGATTCCAATCTTGGCATCAGCATCGCTGCGACTGGGATATTGCCAGGAGCGAATCATCATTTGCCGTGAACGGACTTGGAATTTGATACCGGTTTAGGCATCAGCATCGCTGCAACTGGAATATTGCCAGGAGCGAATCATCATTTGCCGTGAAAGGACTTGGAATTTGATACCGATTTAGGCATCAGCATCGCTGCAACTGGGATATTGCCAGGAGCGAATCATCATTTGCCATGAAAGGACTTGGAATTTGATACCGATTTAGGCATCAGCATCGCTACGACTGGAATATTGCCAGGGGCGAATCATCATTTGCCTCTGTCGATCCCGAACAAAGGTGGCTTAGTAAACAGGATTAAGGGTCCTGTCGGCTAAGGCTTTTGACTTCATGAGCCGTAAGGGTCTCACAAAGGTATTTCTCCCTACAAGTCGTGAGGATCTTGTAGGTATGTTTTCTCCTTGGGAATCGTGAGAATTCCTAAGTGCATGTTCTCTTGTAAGTCGTAAGGATCTTACAAAAGGGTTTTCTTCTTATAAGTCGAGAGGACTTACAAGTGTTGTTTGCTGTACAAGCATATCCCTAGTCACGGATGGGACTTTGTTAGGGAAATATTTATTCGTGCCCGTGGATTGTATACAAGGGTCATTATGAGCCGCTTGTAGGGCAATATCGAAGGTTGTGGGGGTTGCTTAAGAACAGGTTAAGGTTTCTGCAACTTAAGACTTTCAAATCTTATGAGCCGTAAGGGTCCCACAAGAGAGTTCTCCTTACGAGTCGTAAGGATCTCGCAAGTGTATTTTCTCCTTAGGAATCGTGGGGATCCCTAAGTGTGTTGTTCCTTTGTGAGTCGTAAGGATCTCACGCAGGTGGTTTCTCCTTACAGGGTCGAGAGGACCCTATAAGTGTTTCTCAACGAGGTTGCGCCCTTTCGGGTTTTCACAAACACTCGCCGGTAGCCCTGCTGTTTTTACTCACGGAGCCCTTTCGGGTTTTCATCCGTGCCCATTTTGCTTGTGGACATACCGTTTTTTTTTTATTCTCTTTTTTTTCTTTTTTTTTTCTTTCTTTTCTTTTTCTTCTTCTTTTTTTTTTCTTCAAACGAGGTCGCGCCCTTTCGGGTTTTCACGAACACTCGCCGGTAGCCCTGCTGTTTTTACTCACGGAGCCCCTTCGGGTTTTCATCCGTGCCCGTTTTGCTTGTGGACATACCGTTATTATTATTTTTTATTTTTTATTTTTTTTTAACGTCAGCCTGAAGATGCTGCGGGTTGGGAGTAGTTTAACGACGTTTCGGTCATTTGCAAGTTTTTAGGACATTGCGGTCCATCATTAGTTTAAGGACATCTCGGTCCGTTGTTAGTTTAAGGACGTTTCGGTCCGTTATCCAGTTTTAGGACGTAGTGGTCCGTTAGGCTTTCTCTATGAATGAGCATGATGCCCCCGGCGTGTCCATATTTTTCGGAGCATGCGGTTGTGGCGGGTTCACCTTCCAAATTTCGGACAACGCGAACTTGCCCTGTTGGTATTGGTCTTCAACCCAGTTTTTGAAGACGTAGCAGTCCTCGATCAGGTGACCTACTGTTTGGTGGTAAGGGCAATAATTAGGATTATTAACGTCGCCTGGCTGCAACGGACGTTTTGGATTCGGCAGATTAATGAGTCTATTGCGCACTGCCAGCTCGAACAGTCCCCTTGTTTTATCTTGCGGAAACGAGTAAGGACGTTTCAACTTTTCCTGGAGGGATTGTCGCTTGTTGCTTTGGCAAGCAACCGGTATAGGGTCACCTGATTGCTGGTGAGTGCTGGCGACGAGGGCCTTTTTTCCTTTTCTTTTATCCTTTTTGTTCGATCCTTTGTTTACGGGGCCGAGATTTTTTCCGAGTAGCATGCGATTGCACGGCTGAACGTTCTCGCGGCTTCTCAATTCCTTTATTTTTGAAATAGATTCCCCGAGGGAAAAGTTGGGGATGGCTTCTTCGTCAGAATCGCTTCCAAAGGTGATAATTTGTGATCCCTTGAAGTCGGCTATATGACAGTTTGCGGCGGCTCCTTTGCGCTCATATATCGCATTTTTCCGATGTCCACAAGCTTCACACTTTGTCCTGTCGAAGTGTCGCTTTTGAGCGACATACCCTTGCCACCAACAGTTAAAGGATTCGCAGTCTTCGGTAGGATGTATGATCTTCTGATGATATAAACAGAAGTTAGGGTGCATCTCTATCTCAGAGAAAGGATTTTCTTCGGAGGGCGGTAGCTTCATCCCTACTGATAGAGCTTTGGCGAACCGTTTCCTCGTCTTGAATTTGTTTTTACCCGCAGTGTATGACTTTTGATTTGACGGGAATACCTTGGTTCTTTCCAGTATGGCCATTTCATGCTCTTGATTGGCTTTTGCTTTCAGACAAATTTCATTTAGGAAGGCATCGATCAACTTGTCTGACGGCCGCGGAATTTCTGTTTCAGGGTCCGCCGTTGATTTCTCAGCGCAAGGATCCTCCTCATCATCCGTCAGTGAATGAGAAATCACATGACAAGTCGCTACGTAGTCTTCGGATTCATCCGATAAGTTTTCTCCATCGTTTTCATCCTCGACGAAAGAACAAGTTGCCCCCGGCGTGTCCGTCTTCTTTGGAGAGTGCGGCTGTGGGGGGTTTACCTTCCAGCTTTCAGACAGCGTGAACTTGCCTTGCAGGTATTGATCCTCGATCCATCCCTTAAAGACGAAACAATCTTCAATCGGGTGACTTACCGTTTGGTGGTAAGGGCAATAATTGGGATTATTAAGATCGCCTGGCTGCGACAGACGCTTTGGACTCGGCAGATTGATGAGTCTGTTACGCACTGCTAGCTCAAACAGTCTTCTCGTTTTATTCTGAGGAAACGAGTAAGGACGTCCCAGCCTCTCTTCGAGGGATGGGCGTGGACGCACGTTGTTTTGGCGAGCGACCGGCTTTGAGTTGCTCGACTGTTGCTGAGCGTTGGCGACGATGATTGCTTTTCCTTTCTCATTTCGGGGATCGGGTCTTGGAGGAGACGGTCTATGGCCCATCTGGTCCATTTGGGCTAATTTGTCGATCAAGGCCTGGAAGGTGGTCGGCCTGAAGAACATCATGAATTGCGAGGTGGTCGCCTGCGGATCGAGAGTGCCCACAAACATGCCTACCGCAGGAGCCTCTTCTATGCGTTGTTCGCATTTCGACCATAGGTTCCGCCATCGTGTTGCGTATTGGACCCATGTTTCGCCTGACCTTATCCTGGCATTTATCAGTGCTGTAATCGGGGTGCGTTCACTAGCACTTGCGAATCTTTGTGTAAACAGCAGTTCCATCTCTGCAAATGTTTTGACAGAGTCGTTAGGTAGCTCCGAATACCATTCAAAGGCTATTTCTGCTAAGCTGCCGACGAATTGACGTAGCAACAATCTGTCATCGCCTCCAGTATTGCCGCATAAGGCCCTGAATTGAGCGACATGCTGATGCGGATTCCCTGTCCCTTTATATACGTGGAATTTAGGGATCGTATATCCTGGCGGGTAACTGATTTGGTCATACCAGCTCGGATACGGTCGTCCGGTTCTAACTATTTGCCCAGCCGCTTCATTCGCCTGATAAACCCGGATCTGCTGGGCTATATATTCGTCTAGGTCAACTTTGAAGATTGCCTCCTCCTTGGCTGTTGATAGAGTCGGCAGAGGATTTGACGTTTCTCCCCTGCCGTCTTCAAGGACGATCGGAGGATCTTCAGCAGGAGGGTCCGGCTGTAACATCATCCCTACCATATCTTTGAAGAGGAGCGCCATCTGTTTTATGTTAGCCGCTTGCTCTGCAGCTTCTTTGTCCCTCTTTTCGAGGACTCTGCGTAAAAAGTCAGCGTCGGTTTCTTGTTCTTGACGCTCATCCGAACACGTTTCAGAGGTTTCTTTTGGCTCAGTGAGTGCAGCCATTGTAGTCATCATTTCCTGAAGCTTTTGCTGTTGCTCCCGGGCTTTCGTCACGGATCGGGTGAGCGGTCGGTGGCCTGTAGAAGTGCGGCTTTCCTCCTTTCCAGAAGCCATATAAACAGTGTGCACCACCATGCCCCCAGACTTGGGACATTTGTGTTCGGCGCTTTTATACTTCGCCATGTTCACAGGGGCTTTTTGTGGCCTCCTTTTTTGAGTGATTGGAGTTAAGGGAGCCGTTGTAGTGGGCACCCAAGTAGCTTTTGCTTTTTGTGGTTTGACAGAGTAATCCTTCCCCTGCCGAACCTTCATCTTTTTCTGTCGTCGGAGGCAGTCTTGATCGATCACCGACTCTTGGACCTGTCGCCAGACTTTGTAAATTTTAGAGGACAGCCGTTGAGGGGGCTGCTCTAACTTCTTCTCTGGAGTATTCTCCACAGGTGAAGGAGTTCGTTTCAACATCGCAGTAGGAGAGTTTCTGCGCACCTTGTTGAGCAGTTCAAAGCTGTTCTTGGTTGGAACAGCAGCATCGATCCTCACCATCGGAGCTGACAGAGTTATCCCAGAGGGAGAGTTGCCCCCAGCCTTCCTTACTCGACGCCAGTGGCGACGTCGGGCATGTCGTGCTGATGGAGTTGTTTCAGCTATAGGGGTGACCTCCTCATGCCCCCTGTGTTGGTCAGAATATACCGGTACCAGCTTTTTAAAGATCGACGTCCGTTGAACGGGGACGGCCAACTTGTCAGAAGCGGACTTCTGAACATGGGAAGCAACCTTGGTGATTTTTCCAGGAACGTGAGTTGGAATGGCTATCCGCTTCGGGATAACGCCTTCTGGTATGGCAGGCTTCTTCATGAGCCTGTTAGAGCTCTGGCCTAATCCATTAAAACCTGAAGCAGTGGAGTTGGGCGACCTGTTGAGAGGGGTCGCGGCAGTGGTGAGTCGATCGAAGACCGACTTCTTTGGAGCTTCTTGCAATGTCATTGGGGCGTTGAAGCTCATTGATGAGAGCATGGTCCCAAAAAATAGTCCAGTGGTGGCTTGAGTTACCTGCTCCACTGGCATCTTGAAAAGGGAGGCCGCTTGGGGCCCATAAGTCACTCCTCCAGCAAGGACCGAGCGAGAGTTGTAGTTGCAGGCAGTGCAGTTTGAAGCCATTGATCTTCTGTTTTCTGCACGGAGCAAGATACCAAATCTTAGTACCTTGAATCCACAGGCAATCACAGCAAACCGCGATTTGTTCGCGAACACGACACACGAAGTGTGGAGTGGAAAGAGGAAGAGGTCCCACCGGGCGTGCCAGAATCTGTTCCCCTCCGAAAGGCGGCGCACAGGACCGCGATGTCCTGACGCTGGGATCCGGGGCAGATGCTATTTGGTTTTATCCGTCCACCTCTCCGAAGATGCCAAGTTGATTTATGGCACCGTGTATCGGAGGTTTAGACGGATGCGGCCGATGTAGCAGACTTCGTCAGATTCCCCCTCGCTTGAGGGGTTTTTGATTGTGGGGACGCTCTTCCCTGCAGGCGCAAGCCCCTGCAGTTAATTACGCTACCGCATCGCGGTAACAACTTTCTCCTTCTCCAGAATTTCACTTCGTGTCGTGTGTGTTTGTTTTGTTTGTGGTTGCCCGTGGATTGTATACGGAGACTGAGTAATGCCGTCGCCCGTAGGACGTGGATTAGTCCAAATCCGTATTTACTTAGATTTGGGTTTGGTGTTTTTAGTTTAAGGATGCATTAGTCGCGTTGCAGCTAAGATCAACTTAAACGTTCGTTAAGGATACGTTAGTCCAGTTTGAGACTAAGATCAACTTAACGGGATCGTTTAGATCCGACAAAAGAGCGTTTGGGCTCTATTGTTCCAGTTTAGGGACATAGTGGTCCAACATTCCCATTTTGGGGGCAAATATTGGTTTAAGGACGCATAAGTCCATGAGTTTAAGGACCCCACAGTCCGTATTAATGTGTGGTTGTCAGGATCCGTCACCTCTCTGACGACGTTGAAAGATTACAACGACAAATATCAGAGGAGTTCAGAGATGTACCCTTGAACCAAAGTTGGTTGAGAGATCGATAGTCCAATTTGGGACTAAAGTTTGTTTGAAGGTTTGATTTAAGGACACGTTAGCCATATTTGAGACTAAGATCAACTTAATCGTTTGTTAAGGATACGTTAGTCCAATTTGAGACTAAGATCAACTTAACGGGATCGTTTAGATCCAACAAAAGAGCGTTTGGGCTCTATTGTTCCAGTTTAGGGACATGGTGGTCCAATGCCAGTTTAGGGACATGGTAGTCCATCGTTAGTTTAAGGACGTTTCGGTCCGATATTAGTTTAAGGACGTCTCGGTCCGATATTAGTTTAGGGACATCTCGGTCCACGAGTTTAAGGACCCCGCAGTCCATATGGGTGTGTGGTCGTTGGGACCCGTCACCTCTTTGACGTCGTTGAGGAATTACAACGATGGATGTCAAAGGAGTTTGGAGATGTACCCTCGAACCGGATGTAGATTGATTTAGGAGAGCCATTTTGCTCAGTCAATTTAATTTAAGGACTTATGGCCACGATTGGGCTAAGTCCAGTTGAAAATGTCCAACATTTTATTTGCTTTTGCATTGCATTTCTTTTTATTTTTATTTGGGCTTTGCCCAGAAAGGATGCAAAGCATCAATTTGTTTTGGGCTCTGCCCCTTTTTATTGTATTGCAATTTAATTTGGCCTACTAGGCCCCTTTGATTTGGGCCTGGCCCTTCAGTAAAATGCATTGCATTTGTCAGGCGCTTTGCGCCAATCACTGAGCGCAAGCGCTTGTGGTGAGGACACGTGTCATGCTCTGGTGAGCGCAAGCGCAACAGCGCAGTGCGCTGCGCTAGTGCGCTGTGCTGTTGTGTTGCTAACACGTGGCGCGCTCTGGTGAGTTGCGCCCGTTCCAGAGAGCGAAGCTCTATTTCAAGGCGCATAGCGCAAGTTGTTCTGCAGCTGACACGTGGCGCGCTCTGGTGAGTTGCGCCAGTTCCAGAGAGCAAAGCTCTATTTCAAGGCGCGTAGCGCAAATTGTTCTGCAGCTGACACGTGGCGCGCTCTGGTGAGTTGCGCCAGTTCCAGAGAGCAAAGCTCTATTTCAAGGCGCGTAGCGCAAGTTGTTCTGTAGCTGACACGTGGCGCGCTCTGGTGAGTTGCGCCAGTTCCAGAGAGCAAAGCTCTATTTCAAGGCGCGTAGCACAAGTTGTTCTGCAGCTAACACGTGGCGTTCTCTCAGGAGCGCAACAGCGCAGTTTGGAAGTGCAAAGCACTAAGAATCTTTTTAGATTCCAGAACAGAAGTGCAAAGCACTATTTGTTTTCTTTGATCTAATTAGGATCAAAGAAAAATGAGTTTTTCTCTTTATTTCAAGAACCAGAGGTTCATAAAAGTGCAAATCACTATTTTTTTATTTTATTTATTTTTTTTTGTTTTAAAGAACCAGTGGTTCATACGAGTGCAAAGCACTATTTTTATTTATTTTTATTTTCTTTTCTGTTTTAAAGAACCAGTGGTTCATACGAGTGCAAAGCACTATTCATTATGTGAAGATCATTGATCAATGATTTATCAAAAGAGATTTATTTTCTCTTGTGAAGGTTTTTACCTTCTTTAAATTTTTCTCAGAGTTCTCTCTGTTTGAAGCTCTTGATTTTTTTTTTAAAGAAATGTTGATGCCTTCTCTTCTCTTCTTGGCTCCTATTTATAGGAAAAGGAAAAGAATCAATTTGTTTAGCAAATCTCTCCTTGAAAGATTTGATTTGATCGTTGGAAGATTTGATTTATATTTATCATTAATCTGGGCCTTTAGATCATTCAGTGAATTTAATTCACCGTGGATTTTAAATCCAAAAGATATTCTATTTGTTATTCTGGTGAGATTTTCAGGGAAATCTTTCCTTGTCCAAGATTTTTCCATAAATTGATGATTTTTAATCATCTTTGGATCTTTAATCCAACGGTTCCCATAATCCTTTTCCATTTGGAAAGATTTAGAAGCTTTTAGAATTTTAATTCTATTTCGAAAGATTTTTAGAGAAATTTAGAATTTTAATTCTACTAATCTGTAAGGTTTTCAAAGCCTGTCACGTGCTGGCACGTGACCCTTGGTCACGTGTGAGCACGTAACCCCGAAATTGGTTCCTTTAACAGTCGCTTGTTCATATTGTTGTTTTAACCATCACGTGTCAACACGTGACCATTGGTCACGTGTGAGCACGTGATATTTCATTGAGATAACTTCTGATTTTTAATCAGGGAACAGATTTTAGAATTTAATTCTATTCATTATTTTAGAGGCCTTAAGAGCCCATCACGTGTCTGCACGTGGCCCATGGTCACGTGTGAGCACGTGATGCCCCGTTGGGGTCTTTTCTAAGTTTTTATTATATCTTCTAACTCCTCCAGCGGATTCTTAAAAGCCCATCACGTGTGAACACATAATGCCACATAACTTTTGATCCCGGATGAATTATGAAGCCCATAATATATCAAATCGAAGGGTTTTTCGAGACGCTTTCAATACAATCAGAATTTATCCGTTTCTCCTTCGGGAGTTTGTCAAAAAACAGCCCGGAAGATACTGGTTCGTATTTCCTTAAGCGTATCGCTGCCATTTGATACCTTGGACTCTTTTGCGCAGAAATTTTTGGCGGGAACAACTTCGTACCTACTAAAAAGTAAATACAGACCGAAATCTGTATTCCAGATGGAAATACGGACCAAAGATCGAATTCCCGAGCCACCGAAAGGGAATTACGGATCGAAATCCGCATTCCTGAAGGTTTCCCCAAAGGAAAAACCCGATGGCTCTCTTTGATGGGGTTATCCTCCTCTGATTCCGATTGGGGTCCCAAAGAAAACTTTTTTTATATCTGCAAACTTTGAATTTGAATATTAAATAAAAAAAGATCTTTTCTTGATTTTATGTTGCAATGGATTTTGGAGAATAGAAAGAGCAAAAACATGGAAATCTTTTTGATTGGGTTTTGAGAATCAAATAAATTTGCAATAAAAAACCCAAGCAGAAAAGAATCTTTTTTAAGCAAAAAAAGAGTCGGAGATCCTTTGGTGTTTTTGAACAAAAATAGATGAATCGATGGACCTTTAATAAAAGAAATTGAAAACGAAGAAGGAAAAACTTGATGAGAAAGCTAATGAATCTTCTCTGATTTGAATCAAGAAAATAAATTTTTTTATATAAAAAAAGGAAAACCTATGTAAGAGATGATAGAAAGAGGAAAAATCAAGGACGGCACAAAACCCTAGAAAATTGGCAGAGAATGATTTCTTCCTGATTTCATTCATAGGGTTGACTTTTTATAGCCTTTACACTTTACATTTAGGCCCCTTGGGCTTTATAAATTTTGGCTTCTTGCCCTTTCCATATCTACGTGCTTATTTATTTTTGCACATAAGCCATGGGTTGTACAATTATTTAGCTTATTGCCCATTTCCCTTACATTTATTCTCAAAAATTGCATTAAATTTATTTCTCACATAATTCCTTTCTTTCCTTCTTTGCTGGCCGGCTTCGCTTGGGCCTGAGACGGTTTGGATGCGAGCCCGGTTATTTGGGACCAGACGCGGGTTAGTCGGACTCGCGTTAGCTTGGGCGTGGACTTTGACTTTTAATTCTGGCAATGAGTTATAAATTTTGACCCCAACAGAAAGCTAATGAAAATAAGCCAAAATGGATCAAACAGTATGCTACTATTCTTCATTAATGTAGGACTGTAATATAAAAGAAACGGGGACTTGCTCTGGGATCTGGGCTCTATAACCTTTATAACCTGGACCAATTTTTGCAATTTTCTGGGCATGGTTCTTGACTTCAAAATCAACACCTCACCACCCCTGCAAAACCACCATCCCTGGAGCATTTTCTTTCCCAACATACGCATCAAATCGTCTGCACATTCAGCACCCCCATTAGTTTCACTGATTCTTTGCCAGTAAATCCATTAAAGAGGGGAAAATAAATAAATAAACCAGGTTGTAGGTAATAATTGTTGGAAAATTTTTGCTGTTTAATACGTTTTATATCTGAAAAAATTGAATAATTGAATAAACAAAAATCTAACCTTTATAGATCATGAATTTGAAAAATGAAGTCTATGGGAAAGAGGCATGCACTTGAGTGCACTGAGCTAAGAAAGATATCGCCTCCCTCTTGGCAGATTTACAGCGGTGATTCAATCCAAAGATATAACTCCCCCGGCCCTTCTGGTACTCCGGCTTGCACAAGTCGCCGAAGTAGTATTAGTACCCTTTTCTGTTTCGCAGTTAGATGCTCAGATGCTGTGAATGCAGTGAAGAAGAAGAAGAGAAAGCATTTGTGTGCTCTACTTTTTGGTTTTCGGGGAATGCATCAAAGCCTTTAGGGATTGGCCTTTCATAGCCTCCCAAAACGGTTTGTAACCATTCGTTGCGACCACTCGATCACAACAGTTCGATCCGCAACCGCTGGCAACTGCAACAATCGTAACTGTTCGATCTGCAACCGCTGGTAACCGTCATATCTCTACCGTTCAACTTGCAATGGTCATTTTCCAACGGTGATTTTCCAACAGTCGCACCCGTTCCTAAAAACCATTCGTGAAAAACGTTTCAAAAATTATAGTTAAAATATTTTACAAAAATATATTAAAGTAATTTTCTGTAAAACAAAATACTAGAGACTTTGTGAACTCGAATCGGAGCGGCATTCGTGTCCGCAGGTGCAGACACATGCGGCTCGTCACGGCGGTGGCGCGCGTGTGGTTTCACCATATTCTCTTTCATTAGACTCGATGCAATGAAGGATAGAAGTGTTATATAAACACTTTCTCATTCCTTGGTATGGGCAATGTGAGACTAAAACCCACCATGAGAAGATTGGACTTTTCCCTTATTTTGTGCATTTGCTCCAACAATTCCCCAACAAAGTTCAAACTTCGATGCAAACTATAATGACTGACTACTATGAGACGAACAACTACCAATATAGTATATCGTCGTAAGTGTCATAAAAACTTGAACTTACACTGTGTAGAAAACAGCAGAACACAAGAATACTTTGCATTAAATGACCTTACAAAACTACATCTTGTTGATCGATCCTTTGTTAAAAACACATACAATATGAAACAAGAATTTGGGTATTCAAAACGGGTTACGCATTATGGTCATGCGTCGTATGTTGATTCTTGTGAGAGTTATAAGGGTTTCACCCACTCACCTTAAGCCACGGCCTTATGACAATCTCACTTAGATGATGTCTCAAGAGGATACTTGTTGTCAGAGTACCTCGCAAATAATTTTGTATTTGACATCATTAAGAGTTAAATTCTCAACCTTAATTAACAACTAGAGCACGACAGCATCATAAGAATATTATAGGATATAAATCCTTAAATAAAGTGTTCTCAAGTTCACATTTAACAGCTGCGTTTTTCCCATTACAAAACCTTTGAAGGTTGGGTATCTACTGTTGGTGAATTCAATACGGGTCTAAGTCCCATTCCTCTCGATGCATTAAGAATCTTCGTTTTCACAAGACGCTTAGTAAAGTAATCGGCTAAGTTTAGTTAACTACTTACAAACATAAGAGATACTATAAAATGTTCTTTGTATTGTTTTATAGTCTCATATCTTAATTGCAGGAATCTATTTGTTTTCCTATTGCAATTTTTCTGTTCTAATAAATCTAATAGAGATCTATTATCACAACGAATTGTTATTGTTGTAATTGCCTGTGGTACAGAAGGAATTTCGGGTATTAAATTTCTTAACCATTCTGCTTCTACGCAGGTAGTATCCAAAGCAATCATTTCAGCATCCATGGTACTTCTAGCAATTAATGTTTGTTTACACGATCCCCAATTAATTGCTCCACCACCAAGTACACAAACATAACATGTGATAGATTTTACGTCTAGAGTATCAGTTACCCAATTAGCGTCATTGTATCCTTCAATTTGATTTGGAATAATAGAGTAAACAAGACAATAACTATCGTACCTCTTAAGTCTCGAAACCGCATATGAAATATCCGGTCTTATTCGAGTAGCTATGTAGTTTAGCGACCCTATCAATTGTGCATATCTATTTTGTAATATAGGTTCTCCTTCATGTTTAATGAGATGAACATTTAGATCAAAGAGAGTTGAGATAGGCTTTATATTGAAATAACTATACTTCTTTAATAATTTCTCTATAGTATGAGATAATGAAATTGAATATCCATTCTCTAATATATTAATTTTCATGCCCAGAATGTAATCAGCCACACCTAAAGTTTTTTTCTTTTTCTTTTGAATGTATTGGGTTTTGTTATATTATTATTATTATTTTAAGTTGGAGTTTAATACTTTCTAGTTAATATATAACATATTATTATGGTTGCTTTAAATTTATTATAGTTATGGTTTTCCAAGTTTGTTAAATAAATATATTATTAGTATTTATGTTTGTTTACTATTTGATTAATATCTTAAATTTCTACACATATAAGATTTATTTGTCTAACATTAGTTTCATAACTAAATAAATAAAAATTAGTATGATTGTTTTAACAAAAAATGTTTAGTATTTAAGGCTGTTTGATAATTTATTGATATCTTATTTTAATTTGCATCTAATATATTTTCAAATACCAGATATGTAAACAAATATATTATGGTTATCTAAATTAGTTAAGTATATGATATTTAACTTTTAAAATTTTGTTTTTCTAAATCTAATAATATCTTATTTATATTCTAATACAATATTTTGTCTACCAGGATATATTATTAATAATCTTTTAATTTTTAAATCCTATTTTAAATTTTCCAAATTAAACTATTAATGGTTATAAGAATTATTTTCCTAAACTTATATATATTTTCTTATACTCTCTCTCCAAATATATTTTATCTCCCCAAACAAATCTATACCTATTTTAGTCATACACATTTAAACTAATTTATATACATCATAGCTATTTAAAACACTATATATATATTTATATAAATGTTTTCTATTATCCTATATAATAACAAACCATACACTTATTTTAACTATATATATATATATATTGGTTATCTAATTTATTTTAGATGTTTATTGGTATGCTAATTTATATTTATATTAATTAATATACATATTGTTTACAATATTTTTGTAATCATAGATATATGGTAGATTGTTTTGGTTATGATAAATAATTGAGCTGATCTCTTAAAATCTTTAACAAATAGTTCTTGTACGGATTTTGTGATATATTCTTTTATCTAGTTTAACAAATATTTTCTCTCTTCTACCAATTTTACCCTAACCAATATATAAATAATACACCTATATTTTACCCAACCTTAATCTCTCTCCAACTAGAATATTTCTCCCCGTCCTTCTCTCTCTCTAATATATATAATTCTAAACTATATTCATCACTCAAATCTCCTTTTTTCTTTTGAAAGTTGCCGAGCACTCTTCACCAACCGCACCAAACTCTAGAACAGCGAGCAACGTGGATCAAGATTTTCTAGCCGAGCGATCGAGTTTAGTTTGCGTTTCGTGTCGTCATATTTAACCGTCTCAAGACAGGTACTCTTGATCCTTTCCTTTGATCGATGCAACATCGACGAATTGCTCAATACATTATTAAGCTATAGTATATTAATATTAAAAAGTCTCATATTCTGTTTATATTAATTAATAATGGTATTAGGTATGATGGTATCATGGTAATCATATTATAGATACAAATATATTAGTCACCGATAGTAATTAAGAGTACATAATTATATTCATTTTTATTAGTATTTATTTTAAATATGATCAGATACATATCATTGTATTTCATATATCATACTATGTTTTAGATGATATTAATCACATAATTTATTGTGTACCTCGGTGAAACCCTAGGATCCCTAGAGCACCCATTAATCATATTAATCCTTTAAAATCATATTTCAGTTTATTATTCTTTCCAATAATAAATCTGGATATTAAATGAAGCCGCTTGCAAATTCATGTAGATTCTTGTTTACATTATTGATATTATTATATCATATCGACTGTACTTGACATGCTACTTAAAACTATTTATTTAACATCACTTGCTTGATATGACATGCATGTTCACGATTACTATTTTCTGGCATTAAAACGAGATCACTATTAGAATGCTGAGTTACATGTCATGACCCCATTTATTCCTGCTTACAAGCTTCTATCCATACCGTTAACATGATATTACAAGTTTCAGTCCAGTCGACATTTTATTTAGTAGTCGAGTTTACTGCCATGTTAGTCATAAATACGTAGTGTGTTGGGGTAGTTTGAGTGTGCATTCGTTCAACAGGATCTCAGAAGTCCCATACCGGCAGCTCGTACCAGGTTATATCGGTCGCTTGTTACTGCAGCTCGTACCGGGCTATATTGGTCGCTTGTCACTACAGCTCGTACCGGACTATATCGGCCGCTTGTTCTTACAGCTCGTATCGGGTTTATACAGTCACTTGTTCATTCCACATTTGGGCCCGTGTTTCCTAGCCTCGAGGCCCTACCCTTGGGTTAGTAGGTATACTCCTGCAGAGGTTGACATACTCACTCAAACTCACGATAGAATAGATTACCCTTTTAGTGTCCAACTAGAATATGACTTGACCGACTTGACCTGTTTACATGCTTACTTTATATTACTGCCATATCTATATCTACATATGTACGCGGGCTTCACTATACTCACATATTCATGCTATCACACACATACACACTATTACTGTTGAAGTCGAAAATTGCACCCCGATTGACTAAGTCAAAGTCATGGTCAACCCCAAGCCAAGTGGGCCCAAGCCCAGATCAAGTGGGCCCATACCTAGGTCGAGTTGGAACATGAAGCGGCCGGCCGGCCCCCATGCCAAAATGAAATCATGTAATAAATAATTTTTATATAACTTTTTATGCATGAATGTAAACAAAATGGGCATAAAGCCAAATTTTTGTAAACCCATGGCTTATGTGCAAAAAGAAATAGCACATGAGACATGGGATGGGCAAAATGCCATTTTGTAAAGCCCAAGGGGCTATATGTAAATGTGTAAGCCTATATAAGGCAACATGATGATGAGTAAAGGAAGACACTTTTCATTCTCTCAAAAACCTAGGGTTTGTGCCTCTTTCCCCTTTCTGAAGGTTCCAAACCTTCTTCTTTCTTTTGAATTAAATCAAGAGTTTTACTCTTCCTTTTCCAAAACTAAATAGTTTTTCACCACAAAACCCACAAAGGGAAACTTAGATCTGTCATTAGATCTCAAAAAGAAGAGATTTTTAAAATCTCACATCTCTTGATCTTCAAGATCCGGCCAAACGACAGAAGCAGAATGAAACTCATCTCCAGAAACCCCACTTTGGGGAAGAACTAGGGCTCAAGGGGAGAAGCCCCTTCATCAGCTTCAAAACATCCTTGGAGTTTAACTCCTTATACACACACACAATAATAATAAATGCTCCTTTCTGGGAGTACAACTCCCGTTGCAGGGACCAAGTCCCTTTTTGCGTCCGAGCACAGCGCTAGCGCTCTTAAACTAGCGTCCAAAGCGCCCGAGCGCCCACGTGCTGACACGTGGGGTGCTAGCGCTCAAGACGCTAGCGTTCTTGCGCCCAGAGCGCTAGCGCCCGAGCGCCAGCGCCCGAGCGCCCGCGCCCGAGCGCCCACGTGCTGATACGTGGAGCGCTAGCGCTCTTGCGCTCAGAACGTTAGCGCCCAAAGCGCTAGCGCCCGAGCGTCCACATGCTGACACGTGGAGCGTTAGCGCCCAGAGCGCTAGCGTCCGAACGCCCACGTGTTGACACGTGGGGTGCTAGCACTCTTGCGCTCAAAGCGCTAGCACCCAAAGCGCTGACGCTTCTTCCCACGCATCCTTTGGATGCCCTTTCCCTTTCATTTTTTTATATACGTGTATACACACACACTCTACAACACTGTCCCTCCTAAAAAAAATTTGGGCCGGAGCGCTGCCCCGCACCCCGCAAGGGGGTTGCTAGCCCCCTTGACCCCTAGCCCGCTATCCGGATAGCGGAACCCCCGTAAAAACTCTGCGTGGCTTCCGATATATTCAAAACAAAACACCCTTTCAAAACACACGTACACTGCACATTGAGTTCGCATGACCAGTTTGACCTGTCAATCGGAGGTTTCCTCACTCTAAAGGCGAGGGGTAATTAACGACAGCTTAGTCCACGGCTGCCGGAGATTCAGATCCCCACGATCAATAAACCCCGGCCTACCCTAGGCAGGGGAATCTGTAGTACGCCTGACAAGCGCGCGCGTATTCTTATCTCAATTGGGTGACGAAAAACACCCTACAATTATGATTGAGTACTTGTTGGGATGTTCTGACATCCATGGAACTTGTCATCTCAGGTTTAGAGACCGATTCACCGGCAAAACAGGATCAGAATGACTATCAGAAGTTTGCCGAATATTAGTAGTATTTATAGGTTTATTTCTATTTTATTTCCGTTGCTATTAAAATGTGCGCCCTCGCAGGACGTTAGGAATAATGTATCTTTCTTTTTGGATCTTATATTTCGTTTATTCGGAACCCTTTGTTATTTGGATATTTTATTGACTCTATTTTTATCACATGGATTTATCAGTATTATTTGTTATTTATGCAGCATGATGTTAGTATCATATCTTGGATATTATCGTACAGGTTTAGTCTTAGGTGTGATTATGGCAAAGCGTTTTCCCTTGTCTAGGAGCATTGGCGGTTTCAGTCCATATTTCCGTATTTCAAGAATTGGGGCATTACATGTTGGTATCAGAGCTAGACTGACGTCGAAATTAGTCTTGATTCTACCGACCTTTTAGGTTAGAATCGCGTGTCTAGGATTCCCATAGTGTGTCATGTTGCATAATTCATTGACTCTAATTGTAGAAATCGGGTGACTGAGATAGAATTACGATATTGTACGCATGTACAGCGGCATGGTTACAATGCGTCATTCTGTTTGAGTAACATAGAGTTCTATTTTTAATTTGTTTCCACCGATTTGATTTTCTTGCAAACGCCGATTTCTCGAGCCAAGACCATGACTCTTCGCACCCTTATTTGTTTCCTTGACTCTTGATTTTCGTATCCATCTATTTTTCTTGATCCTTGTAATTAGTTCGCAATCTTGTATTTTCGTTTTCCTAATTTCGAGAATGAAATTTCTTGTAAAGTGGGTAGGATGTAACACTCTAGCCCGACCGATCATAAGTTTTTTTCTTTTTTTTTCTTTTGAATGTATTGGGTTTTGTTATATTATTATTATTATTTTAAGTTGAAGTTTAATATTTTCTAATTAAGATAGAACATATTATTATGATTGTTTTAAGTTTGTTATAGTTATGGTTTTCCAAGTTTGTTAAACAAGTATATTATTAGTATTTATGTTTGTTTACTATTCGATTAATATCTTAAATTTCTATACATATAATATTTATTTGTCTAACATTAGTTTCGTAACTAAATAGATAATATTAGTATGGTTGTTTTAATAAAAAAATGTTTAGTGTTTAAGGTTATTTGATAATTTATTAATATCTTATTTTAATTTGCATCTAATATATTTTCAAATACTAGATATGTAAACAAATATATTATGGTTATCTAAATTAGATAAGTATATGATATTTAACTTTTAAAGTTTTGTTTTGCTAAATCTAATAATATCTTATTTATATTCTAGTACAATATTTTATCTACCGTGATATATTATTAATAATCTTTTATTCTTTAAATCCTATTTTAAATTTTCCAAATTAAACTATTGGGGGTTATGAGAATTATTTTCCTAAATTTATATATATATTCTTATACTATCTCTCCAAATATATTTTTATCTCCCCAAACAAATCTATACCTATTTTAATTATACATATTTAAACTAATCTATATACATCATATCTATTTAAAACTCTCTATATATTTATATAAATGTTTCCGATTATTCTATATAATAACAACCCCTACATCTATTTTAACTAAATATATATATATATATATTGGTTATCTAGTTTATTTAAGATGTTTATTGGTATACGATATATATATATATATATAATGTCTACAATATTTTTGTAATCCTAAATATATTAAATATATGGTAGATTGTTTTGGTTATGATAAATAATTGAGGAGATCGCTTAAAATATTTAACAAATAGTTCTTGTAGGGATTTTGTGATATATTGTTTTATCTAGTTTAACAAATCTTCTATCTCTTCTACCAATTTTACCCTAACCAATATATAAATAATACACCTATATTTTACCCAACCTTAATCTCTCTCCAATCAGAATATTTCTCTTTCCTCTTTTCTATCTCTCCACTATATACACACATATATAATTCAACATATATTCATCTCTCAAATCTCCTTCTTCATTTAAAAGTTGTCGAGTACCCATTATCAACCGCACCCAACTCCATAACAGCGAGCAATGTGGATCGAGATTCTCTAGCTAAGCGATCGAGTTTGGTTTGCGTTTCATGTCGTCGTATTTAACCGACTCAAAGCAAGTACTCTTGCTCCTTTCCTTTGGTCGATAAAATATCGGCGAATTACTCAATACATTATTAGACTATAGTATATTAATATTAAAAATCTCATATTTTGTTTATGTTAATTAATAATGGTATTAAGTATGATGGTATTATAGTAATCATATTATACATACAAGTAGATTCGTCACCGATAGTAATTAAGAGTACATAATTATATTCGTTTTTATTAGTATTTATTTTAAATATAATCAGATACATATCATTGTATTTCATATAGCATGGGATTCTTTAGATGATATTAATCACATGATTTATTGTGTATCTTGGTGAAACCCTAGGATTCCTAGGGCACCCATTATTCATATTAACCCTTTAAAATCATATTTCAGCTTATTATTCTTTCCAAATGAAGGTGCTTGCAAATTCATATAGATTCTTGTTTACATTATTGATTTATCATATTATATCGACTGTACTTGACATGTTACTTGAGACTATTTATTTAACATCATTTGCTTGACATGACATGCATGTTCACGATTACTGTTTCCTGGCATTAAAACGATATCACTATTAGAATACTGAGTCACATACCATGACCCCAATTATTCCATATCGTTAACATAATATTACAAGTTACAGTCCAATCAGCATTTTATTTAGTGGTCGAGTTCACCGTCCTGTTAGTTATAAATACGCAGAGTGTTGGGATAGTTTGAGTTTGCATTCGTTCAACTGGATCCCAAGAGTCCCATGCCGGCAGCTCGTACCGGGCTATATCGATCGCTTATGACTACAGCTCGTACCAGGCTATATCGGCCGTTTGTCACTGCAGCTCGTACCGGGCTACATCGGTCACTTATCAATACAGCTCATACCGGACTATATCGATCGCTTGTTCTTACAGTTCGTACCGGGCTATATACAGTCGCTTGTTCATTCCACATTTGAGCCCGCATTTCCAAGCCTCTGAGGCCCTACCCTTGGGTTAGGAATACTCATGCAGAGCTTGACGTATCCATTCGAACTCACGGTAATATAGATTATCCTTGTAGTGAACAACTAGAATATGACTTGATCGACTTGACATGTTTACATGCTTGCTTCATATTACCGCCATATCTATATCTATATATGCACGCGGGCTTCACTACACTCACATATTCATGCTATCACCCACATACACACACTATTACGATTGAGTACTTGTTGGGATGGTTTGACATCCATGGGACTTGGCATCTCAGGTTTAGAGGCCGATTAACTGGCATAGCAGGATCAGAATGACTATCAGGAGTTTGCCGAAAATTAATAGTATTTGTAGGTTTATTTCTATTTTATTTCAGTTGCTATTAGAACGTGCGCCCTCACGGGACGTTAGGAATAATGCTCATTTTGGATCTTGTATTTCGTTTATTCGGAATCCTTTATTATTTGGATGTTTTATTGACTATATCTTTATCGCGTGGATTTATAAGTGTTAATCATTATTTATACAGCATGAAGTTAGTATTATATTTTGGATATCATCGTACAGGTTTAGCCAGAGCTTTAGGTGTGACTATGGCAAGGTATTTTCCTCTTGTCTAGGAGCAATGGCGGTTTCGACCCATATTTCCATATTCCGGGAATTGAGACGTTATATCCTTCATATCGAAGTTCTTAGATATATATGACTTTATATCATTTATGACATTAATAGAAGAATCAAATATTAGAATGTCATCAACATAAAGACAAGAACTACAAAATCATTACCAAAAGATTTGTAGTATATACATGTATCAAAATTATTAATTATAAAACCATAGTTAAGAATTACTTCATCGAACTTAGTATGCCTTTGTTTAGAGGCTTGCTTTAATCCATATAGAGATTTAACAAGTTTGGAACCTACTGGTTGTTCCATATAAGAACCTACTTTATTTTTATTCCCCTTTCTATGAAACCTACCGGTTGTTCCATATAAATTTTTTCTTTAAGATCACCATTTAGAAAGACGATCTTTACATCCATTTGATGTATTAATAGCTTATGAATAGCGGCCAAGGCAATTAATGTTCTCATGATTGTAATTCTTGCTACATGCGTATAAGTGAAAGTTCCCAGTGCCCTCGCCGTTAACCCGCGTTCAATGCGGAAAACGAAAACGAAAATCATCATGGCACTAGAAACCTAAAACCAAGAATCTAAACCAGACATCTAAACTAGCAAAAACAAAAGAACAGAAATCACAACCTTCGTAGCGTCGTCATTTGCTCCAATTGGGTTGGATTTTAGTATGCTCTCAAGAGCTCCGGATCGTGCCTGCAAGCTGGTTTTTCTTCACCGAAGATAATCCACATGAGGAAATCAAGTTCAAACTTCAACTTCGTCAATGAAGTAACTAAAGATCCTAGATTGCTAATCTAGGATGCTTAGTGATGTGTGTGAGTGTTCTAACATTTCTCTCTCTTATCTTCATGATTCTCAACTCATGAATGTTGAAGATGAAGAAGAAAAAAGAGCCATGAAAGAGAGAGAAGCTAAAATAGTGGAATGAATAAAATCATCTTAACAAATTCAAGCATGCTTCATATCTTTTGTTAAAAGTATTTTCCAATTTAAAATTACAACCATACATGAATAATAAATGCAAATGAATTTATAATTTATTTGCCCATACCCTCCACCATTTCTCTTTTCCACCTCATTTCATAATTTCTTTAAAAGAAAATTCTAGAAATGAGTTGTCCTTCTTCTTGAAGTATTCTAGAAGTATTCTTGTATAAATATAAAAATACGTCCCCGCAAATACATGCCCGTATTCGTATCAAAATACGAATACCCAAAAGATAGAAAAATACAATGAACATAATACTAGAATATACATATCGAATACATATATGTAAATTATTAAATCAAAACTTGATTTAATAATCCGGATTAATCCTAAGCCGGCTAGTATTATCATCCGCCCGATTAAAGTTCGTGTAGCTAGCATACAAACCTAATCGGAACACTGCACGTATCAATATACGGCCACTACATTATTTTGCCTGAACCGGGAAAAAACCCTCTGTGTGGGACTCTAAAGACTCGTCAATACGTTAGTAATGGATTTAACTACAAATACGTCAGCGGCACTAGCTGTATGTAACGGCTACCCATGTATTGAGCGAAACGAAGGCCGATAAGCAAACTCATATGTACTCCTACTGAGTCTGTCTGTGACAATCTCCGTACAGTCCAATCTCTTTGTCTGAGATAATCGGATACCGGGCTTAGGGATGGATAACAGCAGACCCCTGCTAACCCGATAAGTCGTGTCGGTCTGAAGCTTATCACCCACTGAGAAACTACTGATATCACATCAGTAAATCTCATCCATCTTGGCCAGGAATTTCTGGTGATGGCTGACCCAACACAGCACGACATTGACTCCCAATACCGGAAAAGACGAATCCCTGACGATTGTTCACTGCTTCTATATGGCTCGGGACTGTATCAAACTAAAACCTGTTTGCACGACTCTTTTAAGCCGTGGTATGATAGTAATCTAAGTACGGTGGAAACTCACACGAGACAAATGAAAATCTCAGGTTAAAGGGCTAACATGTACCCATGCCACAAGAGAACTTCCATCTGATGATATGTATAATACCATCTAAAAGTTCTCAGTGAGTCCGTCCGGTGTACTCATCTCCAGTGAGCATATGTATACTATCTTAGGTAACTCAACACCAATGGCTTGTAAGATCTTACCACCGACCCTTGTCGGGGTCTTGAAACGTATACACTAGCCTACTCCGAAGTATCGATGCCCGGTCTCGATACTCCTTCGACTAGGGACATTTAAGGATGTGCTTATGAACCACCCAACTCCTACATATATGAACGTTATCATAATGCTGGTAGTCAAGTAATAATCCTACAGACTTTATCAAAACATATACACATAATGATAAAGACAAACCAGATAGCATACTATCATCTTGTGTAAGACTGTTCTATCTGTATAGGTTCTCGTTCAATTATTATAATCGCCTACTTGCAATTACAATAATTGCCTTGAGGACACTATATCCAACAATAAGTATCATTGTAGTCTATGCCTTTTCTTTGAGAAAAACCTTTAGCTACTACCCTGACTTTATATTTGTCAATGCTACAATCAGCTTTTAGTTTCTTTTTAAAGATCCACTTATATCATATAGCTTTACTACCAGAAGGTAAGGTTTTAAAACTCATGTATTATTATTCCGGATTGAATCAATCTCACTTTGAATAGCCTCTTTCCAATACTTAGCATCAAAAGACGCCATTGTTTCATCATAGGAAGAAGAATCTCCTACCATTAGGTAATAGTAGTAGGTATCATCATTGAGTACTTTCCTTCTTTTAGTTCCATCACTTCTTAATTCCGGTTTGGATGTTGGAACCGAGAAAGATGCATTTTGAATTAATTCATTGTTATTAGAAGTACTTGTTATGTCAGAGTTAGAAATATAATCATCTACTTGTTTAGAAAATTGAGTTATGTAAGGAAATCTATTTTCAATGAAAATAGCATCTTTAGATTCGATTAAGGTATTAACTTTAATATCAGTAATATCAGATTTTAAGACAATAAATCTATAAGTATTACTGTCGAGAGAATATCCTACAAATAATGCATCTACTGTTTTAGAACCTATTTTTGTTTCTTTTGTGAGAAGGAGTACATACAAGTGCGAGGCAGCCCCAAACATGACGGTAGTCCAATCTAGGCGTTTTTTCAAACCATAATTCAAATGGAGATTTATTTGTAATTTTATGAGGTATTCTATTTAGTATATAGCATACCGATAGTATAGCATCATCCCATAATCTTTCAGGAGCACCAGAACTAAGTAACATGGAATTAACCATATTTATTAATGTTCTATTTTTTACGTTCTGCTACACCAATAGATTCAGGAGTGTAAAGAAAAGAATATTTATGTTTAATTCCATGTTCTTGACAGAACATATTTAATATATTAGAAGTATACTCCTCTCCACGGTCTGATCCAAGGACTTTGATTTTTCTTTCAGTGTAGTTTTCTACTTCGACTTTATATACTTTGAATCTATTAAACACCTCATCCTTAGTTGGAAGTACGTATACATAACAATTTCTTGTATTGTCATCGATGAATATAACATAGTATTTATTTCCACCTATAGTTGGGTGTATGCAAAAATCACATACACCATTCTGATGAGAAAAATCTTATATGATGATGACGAGAGACATAAAAAAAAGCAGCCTTTAGCACCTGCTTCAGGTCTAGAATTGGGGTTTCTCAAGGTTTCACCAGGATTTCATCTCGCTACCAAATCATCTATCCTAATCTTTTTTCAATCTAAACCAAGATCAGACTACAAACACAATGATATACTCCTATATAAATAAAAAAGGAAGTGGATCGCAGAAAAAGGGATCTAGGGTTTCTCCATGGAATTAAAATTTGAAAGAAAGACGAAATGTGCAACAAAGAGTAGAGAGAGGAGCTTACAGTGTCGTCTCTGGTGATCTGAACTTTTTGGAATCCATCGGCGGCGGAGGCGGCGGCCATTGAGCGTGCAGGAGTAAAGAAGGCGGAGATTCGAGAGACAGCGCGATGAGTTGAGAGTGGAGATGAGACGATGGAGGCCGCTGCTATTTTAAGAAGGACACCGGCCATTTTCTTTTTCTTTTCTGCGGTAATTTGTACCTAAATATAATAAAAGGTTTGGGGTTTCTGAGATTAAATACTGCTAACAGCTTTGTAAATTGCAAATGAGCACTGTGAACTTAGCAAATTGCAAAAAGACATACTACGATTTAAGCAATTTTCAAATTTAATGAGTTGTAATATTTTACACTTTATCCCCATGGACGTTAACTTTGTAATATTTTCATTCATAGACTTTTCTTAACACAAAAATGCTCTTTCGGTATATCCAATTGACTAGCTTTATTATTCTATGTTCTTCATCATCAATTTACCCACATCCATACCGTCTTGAGACCACACTTACTTTTTAAAGGAGAAGAAAGAAGATAGGTTGTGTTTTGAATCAGAGATTTTGAGAAATTAATTAGGATTACCAATATAAAAATACAAATTTTAGTTTTCAGAACCCAAAAGAAACCAATTAGGATTATCAATATAAAAATGCAGATTTTAGTTTTCATAAAAAGAAAAAGAAAAAGAAACAATAAGGATTTTAAAGAATTATTTTTTGTAAGGTAAATTGTCAAAAGCCCCTACCCCACTTCAAACTTCTTTAAAGACCCTGGGCTTTTTTCTCTTGCTAAAAAACCATGGGCCCAATTAAAACCCCTTACACCAATTGTTCATAATATCTATATGGACGAATGTTATATCCAAACTATATTTGCCTGTAATATCTAAACAGTTGACTGTAATATCTAAGCAGTTGCTTGCAATATCAATATAAGGACTAAATGAAATAAATCCCAAATGTTTTTTCATAAAGATTTTGAACAGTAGACGCTTCCCAACAACTTTGAAAATTAAAGCGGTTTTTAGACAACTCAGAGAGGGCAGGAGCTTTTTGACAATTTACCCAATTTTTTTTCCAATTCTCAATGGAAATATTAATTTGGTAAAATAATTGGTTAAATACTTGGCCCAGAGCCACAAGATATACCTCTTCACAAAATAAACGGGGAACAAAAGAAAAACGAACCGCAACCGCAAATCTCCCTAATATATAAAAGGTCGGATCGGGTAAACCAACCCTCTATCCTCTTCCTCCATCCAACCCTCAACGCTGGCGGTGGATCCCTAACGGATCGGGTCCTTCCTCAACCCTCTCCTCTCTTCCTCTCATACCCGAATCCGATATCGAACCTCTCTCTCCCTCCATCGACCAAAAAGTAAGTCCTCGGACTCTCTCGCTCCCTTTTCTCAAAACCCTAGCTTTTTTTGGGATTGTTAGGTTTAATACTGATGGATCTTGATATCGTTTCGAAATTCGCTGTTATTAAAAAGAGAAGCAATCTCCTTTTGTGTTGGCAGCTGATTGAAATCTTGCCCCTAAATTTTAAAAATCTCTGTTTTCATCGTCTAAACATTGCGTAGGATTGCAGATTACATCTTTTTTCTTAGAATTTAACACTGATTTATGATGATAGTACTTTAAATAAGAAATGATTTTTCCATTGATTAATATTTTCGGATTTCTTTCCGTAAACTTGTGATGATTAGCACAAAACGCTTCCTTTTTGCAAGGACTAATGTTTTTGATTGATATTGTTTGTAAGCACAGCATGGCTGAAAAAAGGGAGATGGATATAAACAGCACTAACAACCCGGTGACAATCCACATGTCCGGTAACGAACCTGCGTCGAGAAGAAGATTGAGATCACTGGTTTGGAACGATTTCGCTAAAGAAAGGAGAGCCGACGGAAATTATGTAGCGATTTGTATCCATTGCAAGAAACAGCTCTCGGCTAGTAGCCGCAGCGGCACCACCCACTTGAAGAACCACCTTGCAACTTGTACCAACACGAAAGTACGCAAAAGGAGGAAACTTGTTGTTAGGAGACTAGTTTTGAAAGGCGACAAAACCGATGGAGGTAATATGGAAGTATCTTCGTTTGATCAAGAATTGAGCCGCCAAGATCTCGCCCGCATGATCGTTCTACATGGGTATCCTTTTGGTATTGTTCATCATCCCGGGTTCAAGGAATTTGTTAAGAATCTCCAGCCGCGTTTCGAGTTGATGTCTCATGATGTTGTTAAGGCCGATTGTATGAAAATTTATGAGGGTGGTAAGATTAAGCTGCGTGAATTGCTCAGCAAACTTCCTTGTCGAGTTAGTCTTACAGTTGATATGTGGAGATCGAATGTCAATGTCGAGTACATGTGCTTGACTTGCCACTACGTTGATGATGATTGGAAACTCAAAAAGAAGTATCTTAACTTTCTGCACGTCGAGACTCCGACTCCAGGGGAAGAGATTAGTAAAACTATTGCAGAGAAATTGCTTGATTGGAACTTACATAAAAAGCTGTTTAGCGTGATTTTGGATAACCGTTGTGAAAGTGATGTGGTGGCTAGGGAGCTGCCTGAGTTTGTACTGTTGAAGGGTTCTCTCCCTTTGAATGGCGAGTTTTTTCACGTGCAAGCTGCTGCATCGGTTCTGAATGTAATGGCCCAAGATGTTACAAATTTAGTGCAGGACATTGTTAGTAAAGTTCGTGATAGTGTGGAATATGTGAGATCTTCACAAACCACCCTCAGTGGATTTCAAATTGCAGCTAGAAAAGTTGGGGCCCCACAAAAACAGTTGGATCCTGATATTCCAACTAGCTGGGGCACAACATACTTGATGCTTGAAACTGCAAGCGAATTGCAAGCCGCTTTCACTTGTTTTGAAGAATGTGATAGCGAGTACACAGAGTCGTTATCAACTGAGGAGTGGGATCTTGTAAAGGTTGTAACCGAATGCCTCTACGTGTTTTATCATGCAATAGGAAAGTTCTCAGAGGCGAAAGTTCCCACATCAAACCTTTATTTTAACGATATATGTGGTATCCATTTGCTGCTGAAGACTTGGGCAGTGAGTGAACATCCTGTTATTGCGACGATGGCTTCTCAAATTCTTGAAAATTTTGAGAAATATTGGGGCTCGACGATACTTCTTACGGCTATCGCTTCAATACTTGATCCTCGATACAAAATGAAGTCGATCGAGTATTTCTTCAATAGGATTTATGACGACAAGGATGAAGCCAGTTCGAGGATTGAAAATATCCGCAAGTATCTGGTAAATCTCTACAATGAATATGTAGCTCAAACGAATAATACATCAAAAAACCAGGCATTTCTTTGCTACGTTGAGAATAACAGTAGCGGCAGTGGTAGTGAATTGAAAGATGGTGTAGAATCTAAAACCTCTTCTCGTACGTTGTTCGATGCAAGACGAGGACTTGATCAATATCTCCAAGAAACCTCATCAAGTCAACCACAGAAATCAGATCTGGATTTGTATTTGGATGAAGCTGTTTATCCATCCAAAGGTTCTGAAGACAACTTCAACATTTTAGCCTGGTGGAAATTTCATGCACCGAAATATCCTGTTCTTTCTATGATGGCTCGTGATATTTTGGGGATTCCGGTGTCATTTATGGCGATAGATAGCGAAAACAGAATACTCAATGAGTATTTGAGTTCTTTAGATCCAGTGACTGTCCAAGGATTGATCTGTGGACAGGATTGGCTAAAAGATGAATTTGAAGGTAAACCACCATTGTAGATCCAGTCTGTTAGCTCATTATGTTCATTGTGTAAATTGTTTGCTGAAGCTAACCGGCTTTTTCTAGTTCATGTAGAGCTTCCACTGGCAGCAGATGATGCCGCAACTGTGTCCTTACCTGCTAATTTGGAAGGTGGTGTTGATGCATGCATGATGCCAGCAAATGGAGATGAATTCTCCCATCAGTAGGTAAAATTCACGATAATTAAAAATCATATTAGCACTGATTTCGTGAACATTCTTTTTACCTATTGCTGATGTGGACGAGTCCTCTTGTGTAGCTAGTATCTGCAATGATTTATTGGATGAGGACATGCATTCATGTATGTATGCAGACTTTCCATCTAGTTCATTATAATATGTTGCTCTGTTCACCTCAAGCTTAGGGGACCCTCAAGCGCCGGGACATCGGGTTTTGGAGACCCATGTTCTACCAAACTGAACTAAGAGCGCTTTCTTCTATTTGTTGAGTGTTGCTCTCCGCTTCTTATTTTGCTGGTTGGATTCATGAAGTTGAGTATTAACACTAAAGTGCAGGGCAGAGTAATTTGGTTGAAACTGAGTTTGAGAACTGCTGTTAGTCATATGGTTCGATAAATCATGGCGACAACAATTCTTTCTCCTATGGACTTATAGAACGCTACCAATTACTTAGTCATCATATACACACGGTAGCTTCATTATATTGGTTTTGTTCTTGTTGCTATGGATAATCTTATGTGCAACATTGGTAGCTGGGCTTTTCACTTTGCTGAATTGCCAGAATAGACATTTTGTGCTTAAGGGACCGGGGCTGCAAAAAAAATCTTGTCCCAGGTGTTCATGAGTGATAACATTACATTAGAACTTAACATGGCATTTTATGAGTGGCTTATTTGGATTTATCAGTTGTGTCAAGGCATGTTACGCTATGCATTTTCCTGCAAATAAAAAGTTAATAGTTATTTTACCCAATACCCAAAGCTGGATGATCTTTGATCAGTTTCGCTTTACCCATCATAGGGAGCCAATCATCCACACCTTGACTTATCCTAGCGAGGTTGTCATGAAAGCATCATATTGAAGAACTTATCAAATACGAGCTGGTACTCGGGACCAAAATTCGCCTAGCTACTCTGGAAACAGATTATAGCACAAAACCTTGATGGCAAGCTAATCGTTGGTGGGTAGGTAGACCTCCATAGGAGCCTCTTTTCCTTCTGCCCAGCTCCCCGAAAACAACGTTCGACTTGCATGTGTTAAGCATATAGCTAGCGTTCCTTTTGAGCCAGGATCAAACTTGATTTTCATAATAAAGTGAAATATGTCGAATTTTTTTTTTGAGATTGGAATAGTACATAGTACCGAATCAAAATAAATGTCCGATAGCAAGTTGATCATTTTAGTGTGGCCGTTCATTCTTTTGTGGCCGTTCAAGTTCATGCTGAAGAGGAACCAGCCTCCAATTTTACCATCAAAGAAATTCTCAAAGTTGAATAGGTAGAATCTAGAATTACGGACACTTCTATTTGCTTGCGGTGTCCGACACTCCGACACGTATTGGACACCGGACACTCCGCCAGACACACTTGCAAACACACTTAGGCCGTGTCCGTCTATATTGGACGTGACCGGTACTTCTAGATAGTGTGGGGGGGATTAAATCTCTTAACATGACAGACTACTAGAAAGAGTAAATGCCACTTCTAAATGGTGTAGATGGTCAAGTCTCTTTCATGATCGGACTACAACTAGAAAGATAAATGTCCATATTATTGCTCGGGTTTATGAAAGTCGGCTTCAATTAAAAAGGGTAAATATTATGTTTGTTTACACTTTTATAGATGGCATTCTTCTGTGTTTTACTTTTAGTTTTATATATGTATTTGTTTGTGCTAAAAAAATTTACGGTTTTAGATAAAATTATAATCTTTGTTTTAATTTATTATGCTTTTAACTTTTAAGGTTGGATAAATACATATTTCTTCTTATAGTTTACTATATTTTGTTTAATATATATAATTAAATACTAGATAAATAGTATAGCCGTTTCCCCATTTCCTCATTTTTACAAACTTGCCGTGTCCCGTGTCCCGTGTCCATGTACAGGTCCGAATCCGAGTCCGTGTCTGTGCTTTATAGGGTAGAATAATTGTGACCGTAAATAGCATTCATCTCTCTGGAAAAAAGGGGCCAGACTTGAAGAATTTCATGGTCCCTCTTACCCGGCGCCAATGATCTAGAAAACTCAGAACTGTCTTTGTTATGGGGTCTTGTATCGTTTTATTGAGACTCAGATATTTTGGCGTATTTCTCAACGAGATTTTGTATCATTTAGTTTCTTTCTTTTTATTTTTGTGGTGGGTAGCAGGTATATGTACATCTGATTATAAACTCTTTTTTTTTTGCTTCTCATCCCCTAATGGAAGTTATTCTAATAGAAAATGAATTCTGCCATGTTGGTTATTCTTCTTATATGCTATGTAGGTGTGAAATATGCAGAGATTATAAGCAAATATGACATCTAGTCTTTCATGTTACGATATAGAAAATGAAATCTTTCTTTCATGTTATTATTATAAAAAATGAATTGCTTTAAACAAATCATTCATGGATATTAGCAGGAGGTCCAGGCAGATCCAGTATAGCGTCTTTTTCGCTCCACAAGGATGCTGTTTATTCTTTGTATAATGGACATGATTTTAAAATCTACTGAAGTTAGAAAAGATGACCGGGGTTGTAAAATTTAAATGGCAGATAGATGTAAAATCTATCATGTTGGTGGATGCTACTGTTATGTCCCTAACCAGTGTTTATATCTCAAACAATCCTTTAAAAAGTGTTGCTTATTTGGTAACTTAAATTTCCCTCTTAAAGATTTGCTCAGATGATTTTACAAGTTTTTATAACCTGTTCTTGAAAAGGGATCTGTAGTTCCTTAATGATTGCCAATGCTTAGATCATGTATTTCTCTGTAGATCACGGAAGGCAAATTTGCGCGCCTCCGTATTCAGCCTTAGGCTTCTTGGCTAATGACTGCCAGTGCTTTTTTTTACCTTGATGGATAATGATTTTTGTGGGGTGGCTAAAATTTATTTTGTAACCGTATCTTTACCATTACTACTTTGCTCCTGCAGGGGAATGCAACTGATCGATAGTTTTACAAGCGGCATCCACCACCGGACACAGAATTTTTCCAAGAGAATCTGAAGTCTACATGTTTTTTTTCCCTTGATATATTTGAGAGGTGCCATCTCATTAATTTGTTGAGGATATCTGTTGTGTTATTAACTTATTTTGTTTTAGAGTTTGTAGGTTATGGCAGAATAACAAAATTTTCTCAGGTGATTTTCAATATTTTGTATAAAATATTGATACATAATGTCTTGCTATTTAGGAATCCGTAACGAAGTTGGATATTTTTTGTAGGAAACTTCATTTATATTAAATCTTATGTCGAATTCAATGTCTAATGCAAATACCATAGTCGCTGCTGTGGATCAGAATTTGGCCTCTTGGTTAAAGTTGTTATTGCCAAAACTCAAATTTTTCAGTGACCCTGGTCATGCTAGTTCCAGTTTTCCCTTGCTAGTGAAAATTTTTGGGGTCCATACACAGAGAACTTTGAACAACTACAATCTTAGTCCTCATAGTTCGAAAGAGGCTTATGTCGCTGCGGTGACTAACGGCAAAGCGGGGGATGTGTGTGTGTTAACCCATGCTGCCGTAGACAACAACCTAAATTAGGAGTGGTTGGATCTACATAAGTAACCATGCTTAAAATAAGTAAATAAATAAAATTTCTCCTCATGTGTCACTGACAAACCCTAAGTCTTGCGAATTGCAAAGCAGGAGAGCAAATTTCATTTAGGCTTTGTGCTCTTTTGGTTACCAAGTGCCTTTAGCAACCTGCATTTTGGATGTTCATAAAGGAATTATTGCGAGCAAATGCTTTTCTTTCTCTTTGCTTTTATACTAGGGTTTTTTACTTTTAGCCTAAAGTATAGCAAATTCCTTTTTACCCCGTAAAAACTTGGTATTTACTTTTTACTCAAAAAACTAATAAGATACATCATTTACCCTCTATACGATTTTCTTCAACTTTTAACGACTTAACATTAGGTTTTTCTTTAAAATATTCCAACCTCTCTTCTACTTTGGAAATATTCAATATCTTTCCCAAATTGAAATTAGGCTTTAGGCTTCTGCTGCGCCTTTCTTAAAATTGGCCATGAAATCAGAAGCATCTTCAACATCCTTCTCTTGGTATGAAGAAGTTGAATACTTCTGAGACCTTACTTGTTGTCTTCGAGTAAATGATAACCCTAAAATCTACGGAGAAAAGTTATAGCTAAAGTTAACGATGTTTTTTATGACAGAAATCGTAAATGGAAGTAAAATGATGTGTCATGTTTGTTTTGAGAGGAAAAAATTAAATATCAAGTTTGGGGGTAGAAAGGAATTTGCTATGTTTTGGAAGGTTACAAGTAAAAAAATCCTTTATATAAATTGCCAAGCATACATTTGGGTGAATTGTACAAAACCCCTAAACAGTCTTTCCCGCTGACAAAAGCCCCTAAGCAGTCTTTTTTGCTGACAAAAACCCCAGCCTCAAAGTGGTTGTCAGAAATCTCCTGAAAAGTTTTCATGCAATATCTATATAGTTGCATGCTATATCAAAATAAATCATAGATATCGTAGGCAACTGTATAAATATCGCATAATAAGTAGATATAGCAGATAGGCGTGGCTAATGAAGCGAGTCGAAGCAATTTGCTTCAGCATTCGTTTGCTTCGCCTAACCGACGAAGCGAATTTTGCTCGCTTAGCCGGCTAGACGAGGCGAGGCGATGGCAACAATAGCGAAGCCAAAACCCGCTCGCCTCGCCGGTTCATGAGGCGAGGGGCAAATTCGACGAGCCAGGCGAATTTTACGACTGACTCGGCTACTATTTTTTTTTAAAAAATTAAAATTAAGCTTAAAATTTAGGAATTCCAAGATGAGGCGAAGCGAACCCGAGATGAGGCGAAGCGATTCGTCGAGCAAGCGGTCATTTATGACCGATGGGCGGCGAGTTCGAGACGAATCCGTGGCGAATCGGTCAACGGGGCAAGACGAATCGGCGAGTCTTGCCGATTTGTGGCAAATCATGACGATTCCCGTGACGAAGCGAGGCGAGTTGGTAAGTCAGGCAAGGCGATCTACGACGAAGCACTGCCGGAAAAATTGGAAACCCGCTCGCTTCGCCAATTCATGGCGGGCCGCCAATTCGTGGCGGGCTAGACGAATCGCCTCGCCAAATTCGTCCACGTCATCACGAAACGGAGCGAATCGCTTCGCTTCATTGGCCGGGCTTAATAGCAGGTAACTATATCGATACCACACGCATGGGGTTTTTTGACAACCGGAAAAATTTCGAGGAGGATTTTGATAATCGTTTCGAGGCCTGGGTATTTTTGTTAGCGGCTGTTAGCAGAAAAAACTGCCTGGGAGGTTTTGACAATTTACCCTATAATTTTATAGACGTGCACTTTGATCACTGGGTTGTAAATAATGATTTCTTTTTAATACAAAATGCATAGGGTAAATAATTTCTTTTTAATACAAAATGCATATGATAATGACCACTTGGTTAATTATAAACCTGTCGGTTCTGCCCCTATTAAAGGAAATATCCATCAACTACAAGTCAACTACTAAAGCCAAATCTGTAAGCAGTCAGGTAGCCGAAGCCACGGCAGATAAACAAATATCAAGCTGAATGAGTGTAAGTGGTCCCTCGTAAACCGCAATGCTCATAGGAGGCTTTCCATGGCAACTAGAGAGTATGTGGGCAATATATATGGCGGTTATCAGTTGCGGTGTTTGTTATATGCTGTTATCAGCTGAAAATATGCAAGGATGAAGCACAAACCATGCCCCAGTGCGATTAGTTTACATATCACCAATAGAAGGCCTGATTCTTAATTCTTTGCATTATTTTTAAATCAAAAATAAAATCCATGTATAATTTTACTTTCATTTGATGACTTGCTTAATTCCTACATATGTGATTCCTGATATATGTAGTAAAATCTGTAGGAGTTCAAAGCAAAACAATGCAGGCAGTTACTTGAACATCCATATATAGCAGCAGTCAGCCTACCAAATGCTGGGGTTTATCTTGATTTGATTGGTGATCGCATTTTGATGCTCCATCGGAGACTGTATTTCGAACCATGTTTTTATTTTTATCTGTTTGCTTCTGCAGGGAATGTGATCGATCAAACAGGTTCACCATATGCATCATTAACTCGACAATAATTTCTGAAGAGCTTCATGCTCAGCCAAATAATCCCCTTTATAATCAGTAACTTTATAGATACATTATGGAAAAAGAAAATGAATTGTTAAAGTTAGGCAGAGTAAATGAATTGTTAAAGTTACGACCTCCAAATATAAATGAAACATCCTCAATGAAATTAGTACACTTAGGAACAAATACACACCTGTTTTTGATCATCTAACACAACCTTTTGCAGATTCCAGTAATTTGTGGTGGGGCGTTTTATGTTCTTTTTCCTTTCCTTTTTTTTTTGGGTTGCGGGGGGGGGGGGGGGGGGGGATTCTCATTAAAGAGAGAAGATTATCAAGGCACCATTAAGACAATGATATAAAGAGAATGCCAAGAAACATTACCGACCTTCAACAAAGATGCAAATCTCACAATGAAGCATACAGGAAAAAGTTTTTCTTCCATCAAAACTAAAATTAAGCTGGTACAATTTGCAATACAAGCAGCGATTATGCGGAAACTGCAATGACGATGTAGGGTATCTTGCACTTGCTCTATTGTATTAATCACTTTTGTGTGAAGCATGATAATAAATAAACAATGAACCTGATACCAACTAATTCTAGGACTTCTAAAATTCGAAGCAGTAAACGTTTGTTTAGATGCACTGCAGTTTTCAACATTTTGACGATTCAATCCAATCATATCACAAACAACTTGCTGTACGGAGAAAAAGTTTGGGTATAATTTTGTATTCTTTAAATATAATTACAATTATGTTTCAATGGGTTCAAATAGAATGAATATATGAAAAATTAGCTTTGTTTCACTGTTACAGTACGGTACAATACATTTAAAACGAGATATGGTTGATTAATTTATACTATATTTAAACTTCAACGGAAATTCTGATCAGCATGTAATGAATATAAAAAAAATCTGTAAACTAGCAATTTCATTACTTCTAAATTCCTACACACCTGAGAGCATATCCCTCTAAATATCGAGCCTGGGCCAAATATATGGATAAGTCCTGACAACGTTTGCTATAGAAACCAATGAATGGATCGTACGCATTACCTGACTAAGCTTGTGCTTTAGAAATCCAGATTCAAAATGAATGAACTACCACCACATGGCTTGATATCTTCAAGCAATGGTATCACGTTTGTATACAAAACGTATCCCACAAAATTAGCTACATGCGCACTAAACGTCTAAACCTCACTTGGTATATATGGGGAGAAAAAATAAAATTAGCAATACATATTGGCAAACTGAGATTGGAGGCAAAATGCGAAAGCAATAGGAATGACATAAATTATAAGTCGAATATTCTCCATGATCATCTCTTTCAGAGTATGCATTCTATCAATAGCTTGAACAGTTTAAAAAAAAGTAACCTAATAGTAGTGCTATAACTCACTTAGCCTAAACTGAAGCAACAAAATTACTCAGCTACAAAATATAAACTAAAAAACACCAAATACTAGAAAGCACAAAGATCAAAACCTGCAGACGATCGATCATCGTCTGTGCCCAAGAAAAGCAAGCCAACTCTCATCAAGCAACTCCTTCAATCAGTGCTATAACTCACTTAGCCTTCTTACTCTTCTTCAAATCTTTGTTCTTAAATTTCTTTGGTTCACTCTTCTTCTTATCTAATGCTACAACTTTATCATCCTCTGTCTTCTTCTTCTTCTTCTTCTTAATCTTCTTCTCACTCAATTCACTGCCCACATTCTCCTCTTCGACGCTTTCTTCATCTTCCTCGCCTTTTCCTTCCTTTGTTTTCCCAGCCTTTTTTGCTTTCTTCTTCTTCTTCAATTCATCGTTCACTTCCTCTTCATCATAATCATCTTCCTTATTCCTTCTTTTACTCTTCTTCTTTACATCGGATGCCACAACTACATCCTCATCCATTTTCTTCATCGACTTCTTAATCTTCTCAACCAATCCACTCTTCTTCCCTTTCTTCTTCATCTCCAGTTCATCATTAGCTTCTTCTTCAACATTATCATCGTTTAGTATCAATTCAGCACCACTTACAACTTCTCCATCCCCATCACCATCTTCATCCAACAACCCCGCATCATGAATCCTCGCCTTCTTCTCCTTCTTCCCTTCTTCGCCCCTCGCCCTCTTCTTCCCCTTCTTAAAGCTCTCACCTTTCTCGTCCCAAAGCCCCTCAATCTTCAACCCAATCTCCGGAACCGCTTGATACACAGGCAAAGCCACCGATTCGACCGTCTTCACATGCACCGACCTCAAATTCCCCCACTTCTTCGGCACGACCTCCATCGCCCCTTCGATCGCCGCCACCGCATTCTCCACGATCTCATCCACGCTCTGCGTCACTCTCCCAATCTTCAGCCCGCTACAAGTCCCGGTCCTCAGATACAACAAACTCGACTCGCACCAGCTCTTAATTTGCTCGACCCAACCGACCCTCGAGCAATCCACAGCCAAAGGTATCTTCTTCCTCTTGAAGAAATGCTTGCCTAGCAACCTCGGAAGCAAAGGGATGATCTTTCGATCGGCGAAGAAGAGATCGTAAGAGTCGCAGAGCTTGCGGCGAGACTCGAACGGGCGGTAGTCGGACTTGAGATCCGATAACCCGATAACGGAGGAGATCGGGAGCTTGCGGGTTCGGATCTGGTCGAGGGCCGACGAGGGGAGGAGAGGCGACGAGGGGCGGTCGTCGAGGATGAGGCAGAGGGAGGTGGATTCCGGGTCGAAGGGGTGAAGCGGGTTGGGGATCGGGATCCGATAAGGGTTGGTGCGGCCCTTGGACGGGATGCGATTGATGGTGAGGATGAGGTAGAGGAGGTCGTCGGGCTCGAAAAGCTGCGACTTTTGGTGCTTTGGTTGAGATTGGATCCATTTGAGGAGGGCTTCGACGGCGTTGGCGAAGGATTCGGACGGGATAGGGTTCGGGGAAGAAGAAGAAGAAGCCGCCATTGATGAAAGGAGGGGATTTAGAGGAAAAACTCCTAGAATGTGGTTGTTATAAAACCCTAGGTTAGAAAATTCTTTACCGGGTCGTTTTTTTACCCGAATCCGCATAAACCAACCTGCAAGCCCACGTATTGGGATTTTCCCCCTTTTTCACGTTTTGCAAGTATTTTCGCGGTTTTTTGTTTTAAATAGGGTATATTAAAATTAGTAAAAGAAAATGATTTATTTTAAATTTAGAAAAATAGAGTGGTTTTGAGCCGACCCCACACCCCGTGTTTAGAGGGCGGGTTCTAGGAACCCGCCCCCTACCCTATATAGGGATGGGCGGGTTCCTAGAACCCGCCCTCCCCTATTTTACAAAGAGGGCGGGTTCCCGCCCTATATATTTTTTTTAAAAATGATTTATTAAATAGTAAATGAATTAAAATATCGAATAAAAATCCAAAAACTGTATAATATTATTATTGTTTAAATATGAATCTGGTATACACTCTAATAACAAAATGAATCCGTCAAATTTATAATACAAAAAAATCGTATCTGTTTGTAAAATGTAAATTGTACAAGTTTCTTTATAAGCCCTAACCGATTTTCTTCCGGTACACTTGCCGCGATCTCGAAAGTCTCGCCCCTGTTGAATGTCCTGGACATCTGGTCCTATAATGACCTAGTTGTTGGCATAGGCTACATCTGGCGTGCCTTTGGTGAGGATCGGCATCCATTGTCATTCGATCTTGACACACCTTAGGTCTTCCGGGCCCTATATTTTTTTCCGGCGGTAATACAGTCGGTATTTGTCTGTTCCCAGTATAATAGTACCAATCATAGTCACATAATTCGCGAATTATGTGACTGCTGATTAAATCTGCGAATTATTCGCCATCACCGAACGCGCCGAATTATTCGCGAATAATTCCCGAATTATTCAAAAAAAAGCGAATTATTCAAAAAACAGCAAATAATTCATAATATCAAAATCTAGCCTCTCATATATTAATTTTATATTAATTTTTTGCTCGAAATCCTTCCCGAACATTTCCCGAACACTTACCGAATCTTTCCCGAATACCTGCCGATTTTTTCCGAATAGTTCTCCGAATCCGAATTTTCGACCTCACCGAATTATTGCCGAATCACGAATTTATGACTATGGTACCAATAGCGACTGTCTGGTATAGGATGAAATTTTGGATCGTATGCGTCTTGGTAATTGGAAACTGTATAGTAATGGGAAGCAAAATTGTAATGTGAGTTATGCATGCTGCTTGCAGCAGCAATTGCGGGGGCACAAGGTAAATGTTGTTGCTGGAAAACACTGCATGTGCACGAAGAGAGCCCTTCATCGACGGTATATTGATTCCCATTACTCCCCGTAACTTGAAACTCCGTTGTGTCAAACCTTTCAGATCTGTAGTATTGTGCTCTGTGCTCTCTTTTCCGGAATATATCTTCGTAATACGTGGCGAGTGGAGTCTCCATCGCCAAGGACCTTTCTCTTCTTTGCACAAAATAAGTATTCACTCGGAAAAGGGTTCGAGCAATCAACCCCTGTATCGGTAAGCCTCTAACACCTTTAAGGACCCCATTGAAGCTTTCAGACATATTAGTGGTCGTTAGTAGATATCCGCATCCATTATCATGTGCTTGTGACCACATGCGTACTGGATACTCATCTAACCACGCTTTCGCGGCTTGACTCACCTCTCCAATTTTGGTCATGTACATGTCATGAACATTAGGGTCAGACGCTTCACCGGCTTTGTACATAAGCTTATGTAGATCTGAATTTTTAAATTTTCTATCAGAATTTTGCCTGAAGTGCCGCAGACAAAACCTATGTGGGGTCGTCGGAAATACAGATCTCATTGCAGCTAGTATTCCTAGATGTCTATCAGATATAATGCATAAATCTATTTTATCAATAACATATGGGATGCTTTTGAGTTGACGGAAAAACCATGACCAGGATGATGTATTTTCACCTTCGACAATAGAAAATCACAACGGAAATATACCGTTATTAGTATCAACACCTGTAGCAATTAACATGCAACCTCTGTACTTACCATATAGATACGTCTCATCCATGCACAATACCGGCCGACAGTGTGTGAAACCAGCCGCACAAGGAGCGAAGCACCAGAAAATTCTTTGAAACCTGACACAACCATCGACATTTGTTTCTGTGGTTTTTAACCGGTATACGGACCTTGGATTTGATACTTTCATGGCTTCCATAAAAAGGGACTAGTGAGTTGTACGAGCTTTCTCAGTCCCCAAATATCTTGCATAAAGCGTTTCTACGAGCATCCCATCCCTTCACATACGAAATCTGAATTTTGTGATCTCCGCTAACGTAGAGCCGTATCTCTCAGGGAGTCATCGCCACATCTGTACGGATTAGTGGCATGATTAGTGAGCAAATGTAAAATGAAGTGCAATTCCTGTGATCTTGTAACATAATATAATTGATGCAAGTATGTTCTTGGTTGTATTTCGTGACCTTTCAAACTTTGGCTCTTTTGGAACAACATGCATGCAATCTCCATTTACATTCAGGAGCTTTCGTACATACCACGGTATAGTACGACTCTTCGGTTTTAAATGTAACGTTTTGCTGAATAGACCACGACTTCAGCTTACAAATAAGATCTCCTTTTTCCTGAAACAAATCCCCGACAGTGATGCAATCTTCACTTGCTACCGTCGCTTCCAAATAGGGTGCCGTATTTACTTCTGCCACAGCTAAGTCTACCCAACTATCATCTTCCAGCGGATCGAGGCCGGGATCTTCTAGTTCGACAAAATCATTATTCGCAACCATATCATCAAACAATGCCACATCATTTAATCCAGCGGCATATTCCACGCTATCCTCCCCTTGATGACCTTCACCAGTTTCATCATCATCACTGCCACACATATCAATGTCACCCGTAGCAACATAAGATTCGGGTGCAATATATGATGGTTGGGGTCGGTATAATGTGGATGGTTTGGGGTGAAAAGACCGGAAAGATGTGGACGGACATACTTGGAATGCGCTACTTAGATCGTGTTGGAATGATGCGGAGGTATGGGAAAATCTGCGTTTAGTATATAAATTGTTCTTATATAATTATTTCTTAATATTTTCGTATTTCGAAAAATATAAACATAATCACCACTTGTTTCAGATTTATTTACCTTTGGAAAGTTGTGTATGGTAATTCTTGTTGTTCTTCAGGGGTGCATGTAATTGCAGTAGTCTCTTGGGAAAACCTGTATTCAATATATAAAATATATTATTATTTTGGTATTACAAAAGGTGGATTTATAAAATATTTACCCTTGAGTTTAAAGGTTTGGATAATGTTGTGTATAGTTGTCACGACCCGAAATTACGAATCATGACCGGCACTTAGACTACGAACGTCTCAAGACGCACGTATTCTAAGTAAGCCGAAACCCAGAAATCCAAACCAAGAGAAGTAGTAGAGTGTAGGAAAAACCATACCAAATCAACCTGTATGCATCATAATATACAACGCCTAAAGGCGAGTATCACAACAGAAATGAAACTCAACCAGCAAGAACCCATGGAAATATAACACGCGACTCTAAGGTCGAAAGAGTAAACATCACTGGTCTCTATCTCAAATAAGTACATGTTTGGTTGATGGAATTCTAGATACAACTGAATATAATATACAAAGTATAATGATGGGTAAGATACAATAAACCCACCTACTAGCAAGTCACCCGAAAGGTACAGTGCCCGCAAAGCCGTAATGAAATCCGTACGGCAACACCTGCAAGAAACTGGGGCACAACGGGGGTGAGTTGCCAACTCGTGAGTAGAAAAAGATCTACGAACAGAAAATCGCATGTATGACGCAACCTAGGTCATACGATCATAATATATATAATCCTCAAATATATAACCAGTATAACCATGGCTAGTATAAATATCTAACCCAAGTGTAATCTCATATGTCTGTGCCAGTGCATCAGGTGGCAATATATCATATGAATGATGTATGAATGCATGAAACAGAATGCATGTACTGAAGAAAACTGCTTTCATAATTTGTGAGATTTCTGTACTTTTAAAATGAGGTATCATGAATGAAATCAGCATAAACAGTGCCTAGCATCGGCACAAAACATAAGTCTCAGTATCTCGATACCTCTGTATCACAATCTCTGTACCTCAATATCTCGAAATCTCAATGTCTCAATCACAAAATCTAGGGCGCCGTCAGTCCAGATCGGCCCCTACCATCCATCTCAAGACTACGACGGTATCCTCCGGATATCCGACGTGTCGGGTAATATCACCGGTAGGTAGTGCTCCCCTGCACAGGCTCAACGCCATCATCTGCGATCTTCTTGCCCCGGGGTACCGCACCGGGTCCACCATGTACCCGCAATCGGTCTCATCCGCCTCCTCGATTCGGGTTTCACATGTCACTCTCAGCACCGAGAAAACACATGGTGAACGCACTGAAATATCATATCAAGGGTAACCGGGTTTTTAAAATATTTACATAATCTCTTTGAAATACCCACGGTTCCCAAATCCAGAATAACATAGAAACAACATATCTCAATGCGTATAATCAGGAAGCATGATGTATGTGACATATAAATGGAATGCAAGTGTAACTGTATGTCCTGCAACATGGAATAATAATATGCACATACAAGGGTCATATCCTGATGCAATAATACTACTGTGTAGTGACATGGCAATTACCGATGAAGATGTGTGTGAGCTGACAAGTAAGTGTATGTGGAACATACGCATCATCGGTAATGGTGCTGGTGTCCTAACAGCATGATATCAATAATAGAATATGAATCATAACAGTATGCGATGCAGAGCAACAATAATAATATGCAGGAGCTGAAATACTGAACACCATGATCGCTAAACTGCATCTAATGTCATAAAGGTCATATAGCTACCCTACTACAAGGCTGAGCTAAAGCTAGTAGTAGGTAAGGGAAACCGCCTAACCTCTGAGTCGATACATATAAATATATATATATATATATAGTCGGTGATCCCGCCTCGATCATATCACATCCGATACCGTATCCCTATAATCGGTTATTCCCAAGTCAAATAGGCGGATCAAACATCAAAATATAGCTCGTACGTAAATCCGTCGTACGACCTCCCCAATCTGGGTACGGGTCAATATCACATTTGTCATATCATTCATCGCGTATTCTCTTTATCAATATCATCATCTGTGTACTGACCTATGTCTAGTACAATTCTAACATCATCACTATAATCAAGATCTGGCTACTAATCGACAATCCCGTATAAATCGATATCATCAGCACATATCATCTCAAGAGTATACCCCGCCCAAGGCGGCCTATTAGAAATATCCTGTCATATCAAATCATATCTCGTATCATAATCACATGTCGATCATTTGATATATTTATGTCACCATTCCTATGGCATCATTATCCCAAAATCCGCTAAGGTATCAAGGTGTATCTTATCTATGAATTTAACTGTCATAACATGTCATATCGCCGATATCATAATCTCAGATCAACTCATCGACTCATATCAATCCCATGGATCATCCTCAAATCCGCAATAAACGCATAGCCTCATACCCAAGTGAACACATGTCCATAACGAATCCTATAAGCATCTATGAAGTGAGGATGTATGCAAGTATGTATATGTGTGCATGAATGTGTAGTGCACCCACTACCCTATGGTTTCGTAACCAAAATCATCCAAGTTCACCAATATCCATTTTAAATCATCACTAATAATCCCAACAACAATAATATTTATAGGTGTGTATACGCATCCGTATACACCACCTCGGACTGCGGGGGTGCTATGCGCCATCCACCCGACTTCTCCCCGTAGATATAAATCTACTCACCTAGTTATGTGTTCCGGTGCCGATGTCGTCATTTGCGTCTCCAACGCCTCGATGTCACGTGAGTACCTACAAGAATATCACATGCTAAAACACATGAAAACCATGTCGGAAACCAAAATGGTGCACACTACGCCCATAGGTAAAAACCTGTGACCTTGTGGGCAAAAACAGCCAATATCCACTGTCGTCGACGTCCGAACGCCACCCGACAGATACGAATCATCGAATATCAAAATCCATACAAAAACACGTCGTAAATCATACGCCAACTCATGAAAATGAACCCAGATTTTATCCTAACAGGAACCAGTCAAAACTAGACATGCCGGGGGTCAATTTTACATGAAAAGGGCCTTTGCACGCAAAACGAGGCAGTTTTATGCTGGTCTGGCCGCAAATTGCTGCCAGAATGATGAAATTTGCGGCCGGGGTTTGGAGATGGTGGCTAGGGCTTTTGGTAGGGGTTCCAGGGCGCCTGCACAGCTCACTGACATGTCTACTTTTCTCTAGGAGGCCCCGGGTGAAAGCAGATTTCAGAAAGGCCTCAAAATCGACAAAAAACGGTAAAATACGCCAAGTCGAATAACTCTGGTAAATACTTGGATTTTAGAGTAATATTGGTTATAATGGTCTCAAAAAAATCTAATATGGTTATACTAACGATCAAAACCAATACTAGGTCAAGTTTCACTCAAATTCACTAAAACTAGCACCATATCACAAAACTAATACTAAACTTCAGCTAATATCAGATCTTGGCAACTTAGGAGTTGGGTTGTGAGTTTATACCTCAAAGAAACTCCTAGAATGCATGGGAAAAGAGGATGAAGGAAGGAGGAGGAAGTGGGGTGTTGTGCTGCTGCTGGAGCTGCTCCTAGTGGCTGATGTTGCTTTTCCTTGTTGCAGTTGCAGCTGCTGCTGCTGCTGTTTTCTTTCACTGCTGATGCATTTCTGGCTGAAGCTGTTGCTATGGTATTTTGTTTGCTTTGGGTTGTTTGTGTGATGTTGTGGTATGGTGGTGTTGTGCTAGGGTGTTGGGGCTGTTCCTTGCTGTTGTTGCAGCTGATGTTGATAAGAAATGGGGCTGAAGTTGTGTTGATAAGGGTGTGGTGTTGGTTAAAGGCTGATACAATGGGCTGAAATGCATGGTTTCAGCAGCTAGTGTAGCTGTAGGTGTAAGGCTAAGGTGCTAGGGTGGTGGCTACAGCTGTTGGGGCTGATAAGATGTATCAGTTACTGATGTAGGGCTGCTGAATTTCAGCTATAGTGGCTGAAAGTATTGACAATGGAGGCTGATGTACTGCTGCTGATGTGAGGGGTTTGGGGTGTAGGTGTAGGGAGGGGGCTGTTCTGATGCTGGAGTCAGCCATTGTGGCTGAAGGTGTTGATAAGGGGGTGTCTAAGTCAGCTATGGGGGCTGATGGTGACTGAATTGATGCCTGTTTTCAGCTGAATTTAGGGGCTGGTGTGGTGTATCAGCAATTGATGCGTTGATGGAGGCTGAAGTGGGTGTTTTAGGTCAGCAATGGGGGGCTGAAATGTGTTAGGGGCTGGTGTAGATCAGCTTTGGAGCTGATGTAGCTGTTGATGTGAGAGAATGGGGGCTGATATGGTATATCAGGAGCTGATGTAAGGCTGTTGCAATGTTTCAGCACCTGCTGCTGGTGGTTTTCCTTAAGGGAGTGTTATGTTGTGGGGAGAAATGTGAGAGAGGGTAACAAAACACAAGGAATAATGATATGGGATGGATCATGGCACATCCTAACCATCTCTCTCTTTCTCCAAAACAATGCTCATAAGACACCAAGCCACCATGGCTCACTTTTCCCTACACAGTCGACATAACCCCAGCTCTAATCAAATGGTTCAACCCACCATGGTCACCTAAACATGATCCAACTCTAGGCTACCATGACCAAAACAAGAAACAGGTGTAGAAAATGTCATGTGCACATTTTTTGCACAAAAGCCAAAAATCCACTTAGCGATTGTCAATCGCGATTTACACCAAAATAACATATATGTAACCATACAAGCTTAAAAATGACATATTTCCACAAAATACCCTATTTTAGAATTTCCAAAATTTTCTCCGGAATTTTCACCATTTATCTGTATTTAATTACACCGACTATTAAAATATTTATTAAAAATTATGAAAATTCCCAAAAATAATATTTTATTTTTTTGAAATGTTACAATAGTCATATCCACTGAGACTGACGGTATCATCATTAACCATGTGACCGTACCCCCAGGAACTACCTCCAGCATTACCATCTAAATTACCCGTCGGAGCGACATCTGATACTTCCAATTGTTCCTTCTGAACAAAAAATTCAAACGAATGCTGGGTATTTGCCAGACCGAAGTCTATCATCGAAGATATTGATGCATCATCTATAATTTCAACCAGTGCATTTCCACTAAATATAGGCCATATACAACTTAACTTAAGCTTAATTTCACGGGGATCGTATTTCGTGATTTTGAACACTTTATTCTCGATTTCATTATAAGTTGTTGATGGTTCTAATCGTATGATTCTTGCGGACCCGTCCATATACTCGGGACCTTGTGCACTGGTGATAATCCGGCCATCGTATTTATATACAACAAATAAACTTGAACTTGCCATAATTTGCATCAAACAATATCAAGCCTTCTCGGATTGGCAAAGAGAAAGGGAAAGCGATAGTTATATAATTTTACAAACAGATACGATTTTTTTGTATTATAAATTTGACGGATTCATTTTGTTATTAGAGTGTATACCAGATTCCAACGATTAATATTATACAATTTTTATTGTTTTATTCTATATTTAATTCATTTCGTATTTTTAATTTTTATTTTTTTTTAAAATTGGGGCGGGAGAACCCGCCCTCTTCCCATTTAAGGGGAGGGCGGGTTCTAGGAACCCGCCCTCTGTTTAGAGGGGGGTGTGGTCGGCTCAAACCGTCCTATTTCTACTTTTAAAACTAACCCTCCCATTTTAATAATTTTAATATTAAACTAACCTATTTCAAAAAAAAATACCCTATTTTCGCACCTTCTATGTTAAATATTTGGAGATTTAGGTATTGTTTATTGGTAGGTTTGATCTTAAGGTTTTCTTAAAGTAATATGGTATGACTTACGAAAGCTGAGAGTAAACAGAGATCATGGAAAATCTTGAGTTATGGATGAACATGTGAAATCTTTGGTTGGAACGTAACTATGTAACACTTAGATACGAAAAGAAAACTACAAATATTTTACTGGCACATATTTTATTCAATTGTTTCTCATTGGACATGTTCTTGTTTACGATCTACAGTAACTGTAGGTTTTTTGTTGGTTTATTTATTAGCGGAAATGAGAGACTAATTATCGAATTGGGATCCTCTTCTCCGTTGTTTCTGTTTTTGCCCAAGGACATAATACGATGATTATGGCAACCATTGGGTTCTCCCTATCAAGCACCACATTCATGGTCCGGGAGGATAAGCTCACAACAAATATTTTTAACAACACATAACTTATCATTTATCTAGCCTATCGATTGTATTATACTCCAATATTCACACATTCAAACTCAAAATTCAACATCATCTAACTAATGCTAAAAACTCACAAACGGATGCACCATCCCATATAAAATCTGTAAGTTTCTATCTAGAGTCAAAAACACTTTCGCAACCTCTTGTCGGATATAGTGGCTGCTCCTCTGAGCTTAAAAACAAAAGAAAGGGAGAAAAAGAACTCCACTAGGGAGTAAAATGTTCACATTCCACACTAAACTGCAGTATTCTGCCACAAAACGCGGTGTGCGAGCGCGCGCGCGCACACATCTTTGGCAACACAAAAACTAAAACACAGTAGGATGATTGAACTGTACACTAATGCACACTAACAAAGTGCTTCGTAATATAATAAGAGTAATGTCAACAGAGCGCATAGTAAAATAATAAGAGTAATACTTCTCCTACCACACATCTTTTGACAAGGCAAACATGAAATTACAACCTGCACCAAAGGTTTGGATGACAATATGCCTCTTTTTTTCCTCTATCTATCTTTTTGAGGCTTCAGTGTGAGCATCGATCCATTGAAGAGCCAAAACGTTCCATTTGCATTGCTTTGGTGGTGAGAAGCGATGTGTGTGTGTGTGTGTGACTTCGATGATTCGTTGCTCGTCATTCCCATTTCTATCTAAGTGTCATTGTTCGGTGCAGAATTTTCCGCAAATGGGCATGATCCACAGTGTTGGCTATGCATTCCTCTGCTTCATCGTACGGAAAAAAAAGCAGCAAGGCATTAACAGTTAAATAAGTTGAGAGAATTCACAAAATAAATAAATAAATGAATTTTCAAGAACTCATATAACCCCAGTGGCATTAAACTTTAATAATAAAAATTGTTCCTTAGATACCCAAAATAAAACAGAGTAGCAACCTGTAATTTTTCTAAAATAGATAATATATTTTAATTTTAAGAGAATTTGGAAGAGCAAAATGGTATCTAGTATCATGACAACATCATTACCGGTCGGTGCATAAAAATTTGATCTGAAATGACTAGATGATATAAACCAAAATGTTAAACGCGTTTTTAGATTGTAACATATAATTTTATATCAACTTTTTCTCATAACATAATTGGATAGAAAAGGGTTTCCTGAGTACTCGTCTACCTTCTTTCTGAAATGCCAGGCAATTCTGAATAAATATTACAAATGTGTACATGTATCATGTATGTAACTCTGAAACTTTTATCTCATTTCACATTTTGAAGGAATGCTGTATTTGGCTAGGATCGCTTTGACCCTATCCATTTTCTGAAGGGAAAAATGTGTACATGCATCTCGGATATATAGAATAATTTTAATAGTTCATGTACATTGGTTAAAGGTTCATTTTGCAGGTAAAGCAATTAAGCAACACAACTGTAAAGATTTTTCTTTTAAAAAGAAAAAGAAAAATCTTGCTCTTCGTGCTCATCTTGACTTGCAGGCATAGAAATGCTACAGATTTGTCAACTACGGAGGCTGAGTACGTGGTGATCATGGAAGCCAGCAAAGAGATGATATGGTTACAAGGCTTACTCTAAGAGTTGAGTAAGAAGCAAGACTTCAATACCTTATGGAGTGTTTCCTGATTTAAAATCAGAAAAGCTTATGGGAAATGCTTCAGAAAGGAGGGGCCACGTGCTCACACGTGACCAGCAGTCACGTGTTGACACGTGACATATAAAAGCAGCGGAAAAGACTCATTGGTTCCCTGATCAAGTCAAGGAAAAGGCTTCAGAAGAGGTCACGTGTTGGCACGTGACGCTCAAACCAGCAGACTCGTCCTTCAGTTGAATCGAAGAAAAGGGGCTCCAGACAGGGGTCACGTGTTCACACGTGACCAAAGGTCACGTGTTGACACGTGATCATTGAACAACAACCAGAAGACAGCGCGGAAAGAAAGAGAAGGGCTCATTCCAAGAAGGGTCACGTGTCCACACGTGACCATGGGTCACGTGGTCACACGTGACCGGCTTTCAAAGCCCATTTTGTCGACAGAATTAAATTCTGAAGGAAATTCAAATCATTCCAAAGGAAAGCGATTATCTGGGACCAATCGAATTAAAGATTCAGAAATGATTTAAATATCACCTATCTATAGGGAAATCTCGGGTTTGGAAAAATCTCCCCCTTAAATCTAACCAAAATAACAAAGGAGAATCTCTGGATTTGAAATCCAATGGTGAATAAAATTCACCCAATAATCCAAAGGTCCAAAACGAATGATGGATGCAAATCAAATCTCTCAATGAAGATTCGTCAAAAAAAACTAATTGATTCAGCTGCTTCTCCTATAAATAGGAGCCAAGAGACACAAAAAAGACACAGAGAGAGAGAGATAGAGAGACGCAGAGGGAAGAAAAAGAAGAGAGCTCTGATACTTGGAGGAATTTGGATCTTCTGCAAAAGAAAACCCTAGGTAAGAACGGGAAGGCTTTCTGAAAGAAAGAGAATTTAATTCTCAACAGAGTTTAACTCTGATATATAAAACAGAAGAACATATTTTCTTCTCTCTTTGATAGAGGACCTGCAAAGTGCACATCTCCCCTTTAGGTTGAGAATTTAATTCTCAATGGGTTGAGATCCTGCCATGCAGATCCAAAACATAGAGAGGGAATGCAAGCATGAGAATTCAATTCTCACAGAACTATAGGAATTTAATTCCTTCAAAATAAAACTAGGGCTTGACCCTGTGTTATGAGAATTTAATTCCTTCAGAACAAAGAGAAACAGGGTTTAACCCTAATTAAGAACCTAGTTCTGTTGAAACAGCGGGAATTTAATTCCCTTAATCATAATTTAACAGAGAATGGAAGTTTAAACTCCTTAAAAGTTTTTATTAGGGTTTAACCCTATTCAGAGTTCAACTCTATTCCAGAATATAAGTCTTCAGAAGGAAGTAGGAATTTAATTCCTCTGAAATCTAAAGCTCGAGGAATTTAATTCCTGAAAAAAGATCAACAGATCCTCTAAAACGACATACATAGAGGCAGGGTCACGTGCCACCACGTGACCCCCCCAAAAGATATACAGAAAACCCTTTGAGGCAGTCCCTCACGTGACCCACGTGACCCTTGACAAAAGCTCTAACAAATAAGCATATGAATGCCCGTCACGTGATGGCACGTGATGCTCTGAAAGATGCGATAATCTCAGCAGAATGAATGAAGGGAAATCAGGGCGCTCTCACGTGTCCGCACGAGACCCCTCCCTCCTTGGTGTTTAACACTAATTGGAAAACTCTCTCGGCAGTGTTTAACACTGATTTTCTTAGTGTTTAACACTAATTGGAAAACTCTGTCTACAGTGTTTAACACTGATTTTCTTAGTGTTTAACACTAATTTGGAAAACTCTATTTGCAGTGTTTAACACTGATTTTCTTAGTGATTAATACTAATATGAAAACTCTGCTCCCGGTGTTTAACACTGATTTGCCTTGGTGTTTAACACTAAATTGAAATCTATGCTACCGGTGTTTAACACTGATTTGCTTTAGTGTTTAACATTAATTTGAAAGCCCTGTCGCTGGTGTTTAACATCAATTATCTTTTAGTGTTGAACACTAACTTGTCAATCTCATTCCCAGTGTTCAACACTGATTGCTCTGTAGTGTTTAACACTAGGCTTTGGCCCAATTGGCCAAATGGATGGAGGCAAAGCCTCTCCTGATTGGACTTAGCCCAAGACGGCCATAAGTCTTCAATTTGTGATTAACTGGGCCAATGGGCTCATAATATAATTAATGGGTCTTGATCCCAAATTGGGCTAAGAACTATTTAATCCATTCCGGTTCTAGGGTACATCTCTTCACTCCTTTGATACTTGGCATTATAATCCCTCAATGTCTTCAAAGAGGTGACGGGTCCCGACGACCACACACCAACATGGACTGTGGGGTCCTTAAACCCATGTCTAATGCAAAATTCCTGGTTACGTGGAACGCGGATAACGTCACCCTTTGACCCCGCGGAAAACGCCCAGAGCGGAGCCTAGTCCTCGCCAAGCACGGCAGTGAACCCGTGTGAAGCATCTAGTGCAAAACCCCTGGTTATGTGGAACGTGGATAACGTCACTCTTTGACCCCACAGAAAACGCCCAAAGCGGAGCCTAGACCTCGCCAAGCACGGCAGTGAACCCGTGTGAAGCATCTAGTGCGAAATCCCTGGTTATGTGGAACGTGGATAACGTCACTTTTTGACCCCACGGAAAACGCCCAGAGCGGAGCCTGGTCCTCGCCAAGCACGGCAGTGAACCCGTGTGAAGCATCCAGAGCACATACCGGACTGTGGAGTCCTTAAACCCCTGGACTACGACGTCCTTAACCTTGACCGAGATGTCTTAAAACTAGCAATGGACCGCAATGTCCTTAAACTACCCATGGACCGCAATGTCCTTAAACTACCCATGGACCGCAACGTCCCTAAACTACCCATGGACCGTAATGTCCTTAAACTAGAACAATAGAGCCCCTATATGCTCTTTTGTCGGATCTAAACGGTCCCGTTTAAGTTGATCTTAGCCTCAAAGATGGTTAACGAATCCTTAAACCTTCAAGCAGACTGGACTACGAATCCCCCCAATTAACTCTGGCTCGAGGGTACATCTCTGAACTCCTCTGACACCCGTCGTTGTAATCCTTCAACGTCGTCAGAGAGGTGACGGGTCCCAACGGCCACACGCATACGATGGACCACTATGTCCCTAAAACTGGAACAATGGAGTCTAAACGCTCCTTTGTCGGATCTAAACGATCCCGTTAAGTTGATCTTAGTCTCAAACTAGACTAACGTATCCTTAACAAATGTTTGAGTTGATCTTAGCCTCAAGTATGGCTAACGTATCCTCAAACCAAACCCCCAAACCCAAATCTAAGATAACACGGATTTGGACTAGTCCACGCCCTACGGGCGACGACATAACTCGGTCTCCGTAAACGATCCACGGGCAATAAAACATAAAACAAACACACACGACACGAAGTGACCATCTGGAGAAGGAGAAAGTGGTTACCGCGATGCGGTAGCGTAATTAACTGCAGGGGCTTGCGCCTGCAGGGAAGAGCGTTCCCACAATCAAAAACCCCTCAAACGATGGGGAATCTGACGAAGTCTGCTACATCGGACGCATCCGTTTAAACCTCCGATACACGGTGCCATAAATCAACTTGGCATTTTCGGAGAGGTAGACGGATAGCACCAATTAGCATCTGCCCCGAATATCAGGCAAGGCAGCCCATGTCTCGCATGTCCATTCGGAGGGGAACATGGAGTGACAGCCAAAACGCAATACATTTGGCGAAGAATGCAGCATATCATTCTCGGACAAAGCATATCAAGGTGCGGTACCACTTCATACGCATGGCGTTAGAAGATGGTGAGTTGGCACTGGAAAAGAATCCGGCGGGTATGTTCACCAAAATTGTAGACAGAGATAAGCCGAATCTCTGTTGCAAGATGTTGAATCTCTACATGAAAATTTGATTAGGAGAGAGCAGCAGCGGAATCGGATGTTGAATCTCTATATGAAAATTTGATTAGGAGAGAGCAGCAACGAAATCGTGTGAAGTTTACTACGTTGAGAATCAAGCCGAAAAATTACTCTAAATGGGAGAATATCGAGATTGTGATGAATTTGCATCAAGGTGGAGTTTGTTGAAAAGTGATGCAAATTAAGACTTTGTTATGTGCTACTTTTGACATACATGGCATTGTTAGATGGTGACAATATTACGTAGTGACTTTGTTAGGTGTTACTTTTGACATGCATGACATTGTTAGGTGGTGACTTTGTGAGGTACTACTTTGACATGCATGTCACGCCCCGCTTCCCAGAGTACGCTAAGATAGGCACGTGGCAGAGCGAACCATACTACCTGTAGATAGGAAATATCCCTCCACAGTCACATTACGGCTGTAGAGATATCAAGAACAATAATAATAACTACCTAATACATGTCCATGAGCCAGAATAACGAGTCAAGAATAAAATAATGTGGAAGCAAAAGATCCAATACAATGATAAACTGGAATGTACGTCCCATAATGCGGGCTCACATCAGGAATGGAAATGCATAAATAAAACTAAAACACTAACAGGTCCTCACTGCTCGGCATGCTGACTGAAATACTCCTGCTCGGCCTGCGGCAAAGATAGAGGATCTGGGCCATGCAAAACCCAGACGTCAGTGTGTCATAATATCAACAATAATATAATCAGGGGGTAGCAAGACATGCAGGCACGAGTATGAAAAGTAATAAAGGTATAACAGTAACATAAATAAAGACAGTGAAGGGTAAGACACGGGTGATGTGCAGTGAGTAATCTAACGGGTCTACTGGGTTAACTACTCTCAAGTCTTTGAAATCAATTTGATGAATTATCGATGTAACTCAATAGTATCCCGTGCGTGTCCGGGACCACGGTCAAAGACTTTCGAGCTGAATCCGAAACGTGCCGCTAGGCAGTAAAAAGGTAGTATGTAACGACGAATGATGTCAGCAGCATCATCCCGGGGCTGGCCTAGCCCGTAAGACTGATCAGTAAAGGCATCGAACTGTCGAGTTACAAGTCAGGTTTCATCATTGATTTTCCCATACCCCCAAGTTATGTGTTCAAGTCAGATATTGATAAATCTGGAGTTAATGCCAATACATGATCAAGCAGGTACATGTTTGTCTGAATAGACAACATGATATGTCCGTAGGGACAACATGTCAAGATTGTCGGCATTAGTAACAAGATCAGGTAACATGTCAAACTGTGGTACATCAGGTCATGTCAGGTGGTGTACATGTATCAGGTCAGATCAAGTAGTGCACAGGTATCAAGTCGTGGCAATCAGTAGTGTATCAAGTCATGTCAGAGGGTGCACAAGTATCACGTGCATGCTCATAATCAAACTGTAATAAGCATGGGTACACAAAAACAAGTATGGGGTACCAATATAACAAAATGGAATAATGTGATATGGTATGCAAAAAGATATAAATTCAAAAATATGAATGCACAATTATCGATTAGGGTTACACTTATAGTTCCAACACTAATTAGGATGCTCTTTATTAATCATGGGGTGTTAATATCACAGTGTTATGTATTAATGTGATTTATGGATGCAGTTATATATATTATAAATGAGATGGATGCAAACGGGTATCCGAAAAGTTATAAAACTATAAAATGGTAATGTGGGAGGTACAACTAAGCAATATGTGATATAAATATTGATATGGATGTAGTATAATGTAATCTAGTATGTCACAAGATAAGTTTTCATGACCTAGATCTAATATGATATAAACGGATGCAAACGGAACATCGAAACGTTATAGAACTAAACATGGGATACTAGATTTAAACTACAGGTATGGTATTTATTTAAATAGGTATAAAATGAGTTATATAGCATATAGCAAGATTAACTTGCCTAGACGGATCAAGAAACGGATGTGTACGGAACGTCTCACGTCGGTGAAAAGTCGCGACGCGCGCGGTACACGGAACGGTTCCAAACAACGCACAAGGATGATCACGCAAGCAAGGCACGTTCGTTGGGTCGTCTGTATCGTCGGCGTCGTCATGGCTCCGGCGAACTACAGAAATCAAGAATTAGAGAAAAGAAAAGAAAGAAAGAAAAGAAAAGAAAGAGGAAGAAGAAGAATGAGAAGAAGAGGGATGCTCACTGGGCTTGCAGAGAGGGGTGGAGATGTCGACTGCGATGAACGGAGCTCCGGCGAAGTGGTTTGACGTTTAGGGTTTCGGTTAGGGTTTAGGTTTTTTGTTTGCTGGGTTTGGTGCAGAGATGATGCAGGGGTCTGTGAAGGGGAGAAGACAGAGGAGAGAGGAGAGAGGAGAGAAGAGGAAGGAGATGGTGATAGCGAGAGATGATCGACGGCGAAGGAAAGGTGGTGGTGAAGGGTTAGAGTTTGAGGAGAAGTGAGGAGGCTCGGGTTTTAGACGAAGGAGGAAGACGAGGAAGAGAAAATATAAAGGAGGGAGGTGACGGGATCTAGGGAGGTGACGAGATCTCTACAAAGATCGCGAGATGAGAAAGAGAGATGCGAGATGAGAGAGATAGGGAGAGAGCGAGAGGAGAGAGAGGAGGAGGAGGAGAAAGAAAGTTGGCAGTATGTGGGGGGGAGAGAAAGAGAGAAGAGTGAGAAAGATTATGACGAGGAGAGAGAGAGACTGAGCGCGAGGGAAGAGAGAGAGAGAGAAAGGAAGTGGGGGCCACGAGAGATCTGGGGTTACGCTGGAAAATTTAACTTTTTTTTATTTTTAGTTTTAAAATATATTTTTAGTTTGTTAAAAGAAATCGTATGAACTATTAAAAATATTTGAACTAAATTTTAAAATTTAAATAAATTGAATTTTGGCGGGATACAAAAATATTTCAAAACGCGTCCGGGTCGGGTCTAAAATTTCAAATTTAAAATATGAAAAATATTTACGACTTTCAAAATTCAAAATGAATGTTTAGGTAACGAAAATGCATACCCCTAAGAACGGATGCACGTACGTGCGCGTAGCTATCCAAATACGTCCGTTTCACTGAACGGGACGAGAACAAAATGCACGGATGCTACCACGGGGTTAGGGGTATCATGCAAGCCATGTTATGTAATTTTAAAATATTTTATGTGACTTAAAATGTTATACGGTAAAATATGCGATGCCAGATGAAATGCCAGTATGCAGTATACATGAAATGCACGTGTCTATGTAACAAGTCAAGGTAATTCATAAGTATGAATCAAACAGGTTCAAGCAAGCGGGTCGGGTCGAATGCAAAGTAAAATGTAAAATACCTTTCGCACCCAAATCAAGATAAATCAAGAAATACTACCAAAAGAAAATGCTAGAACTGGAATTGGTATAAATGATCTAGGTTGTTACATTATACCCAACTACAAAAGAATTTCGTCCTCGAAATTCCAAGAACAAGAAAGGATAAACAATCAAGAAACTACAAGAATAAATGTGGAAACTTCTGCCGGATTTCATCTTCTTGTTCCCAAGTTGATTCTCCATGTGAGCGATTTCCCCAAGAAACAAGTACAAGAGAGATAACCTTGTTCTTAAGAACCTTTTCTCTTCGATCTACAATCGACATCGGTCGCTCTTCAAAAGTCAAATCTTCTCGTACAGTCAGCTCCGAATGGTCCAGCACGTGTGTTTCATCTCGAACATACTTACGGAGTTAAGATACATGAAACACGTCATGAACATTCGCCAAAAATTGCGGTAAAGCCAATCGATACGCCACTTCTCCAACACGTTCCAAAATCTCGAAAGGCCCAACGAATCGAGGACTAAGCTTTCCTCGACTTCCGAAACGAATCACTCCTCTAGTCGGTGATATCTTTAAGAATACCATATCACTGTTTACCCCAATCAGAGCAAAGCTCTGTTCAAATTCCAAGACGGGAGATGAAGCAACGCTTCATCTTCCCCCAATCAGAGCAAATCTTTGCTTTGAAAATTTAAACTTTAATAAATGAAGCAACGCTTCAGATTCTTTGTGCTGCGCGCAACGCGCCACGTGTCAAAAGCTGATATGGCAGCGCAGCGTCCAAGGCAGTGCGCCCAATCAGAGCAAAACTCTATTTTAAGTAAAATTCAAGGAAGCAATACTTCAGTTGCGCTGCGCTGTGCGCTGCGCGACACGTGTCAGCGCGGTTGCGCCGCGCTGTGCGCTGCGCGACACGTGTCAGCGCGGTTGCGCCGCGCTGTGCGCTGCGCGACACGTGTCAGCGCGGTTGCGCCGCGCTGTGCGCTGCGCGACACGTGTCAGCGCAGATGCGCTCGCACGGTTGCGCTGCGCTGTACGACACGTGTCACGCGCTGGGGCATCTGCGCCAAACAGAATTAAAATTCTAAAGAAATCTTTTCTGTTCTTGTTAAAACAAGAAGATTTTCTTCTGTAAAACAGAAGCCCTTAGATCAAAGATCCAACGGTGGGGAAAATTCCCCAAATCACTCAGAGAAAGATCTCTTTAACAAATTTAACTAATTTATGGGCACTATAAAAAGGACCCTAGACCTCAATTGAAAGGGGGGGACATTTTGTGAAAAATTAAACAGAGAAGACTCTGAAGAATTGGAGAGAAATCCTCAAGAACAAAGAAAAAGGTAAAAACCTTTCGAAAAAGAGAAAATTCTCTTATGAACAGATCATTGATCTGAGAACAAGATCTAGGATCATTAATAAAAAGAAGAAGAAAGAAATAAATAATAAACAGTGCCTTGCACTTCTTTTTATGAACCATTGGTTCTGAATCTAAAAGATTCTCAAGATAACAGTGCATTGCACCTTATATGAACCACTGGTTCTTTAGAAAACAAGAAAAAACTTGTTTTCTCTGATCTGAAATTGATCCAAAAGAATAAGAACAGTGCCCAGCACTTGCCAAAACTGCGCTATTGCGTAAGCCGCCAGGAAGCGCCACGTGTCAGCAGTACAGCAGCGCAGCGCACTAACGCAGCGCACTGCGCTGTTGCGCTTGCGCTCACCAGAACGTGACACGTGTCACCTTCACGAGCGCTTGCGCTCATTAATTGCGCAAAGTACCTGACAAGCCATGTGGGACACTGTCAGGGTATCTAATGCAATACATTATTAAAGGGCAGAGCCCAATCGAAGGTCCAAGGGACCAAATAAAAGTGCTGCACATTATTTCAAAAAGGCAGAGCCCAATTAAAAAGTCTAAACAGACCAAAAATAATGCTATGCATTATTTAAAGGGGCAGAGCCCAATTGAGAGGTCCAATGGACCAAAAAAAATGCTCTGCATTATAATAAAAAGGGCAGAGCCCAGTCAAAATAGGCATGAATAGCCCGAAGTAATGCTATGCATCATTCTAAAAAGGGGAAAGCCCAAACAGTGGCCTAACAGGCCAAATGCAAACAAAATGTGAACATTTTCAACTGGACTTAGCCCAATTTTGGCCGTAAGTCCTTAAATAAAATTGACTGAGCACAACTCTCTCTTAAATCAATTTATATCCGGTTCGAGGGTACATCTCTGAGCTCCTCTGACACTTATCGTTGTAATCCTTCAACGACGTCAGAGAGGTGACGGGTCCCGACGACCACATACGTCAATATGGACCGAGACGTCCTTAAACTAGTGCTGGACCGAAACGTCCTTAAACTAATATTGGACCGAAACGTCCTTAAACTAATATTGGACCGAAACGTCCTTAAACTAATGCCGGACCGAAACGTCCTTAAACTAATGCCGGACCGAAACGTCCTTAAACTAATATCGGACCGAAACGTTTAAGGACGTTTCGGTCCGTCCTTAAACTAATATCGGACCGAAACGTTTAAGGACGTTTCGGTCCGACATTAGTTTAAGGACGTTTCGGTCCAATGTTAGTTTAAGGACGTTTCGGTCCGACATTAGTTTAAGGACGTTTCGGTCCAGTGGACGGATAAATCCAAATAGCATCTGCCCCGAATCCCAGCGTCAGGACATCGCGGTCTTGTGCGCCGCTTTTCGGAGGGGAACAGATTCTGGCACGCCCGGTGAGACTTTTTCCTTTTTCCACTCCACACTTTGTGTGTCGTGTTCGCGAACAAATCGCGGTTTGTTGTGATTGCCCGTGGATTCGAGGTACTAAGATTTGGTGTCTTACTCCGTGCAGAGAACTGAAGATCAATGGCTTCAAACTGTACCGCCTGCAACTGCAACTCTCGCTTCGTCTGCATCATTCTAAAAAGGGGAAAGCCCAAACAGTGGCCTAACAGGCCAAATGCAAACAAAATGTGAACATTTTCAACTGGACTTGGCCTAATTTTGGCCGTAAGTCCTTAAATAAAATTGACTGAGCACAACTCTCTCTTAAATCAATTTATATCCGGTTCGAGGGTACATCTTTGAGCTCCTCTGACACTTATCGTTGTAATCCTTCAACGACGTCAGAGAGGTGACGGGTCCCGACGACCACATACGTCAATATGGACCAAGACGTCCTTAAACTAGTGCTGGACCGAAACGTCCTTAAACTAATATTGGACCGAAACGTCCTTAAATTAATATTGGACCGAAACGTCCTTAAACTAATGCTGGACCGAAACGTCCTTAAACTAATGTCGGACCGAGAAGTCCTTAAACTAATGTCGGACCGAAACGTCCTTAAACTAATATCGGACCGAAACGTTTAAGGACGTTTCGGTCCGACATTAGTTTAAGGACGTTTCGGTCCGACATTAGTTTAAGGACGTTTCGGAGAAGTGGACGGATAAAACCAAATAGCATCTGTCCCGAATCCCAACGTCAGGACATCGCGGTCCTGTGCGCCGCCTTTCGGAGGGGAACAGATTCTGGCACGCCCGGTGGGACTTTTTCCTTTTTCCACTTCACATTTTGTGTGTCGTGTTCGCGAACAAATCGCGGTTTGTTGTGATTGCCCGTGGATTCGAGATACTAAGATTTGGTGTCTTGCTCCGTGCAGAGAACTGAAGATCAATGGTTTCAAACTGTACCGTCTGCAACTGCAACTCTCGCTCCGTCCTCGTTGGAGGAGTGACTTATGGGCCCCGAGCGGCCTCTCTTTTCAAGATACCAGTGGAGCAGGTAACTCAAGCCACCACTGGATTATTCTTCGGGACCATGCTCCCACCGTTGAGCTTCAATGCCACAATGACGTTGCAAGAAATCCCGGAGAAGTTGGTCTTTAATCGGCTTACCACTACCGCGACCCCTCTCAACGGATCACCCAGTTTCAGTACCTCAGTCAGAGAGGTGGAGCAGGTGGTGCAAGTCTCGGAGCAGGTGCCTGTATGGCTGGATGTTGCGGGTATGTGATTGCTGGCCTGGGTGCAGCATATGGGTTTTGTCTACGAGGACAAGACCCAATATCGTGAGTAGCTGAGCCGCAAACTAAGCAAAAACGATTTGCACGTCGGCAGTCTTTCATCAGATGTCCATCTCTCCTGCATTAGGTACAAAAGGCTGGGCTGGGCCGGTTGATTGGTACTCCCGGTCTTCTTGGCACAAATGGTGGCCTTGAAGAGGCTCCTCCTGCCATCTGATTGGCAAAGCGCTTAACTCCAGCAGATTGAGATATGCCCCTCATCTTTACCACTGCCTCATAACGGCGGGCAGCTTTCAGAGCCGATTCATGGGTTGGAAAATCTCCTGTGGCTAAGGCAGTGTGGATCTCCGGATCTAACCCTTGTTGGAATCGTCGGGCTCTGATTTCATCCATCGGTATCAGGTGTGCCGCAAATCTGTTAAGTTATTGTGTTAGCTGTGTAATTTGTGATATTTTAAAATCGAAATATTGAGACATATCTTACCGACTGAGCATAGTGAACTCAGCGTCATATTCATCTACTGTCTTGGTCCATATTGAACCTTGTTGCAGATGGATGAACTGTTGTTCCATATCAAAGCGGGCAGTCTCAGGGAAGTACTTTGCATCGAACATATCACGGAATGTCCTCCATTCGATCGGCTGGGTGAGACGGCTTATTTCCGCCTTCCACCAAATCCGTGCATTGTCCGTGAGCTGCAACTTCGCAACACGAACCCAAGCTATCTCCGGCACTTGTGCCGCTGCCAGGTCATCTTCAATGCTTTGAGTCCATTCCTCAGCTTCTAGAGGGCTCTCTTTTCCTGCAAACTGTTTGGGGTGCAAGGCCCTGAATTGCTTCACCCCAGGTGCTTCTGTCTCGGGACGGTTCATTAGAATAGCAGTCTGCTGCTGCTATCCTTCCAGGAGGCTGCGGGTCGCCTCAAGCAAAACCGTCTGCTCATTGATCGGAGCAGTGACGGCAGGTGTAAGTGGTAGTGGTGGGGGAGTGTTGTTGACATTCGTGCTGGTGTTGTTTGGGGAATCCATAACCTTGAAAAAAAAATTGGGTTAGGACAGATTGAAAGTATATGAAATTATAAGATTCAAGGAATATGAATTGTAAAGAATGTTTTCAGTTGCTGGTTCTTGTATTATATTGCTTAAGTTGTCCACACAGAGCTGATCTGCATGGGCCACCAACAAAACCTGTCACGCACCGCTTCCCACTGTACGGGCAGATGATGCGACGGGACGCTACGTATTTACTCAGAAGTAAACACGCTAAGCGTATCTAAGCAATATAAAATGAAATGTACACAAAATACGAGATGTAAATAAACATCAACTCTATTTATTAGCATTCTTTTTACAATACATCTGAAAAGTAAATATATGGAATGGAAAGCAATGCCTAAACAGTGGCATAACAGAAATGAAAAATACAGAAATGTAAATATGTACCGGGAATCTAAAGCTCTGGGTCGAAAGCTAGCTGGTCCAAGTCCTCGCCGGTGGGCTCGATCTCCTGAAGGTCCGATCCACCTGACAACATTCCAAAGAAGAAAGAAAAGGAATATCATCAGCGAAAAATCGCTCAGTAAGTCCCAAAGATAAGGAAGAAATAGAATAAACAGAGAGAGAGAGTGCAACTTTTAAAGTTGTATTATATTGTTAACGCTATTGTTTGTAACTTGGTACAGAAGAGGCCAGTGTATACGAGAGGAGTCTCACTATACCAGAGACTACAGTATACGGAGTACAAGGAACCGTTCAGCCACGGTACAACGGCAATGGAGATTCAGATTAGGTGTCTTATGGTTGCAGTCTCATGCCACTTCTAACACCTTCCGTACCAATCTACCCCTTATAAACCCCCGCGATGTCTTGATTGTATTGTTTGTATTGTATATTGAATATAGATGGATGACTTACCGAAACCATGATATCAGTAATGGAACGGATATAATGGATGATCATGTAAATGGAATACATCCATGGTTCGGTTCGGTCAATATAGATTGAATAAATTGAACAGATTGAATAAATGGATTCATGGATTCATGTTGAATTGTAGTTTATACTTGAATCATATTCAAGTCAGATTGATTATATATATTGAGACTCAATCTGAGTCAGACAATTAGAAAAGAAATTGAAGTCCTGAATTATGTTTTGGTGCTATCGGTAACTGCTGCACATGAACGGCAGGATTTGTGTCTTTTTCAAAGACAATTACCGTGTTGATAACACCGTTTGTTACGTTGTCTATCTTAAATAGGCAAGCACCCATATCTCCGGTTCCCTGAGGCTCAAGAGATTGGTCCCGCTTAAACCTATGTTTACTATGGTCCTTATTGTAATTTAATATAACTTGAGGAGTTTTTATGTAAAATAGTTTTTGTTATACTTTCAAAATATATCTCAAGTATTTAATTACGTCTTTAGAGTTTTCATAGATGTTTCTTTTATTAAATGTGAAATTTCTAGTGAATATAACCTGGTTTTAAAGTATAAGGTATTTATTTGAAATATTGGAATTGTATGGTATTTTCTTGTAAATGGAATGTTTTTCATGAATTTTGGAAATGTGGAATATTATAAATATTAAAAATAGATATTTTGATATTAATTATATTTATTTATTTATTAAAAATATAAGTTTTATTGATAATAAGAATCACATTTTCTAAAGAAAAATATTTTAAAAATCTTTCGAGATCGTATGCTCCTTGCGGAGGTCTGCATCTCACTTTACTAGGCCCGAGGATGTACGATAATCCGCACCATACCAAACGGGTTCCCCAAAATGGGTTGTAGAGGCACGATTGCAAAGATTTGTTAAATACACTTCTTGTAGAAAAATGTTTTATAAGTTGAAGGTAGTATGTAAAGTCGTATTTACCCAAATCTATGTTCCCAAATTCCATCGTGCTATATTAGATATGTGTGTTGTGAGGAGGTAGGTCATTACCTCGTGAGTTTTCTAAGGTAATACGGTTTAAAAAGTTTAAGCATGTCGAAATGAAACATGAAGGTATTTTAATGTAAAAGTGGAATAAAACTTGCTACGGTTATTATTTTGATGTCAAACTTGTTCTATTGTCTTTGTTAATAATTTCTAAACAATATATCAAAAGTTGTAGGTTTGTTATTAAGAAAAAGTTGTATTTTTTAAAAGAAAAGAGAATCGAAAGTCGGATAACTCCGCTTCCGACACGTTTTAAGAATGAAGAGTTTGGGAATATCAAAAGAGAGAGAGAAGGGGGACTTACTGGCTTGGAGTCAAGAGGGGAGAGGGAGGAAAAGGTGGTAGGTTCCGGTGCGTCGTTTCATCGTCGGAAACTCCTTGGATCGTCGCCGGAAGTTCGTCGGAGCTTCGCCCTTTGTTAACTCCACTTGCACACTATAGGAACTTGGAATTTTCTTGAGAGTTTTGGCAGGAAATTATGAGTGAGGTGTGAATTGAGGGTGGTATTTATAGGGAAAATTAGGGTTTAGGGGTGAAGAAAAATGCATTAAAATGAGGTTAAATGGGTATTTTATTGCTCTCTGGATTAATTCAGAATAAACAAGCAATAAGCGAGTAGTGGGGTTGCTGAAGAGGTGCAGGGGGTGAAGTTTGAGAGCATTTGGAATGGATATGACCGACCTCGCCGGATTTTATGGGCGTGTCGCCGGCCCACTGCCGACGGGTATGGTTGATGTTAGGATATTGGGTCAGGGTCGTTTGGTATTCTACAGTTCACATGTTTAATTATTCTATAACTTACCCTATTACGTGTGTTGCACGTGTAGACTCTTGGGCTTCTAAAAGAAAATTAAATAAAAAGATTATGCGGCTGATGAGATTTGAACTCTGTTGCTTTGGTTCAGCAGTGCAAGGTCTTACCAGTGAGCTACAAGCTCCTTCTTGCTGTTCTAAATTTAATCAAATACTTATAGGACTCACATGAATTGTAAATACCCTAAGTGTATATTAACTTTAAATGAATTTTATGTACATAGAAATTGAAGTTGTTACAAATATTCATGGAAATGAGGTGGAGAATGAGGTGGCTTTAAGTATAGTTGTAAGAATATAGAGAGCGATGGGCTTCATTTGTTTAAAGGAAAAAATTGTTGTGATATTTTATTTTCATGGTTTTAAAATAACATGAAGTCATTCCATTCTCATATTCATACAACCCTTAGCTTATTTTGGTTATGGCTACTTCTTCATCCTCCTCCTCCTTCATTTGCTTTTGAGTTTTATATAAGAGAGAAAATGATAGTGGAATTCCTACATCCACACTCTTCATTTCTAGCAAGTTTGGAGTATCGGTTATTTCACTTGGTGAAACTGGAGCTTGGATCGGTTCACTCGAATGGATCATCTTTGGTAAGGGTGGTCGCCTCTCAAGATTGTTCCCGACGGCCTACGAGGAGCTTGGAGAGGTCTTCCACGATTTGGTGGACACGCATCAAAAGTTGTAATCCCTAAACCTTACATGTTTTTTTTTCTAATTAAGTGTTTGGAACGATTGTTAGGGATTAGGTTCTAGTGCTCCTCTTGAAATTTTTGTTTTTCGATTCCGCTTTGGCCACGGTAGGAGCGACAAAGGCACCAAGAACTTTCAATTAATGATGGCCAATTAGTCGATTTACCATCATAAAGATTCCACCACCACTTTGCCAGCACCGGGTTCATATTCCTTAGGTTAACGATCCCAAGACCAAGTTCTTTAGACATGCAGACCCTCGACCATTTCACAAGTGGGTACTATTTGCCTTCATCTCCTTCTTTCCATAAGAAATTACTTCTTATTCTATCAATTCTTTTTTATACCCAAACCGGCAATTCATAGAAGGCGAGGTAATAAGTTGGAATTGCAGTTAGAACCGTGTTAATTAAGGTCACCCTTCCTCTAATAGACATTAGCTTTCCTTTCCACCCTTCCATTTTTCTTTCGATTCTATCAATTACCGGCATCCAATCTTGTTTAGTCATCTTTCCCGATCGTAAAGGTATGCCCAAATATGTAATTGGGACAACCAATTATCTAGGCAAGCTCCTCATCTCCCTCCGCCTCCGCTCCAATCATTACTTTGGCACGTTTGTGATAATTAATCTTTAACCCCGACCATGCCTCGAATAAGAGTAGTAGACACTTCATTACCCTCGCCTCTTGCCTTTCTCTAGATCCAAAGAGTAAAGTATCGTCTACATATTGGAGGTTAACCACCGCCGACCTCGAATTCCCTAGGCCATGGACTATCCCTGCACTCAGCAGATCTTGGAACATCTTATTAAGTCCCTCAGCCAAGAGAGTAAACATCGGCGGGGAGAGGGTCCCCTTGACGTAAACCCTTTCTGCATTTGAAGTGAGTAGAGCGGTCTCCATTCATCAATATCGATAACTTAGCATTGACCAACCACTCCTTAGTCTAGCGGATCCACCTTTCTCCGAAGCCTCTATGAGATAGGGTTTCCAGCAGACAGTCCCAATCCATAATGTCATGTAACTTTTTGAAATCCAACTTGAGCATGAACCCTTTCTTGTTCTTTCTCTTGCAACTCTGTATGATCTCTTGTGCTACCGCTATCCCTTCTAGCATGGATCTCCCAGGTATAAAGCCGGTTTGATATTCGCCCACAAGCGTTTAGAGCAGCTTTCCTAACCTTGTTGCAATTAGCTTGCTAATAATTTTTAATGAGCCATTGAGCAGACTAATCGGTTTGTAGTCTCCTATTGCCTCCGCTCCCTCCTTTGGTACAAGGACTATTTGGGTGTATTTAAAACGGTACAATTCACGGTATCCGTTATACCATTGCTTGATAAGTTCCACAATATCAGACCCCACTAGGTCCCAAAGCCTTTGATAAAAGAACATCGGAAACCCATCCGGTCCCGGGGCCTTATCTGATCCTAGCTGGAAGACCGTCTGTTTAATTTCCTCTTCCAAAAACCTCTCCTCCAACACAGGCAATGTTCGTCGTCCCACATATTATTGGTACTCTTGAGCCACCTCGCCACTGTCGATGTGAAAAGTCTTATGTACAAGTCTTTGACATGCTTCTTGATGACATCCATATCCTCCACTTGCTGGCCATCAATCTTCATTCTTGAAATCCGATTTCTCCTTGTTCTACTATTGGCTATCCAATAGAAGAATGTCGTATTTTGATCTCCCTCTTTCAACCAATGTACTCTTGATCTCTGTCTCCACATTATCTCCTCCTTCCTATAGATATCATGTATTTATGTACGCACTGCTCCCAGTCTCTTCTATTCATCTTCTAACAGATCGTTCGTCTCCTCCTTTCTTTCCGGTAGCTCAATTTCCGTCAAAAGGCATTCCTTCTGTTCTTTAATGCTTCCAAACTTCTCTGCGTCCTTCTCCTTGGGAATTTTCTTAGGTGGGCAAATTTTGCAACAAGGAACGCAGTAGCAGACTTATTATCTCTTCGGACATGGTTAGTCCAGCAGCTAGTTATCTCGGTAATCGCCAACTGGTCCTCCAACTACATCTTCTCAAATTTAAACACCCTTTTCTGTATTCTTTGGTTTTCGCCAGAATGCAAATTAAGGGATACATGGTCCGATGTTGGCCTCCTAAGTGACATCGAAAAAGCTAAAGGGTACCGAGATTCCCAATTGACCGATACCAAGATCCTATCGAGGCGAGCAAGGCGAGGCCTTTCCTGATGGTTACACTAAGTGTACATCCGATCCAGATTAATCATATCCACCAAGCTCAGATCACTGATTAACAAGTTAAATTTCCTACTCTTCCGCTCATCCTCAATCCCTCCCCTCCTCTCATCCGCAAACCTAGTTACATTAAAATCCCCACCTACCACCCACGGATACTGCCATCTCGTGGCGACCAATCGTAGCTCCTCAAAGAACTCCATTCTTCTTTCCTTACGATTCGGTCCATAGACCGCCGTGATAGTTTCACGACTCCCACCATCAAGACGTTGGATAACTACAGACACACAGAGAACTGTCCTATCCACTCATCTATGACTGAGAAGGTATACTGGCTAACTCCTACCAATATGCCTCCGGACGCCCCAACAGAGTCTTTCTTACTCCAAAGAAAACCTCTAGACATCCCAAAACTATCCAAAATCCTGCTATCTGGATCAGACAGTTTCGATTCCGATAGTCACGCAACATGTGCGTGATTATCATTCAAGACCTTTCTAATCATTCTACACTTGTCGGGCAATCTCATGCCCCTTACATTCCAAAAAGTGTAATTCATAAAAACACGAATTGTACATCCCCTTCTACCAACGTCTCAGGCACCCACTAGTCTTCCTCCTCTAACCCTTCCCTAACATCCCCGGTTTCTCTAAGGTATGAAAGGTTTAAATTAATATCATTTTCAGAATCACCCAAACATACGCCCAACACATTTGCTAGCATAAGCAGAGTTTCATCTGGAATGGATCCACAAAAAAGAAATTGAGTTCACATTCATACCTGGAGAACGTGTATGCTCTTTCCTCTTCGATGCTTGCTCGATAAGTCGATCAATATGCAGTATCTCTCCGCCATGCCTATTGCTCCTTCTCACTGCCGCCACTGTACTCCCCTCTTTTCCCCTTCCATCTTGAATTTCAGTTCCGAGGGTTCAATCTCCTCCACCTCAGCTCCTAGAGGTTGAATGTTCGTTTGTATGATCTCATGCTCCCATTCTGCATCTCTCTGATTCTTGCCTTCACCTACTTTCTCTATCACTAATTTCTCCACTCGCGCATCTGGCCCTTAATTACATGGCCCCCGCCATCAACCCCTCCAATTTCTAGAGTACGATCTTAAATTTTATATTTGTTGATATCATATACAAAGATTTGGGAGGATTAATTTATTAAATTTTTAAGATAAGATAATAATAATAATCCTTAAAAAGTCTTTTAGTGTGTGTGTGTATATATATATATATATGAGAATAATGGAGAAAAGAGGCCATAGGAGGAAAAAATACAACCTCCACCAATTTTTTCGACGATCGGACCCCATCATCTTCATCGTTATCATCTAAGATGTGGGTACACCAAATTTCATATGATTCTACAACTTTTTCACCGTTGATTTAGCAATGTAAAAAGTTCTATTGTCGGTAAACCGTTAATTTTGAAATTGCTAAATCAACGGTGAAAAGTTGTGGAATCACATGAAATTTGGTGTACGCACATCTTAGATGATAACGATGATGATGATGGGTGCCGATCATCGGAAAAAATGGTGGAGGTTGTATTTTTTCCACGCCATAGGAGGAAATCCCCTCCTACGGTCTCTTTCCTCCATTAATCTCTATTTATGTTTAGATTAATTCGGGCTACCATGTTTGCTCCTAGTGTTTTAGCCATAGTAAGTAAGAGACACTAGTGTTTTGAACGTGCGATGCCCGTACGGTTATAATTAAATAATTGGATATTTATTATCTATTGGTAGTTATCTTAGGAGCTAGCATAATTTGTGATCAGTTGGCATCCTATTTGTTTTTCCTTTTATTTCCTCAGATTAAATGGCTCTAACAGATGTTAGAATTTCAATTTTGTAACCCCTCTGCTCTTCTAAGTAAAATAGTAGAGATAATAAATTTGTTCTTTTAAAAATCTACTAGCGTTCTGCAGTGCCATGCACATATGTAGATGTTAGAATTATAGACAAAAGATTTGAGAAAGATTTTCAAGGAATTAGAGTTAATAAAATACATGTTCTTAATGACTTCTAGTTAATTAAATAGTTTTTTGGCACATGTGTTGCATGTAATTATAGAAATTTTATTGATAAATTTCTTTATAATTTAACTATGTGCTTCACACTTATAAAATAAAAATAATGTAGCAATTTAATTACGTGCTTCATACTTGTAAAATAATAATGATGTAACATTTAATTATGTGTATTGTACATAAAACAATTGTGTTTTTTTGTTTGATTTTTACTGAAAAAATAAAAAGCCATATCACAATCGATTTCAAAATCAAATAGTAATCTTCTTTTACCCTGTAACAATAGAGATATATTTTTAAAGACTTCTACTTGAGTTAATAGATAATAAATTACATGATTTTGAAGACTTTAGTAGAGATGTTAAAGAATTTGATAAAAATTCAAAAAGTGAACAAAAATTGAATTTCTCTTGATCATTTTTCTCAAAATTATGAAATGGTGACGTGGAAACTATTAAAACTAGCGTTTTCGGCACGTGCAATTATAATAACTTCGATGATAAATTTTTTTATTAATTTAACTACGTTCATCTCATTTATAAAAAAATAACGAGATGCCAATTTAATTACGTGCATCACACTTGTAAAATAATAATGACATGGTGTTTAATTACATGTATTGCATATAAATCAATGATGTTATTTTGCTTGATTTATCTAAAATAATAAGAAGCCACATCATCAATCAATTTTAAAGTCAAATGACCCCTATGACCCCTACATTTTGCCCAATAACAGTAGAGATAAGAATTTTTCTTATTCTATAATTAATTCAAATATAGATTGATTTATGCTTGTCATGTGTCTCCTAAATCCTCTAGTTATAACAACATAGATGAGCATTTATGCCTTTTTCAAGTTTTATGATTTTTCATGAAACACACACACACAAACACACACACACACACATATATATATATACATATGATAACCATATCCCTTCAAATTTTCATCAAATTGCCATAGTTCACACCAATTTAGGCTCTTATCACATTTTTCAATATAACCTGAATATGATCCTAATTATGAAAGTTTTATATGTTAATTAGAAAAATTAAATAAGATAAAATATACAAGGATTCAGCAATAAAATGCAAGGCTAAAAAAGAAAAGATATATAAATATCATACATTTAATTTTAAATAAGCTAATATACTCTGTATGCTTTGCTCTCACAAAGAAAAGGAGGTTTTGAAACAACATGGAATATGTTCGGTTGGGATTTTTATAATGGGTTTTTCTCATATTGCCCCCACGAAAACTTCATATTTTGAAAACCCACACGCTTTTTGCTACTTTGAAATAACTCACGGTTCCACTAAATACCCCACTGCCGTTAACCAACGTTTACAGACCGTTTAAAACTATCATTAGAAAGGGCAAAAAGACTAAAATACCCCCATCTCCTCCATCCTCTCCTAAAAGTACTCCACCACCGCCTCTGCCGCCTCCCTCTCCATCTCCCTCCTTGTCGACGCCTCTCTCGCATCTTCATTGTTCGTCGCCGCCTCTATCAACCTCCTCTCCTTCCTCAGCCTCTCCAAGACCAAACCCCTCACCTCCGACGCCACCAAATCCCCAACCCTACAGTCCCAGATCCTATTCATTGCGTCAAAGAAATCCCCCAACACTGCCATCGTAACTCAAGAACCAGACGGCGAGGTCGACGGTGGCGGCGGCATAGGCGAGCTGAAGGGAAGGGGAGTCAGGGTTGGGGTTACGGTTAGGATTCGATCACGGTCGAGCTGCTCGATGAGTTCGAGAAAGGTTAAGATTTAGGAGGAGACGGAGGCAGCGGAGCAGGGAAGTCAAGTGAGCGCAAGGAAGATGGAGTTTAGTCCGTTGACGATTGGCTTGTGGAAGAGGGACCGAGGAGAGAAGAGAGAGAGATGACGGGGAAGATATAAAGAGATAGAGGTGAGGGATAGATGAGTAATTTCTCAATCAAAACTAACCATGCTTAAGGATTAACTTAACAGAAACCTACGGGAATAAAGTATTTAGTTGACAGAGAAATTTAGAATGGGTTATTTTAAAATAGCAAAAAATGAGTGGATTTTTTCCAAAATATGAAGTTTTCAAGGGGGCAATATGAGAGAAACCCTTAATATGACACCCAAAGAACCATAAGCAGTGAATATGACAAGTGAAGGAGAAAAGAAAAGAAAAGTTTACTAAAACATAAAATTGTCTTATGTTTCTGTCAAACGTTTTAGCTCATATAATCCACTGTGGTCCAAGTTCGATACAATGAAAATGTATCACTCGAAAATTTTATAAGAAATTAACACAGCAATTGCTTAACAATAATAATAAGGATGACAACATCTACAACTACTGCTTACCTTTACCAATGGTGCCCTCACTCAATTCTCATACAGACGGTTTTCACGGCATTTCGTCTGTCGAGAACTACATAAGCTCACAGCTGGTTCAATACAATACAAACTCAAAAAGAATTTGAAGAGGTAAATCTGTTGCAAGAAATAAACACTTATGGATCAAAATTTCTAGATAAAGTAGCAAAACTTTTGGGACTACAACTTGAGAATGTCAAAATATGGTACAAAAAATATATGCTCCCGGACCAATGGCTTCATTCCCTAATTCTCAGCCCTTTCATTGTTAATGTATGGCCATTAAACGTGAAGGACAGGAGAATTTCGATTATCAGCGCAAGAATGCATGATTGCTGTAGCTCAAATCTTCATCATACCTAAAAATTGAAATGATAATTGAGGTCTAATGCACAATAAAAAGGCAAGCGTTTCTACAAATTGGGTAATAATCATGAAATAAAGCTTTTAAGGTTATAAGAAAGACAACTAAAGCAAATGAAACTAAAACAATAGGAAATGGAGATGGCAAAACTGGTAGAATGAATAAGATTTGTTTAAGTACACATAATCATATGCTAAATCTGTTGGGAGGGGAAGTCGATCCACGGAACAGTGCTCGCGACAAAACCCAAATTACGCAAAAATACAATCACGCAATTAAATGAAGAAAGACAATATAAATTAAAGTGCAGGAATAAGAAAGCAATCAATCACAAACAAGATAGATTTGTTAACGAGGTTCACCCACCGTATGGCTAGTCCCCGGCAGAGCGGAATCTGCAAACGTCTACTATACTTGAATCAAGTTTACAAGCAAGAACAACCCTAGGAGATTTCTCTCAAATCTCTCTATACAAATCTCTCTTGGCCTTCTTTTGTGATGATACTTGTGATGGATACAAGCGATGGATGGATACAAAATGCCTCCCATAAGATGTGCTTTTATAGCACCCAGGACAATGTCACTATCTAACAAAGTCACCACCTATCATT